>CM041642.1:24002876-24035249 GCA_023333625.1 Bothriochloa decipiens
CTCCAAAATAATCCGAATTTGAAGAAACTTATAAAAGATGAAATGTTCCTTTTGATGAGTAGAACATTTCACTTTTAAACATCAAAACCTAATTCTGCCTAGAATTTGAATTTTCAAAAATGGGGATTTAAAATTAAAAGAAAATCATTTTTACAAACTGTTTTTGACATTTTTGACCCACTTCCAAGCCTTTTCATGAAATGACCCCAAAATAAGTTTTGTTCCAAATAATTTTCTCTACAAACTTCATTTAACACTCAACCTTAAACAAGCAACCTATCACATAGCTCTAGTTCAAGTCAGGGTAAGCACATATTTAAACTTTGTCATTTCATGTAACAAAAATGATGCAATTGAGACGGTTATGCTCATAAAGTGCAATATGATGCATGCTTAACACCAGAGTGTTACAGCCCTTCCCCCCTTAAAGAAATCTCGTCCCGAGATTTGAGTAGACTAACCATTCTTTATGAAAATCGGGATATACTTCTTTTAAATAGTCCTCGGTTTCCCAAGTGGCATCGCCATCATCATGATTGCTCCAAGAAATCTTATATTGCCTGACCACACGATTTCTGGTCACTCTGTCTTTGACATCCAGGAGTCTCATAGGTTTCTCTTCATAAGTTAAATCTGAACTCAGCTTAATGTCTTTAACTTTAACGGCTTCCTCGGTTGGAACACGTAGACATTTCTTGAGTTGGGATACATGGAAAACAGGAAACACTGCACTCATCTCTTCAGGCAGTTTGAGCTTATAGGCCCACAATCCTTTCCTTTCCACTATCTGATATGGACCGACATAACGAGGTGCTAGTTTTCTTTTAACACCAAAACGTTGCACTTTCTTCATAGGAGAGACCTTCAGATACACATAATCACCAACATCAAAAGTTAGAGGTCTTCTTCTCTTATCGGCATAACTTTTTTGTCGAGATTGTGCAGCTGCTATGTGTTGTTGAATTGTTCGAACCTGCTCTTCAGCTTCTTTAACAAAGTCAATACCATAATATCTTCTTTCTCCAGGTCCTACCCAATTCACAGGCGTTCTACACTTTCGGCCATACAGTGCCTCAAAAGGAGCCATCTGTATACTCTTTTGGTAACTATTGTTATAAGAGAATTCTACCAAAGGTAACCACTTCTCCCATGAACCCTTGGATGATAAATACAAGCTCTCAGAAGATCCTCAAGAACTTGATTCACTCTTTCTGTCTGGCCTGAAGTTTGAGGATGATAAGCTGTACTATGATTCAGCTTTGTCCCCAAATCCTTCTGCAAGTGTTCCCAGAAATGAGCAGTAAACTGAGATCCTCGATCAGATACAATCGTCTTGGGAATTCCATGCAAACGGATAATCTCCCTGAGGTAAATATCAGCATATTGAGGCGGTCGATAGTCTGTACGAACTGGAATAAAGTGCGCACTCTTGGTAAGTCGATCAACGATTACCCAAATAGAGTCATGCCCTTTCTGAGTGGTGGGAAGTCCGGTAATGAAATCCATACTGATATCTTCCCATTTCCATTCAGGAATCGGCAACGGTTGAAGCATTCCGGCTGGCTTCAAATGAACAGCCTTTATGCGACAACAGATATCACACCGTGCGACATAAGCTGCAATCTCCTTTCTCATTTTGGTCCACCAATAGCGAACCTTCAGATCATGAAACATCTTACTACCGCCAGGGTGAATAGATAACTTTGATAACTGAGCTTCATCCATGATTTGATTTCTGAGTTCTCTATCTTTTGGTACGACCAAACGATCATCAAACCATAAGATTCCCTTCTCATCTACTTGGAAATGCTTGAGCGGCTATTTCAACATTTTCTCCTTGATATGACCTATACCCTTGTCAGTTTTCTGACCTTCGATAATCTTGCTTTCAAGCGAGCAACTAATTTGGATGTTACGCGGCACAACAGGATGCATGAGGCTAAAATCATCTGCTAACAAAGGTTGAATAGCATGACAATGTGATTTTCGACTCAACGCATCTGCGACTACATTTGTCTTGCCTGGATGATACAAGATCTCCATATTGAAGTCCTTAATAAACTCCATCCATCGATGTTGTCTCATGTTCAACTCGAGTTGAGTGAAGATATACTTCAGACTTTTGTGATCAGTATAGACTTTACAGAAGTTACCCAACAAGTAATGCCTCCAGATTTTTAGAGCATGCACAACAGCTGCTAGCTCCAAATCATGGGTTGGATAATTCACTTCATGCTTCTTTAACTGACGTGAGGCATAAGCTATGACTCTTCCTTCTTGCATAAGCACACATCCCAAGCCTGTTTTTGATGCATCACAATATACATCAAAAGGTTTCCCCAAATCTGGTTGCGTAAGAACAGGAGCAGTGGTCAACAATTCCCGCAAGGTACGAAAAGCTGTTTCACACTCCTCTGTCCAGACAAACTTCTTCTCTTTCTGCAACAAATTTGTCATAGGTTTGGCAATCTTCGAGAAATCCAGAATGAAACGACGATAATACCCGGCTAGACCAAGAAAACTCCGAACTTCATGCACAGAAGTCGGCGCTTCCCAGTTCATAACCTCTTGTACTTTGCTCGGATCTACTGAGATTCCCTCATCAGATAGGACATGGCCAAGGAATTAAACTTTCTTGAGCCAAAACTCACACTTGCTAAACTTAGCATACAGTTTATGTTCCCTAAGCCTTTCTAAAACAATCCTCAGATGCTCGGCATGATCTTCTTCATTTTCTGAGTACACCAAAATGTCATCAATAAACACCACCACAAACTTGTCTAACTCCGGCATGAAGATCGAATTCATCAGATACATGAAGTATGCAGGAGCATTTGTTAAGCCAAAGGACATAACAAGATACTCATACAATCCATATCTGGTAGAAAAAGCGGTCTTAGGCACATCTTCTGGTCTAATCTTGATCTGATGGTAACCAGACCTAAGATCAATCTTGGAAAACACTCTCGCCTTGGACAACTGGTCAAACAGAATGTCAATTCGGGGTAACGGATACTTGTTCTTAACGGTGACAGCATTGAGTGGGCGATAATCCACGCACATCCGTAGAGATTTGTCCTTCTTCTTCACAAAGATAGCAGGACAACCCCATTCCGACACACTAGGGCGAATAAGACCCTTGTCCAACAATTCCTTCAACTGATTTTTGAGCTCTGCCAATTCATTTGGCGGCATCCGATATGGTCTCCTAGAAATTGGGGCAGTGCCAGGTAATAACTCAATGCGAAACTCAACATCTCTATCGGGTGGAAGACCCGGAAGCTCTTCAGGAAAAACATCCGAAAATTCACACACGACAGGAATTTCGGGAAGAGGGGTTACACGAGTAGAATAGGACACGCTCTCTAGCTTAAACTTTCGGGGTAATGGCACTTGAAAAGTACCCTCCCGAAGAGGATTTCTGATAGACAGCATCCTATTACCTGTATCGATCACAGCTCCCCAGAATTTCATCCAACTCATTCCCACGATGACATCCACTCCTAAGCCAGGTAGAACTATCAAGTTCAACCGAAACCTCCACTTATCTAGGTCTAGGGTTGCACCCTGAACTATCTGCTTAGTAGTTATATCAGCCCCAGCTGAACTAACCTTGAATTCAATACTCAATTCAAGTATCTTTTGATCATGCTTCTGTGCAAATGCTTGACTTATGAAAGAATGCGATGATTCAGAATCAAACAAAACAGCAGCAGGGATTTGATTCACAGAAAACATACCCGCAGTCACTGGTTCACCAGCAAGAATTTCCTCAATCGAGGTGTTGTGCACACGAGCTTGATATGGGCCCTGCTGCTTCTTGGGAAAAGGGCAATAACGAGCAAAGTGCCCTGTCTGGTTGCAGTTGAAGCAAGGTCCATTGACAGGTGTCTTGTTAGCACCGATCAAGTTGCTCTGTACTGGTTTCCCTTGTGGAGCAGGAACTTTGAATGCTCTGTGATGCCTCTGCAGATTCTGAGCTGGATAATTGTTATGCCTTTTCTGCTGCGGGGGCCTGAATCTCGCACCAGACATCGGTGGACGAAACGGCGTACGGAAAGCAGTTGGGGCTCTTGACTGAGAAGAACCACCTCCATCATGGGCTCTCTTACGATTCTTGATGGCAGCATGAACATTGTTACTATTTTCTTGCATAATACAATCATTCAAGAAATCATTAAAAGTAACACGGGCAGAAGTGCTCATGGTCTTCATCAACTTGGAACTCAAGCCTCTCTTGAAGCTAGCTATCCTGTTCTCATCAGTGTTGACAAACTCAGGAGCATAGCGACTCAAAGTATTGAAGGCGTGCAGATACTCCTTCACATTGCGAGTCCCCATAGTGAGTGAAACGACCTTGATTTTCGTGAAGGGAAATCCACAGTGTCGGAGTGTAATATGACCATTTAAATCACATTACCCGATAACAGTTGAATCCATAATCCATACATCGAACAAAAGAGAGCAAATAGAGGGAGTTGCAATAACTTATTACATCGCCACAGGGCGGAATCAGAGTTCATGCAGCAAAACAGTAAAAGCTTGAGGTGCGGAAGCTATCTTCTTCTCTCCAACTTGAGCGTAGACACGAAACCCTCAATCACTATACTCCCCAGTTGAGTACTCACTCCTTGAACCTGAAACCAAATTTTCAGTACGATTTGTACTGGCCACACTCCCACCCTATGCATTGCTTTGTGGAAGTGGATGCAAAAATAAGGGTATCTCAAAAGGAACCTATAAGGCTGGGGTTTCCTATGAATTGTTCAAGTATATAAAACAAAAGTATAATAAACAAGTTTTAAACACAAACCCATTCCCTTCATCTATCTCCATCCATATCTGTAACATCATCTCATCTCCCCCAACACCCTCTCAGACTCTGGTCATCAAGCCAACTCCCTCTTGGCTTGCCTCAATGGCCCGCAGCCCTCAAACTGGCTCACGGCCAGAAAACACACTCAGAGGAAGGTAGAACACTCCACTCACTAGTCTGGTGCATGCAAAACATAGGAAAGGTCCATAGCCGAGGATTTGGCATATGTATCGATCGATCAACCATACACTCTGCAGAGGTTTCACTAATCCACCAGATAACCATCATCGATGCACACGCGCACCTAGGCAGATTCCGGGCGCCTACTGCCATAGGTGATGCCACTCTACCATCCAGCACTGGATCACTGGAACTGTGAAGAGAGCATGTATCCGCTCCCGAAGAGGATGCCATGCCATGTACCCACTCCCGAAGGGGGTGCCATGATCGTCTCGGTAGGGTGTTAGCTCCATCCCATGCATATACCTTCCTATCACTTCTCGCCTAGCACTAGTGGCATCGACCTATCTAGCGGTTCAGCCGTCTCCCCCCATGGAGAGCGAGTGGAAAGCAAGAGATTCCTAAGTCCGGATACCAGCGCAACAGTTCCTAGATTTGACCAAACCGGGATATCTTCATCAGGGTTTATCTTTAACGTGCTACCACGGCACCTTCATCCCGGGCTCCACCTCTCAGAGGATCACACCCAAGGACCACCATTACATCTCAGTTAGCCCGCCAAAGGCTCCTCTCATGGGAATGTCCAGAACCATTCCCTAGCAAGACTTGCTCCAAAAGCTCGTCGTAGATCCCGGCTCGATCGACTCAACCCTCACCCTACTCCCTACCGTAAGCTCCACCCCAAACCCGGATACAACATCATCAGCTCACATGTCCATCTAAAACATCAACTCACACATCCAGCCTGGCACCCTCCAGGCCTTCCCCGGGTTCATCACGTCGCATCAAAATGTAAGCGAGTGAAGTATAGAAATATAAGCATAGCAGATAAGCAGGTGGCTGTCATAACAGCGGGTAAGCAGGTGATAGTTTACAACAAGGTAGGGCTCATCAAATAAATACTCTATTATGCAGTCCTAGCACAGGCATAGCATTATAGCAACATGAATGTAAAGCACTAGCCATACTATAGTTGTCATGCGTAATGGGATCTACGAGGTTGGATGGTGTGTGGCACCTTCACTGACGTAGCTGTCGGACTTCTCCTGGTAGTCACTGTCATCAGACTTGTCCTCGCTCGAGCCCGTAACGAGATTTAACGGTCGCAGAAGCGACCCCTATAGATTAGCACAAAGAACGAATGCAAAATAGAAGATCCAAATACACTCAAACATAGCCTAGATAGATAGGGCTCGATTTATAGAAAATTTGGATATGTGGATCATAATTTTCCGAGCTCGTATGAATTAGATATGAATTTTCAAAGATTTAACCATTTTTTGAAAAGAAAAAGGGCTCGAGGGTAAGGTCTCGATGGTTATGGTCTCGAGGGGTTACGGTCTCGAGGGTTACGGTTTCGAGGGTTAGGTCTCGAGGGGTTACGGTCTCGAGGGGTTACGGTCTCGAGGGTTACGGTTTCGAGGGTTAGGTCTCGAGGGGTATGCTCTCGAGGGGTTACGGTCTCGATGGTTACGGTCTCGAGGGGTTAGGTCTCGAGGGGTGTGCTCTCGAGGGTACGGTCTCGAGGATTAGGTCTCGAGGGGTATGCTCTCGAGGGGTATGCTCTCGAGGGTACGGTCTCGAGGATACGGTCTTGAGGGGCATGGTCTCGAGGGTTACGGTCTCGAGGATTAGGTCTCGAGGGGTACGGTCTTGAGGAGTATGCTCTCGAGGGTATGCTCTCGAGGGCATGGTCGAAGACGGAAAACTGCTCTGCTTCCACAACGGTGCTCGCCCGGTGACAGCGAGGTTAAACATCCGGCGAGGGGCTGCTCCAGGACTTCGCTAACCCGTGCATTGTCCTCGGGTCGTCAAGGTGGACACGTAGGTGGTCATCAAGTCAGGAGCTTGGTTTCGGCGACGTGCTTTACGACGGACAACGGCTCGAGGGTGACGGTGCTCGAGGTGTCAAACTCGAGGGTCTGTTTGTGGAAGGGTCAAACTCGAGGGTCGGTTCGAGCGCGTGATCTGTCTCGGATGAGATCAGCTCGAACGCGGAGTTCCTCCTTGGCGATCGGCGGCGGGGAAACCCTCAATTCCTGGTGCCACAAAGGATCTCTGGCTCCATTAACCCGCCCATCGGTTTTGGGACTTCACGACGGTCACGTTGACGGGCTTCAGGGCGGCAGCTTTGCTTCTGGTGACGAGCTCTACGGCGGACAGTGGCTCAATGGCGACGGTGCTCGATGTACACTTCACGCGTAGATGGACGGTTGGAGTCACGCAACACCTGCTCGAGGTGCCGGCGGTGACCAAAACACACGGCGGAGTCCGCGCAGGCAGCAACTCCCACGGCGGAGCTTCGACAGGTCCTCGGTGCACGGCAACGGCACTCCGAGAGGGTCCACGGTCTCCATCTTGCCCACTCGATGCAGCTCGTCACGGCGGAGCTTCCCGGCTTCTTCCTACTCCTCGAGGGTGGTCGATGGTGGCAGGAAACGACGGTGAATGGCGGCGTTCTGGAGCGGCAACGTACTAACACGTCGACGACAAGGTGGTTCGGGTCGGTGCTCTGGCGAGGCAAACGCGAAGCTAGGGTGTGCACGGGGTCCGTCTCATCAAGGTGAGCACGGATCCGGAAACAACGGAGGTCGAGGCTCAACGGAAAGGCGGCTGGGTGATCTCGCCACGGTGGAGCTTGGCGCGCGGCGATGAACTGGGTGGCTTCTGTTCCGGCATCCTCCCGATGCCGTGGTCCAAGGAGGCTTGGCTGGTCTCGTGTGTGTGCGGGTGTGTCCAGTGAGGTCGGTAGTGACCTGGGCCTACGCGCTCATGGCGGAGCGCCATGGCCAACAGCACGGCGGAGGGTTCGAGAGAGCGGCGATGGCGGTGCTCACCGACGGGTCGAAGAGGATGGAGGTGCGGTACAAGTCCAAGCGGCTCCGGCTCGCGGTACTGCTCCTCCTTCCTACTCCCGACGCAGGAGGGTTCGAGAGAGCGGTGATGGCGGTGCTCACCGACGGGTCGAAGAGGATGGAGGTGCGGTACAAGTCCAAGCGGCTTCGGCTCGTGGTACTGCTCCTCCTTCCTACTCCCGACGCAGCAGCGGCGGCTCTGAGTCAACGGTCTTCCTCCCCAACTCCGGCGGCGGCTTCTTCTTCTTCCCCGACTCCTTTCTCTCCCCTTCCTTCAGCTCTTCACCAATCGAGGCTGGCAAGGTAGAATTGGGCTCCACCAGAGTGGTGGCGGCGGCCTGGGAACCCTAGGGTGCCGGGGTGCTTGCTTTATAGGGCGGTCGCGGTGGTAGGTAGCCGACGGACGGTCGATCATGGCTTCTGCTTGATCGAGCGGCCAAGGGATGTCCATGTCAGCAGCTGAGGCTCGATCTAGGTCCAGAGAATAGCGAGAGAGGGCTAGGTAGCGCTGGGTGTCGAAGTTCTGTACGACGGCAGCGTTCCACTGCGGCGACCGCGCAGGTGCGCACGTGCGGAGAATCTTGCCTGCGGCCGTGGGAACTTTACGCGGGCTGGTCGGTCCAGGTGGCTTGCGGGCGCGTGTCGATGCGGGGCGACACTGGATCAAGTGGTCGAGGCAGGTTGCTTAGGAGCGATGCCGGGGAACAGTGCTGACGCGAGCACGCGCGGCCGGTCGGGTGACCTCAGCGGGCGCGATGACACGTGGGTCCCACTTCGGGGCCCCATCGTCAGCGACTCATCGGCAACGGAGGCTCGGTGCGGCGCGCGGACGTGCACGGCTCTTGCTGGGCCGTCGGCCTGGTTGGGCCGCGCAGCGCGGGGTCGAGCGGCGAGCGCAGGTGAGCGCGCGTGCGGGCCGGCTGGCTGCTCGGGCCGATCTCCTCCTTTTCTTTTCCTTTTCTTTTTCTTTTTCATTTTTAAATATATTTTTATATATACTTATATATATATGGTGTGCTAAATTTGTGCAACAAAATAGTGAGCATACATGGCCCAAATAATGCTAGGGTATTATTCCCTTAATATTTATTTGTCAAAATAAGTATTATGTTGTCATTTTTTTAATAATCAACACATAAACCAAATAAGAATCCAAATCACTCTTTTTAATGCAACATGATGATTGAACAATTGAAACATGAAAATGTAACATGTGAACATAGAGCATGGTTATGAGATGTTAATTAATTTGCAACATATGAATGCCATGCATGACATGCTAGGGTTGATGCATATGTAAGGGGTAGATGATGACATGTCGCACCACATCATTCAGGGTTTTGTCGAAAAAATTTTGTAGTTCGAATTTTCGGGTTGTTACAGTCCTTCCCCCTCATTGGAATCTCGTCCTCGAGATTTAAGAGGTGTCATACCCTTCGAAGAGGTAAGGATGCTGTAGCAGAAGTTGATTCTCATCTTCCCACATCGCTTCACGTTCAGAGTGATTGCTCCATTGAACCTTGCACATAGGGATAGACTTGCTTCGGGTCTCTTTGGTGTCATAACCCAAGATCTTGATTGGGTGCTCCTTATACTCAAGAGTATCCTAGATATCCAGCACATCAGTGGTGACTGCTTCCTCTTCTGGTACCCTTAAGCACTTGCGTAACTGTGAGACATGAAAAACGGGGTGTACTCCTGTTAACTCGGGAGGTAGTTCAAGCTTGTATGCAAGCTTCCCAACTCTCTGACAGATATGATACGGTCCAACATATCTTGGGGCCAACTTTCCTTTTATGTGGAATCTGACGGTACCACGAAGTGGAGACACTTTGAGGTAGACAAAATCCCCAACTTCGAACTCAAGGTCTCGACGCCTTTTGTTGGCATAGCTCTTCTGCCGGCTTTGGGCAATCCTCAGGTTCTCTCTGACTTGAGCTACTCCTTCTTCGGCTTCCCTGATCTTGGCGGGGCCAAAGACTGCTCTTTCGCCTGGGTGGTTCCACATCAACGGGGTTCTACATGGCTTGCCATAAAGAGCCTAGAAGGGTGACATCTTGATACTTGCCTGGTAGCTGTTGTTGTAAGAGAACTCAGCAAACGACAGACACTTCTCCCAATCTGTTCCATATTTGAGAACACTGGCATGAAGCATATCTTCTAGAATCTGATTCAACCTTTTTGTCTGACCATCTATTTGCGGGTGATAAGCAGTGCTGTAATCAAGGTCAGTCCCAATGGACTCGTGAAGAGATTGCCAGAATCGGGACATGAATTGTGGTCCATGATCCGACACAATACTCTTAGGAGCTCCATGAAGCCTCAAAATCTCCTTGATGTACAAATCTGCCAACTGCTCTGCACGTATCGTAGTTCTGACTGGTATAAAATGTGCTACCTTCGTCAGACGATCGCCTATTACCCATATAGAGTCATGACCTTGTTGAGATCTAGGTAATCCCATGATAAAGTCCATGGATATGCTTTCCCACTTCCATTCAGGAACATCGAGTGGTTTGAGTAATCCAGCGGGTCTTTTGTGTTCGGCCTTGACTCTGTTACAGATGTCACATTCGGCCACATGTCTTACAATGTCTGACTTCATGCCTTTCCACCAGAAATGCTTCTTCACATCTTGATACATCTTTGCACCACCGGGATGGATGCAATACTTAGAGTCATGTGCCTCTGACAGGATTTCCTTACGCAAAGCAAGATTGCTGGGCACACAAATTCTATCCTTGAACCAGATGGTTCCATGCTCATCTTCTCTGAATTCGGGGCTGTAGCCTAGCTTCATCAACCCACGAATGTACTCCATTTCTTCACCGCTCTTTTGAGCTTCATGAATTCGCTTGGTAAGATTATACTCGATACGAAGTTCGTGCAACAACCCATGGGGTACTATCTCAAGATGAAGATCTTCGATCTCTTTCTTCAATTCAGGTGGCAGGGTCGATAAGAACAAGGCATGACAATAGGTCTTGCGACTAAGAGCATCAGCGACTACATTCGCTTTTCCAGGATGGTAGTGAATCTCCATGTCATAGTCCTTGATTAGCTCTAGCCATCTGCGCTGTCTCATATTCAGATCTTCTTGAGTAAAGAAATACTTCAAGCTCTTGTGATCGGTGTATAGATCACACTTGTTGCCAATAAGATAATGTCTCCAGATCTTCAGAGCATGCACAACAGCTGCTAGCTCTAGATCATGCGTGGGGTATCATTGCTCGTGCTCCTTTAGCTGTCGGGAAGCATAAGCAATAACCTTCCCATTCTGCATCAGCACATAGCCTAGCCCTTGGCAAGAGGCGTCGCAGTAGATGACAAAGTCGCTAGTGATATCAGGTAAGGCTAGGATAGGTGTGGTGGTTAGCTTCTCCTTTAGAGTCTGGAAACTGTGTTCACACTCCGGTGTCCACTCGAACTCATTAATCTTCTTCAAGAGATTTGTCATAGGATGAGCTATCTTCGAGAAGTTCTCAATGAATCGGCGATAGTAACCTGCCAATCCCAAGAAACTCCTGATTTCGGACACATTGCGAGGTTGTTCCCATTCTTTTACAGCCTCTATCTTTGCAGGGTCTACGACAACTCCATCTGCTGAGAGTACATGACCAAGAAAAGCAACTTCTTCAAGCCAGAACTCACATTTGCTGAACTTAGCATAGAGCTGGTGTTGGGACAACTTCTTGAGCACTATCCTCAAATGTGCTTCATGTTCTTTGGTAGAAGGTGAATAAATCAGAATGTCGTCAATGAAAACCACAACAAACCGATCAAGATCCTCCATAAACACTTTATTCATCATGTTCATGAAATAGGCCAGGGCATTCGTGAGACCGAAGGATACAACGGTGAATTCATACTGCCCATAGCGTGTGACAAAAGCTGAAACGACCTTGATTTCCGCAAAGGGAAATCCACAGTGTCGGAGTGTAATATGACCATTTAAATCACATTACCCGATAACAGTTGAATCCATAATCCATACATCGAACAAAAGAGAGCAAATAGAGGGAGTTACAATAAATTATTACATCGCCACAGGGCGGAATCAGAGTTCATGCAGCATAACAATAAAAGCTTCGAGGGTCTGTCCTCCGACGGGTCAAACTCGAGGGTCGATTCTTCGAAGGGTCGAACTCGAGGGTCGGTTTGTCGAAGGGGTCGAACTCGAGGGTCGGTTGTCGAAGGGGTCGAACTCGAGGGTCGGTTGTCGAAGGGGTCGAACTCGAGGGTCAGCTCGAGCACGTGATCCGTCTCGGACGAGATCGGCTCGAACGCTGAGTTCCTCCTCGGCGATCGACGGCGGAAGAACCCTCGATTCCTGGTGCCACAAAGGATCTCCGGTGCCATTAACCCGCCCATCGGTTTCGGGACTTCACGACGGTCACGTCGATGGGCTTCAGGGCGACAGCTTCACTTCTGTGTCGAGCTCGACGGCAGACGGTGGCTCGATGGTGACGGTGCTCGATGTACACTTCACACCGAGTCACTACAGCTCCAATTGGTGGCGTAGATGGACGGTTGGAGTCACGCAACACCTGCTCGAGGTGCCGGCGGTGACCAAAACACACGGCGGAGTCCGCGTGGGCAGCAACTCCCATGGCGGAGCTTCGACAGGTTCTCGGTGCACGGCAACGGCACTCCGAGAGGGTCCACGGTCTCCATCTTGCCCACTCGATGCAGCTCGTCACGGCGGAGCTTCCCGGCTTCTTCCTGCTCCTCGAGGTGGTCGATGGTGGCAGGAAACGACGGTGAACGGCGGCGTTCTGGAGCGGCAACGTACTGACACGTCGACGACAAGGTGGTTCGGGTCGATGCTCTGGTGAGGCAAACGCAGAGCTAGGGTGTGCACGGGGTCCGTCTCATCAAGGCGAGCGCGAATCCGGAAACAACGGAGGTCGAGGCTCAACAGAAAGGCGACTGGGTGATCTCGCCACGGCGGAGCTTGGCGCGCGGCGATGAACTGGGCGGCTTCCATTCCAGCATCCTCCCGATGCCGTGGTCCAAGAGGCTCGGCTAGTCTCGTGTGTGTGTGCGGGTGTGTCCAGTGAGGTCGGTAGTGACCTGGGCCTACGCGCTCACGGCGGAGCGCCATGGCCAACAGCATGGCGGAGGGTTCGAGAGGGCGGCGATGGCGGTGCTCACCGACGGTCGAAGAGGATGGAGGTGCGGTACAAGTCCAAGCGGCTCCGGCTCGCGGTACTGCTCCTCCTTCCTGCTCTCGAAGCAGCAGCGGCGGCTCCGAGTCGACGGTCTTCCTCCCCAACTCCGGCGGCGGCTTCTTCTTCTTCCCCGACTCCTTTCTTCCCCTTCAGCTCTTCTCCAATCGAGGCTGGCAAGGAGGAATGGGGTTCCACCAGAGCGGCGGCGGCGATCTGGGAACCCTAGGGTGCCGGGGGTGTTGTTTTATAGGGCGGACGCGGTGGTAGGTAGCAGACGGACGGCCGATCACAGCTTTGCTTGATCGAGCAGTCAAGGGATGTCCAAGTCAGCAGCTGGGCTCGATCTGGGTCCATAGAACAGCGAGAGGGGGCTAGGTAACGCTGGGTGTCGAAGTTCTTTATGGCGCCAGCGTTCCACTGCGGCGACAGCGCAGGGGCGCGCGCGCGGAGAATGTTGCCTGCGGCCGTGGGAACTTTACGCGGGCTGGTCGGTCCAGGTGGCTTGCGGGCGCGCGTCGATGCGGGGCGACACTGGATCGAGCGGTCGAGGGAGGTTGCTTAGGAGCGACGCCGGGGAACAGTGCTGACGCGAGCACGCACGGCCAGTCGGGTGACCTCAGCGGGCGCGATGACACGTGGGTTCCACTTCGAGGCCCCATCGTCAGCGACTCCTCGGCAACGGAGGCTCGGTGCGGCGCGCGGACGTGCGCGGCTCTTGCTGGGCCGTCGGCCTGGTTGGGCCGCGCAGCGCGGGGTCGAGCGGCGAGCAGGGGGTTCGAGCGGCGAGCAGGGGGTTCGAGCGGCGAGCGCGGGGTCGAGCGGCGAGCAGGGGGTCGAGCGGCGAGCAGGCCGACCGGTTGGGCTGCTCGGGCCGGTTCCTTCTTTTCTTTTTCCTTTTCTTTTTCTTTTTCATTTTCAAATATATTTATATATATACTTATATATATATGCGGTGTGCTTATTTTGTGTTACAGAAGAGTGAGCATACATGGCCCAAATACTTCTAGGGTATTACTCCCTTAATATTTATTTGTCAAAATAAATATTATGTTTTTATTTTTATTATCCAACTCATAAACCAAATAAAAATCCAACTCTCTTTTAATGCAACATGATGATTAAACAAATGAAACATTAAAATGTAACAAGCGAACATAGAGCATTGTTATGAGATGTTATTTAACTTGCAACATATGAATGCCATGCATGACATGCTAGGGTTGATGCATATGTAAGGGGTAGATGATGACATGTCGCACCACATCACTTGAGGTTTTGTCGAAAAAAATTTTGTAGTTCGAATTTTTGGGTTGTTACAAAAGCTGTCTTGGGAATGTCTTCTTCCCGAATCTTCATTTGATGATAACCAGATCTGAGATCAATCTTTGAAAAGTACTTAGCACCATGAAGCTGATCAAGCAAGTCATCGATCCTTGGCAGAGGATACTTGTTCTTGATGGTGACGGCGTTGAGATTGCGGTAATCAACACACATCCTCATCGAACCATCTTTCTTTTTCACAAACAGAACAGGTGATCCCCAGGGCGAAGCACTAGGCCTAATAAAGCCCTTGTCAGAAAGTTCCTTCAACTGCTTCTTGAGCTCTTCTAGCTCATCTATTGACATACGGTATGGTCACTTAGAGATGGGACCGGTTCCGGGCACAAGATCAATGATGAACTCAACGTCACGATCCGGTGGCATGCCGGGCAACTCTTCTGGAAACACATCCTCATATTCCCTGACAACGGGGACATCCGCGAGAGTCTTCTCCCTTTTCTGAGATTCTTCCTGTGACTTGAGTGCATTCAGGGCACATAGAACAGATACTGATTTATCCTTCTGAGGTGCACATCTGACTGCTTGGCCAGAAGGATGAGTTATCTAAACATATCTGGGTGAACAAGAAATCAAACCCTTGTGCTCGGTAAGCCAATCCATGCCTAGGATGACATCCAAACCATTTGATGGTAGAAGGGTAAGGTTAGCTCGAAAGGTTAGACCCTTGATAGAAAGCTTCACCTCCTTACAGATATGGGTGCTTCTCATCTCACCAAGAGGAGAACTGGTGACTATAGGCTCCAAACGTGGAGTGATAGGTATCTTACTCTCTCGTGCAAACTTAGATGAGATGTATGAACATGTAGCTCCAGAATCAAACAGAACGGATGCTTTAATGCCATTAACAAGAAACATACCGTACACAACATCTGGGGCAGCTTGAGCTTCTTCTACGTTCATGTGCGTAAGACGTCCACGGCTTGCAGATCCACGGTACTGAGACTTGGGTGCAGCAGGTGCGGGTGTCTTCTCAGGACAGTCAAACACCTTGTGGCCAGGTTTGCCACAACCAAAGCAAGTGAATGGCACACTTCCTGTGGGGGTTGGTGCAGCGGCCTTCTAGCTGCCTGAGTTTGGCGTAGCACGAACAGGCGCAGAGTGATCAGTCCTGTGACGTGGCTGCGATGAGTGCTCACGGGGGTAGCGGTCCTTCCCAACACGGTCACGAGAGCGATGGTCACGAGAGTAACGGTCGTGGGAGCGATGGTCACGGGATAAGCGTGAGTGGTCAGCCAAGTAGGTACCACTACTCCTACCCGAGCCATAGGTAGAGTCCTTGCCGTAATGAGGACGGCTAGACATCTTGTCCCGACGAAACCTCTTACGCTCATGGTCACGGTAGAAGCCCTCAGACTTCTTCTTCTCCCTTCTGGACATTTCTCCTGCCTCCTTCTGGTCCTTCTCGATCTGGATGCAACGATCGATCATGTCACGAAGTGTGTGACTCTTGGTGCCTCCCAGGGCTACCTTGATCTTGGGGTTCAGACCCTTTCTGTACTGCGTGATCTTCTCCTTCTCAGAAGTCGCGACATGCAGAGGTGCATAGCGCAACAAACTGGTGAAGGTGTTGGTGTACTCGCAGATGTCACATCCCTTCTGGGTGAGGTTACGGAATTCCTCCTCTTTTTGCTCGATGACTCCCTCAGGAACATGGTACTCGATGAACTCATCTGCGAAATCATCCCAGGTGATGTGATCGGGGTCCTCATGAGCTTGGCGGTAGCTGTCCCACCAGGAACGCGCAGCTCAAGTGAGGTGGTGAGCAGCGATCCCGACTCGCTCCTCCGGGGTACAAGTGGTAAGCTCTAGCTTCTTCTCGATCTCGCGAAGCCAATCATCAGCTTCCAGCGGTTCCTTGTAGGTGCCATCGAAAGTGGGTGGCCTGAGCTTTAGAAAACCCTCAAGTTTCCTCTGGAAGTCATTCGGATTTCCTCCAAAGCGGTGATTGGCTCCATTGACCAAAGCGGCAAGCAGCTGTGTCTGTTGTGCCATCACTTCCGCCAGGTTTGGCGGTGGTGGCGGTGGCGGAATCGGCTGCGGCGGAGGTCCATTGCCATGGGCATCACCTCCTCCAGTGGCACTTCCTGCTGGTGGGGTCCGCTCGTGATCGTTCCCACCCTGGTTGAGGTCGATGGGTGGAACACGACCTCCCCTTCGTCCATAGCGTCTTCCACGCCCAAGCTCGGGTTCGGGTGGAGGCGGACGGTTGCCCAGACGTGCGGAGCGACGTGCAGACATCTACGACACGGGTCGACAACTGTTTAGTACTTATTGGTTAAATATAATTAAATGATTTCAACGATTTAAGGGAAACATTTAATCTATCCCACACTCATACAAAGAAGCAATAAGAGCCATAAAATGCGATAAGATTGATCATTCATTACATGGTTGCATTACATGGCATCATCTCTAGCAGCTACGCTAGATGACGTGCGAGACTCGCACTACGAGAAGGTAACTCATGGATACAAGCTAGCTCAACTCTAACTCATGACGTGGCCACGCAGGGTCCACACTACTCTGACTCATACATCGGCGCGTTTTATACTCCTGGGTGAAAACGATTGCCAAGAACTGTCAACTCCTCCTGTGACATGTGAAGGCGCTTCACATAAGCCTGAGCTTCTCCGAACTCCTTGGTAAGTGGCAGGTTGGTGGGAGCTGGACAGTGGTCGTGCCTCAAGAGAGAGTAGCCAATCTGGAAAGTTTCCTTAAAGGGGTCCTTGCGTCTGGCTGACAAAGGAAGTCTGTCACGCAACTCAGCGTACTCCTGGCAGCGTCTCTCGTCGGCATTCTTCCAAGCTGTCTTGAGTCTCTTGTATCTGTCCACCAAGGTCTCATTCTGAATCATCAGGGCTATCAGATGGCCTTGGTTGCACTGTGCTTTCGCTTCTGCTTTCTTTAGGGCTTTTACGAGCATTGACTTCTCACACTGCACGGTGAAGTTGCTCTTGCCATCTTCCCGTCTTCTCTTCTATAGTTCTTTAATCTCCATATCCTTGTCCATCTTCTCTCCCTCCAACTGGAGAACTCTTGCATCGAGGTAGTAGTTTCGGAGCCCAATGTCCTCAACCTTGTCTCGCAGGTCAGCGACCTCAGCTCTGTGAGCCCTTGCCTGATGTGCGAGCTTGTCCTTCAGCTGGGCGACTGTAGCCTCAAGCTCTTCTTTCTCCTTAGCTTCCTGCTTGCAGAACTCCTGGTACTCCATCAGAGTGTTGCGGTCGAGGCATCTCTTCTTCTCTAGGTGCTCTATGTAGCGGTTCTGCTCGACGAGGTGAGCGGCAGAGGCACGGTTGCAAAGACTGGTCTCAGCTAGGATGATTGGCCTGACCAGATCATCCTGCTGCTCTGGTGTGAGGAGAGAGTTCAGGGCCTGAGGAAGTAGACGAAACTCTGTGTTGTGAAGGTGCTCGTAAGCGATCTTCATCACTTCACGCAGAGCCTTGAGTGACACAGACTGGATTCCTTCTTCGATTGAGTCCTTAATTGTCATCTCCAGGAGAGCTGGTACTGAGGGCAGAGTCTGACTTGCAGGGATCTCCAGGTGAGTGACCACATAACCTTTGATTCCTCCTCCTGAGTTCGGTGCTCCAGTGCAGGTGTACTTGATCTCCTCGACAGGCACTCCGAGTACTCCCAAAACACGACGCAGTGTGTACGAAAAGCCTAGGAACTCCTGTCCCTCGTAGGTGAACTCAGCCTTGGGCATGCTGCTCAACAGTCCAAGCGGGGTTCCAAAGCTTATCATCTGCACGTTTCAAAGGGAAAAAGGGTCAGCAAGTCAGTAACAATAGAGAAGCCTTGCATAAGAAGAAATGCAGGGTCGGTATATAACCGAAAGAAAAACTGGTTTGTCATGTACTAACGTCCATTTCTAGGGTTTCGTCCTAAGGTCAAGTATGGCTCCGATACCAACTAAAACGACCTTGATTTCCGTGAAGGGAAATCCACAGTATCGAAGTGTAATATGACCATTTAAATCACATTACCCGATAACAGTTGAATCCATAATCCATACATCGAACAAAAGAGAGCAAATAGAGGGAGTTACAATAACTTATTACATCGCCACAGGGCGGAATCAGAGTTCATGCAGCAAAACAGTAAAAGCTTGAGGTGCGGAAGCTATCTTCTTCTCTCTAACTTGAGCGTAGACACGAAACCCTCAATCACTGTACTCCCCAGTTGAGTACTCACTCCTTGAACCTGAAACCAAATTTTTAGTACGATTTATACTGGCCACACTCCCACCCTATGCATTGCTTTGTGGAAGTGGATGCAAAAATAAGGATATCTCAAAAGGAACCTATAAGGCTGGGGTTTCCTATGAATTGTTCAAGTATATAAAACAAAAGTATAATAAACAAGTTTTAAACACAAACCCATTCCCTTCATCTATCTCCATCCATATCTGTAACATCATCTCATCTCCCCCAACACCCTCTCAGACTCTGGTCGTCAAGCCAACTCCCTCTCGGCTTGCCTCAACGGCCCGCAGCCCTCAAACTGGCTCACGGCCGGAAAACACACTCAGAGGAAGGTAGAACACTCCACTCACTAGTCCGGTGCATGCGAAACATAGGAAAGGTCCATAGCCGAGGATTCGGCATATGTATCGATCGATCAACCATACACTCTGCAGAGGTTTCACTAATCCACCAGATAACCATCATCGATGCACGCGCACACCTAGGCAGATTTCGGGCGCCTACTGCCATAGGCGATGCCACTCTACCATCCAGCACTGGATCACTGGAACTGTGAAGAGAGCATGTATCCGCTCCCGAAGAGGATGCCATGCCATGTACCCACTCCCGAAGGGGGTGCCATGATCGTCTCGGTAGGGTGTTAGCTCCATCCCATGCATATACCTTCCTATCACTTCTCGCCTAGCAGTAGTGGCATCGACCTATCCAGCGGTTCGGCCATCTCCCCCCCATGGAGAGCGAGTGGAAAGCAAGAGATTCCTAAGTCCGGATACCAGCGCAACAGTTCCTAGATTTGACCAAACCAGGATATCTTCATCAGGGTTTATCTTTAACGTGCTACCACGGCACCTTCATCCCGGGCTCCACCTCTCAGAGGATCACACCCAAGGACCACCATCACATCTCAGTTAGCCCGCCACAGGCTCCTCTCATGGGAATGTCCAGAACCATTCCCTGGCAAGACTTGCTCCAAAAGCTCGTCGTAGATCCCGGCTCAATCGACTCAACCCTCACCCTACTCCCTGCCGTAAGCTCCACCCCAAACCCGGATACAACATCATCAGCTCACATGTCCATCTGAAACATCAACTCACACATCCAGCCTGGCACCCTCCAGGCCTTCCCCGGGTTCATCACGTTGCATCAAAATGTAAGCGAGTAAAGTATAGAAATATAAGCATAGCAGATAAGCAGGTGGCTATCATAACAGCGGGTAAGCAGGTGATAGTTTACAACAAGGTAGGGCTCATCAAATAAATACTCTATCATGCAGTCCTAGCACAGGCATAGCATTATAGCAATATGAATGTAAAGCACTAGCCATACTATAGTTGTCATGCGTAATGGGATCTACGAGGTTGGATGGTGTGTGGCACCTTCACTGACGTAGCTGTCGGACTTCTCCTGGTAGTCACCGTTGTCAAACTTGTCCTCGCTCGAGCCTGTAACGAGATTTAACGGTCGCAGAAGCGACCCCTATAGATTAGCACAATGAACAAATGCAAAATAAAAGATCCAAATACACTCAAACATAGCCTAGATAGATAGGGCTCGATTTATAGAAAATTTGGATATGTGGATCATAATTTTCCGAGCTCGTATGAATTAGATATGAATTTTCAAAGATTTAACCATTTTCTGAAAAGAAAAAGGGCTCGAGGGTAAGGTCTCGATGGTTACGGTCTCGAGGGGTTACGGTCTCGAGGGGTTACGGTCTCGAGGGTTACGGTTTCGAGCGTTAGGTCTCGAGGGGTTACGGTCTCGAGGGGTTACGGTCTCAAGGGTTATGGTTTCGAGGGTTAGGTCTCGAGGGGTATGCTCTCGAGGGGTTACGGTCTCGATGGTTACGGTCTCGAGGGGTTAGGTCTCGAGGGGTGTGCTCTCAAGGGTACGGTCTTGAGGATTAGGTCTCGAGGGGTATGCTCTCGAGCGGTATGCTCTCGAGGGTACGGTCTCGAGGATACGGTCTCGAGGGGCATGGTCTCGAGGGTTACGGTCTCGAGGATTAGGTCTCGAGGGGTACGGTCTCGAGGAGTATGCTCTCAAGGGTATGCTCTTGAGGGCATGGTCGAAGACGGAAAACTGCTCTGCTTCCACAACGGTGCTCGGCTGGTGGCAGCGAGGTTAAACATCCGGCGAGGGGCTGCTCCAGGACTTTGCTAACCCGTGCATCGTCCTCGGGTTGTCAAGGTGGACACGTAGGTGGTCATCAAGTCAGGAGCTTGGTTTCGGCGACGTGCTTTACGGCGGACAACGGCTCGAGGGTGACGGTGCTTGAGGTGTCAAACTCGAGGGTTGGTTTGTGGAAGGGTCAAACTCGAGGGTCGGTTCAAGCGCGTGATCTGTCTCGGACGAGAACGGCTCGAACGCGGAGTTCCTCCTCGGTGCACGGCAACGGCACTCCGAGAGGGTCCACGGTCTCCATCTTGCCCACTCGATGCAGCTCGTCACGGCGGAGCTTCCCGGCTTCTTCCTGCTCCTCGAGGGTGGTCGATGGTGGCAGGAAACGACGGTGAACGGCGGCGTTCTGGAGCGGCAACGTACTGACACATCGACGACAAGGTGGTTCAGGTCGGTGCTCTGGCGAGGCAAACGCGGAGCTAGGGTGTGCACGGGGTCCGTCTCATCAAGGCGAGCGCGGATCCGGAAACAACGGAGGTCGAGGCTCAACGGAAAGGCAGCTGGGTGATCTCACCACGGCGGAGCTTGGCGCGCGGCGATGAACTAGGTGGCTTCTGTTCCGGCATCCTCCCGATGCCGTGGTCCAAGGAGGCTTGGCTGGTCTCGTGTGTGTGTGCGGGTGTGTCCAATGAGGTCGGTAGTGACCTGGGCCTACGCGCTCACGGCGGAGCGCCATGGCCAACAGCACGGCGGAGGGTTCGAGAGAGCGGCGATGGCGGTGCTCACCGACGGGTCAAAGAGGATGGAGGTGCGGTACAAGTCCAAGCGGCTTTGGCTCGCGGTACTGCTCCTCCTTCCTACTCCCGACGCAGCAGCGGTGGCTCCGAGTCAACGGTCTTCCTCCCCAACTTCGGCAGCGGCTTCTTCTTCTTCCCCGACTCCTTTCTCCCCCCTTCCTTTAGCTCTTCACCAATCGAGGCTGGCAAGGTAGAATTGGGCTCCACCAGAGCGGTGGTGGCGGCCTGGGAACCCTAGGGTGCCGGGGTGCTTGCTTTATAGGGCGATCACGGTGGTAGGTAGCCGACGGACGGTCGATCACGGCTTCTGCTTGATCGAGCGGCCAAGGGATGTCCATGTCAGCAGCTGAGGCTCGATATGGGTCCAGAGAACAGCGAGAGGGGGCTAGGTAGCGCTGGGTGTCGAAGTTCTGTATGGCGGCAGCGTTCCACTGCGGCGACCGTGCAGGTGCGCGCGCGCGCGGAGAATCTTGCCTGCGGCCGTGGGAACTTTACACGGGCTGGTCGGTCCAGGTGGCTTGCGGGCGCGCGTCGATGCGGGGCGACACTGAATCGAGCGGTTGAGGCAGGTTGCTTAGGAGCGACGCCGGGGAACAGTGCTGACGCGAGCACGCGCGGCCGGTCGGGTGACCTCAGCGGGCGCGATGACACGTGGGTCCCACTTCGGGGCCCCATCGTCAGCGACTCATCGGCAACGGAGGCTCGGTGCGGCGCGCGGACGCGCACGGCTCTTGCTGGGCCGTCGGCCTGGTTGGGCCGCGCAGCGCGGGGTCGAGCGGCGAGCGCAGGCGAGCGCGCGTGCGGGCCGGCTGGCTGCTCGGGCCGGTCTCCTCCTTTTCTTTTCCTTTTCTTTTTCTTTTTCATTTTTAAATATATTTTTATATATACTTATATATATATGGTGTGCTAAATTTGTGCAACAAAATAGTGAGCATACATGGCCCAAATAATGCTAGGGTATTATTCCCTTAATATTTATTTGTCAAAATAAATATTATGTTGTCATTTTTCTAATAATCAACACATAAACCAAATAAGAATCCAAATCACTCTTTTTAATGCAACATGATGATTGAACAATTGAAACATTAAAATGTAACATGTGAACATAGAGCATGGTTATGAGATGTTAATTAATTTGCAACATATGAATGTCATGCATGACATGCTAGGGTTGATGCATATGTAAGGGGTAGATGATGACATGTCGCACCACATCAATCAGGGTTTTGTCAAAAAAATTTTGTAGTTCGAATTTTTGGGTTGTTACAGTGAGCGACAGAAACTCAGTCTTCTTCATAGCCATCAGACTGGGAGGAATGAAATTCCCCCGGAAAGCATGTGCAAAGCGGTCCCAAGTAATAGGAACACCCTACGGAAAGGTGGTGCGATGTTGCTTCCACCACGTCCCTGCTTGCCCCTCAAGCTGATGGGCTGCATACTCCGCTTTCAGCTCTTCTGTCAACCTTGGAAGACGAAATTTATCTTCCATGGTATTGAGCCATTCATCTGCTTCAAGTGGCTCAGGAGCATCCTTAAACACAGGAGGTTTAGTGTCCTGAAACTCCTTGAAGCTGCTGTATTGATTTTGTTGAGGACCCTGACGAACATCGCGGGCCAAGTTCTCGTGAAGAAGCTGCTCCACATTGCGCTGGCTGCCCAAGAACTGAGCAAACAGCTGCTCCGCATTGGTCAGAGGTGGGGGTGGCACACCACGTGCAGTGTTATCGGCACCCTCCTCAGATCCACCATTGCCATTAGCACCCGAACCACTACGTGTAACCGGCATCTGCATATTTTAGCAATAAGTATGTATCAAGTGAATGTTGTCATAAGGAGAGGTGAATGTAAAAATCATGCCAAACTGAATTTATCGAGGGAAATAAATTCACACAATAAATAGAGGCACAATAATTCCAATTTTTCACATCACAACATCACTAAAAATATTACTGTGAACCATCACAAAGCGTCTTACAACATCCATAATCTTGCCAGCATACATACACTGGACTTTTAAAAGTTGTATGGATATCACCACCTCAAACACAATATTCCAACATTACATCAAAGTCTCGATAGCGAGCAAAAGGGTTACATGACCACCTGACAGGAACACAAAAGAACAACTAGAGACTAACGATCCTCAGCAAGGCTACTCTCCATTGTTGCTACTCTCACTAGAAGCACTGTTCATAGCCCTCCTAGCTGCTACTAAGGCTGCTCTCAGCTGACGGATCTCCTCCTGCTTCCTGTGCACCTCCTCGTGAAGGCTAGCATTGTAAGCACGAACCTCCTCCACGTCCTCTAGCACCTGCTGCTGGCGGATGCTAAGACGACGGAACTCGGACCAGGCCTCATCCCTAGCCTGAGCCATCTTCTGGCTCTCCAGCACCACCTTGTCTCGATGATGAGACACACGGGCGACCTCCTCTCGGGAGCGCTGAAGCTCACGAGTCAACTCACGCTTCTCCTTGCGTGCATCAGCTCGAGCCTCCTTGAACTCCTCATTTAGACGAAGTGCCTTAGTCTCCATGTTAACATAGGCCCTCATCACTGCAAACATAGCACTCATGGCAGGCGTGCTGCTGCCCTGTGCCTCCTCAGGACCTGCCTCCAGTGGGTTTCCCTCAGCATGTGGCCACCTAGAATGGAAGTGAGCAATGGGGAACACTCCAGGAAAAACCTCGGCAAGCTGGTGAGGTATCTCCTCCATCAGGTGCTCTACCACGTCAAAAGCTGCAAACATGGCACCTATCTTGGCAGTCTTGCCCGCACCAAAACAGCGCCACCCAACCCAGTGGGGGTCACCGTCCAAAGGTGGGACCACTACCTCCACACGTGCCTCTCCATAGTTCACCAAATCATCCTTGTCCCAATAGTAGTGAGGCTCCATGCCCACCGTGTACCCAGCGTTGGAGAGAATCCTCCAAAGAAGGCTAGGCATGGCGTGCTCCTCAAGAAAAGTGTCCACCTCCCTTGGTGCCGACTCACGGACAGCCAAAGGACCACGAGGCGCTCTTCCTCCAGTGGACTTACGAGCAGTCTGCTTGGTTCTCACCATCTGTTCAAAAGTTGTATATCCCATAAGTTATAATTTTAAAGAAAAGAGACAAATTAATTATAAGGGAAGGAACCATGAATGTATGAATGAGCAATTTAACCATGATGCATGCACGTACATACGTCCTCATGAACTAATAATCTAACGCTCTATGCGGTGGCATACATCGTTCTCTTATTATACGTAACTACTTCGTTCTACCGTTCGCGGTTAGTGTACCTGCAGAAAATTCATTTCAGCCCATATCCCATATGAATGCAATTCGACGTAAAAATTCACGCACCTTCCGAACAAGGTGAAAACACCGATTACTTACTACCCCAACAGTCGCGCAGAAGACGACACCGCCAGAAGACGGTCCCAACATGGGATACCTTCATATAAACATGTGTGCAACATGTGAATAATCCGGTATCGATAAGCACTCCCCTAGACTGGCATTGCATCCAATCATGCTCTCACAACTCACACTTACCAGGGCGTAGAGGCAATTTGATCCATACATTACCATTCAAAAGAATGGCACCCATACGAATCCGCCATTGTATGGGCAACGGCAAAATAACAAATATGATGCAATTTCCCCCAAGTCAGTACTTAATTAAGCCACCTGAATCCTATTGGGCATAAAGGATATGACCACTGGCACACTCTAGTTTTTCAAAACCATAGATTTAAACACCTATATACACCTATACTTTTTGTAAATACTTTTCACAAACCAAAAACTCTTTTATTTTAAATACTTGTGAACAGTAACATGCTAAACCTGCTCTGATACCAGCTGTGACAGAACCGACCAATTTATTAGAGCACAAGCACATAATTCACCATTAGGGCAGCAAACTACATGATTGGGACCTAATAAACCCGATAGTCATACCGAAATCCCGAAGGATTTCAAACTTTTCCGGCACGACCAAGATTGTAATAGTTTAGCATACTCATTCACAAGCACCAAGTTTAAAACATCATCGGAGTACGAAATAGAGTTATTACAAACCAGTTTAAAGACTCAAAGTAGCGGAAGCGATTTAAGTTCAAATACCACACACACATATTTGAAATACAGTGCCAGGTCCTTGGTCCACATCCAGCAAAAGCATCAAGTCGAGAAGAGTGACCATGCCCAAGGTCTAATCATCTCCCAAGGCGGGATAGAAACAGTTCTGATAATAGCCATAAAGCATCTCACCATCTGCAAAAACATGGGAAATAAAACCCTGAGTACGAGGATGTACTCAGCTAGACTTACCCGTCATAAACTAAGATAAAGTGACTCCAAGGAGTATGCAAGGCTGTATAAGGAGGATAGCTGACTCATTGAATTGCGGAGAAGCTTGCGTTAAGGAACAATTAATAAGAACCTTCTAGCAATGTATTTTAATCTGAATTAACCTTATCATGCTACATTAGCACCTGTACTAAACAAGCATGGTAATAATTATTCAACAGAAAGTAACCATTTCCGGTTGAGTATCTTTCAGTCTCAACAGCTCAACCATCTCACCTCTTGTTCAAGTTCTTACTACGATGCCCCGCTGCTCAAGTCAAGTGTTCACTGTCCAGGAACGATGGCGATTATAATCGATTACTAACCAGCTGGCGGGTATTCCTCACACAAACCACACTCACCAGCCACGGTGAGCTACAGGTCACCGACATCCAATTCGGGAAAAGCACAAGATCAACAGGTACCATCGCATCCGGGCACTGTCCGGCTGCCAGCAGGGCGCACCATGCTATATCCAGGCCTTACGACCGCGTAACCCGTGGTCCCCCATCTTCACCAATGCGATGTGTACAGCAGGTCGACTCCCGGCCTAAATCAAAATTAGGCTTCGCGGTCGGAATGACTTATCCTTCCAGCTAAATGTGAGGCATAAATTCAATATGACTTGAGGACGTACAACGGACGGGGTCCTAGTTCGACATAGACGGGATAAACCACATTGAACCTCCAGTTCATTCTCAACTCCAATCCCGCCCAGTCTCGATTTATTATCTCCACATGGTTATCCAAGATAACAATGTATTCAACCATTCCAAGTTACCACCTATAACTTGCGGATGATAGGAAATCACCCGACTTCTACCGATCTAGTTAAGAAGGGCTAAGCAAATAATCATACCTGAACCTAACAGGGTTGAAGTATAAAAGGGGCAAGGAATATAAGTAATGCAGAAACGGTATAAAACAACGCCTATAACTTAATGCAACAAACAAGTAAAGGACTCAAGTTAGATATTTTGCAAACCACAGGGAGAATGCTCCAGGGCTTGCCTTTCAGAAAAGAGCTTGGCTGGTGGTTGGGACACTCCGGAAGATCAACTTCGGGATCCTCTTCTGTTGCTGCTTCCCGAACCAAAGCTTCCTGCTGGCCTTCCTCTCCTTGTGCTCCGGGAACTACCGTTTCGAGCTCTGACGATCCTGTATGATGCATAGTGCGTATGAATACCGTGTATATATATATAGAAATACAATGCTCATGCTGATGGTAAATGAATGCTCAGCTAAGATGAATGATATGATATTTGAAAACATGTATGATAAGCACATGTCATCTGCATTCTCTTCTACCGACAACTCTCCAATAGGCCTCGTATTACAAAATACTCGCACACTATAAGGAATTATAAACAATCATTATTTCGCACACTACACTCTACTGAACCAAAACCAATGGCAGATCATACATATCATGAATAGCATAAAAAGCATTTTTACACACATGAAATGATAACTCTAAAGCATTATTTATAATTAAAAGAAATTAGGGTAAAACTACAACATGACTTTAGACTACTCAAAAAATTCTGTAAAAATTACAAAATCTTAATCATACCAAATAAAGACTACCATAAAAATTTTAAGTCAAAACAGTAAGTACTTTATCCTACACAAAAATGACAAGGCAGCACAATTTTAGGGGCATAAAATACTTTGTACATAAAAGTATATCAAACAACAGATCTCAGAACATAATTAGCTCTATATTGACATAAAAACACTCTCCAAAAAGTTTCATAAACAATTTCCTTATATATTATTTATTATGAATTATTTATCATCACATGAAAATAGGCACCCTAACTAGACAGAGCAAACTTTTCACATGACATAACCTCATAACATTTTTCACAGATAGAGCATAACATCAGAAGACTAACAAACTTAGTCTCATATTTTTCTGAGCAACAGAGAATTACTTATGCATTTCCTAAGATAAAAGCAATTAATAGAGATAAATAAAGTTATACAGAAAAGTTTCACAAATTCCACATTTCATATTTTTCATGCATAGATCATCTCATAAGAAAAATACTGCAAGTTGAACCAACTCATTTGGATGAAAAATGAGCAAGTTATGAATTTTTAAAACTTTAAACAAAATCTGAAACCATTTCTGGAAAAGAAAAAGGAAAAAGCACTTTACACCGGGGACCCTGAGGTTTCCGGAAACTAACCGAGCCCTAAAAAGAAATACACTGAGTCTGGTGACTTTACACTCAAGTCCGGGCAAAGAACAGGAATCATGCCCGAGGTCCACGCGTCGGGGGATGGTCGTCGGCGTCGGGATTCCTCGCCGACGGCGAGGTCTCCGGCCGAGCCACGGTTACCAACAGACTCAACTCGTCAAAGCGGGCACATTGGTGTAAAAGATGTGAACTAGGAGCGAGGTTTTGACCGGCGGCGATGTACGGTGGCGGACGACGGCGAGGGTTGGCGGTGCGCCGGCCATCTCGGGCCACGGCGGAGCAAACGGACTAGCCTAACAGCTCTAGCAGACCAAGACGGTTTAAACGGACTAGATCAAGTGACGAATGGACGGCCAGAGCAACGTCGGCAAGGTACGTCGGCGAGCGGCGGCGCGAATCCGCGACGGCGGATGGCCAAATTCGCCGGACTCGAACCCTAATCGGCCTCATGAACTACTCCAATCGACCCTACTCGAGCAGACGGACATGATGCACTAGTTAATTGAGGGAGAGAGAGGTTGCTGGCCACGGCGGACCGCGCGGCGGTCGGGCGGCCATGACCGGCGAAAGGAAGGATGGTCGATTCGACCTCTACCTTGGGTCTCGGTGGCAGGAGAAGTGCGCACGGTGTGCCTCACACCTCGGCGGAGCTCATCGAGCGCGTGGCAAGCATGCGGGCAGAGCGGGGCCGAGCGGAGGGCGAGTGGCGAGCTGTGGGACCGGGCGAGCGCGGTGCGGCGGATCCGTGTGCGGCGCTCGGGTGCGGGGGCGGAACAGCGGGCAGCGGTAGCGGCCCGGCGTACGGACGCCACGCGGCCGGCGTCGGGTCAGACAGCGTCGCGAGGAAGAAGAAGAGAGGAGGAAGAAGAGACTGTGCGGTGGGTCCCACTGCGCCAAGATTCGTGCAGACTTGATGAACCCCATATTCTCCAAAATAATCCGAATTTGAAGAAACTTATAAAAGATGAAATGTTTCTTTTGATGAGTAGAACATTTCACTTTTAAACATCAAAACCTAATTCTGCCTAGAATTTGAATTTTCAAAAATAGGGATTTAAAATTAGAAGAAAATCATTTTTACAAATTGTTTTTGACATTTTTGACCCACTTCCAAGCCTTTTCATGAAATGACCCCAAAATAAGTTTTGTTCCAAATAATTTTCTCTACAAACTTCATTTAACACTCAACCTCAAACAAGCAACCTATCACATAGCTCTAGTTCAAGTCAGGGTAAGCACATATTTAAACTTTGTCATTTCATGTAACAAAAATGATGCAATTGAGATGGTTATGCTCATAAAGTGCAAAATGATGCATGCTTAACACCAGAGTGTTACAACAGCCATGCAGCAGCACTACAATAGTCAGATGCAGGGCTTTGCTGGCTACTTCCAATCCCAGCAGATCCCCGGGCCGCCTCCACCGCCTGAATTATTCCCTCCACCGCCTCCTCCACCGTCTTTTCCTGTGCCTGCTCCTGTCACTCCTGCAGGGGTCCCGGTGAGTACATTGACTCTTGCTTTAGCTTGTGCGTCCATCCTGCAGATACTAATGACATCACTTGGCCTTTAACTTGTGCAGGTACAGTCGGCGGGTTTGAACCCGTCTCCTAGAGGTGCCGGCCCTCAGATGATGCCGTATCCACCTCCGGGTGGCCCTTCTCCACCGTATCCACCTCCGCGTGGCCCTCCTACACCTTACTCGTGGCCGGTGGGCGGAGGGCGGCCGTACTGGTCGGCGCCACGTGATCCAGGGTGGGTTCCGTGGGAAAATCCTGGGGGCTCTGGGGATGGACAACCTGACGGCTCCGGGGACGGCGCGACGAGTTAGGTACTTGTCGCTTGTGTTATGCTCGTGGACTTGAGTATCGTCAAAGTGTCTGTCATGTATTTCTTCTCTTCGTGATGGACCTAGACTTGTTGTGTTGAACTTCATGTGATGGACCTCGACTTGTGGTGTTCGACTCGTTGCGTTGAACTTCATGGTTGTAATGGACTTGTGGTGGTGATAAGAGATGCTATTGTGAGATATATGTGTTATTGTGATATATATGGTGACGGTGGTGATAAATATGATGAAATTGTGATATAAATAGTGCTAATTGTGGTCCTGGTGAAATTGTGATATAAATTATGATTTTACAATGTTTGGATGCAAGAAAACAGAAAAAAAAGGAAAAAAAATTTCCCAGCTTTGCCGAGTGCTGACACTCGGCAAATCTGGGGAATCTGGCCAAAAATCCCCAGCTTTGCCGAGTGCCAGCCTGGCACTCGGCAAAGGGGTCATGTCTTTGCCGAGTGTCAGCACTCGGCAAAGAATTTTCGAAATTTTTTTTTGCCGAGTGCCGATCTGGCACTCGGCAAAGAAATTTTCAAAAAAATTAATTTTTTTTCTTTGCCGAGTGCCTCGCCGTCAGCACTCGGCAAAGCCAGCCGTCAGGCTGACGGCGCCACGTGGCTTTGCCGAGTGCTGACGTGGCACTCGGCAAATCCTTTGCCGACTGCATGCCACGTGGCACTCGGCAAAGCCGTCTTCGCCGACGGTTTCTTTGCCGACAGCCCTTTGCCGACTGCCACGTGAAATTACAGTCGGCAAAGCCTTTGCCGACTACTATTCTGCCTTTTCCGAGTACGTATTGCAGTCGGCAGAGAGAGCGAACCCTGTAGTGCCCGCCGCACCTGATTGCAGAGGCCGAACGAAACCCAGAGCCAGTGGCCGCAGAACCCGAGCAGTTCCGCCGGGCCCCGTTCCACAACAAAGGCACCAGGCTTTTCCAGGGCCATTATATTATGCACCGCGCACGATGATTGCAGGCAGGGAGAAGATCACAAGAGAATTCCACTCCTTTTTTTCTTTGATTGATCACCTATCATATGCAGCCATGCATGATCACGGATCAGGATCACCGACGGGGAGGATCATATCGAAGGAGCCCACCCAGCGGCCGGGACCCGGCGGGCGAGGCGGCGACGGCGACGGCGACGGCAACGGCGGTCCATTGGCTGGCTCATCCATCCACCGGATCACGCCGCAGCGGCGCCGGACACTTTCCAAGATTTGGTCCTAGCTTTCCGGTCACAACGGTACAAAGCCGCCGATCCGCCGCGGGGAGCTGTTTTGGCCTACTGAACGTTCAGTTCTCTCGTTGTCTGAGACCCCGTGTGCTGATAGACCATCATGCATGACTGATTGCGCGCCAAGAAGCGCGTGCTCCTTTCTTTTGAGGACATGACTGAATATTTTTGAGCAGCACACGCATTTCTTAGTACCGTTTGGTACCCATTCTAGGTAGGTCTGGATGATTAGATGGATTGTTCAGTTTCAAAATTAATTAAGATAACTAACGCATCATCAATCCGCGCCACTTCATGATCTAGAATTTAGATAATAAAATATTAAATTTTAGTGGATAAATTTGGAATATCTTACTATTATTAATCCTTCTATTCTTTCTTTATACATATCCTTCTATTTTATTGTGAACAATACTAAAAACACATATAGTTCCTCGATGTAAGAAGTTCAACATCTTGAATGTAGGGTCGCAGGTTCAAATAACTGATTGTACAATGCCACAAAGGTAATGCTACCAACGTGGCCTAGGACCTAGAATCTTATTTAAATGGAAATTTTGAAAGAAATATACAATGGTGTGAGAGAAATTGTAGTCTCAACTTAACATATGGTAAAATTGCGACAACAAATGAGATTAAAAATTGAAAGCTTAAAATTTAAATTTATGATGTGATAGAAAGGGATACAAGAAGACCATATATAACTTATAAGCTTTGATTTCAACTTAATATTATGCTAGACAAAAAATACAAATCCTTGAAATTCTACTAGAGGTCATATTGGAGTCTCCATATCAATCCTCATGAGAAGTGATAGAAAAAAACCCATAAAACTCTTTGTAGAACCAAATAGACCTAACTATCAATTTGGTAGAATCTAGCAATTGATAATGATATGCATTTGTCCGGTTCTGTTTTCTAAATAATTACACACTTCCTCGGTAGTGAAAAATAACATAAAATAGCCCGTGAATATGTAATTAAATCACTTAACAATGTCATTATGAAGCATAACCTAAAGGTAACCCTACATCTACCTATAATTACTCACATGCCATTGTGACAAATGACCTACATAATTCATCAAGTTTGTATTTAAATGCCACTTCTATAATTATTAAAGAAACTAACATATATACCCTTAGCTGTCGTACCATTGAGTTTACTTTTATGATGGTAGATTTGGAGAAGTTAGATATAAATTAAAGGGGTAATTTTTTGGCCCTTCAACTCTTGTCTTTGTCTAATTTTAACTCCCAAAT
>CM041642.1:24035349-24163183 GCA_023333625.1 Bothriochloa decipiens
GTTTGCCCCCGTTTTTTAAACTTTGCTCGTTTACCCCTGCTTTTTTGAAACGAAGGTTCCAGTGAAGTGGGTTTAACGGTGTTAAGTCCATGCTGAAAAGACAAAAATACCCCCTCTCATGTCAAGTGGACCCAACATGTTATCCCCATTTAACTCTCTCCCTCTCTCACTACCGAGTGGACCCTGCATGTCATCCCCATTGTCCAGGAGGTTGTCGAGGAGCGGCAGAGGCCTCGGGCCTGGTGGCCGCCGGCCGGAGCACGAGCCCCAGCGACCGCGGCGTTGGTTCGTCATCAGGTAGTAGAGGAGGAGTGGGACGACAGCGAAGAAGCATGGGAGCACAGGAGCCGCAGCCACAGCGCCTCCGCCCGCGCGCTCGCGAGCCTGCGAGCTCGGCCGCCGCGCTTGCGCCCGCGACGCGCCGGCAAGCTGCGTGCCGCCCACGCCGCCAGCGAGCTGGCCCACCGCGCGTCCGCCCGCGAAGCCCGCCGCTCCTCCACCCCCCGTGCGACGATGTGCCACCGGCGAGCCGGCCCGCCACACGTCCGCTGGCGAGCCACGCCACCCGCTCTGCCTGACCGCGCCGCTGGCGAGCCACGTCGCTCGTTCTGCCCGACCGCGCCCTGGCGAGGCGCGTGCGCGCGCGCTGCCCGCGAAGGAGAGGGGCAGTCCGGTTGGGTGCCCGCGGTGTGATTCAGTGGATAAGGGGCACTTCCGTCTTTCTTCTATTTTTCTTTTTCTCAAACATTTTTTTATGGCCTTAATGTTTGGGAATCTAACAGAGGTATGATTCAAGGGCAAACAGGGGCTTCAATTTCAGAAAACAGGGGCAAACGAGCAAAGTTTAAAAAAGAAGGCAAACGAGGAATTGGACTTTAGAACAGGGGTAGTTGCACAATTGGCCCTACTATGTATTGTGTCTTTCATTAAGTTAGAGGTAGATAATATAGATGCAAATTTAGTTGAGTTACTTTATATATTTTATATGATGACTGAGGTGGATAATTTTTTAAAAAATACCATAGATCTAATGGTAATTATTGGCTATGATGATTAGAGCACATCCTATTAAAGGAAACAAGGTGTCTGATTATTATGGAAATTGATAAGATTTATTTATTTTCCTCATCATGGTTCGTGAGATTAAGACTGAGGTGATCTGTCTTCTCTGGTCGATGAGCAGTAAAAAGATGCAGTATGTCTCAGCATGTAATTGGTGTTTCGGTGAGAATGACACTCTGGTCCTTGGTTCGAAACTTGCGATGCAACAACGGCTAGATCGACTACCTGCCATCTGAGCCGTTACCAAGCGCGTCTGCATTTTTGTACTCTCTCCTTACTTTATTTCCCTTTTTATAGCCATCCACGCACTGTAGCTGGCTCGTGACGGTGGAATCTATGCCTTGTGATATCTGCCGGTGAAGACCAAGAAAGCAGAGATGGCCTCTAGAGCAACTGGGGAGTCAGCCGATCTGAAGCTCAGATTTCGTATCGCTCACTCTCCTCCCTCCCTGTCCATGCAGCTGCAAAGATGAAAGAGGTCGATCTGTACTAGCAGCAGAAGGCCACCGCCGTCTTTTGGAGAAGCACGCAACGAATCATCATCCTCATGCATGATGGCAGTGGTCGATCTAGCCTGCACCCCGGCCGCATGCAGGGTGCAACTCGCCGCCAAATCTAGCGAGGATACTAACATAGTTGTTGCCGAATCAAGCATACGATCCATGATTGGCTTGTCAATCTGTACCACACATACAGCCCTCCTCGATCCTGCCATTGACAAATTGACATTATTCCACGGCGTGCAAGGATAGATGACTCCTGATGAGTTCCGGAGCTGCAGGTCGATCTCCCAAGATGGCAAGAAACAGCAGTACAAGTACAATACGTGTGTGTCTCGATCTTTCTTCAACTATTAAAAACAGTAAAATTCTAGGTTGGCGTCGCTGTCTGTCTGTGTTCCTGAAAACGAGAGAAGTAAACGTGTTCCGCTGGATCGCACACACTTGACTTTCTTTTGAGGGGGGGCAGGGGCACGTACGTACAATACGAAGATGACTTGTCGTCTGCGGATAGATATGGATTAGCTGCTCAAACTCGAAACAACTCCGGACGACACAGCGCAATGATTCACACCTTCCTTTTGCTTTCCTTCCTTGCCTTTCGTCGTGCAAATATAATGCCAGTCAAATAACAGTTACCTGCAAAACTGAAACAGGCTCGGCGATCGGTGACCAGCACACGCACGTCTAGCAAGCAATGTGCTGACCGATATATATGTGCCAGTCCACACCGCACTGAGAATTAAACAAATATAAACGCAGTGCAATGCAATACATATATCATATATGATATATGCGCTTGTATTGTACGTATCTTTCTACGCTCCCATTCCGCTAGTCCAAACAGCGAGACGAGGCAGGTCAGAGAGCGGAGGAGCATACAGTGAGGCAGTGGGTATGGTATGGACCTCGAAATTCCGATGTGAAAGGGTGGCAGGCCCGGCCGCACTACCACACCTGCCGCGCCGGCTCCCTTTCGGCGTTGGGTCGTTCAGAAGTGGTGCTGGCGCTGCGTGCGTGCGTGCGTTCACCTGCGCGGCCGTGTGTGCCGGGTTACCGAGCAGCAGAGGCCAATCACATGCTTGCCTGCATCCTCACCAGTCCTCACTGCCTGACTGCCATGTCGTCTATAAATAAAGCCCACCATAGGCTAACTGACAACCGGCCATTGCCTGCGCAGGGAGCTCAGCTCGCTACCACCACCTACCACGACCACACACGGCGGGTTGCCTTGACTAGTTGACTTCTGTGATTCTGTCGTCGGACGCACGGAGAGGGAGACGAGAGCCCCCCAGCTGAGGAAATGGATGTGGAGATGAGCTGCGCGGCGCCAGAGGCTGCGGTCTCCGTCGATTGGCGCAGCCGCCCGTGCCGGCCTCGGCGGCACGGCGGCATGCGCGCCGCCGTCTTCGTCCTAGGTGCGTGCACGTACGGCTAGGCGCTGTTCTTGTTGGCAATGTTCGTTCATGGCACATTGGTCCCGTGGGAGCGTGCTGACTGCTGATCAATCATTATTACAGGTATCCAGGCGCTCGAGATCATGGCGATCGCGGCGGTGGGGAACAACCTGATCACGTACGTGTTCGGGGAGATGCACTTCCCGCTGTCGGAGGCGGCCAACGTGGTGACCAACTTCGTGGGCACCATCTTCCTCGTCGCCCTCCTCGGCGGCTTCCTCTCCGACTCCTACCTCGGCTGCTTCTGGACCATGCTCATCTTCGGCTTCGTCGAGCTCTCGGTACATTCATATTTAACTTCCTTGCTCAACGTGGTACATATTTATTTACGCCTTGTTTAGCTTGTGGTTTTTGCGGCCGATAAGTCAGCTAATGTTGTTTTATCTACTGTACCATGGCTGATAATAGCTAAGGTAAAGTCGGTCTCACGCATTAGCAGTGGCCATGCGTCTCACGGAATGATATATAGCTACATGTGCCATTGGCCTCGTGATTGGCCCATCATCTTCTTCCTCGTTTAGTGGTTTTGCGACAACATTTTCTTTTTTTTTTGAATAAAACTTGAACGAGAATTAATGTGCCAAGCAAGTTTCATTGCATAAAGAAACGACGACAAAAATGGATGTTTACAAGGCCAATCCAAAGGGTTATCCATAATCCATCCCCTTCGTTGTTGACCACCATTTCTCTCACCTAAAAAGCGAGGTTGGGTTATGGTGGACGCAGCTGAAAAAGGTGTCAATTAATCGCCATTCATGGATGGACCAGAGATTTGGTTCCCGGCCTCCTGTTTGGTTTCCAAAAGCTCCCGGGACCAGGTTGAATTCAACGCCCAATGGCATGGCCGCCCAGTACGTTCGTACACGCGCGGCCGGCCACCACTAGCAAAGCCACTGCAAGTAGAAGTACCATAGTCATCACAAGCTACTTTAGCAACTACACGTGCGAAAGGCAGCTTGTTCTTGGGCACTCGAAAGCACCATAGTCATCACAAGCTACCTTAGCAACTGATTATTTTTTAATTAATTTAATCTTATCTTACTATTACTAATTAGATATTACTAATTAGAGGTTTCAACGGAGGCACCACGTTAACTCTCACCAGATGCGCTAGAAAAAAAAGATAAATTAAAAAAATTCTCATAATAATCAGAAACATCTAGGCTTTAATTATATAGACTCTAATCATCATCTTTAATAATAACCATTAGATCTATTGTAATTTATAAAAGAAATTACCCACCTCTGTTATTATTAAAAATACTTAAAGTAACCCCCTAGTTTTACATATAAATTACCCACCTATGCCATTATAATAAATACAATCTATTTTACAAAAGAAAAGTAAAATTGTGAAGTTACCTAAAAGTTGGTTAATATAAAATATTAGATTGATCTATCTACCACGTTGGCTTAGTTAATATATTTTAATATTAATATAAATATTTGTAGCCATCACGTCTATAACTAAACTATAAACTTATTTTTATTGTAAATAAAAAGTACAAACACTTGATCATACTTATAAGAAAATATTACATTGGTCAACCTCACCTTCACTTGGTTAATGTATTGATACATGTTCATGGTTGGTTAATATTCTCATTACACTATTAAAAACACTAGAAAATCTCAAATTAATCATAAACATCTGAGCATAAAAAGTTACCCACCTATACCATTGTGCAAAATATTTTTTGGTTTACAGAAAAAAAAACTTTGACATCATTACACATATTCTTTTCATAGTTGATTAATACATAGTAGTCATACGTATACATAAAAAAATTAGATTGGCCAACCTCATATTCTCTTGGTTAATGTACTGAGACATGTTCATGGTTCATTAATATTCTCACTAGATGCGCGTTAAGAAAAAACACTAGAAAATCTAATATTTCTCATAAACACCCAAGCATAAAAAAATTACCTACCTATACCACTGTGTAAAATAATTTTGGTTTATAGAACATCATTACAAACATTCTTTTCATAGTTAGTTAATTCAAGTAAAAAATAAAATATTAGATTGTCCTATCCGTCACATTAGTTGGTTAGTGTATTTATTAATAAAGTGCTACACGAAATATATATCAAAAATCAATAGCACTAATTTCATCAACCACACAGAAATAGAAATCTATTTCTCTGGTCTGCAATGATCGCGTTTGTCATGCAATTATTGTGAAGTACTTCTATATAAGAAAAAGGTAAATTAATGTCATCGCCATTATACTATTTTAGTTTACTAATATGATGATTATCAAACTTTAATTGAGATTAATTAAGTCAATAAAGAAACTATAAAAATTAAAATAAACAAGGGTCACTAGATTGTGGGATGCAATCTTGCTTGGTAGCTACGAACAAATAAGTCACTGGTTCTTATTGGTTACTATAATTATATATTGTTAGATAACTTCCGGTGTATATACTAACAAATGATAACTTCCGGTGTATAAGCTATCTATTTAGTATATTCTACTAATTATGAAAGATAATACATATTTAGATTTGCATCTAAATTATCTATATCTTGTAATTATTTTATTAGCTTAAAAAATAATAGAAACACAATATGTTTCTCCATTGCTCATTTTATGAAAATTAATACAATAAAATCGATTAAAGTAAACATACATATTGTGCCAACATGCAAATCTCTCTCTCACACTTAAGATATATATTTTTATATTTTAACTAATTTTTTGACATATCTATATTGATAATAACCACTACTATGTAAAATTTTATTCTAAAAAACCAAACAAATGAGGATATTATTACTCCATCCATTCTAATTATAATTTACATTAACTTTTTTGATACATCTATTTTGTTATGCATCTAAATACAATATGATATGTAGATACATAGCAAAATGTATGAACTAAGATGGTCAAACCGACTTATAATTTAGAATGAATAGAGTATATATATACACCATACGTGTCTATGTCTTCCTGATCGTGATTGTAATTTTATACCAAACTTCATCAATAACCTTATGTGATATGGTATAGGATTAAAAATTAACAATTACCTATATCATCATGGTATTAAAGTTTTAAATATTAATAGTATTAATTACCTATATCATCATGGTGTAGGGTTAAATATTAATACAAATATTTACTACTAAAGTTCTAACCCGTACGAGAGCACGGGTTAATGGTCTAGTATAATAAGTAGCAATTGACCCTTAAACCCTGCAACTCGAAAGTACTTCCCCACTTTCTTTCTGGTTTCAAAATCAAGAAAATGAAACATTTTTTTGTGTCGCACGCCATAGCAAGTTGATCTGTGCGTGATGGCCTGATCAAGATGGATCATTTACATTATAATAGGTATGATTTGCCAGGGCTTCATACTCCTGTCACTGCAAGCGCACCTGCCGCAGCTGAAGCCGCCGCCGTGCAACATGGCGTCCCCGGACGGCGGCTGCGAGAAGGCGAGCGGCTTCAAGTCCGCCGTCTTCTTCCTGGCGCTGTACCTGGTGGCGCTGGGCAGCGGCTGCCTCAAGCCCAACATGATCGCGCACGGCGCGGACCAGTTCGACGGCGGCGCCGCCAGCAGCAGCAGGTTGCCGACCTACTTCAACGCGGCCTACTTCAGCTTCTGCGCGGGCGAGCTGGTGGCGCTCACGGCGCTGGTCTGGGTGCAGACGCACTCCGGCATGGACGTCGGCTTCGGCGTCTCCGCGGTCGCCATGGCGGCCGGGCTCACCAGCCTCGTGTCCGGCGCCGCATTCTACCGCAATAAGCCGCCGCAGGGCAGCATCTTCACGCCCATTGCAAGGGTCAGTCAATCTGCTCCTGAATTTCGAAACTGATATTAACTACTAGGCTGAGCTCAATCATGTTAATTGAGGGTTCAAATGATAGGATACCCTGCATGATGAATCCTGACAAAACAGGATTCATCAACCTAAAAGATTTTTTGTCGTGCACTATGGACAGTTGTGCTAGTTTGCAGGATCTTTTTTCATGATCCTTGCTAGGATCACATTTTATATCCATCACCCAAGTGCTTCAGGATCAGATTAGATAGCCTTGAAATATGAAAACAGTAGGTACAGGACATGTTCCTAGTCACCATTTAGTCTGAACGGTCCCGTGCGTGCGTGTTATATTCCGCAGCTCGATCGGCGTTTGGGAATTGAAACGATATGATAGGTAGAGGGGCCCTGCATAATCCTAATAGGATACTAGCGTCAACTGGCGCCTATCGGCAAGTTGCAGATGAAGTTGTTTAAACGGATCTAATGATTTGTGTACTTTTAAGCTGTCAGTTCTTAGCAGCCGACCTGCTGTGATTTTGATTTGAACGGTCACGACACAACTGACAGCATGTTAGTTTAAGCTGTCACACGACACGAGCAATATCTGCACCTCATATTCAGTGGCGCCTATGAGATATCTGTCACACGGCACGACACACGCTTTCTTTGTGCAAACACTGTAAAAATATGTTTACACTGTCTCAGTTCAGAGTGCAAAGCTACCACATGCTTTTAATAACCGTGCAAAATTCATCAGGTATTCGTCGCTGCCTTCACCAAGAGGAAGCAAGTCTGCCCTTCCAACTCAAATTCTGTCAACGCCGGAGCTTGTGAGCCGGCACCCCTCGCCGGCAACTTCCGCCACAACAATAAATTCAGGTCAGCATCAGAAATCCAGTGTTGATGCAGCAATCAGCGACCTGCACTAGTTGTCAATGCACACTGCTGCTCCATCTTGTTTGCGATCGATGACATGGGAGAGCGAAAATGACGAATTTTTCTTGTTTGTGATCAATCTAGCGTCGATGCAGCAAACAGATGCATGCTGCTCCCAACTTGATTGTGATCTCTGACAGGGGCGAGCGAAAATGACGAATTTTGTAGGTTCTTGGACAAGGCGTGCATCCCGGTAGCGCCGCAGGGGCCGAACACGAAGCCTGAGAGCGCGTGGCGGCTGTGCACGGCGGCGCAGGTGCAGCAGACGAAGACGCTCCTCGCCGTGACGCCCATCTTCGCGTGCACCATTGTCTTCAACACCGTGCTCGCGCAGCTGCAGACCTTCTCGGTGCAGCAGGGCAGCGCCATGGACACCGCGCTCCCGCCGGGCTCGAGCGGCTCCTTCCGCATCCCGCCGGCGTCGCTGCAGGCGATCCCCTACGCCATGCTGCTGGCGCTGGTCCCGGCCTACGAGCTCCTCCTCGTGCCGCTCATGAAGCGCGTCACGGGCGCCCGATCCGGGATCACCCCGCTCCAGCGCATCGGCGTCGGCCTGGGCACCGTCGCGTTCTCGATGGTCGCGGCGGCCGACGTCGAGCGCAGGCGCCGCGACGCCGCCGCGGAGGGCCGCCAGATGTCCGTGCTGTGGATCGTGCCGCAGTTCCTCGTCTTCGGCGTGTCCGAGATGTTCACCGCCGTGGGGCTCATCGAGTTCTTCTACAAGCAGGCGTGCGCCGGCGGCATGCAGGCCTTCCTCACGGCGCTCACGTACTGCTCCTACGCGTTCGGGTTCTACCTCAGCTCCGTGCTCGTCTCGCTGATGAACAGGGTCACGGCGAGGCACGGCGGTGGCGGCGGCGGGTGGCTCGGAGACAACAACCTGAACAAGGATAGGCTGGACCTCTTCTACTGGATGCTCGCCGCGCTCAGCGTGCTCAACTTCTTCTGCTATCTGATCTGTGCGAGGTGGTACAATGCTGGCGCAGATGGTTCCGATGCAGCTGCCTCTGCTGGTCAGGTGGCGTCAGAGGTTGATGATGGCAAGGAGATCATCTGAACACAACAACTCAAGAAGATGTATATCTATGATTCCGTCTAAACTGAAAGCTCTCATTTGGCAAGGAACAGATGAACTAGGATGTATACAATGGTAGTAGGCAACCTTTTTTTGTGGACAAAACCTCTTTCTCAAGGTTAATACTCACAAGACATCTGCAATGGGAAAATCCTAAATTTCTCATTAAAATCAGAAAGGTCTAGTGTATTAGAAAAAGGATAAATTCTACAAATACTAACAAAAATTAAAAGATATATCCATTAATTCCATAGACCCTAAGCACCATCAATATCATATAGTAATTGGATCTATTCTGTTTTCTAAATAATTATCCAAATTTATTTTATTTTCCAAATAATTATCTAACAATCTCTTACTACTTAAAACACGGTAAAACCAATCGTTCACAGGCGAGGTGAAACATCCGCGAAGAGTAACGCTCCGCCCGGCTCCCGTCCCTTCTCCGTGAAAGATTGCCCCCGGCAAACCAGCCTCCCGCCCGTGAAATACAAACGCCCGCTGCGCCGCCCTCCCCTATCGCGGCTCCCCCGGCGGCGCCCTAAACGCAGCCCGGCTCCGCTACCCTGCCCCACCGGTGCCTTCAACGCCGACCGGGCGCCTACCTTCGGCCACCGCCCTCGCGGCCGGCGCCGGCGCCGGCGCCGTCGCGCTCGCTAGCCCGGCCCCGCTGCCCTGCAATGCCGGGACCCCCTTAGCGCCCCCCGGACATTCCCATTTGCGTCGACCGGGCGCCTCCAGCCGGCCGCCGCCTCGACGCCTCCCTCCGCGGTCGTTGTGGCCGCCCTCGGCGCGCTCGCGGGCCTCGAGGCTACCCTCGTCTCCATCTGCCGCCGCATCCGAGGTGAGAGACATTACCCATAGACCTGTCTGTCGTCGTCTTAGTCCGGGCTTCTGTTGCGGGGGACGCCGGTCATGTTGTACTGACGCAGCACGGCCGGTTCTGCAACGCGAAGGGGGTGCCTCGGGGCGGAGATATCCCCCCTCTCAGAATGCAGAACGGAAATAGCCCAGACGAACGTAATGGTAGGCAAGCGAACGGTAATAGAAACCGGAAAACCCAAGAGTACGCAACGCGAAGTTAATACCGGGAGGCCCAAGACCAAGCAACGGCCAACCGGGAGGCCCTATATCAAGCAACGTCCAGCTTGCGATCGAAGGAACCGTGAAGCTCCTTCTGGTGCAAGCCAACTAGCCGTCAAGGGGCCCAAGGATGTAAACATCAAAAACATTAGGCGGGATTCAGAAGAGCGCGTCGATCCGCAAACAGTCATCCAAATACGATGAGCGGAATAGCTCAAGCACCTGCTTCTTCTTCGGAAGATGATCTGGAAGGGCAGGGGATCTGTGAAGATACAGCAGAGAGGCTTGAACATTCAAATCAATTAGCCGGCGATGGGCACCGGCCAATCTCAGAGACCAGGAACAAAGAAGAGTGCAGGAGGTAGTGGATGAAACTCCACTCTCATGTATCGTTAGATTTGGATTAAGTGTCTAATTGAAGAAGCATAGTTAGTGATAAGAATAGCTCGAATTCCTAGCAATTTATTAGTTCAATTTGAAAACTGAATAGTTTCGATTCAGCAACCCTAAAAAAATAGCAGTAACATGATTGATTAGTTCAGTTAGAATTGTCAAGAGTTCCTATTCAGCATCCCTGAAAATAGCAATGACATAATTGTTTAGTTCAAATAGAAGACTCAAGAGTTTCCATTCAGCATCCCTGAAAAAATCAATGACATCAATAGGATATACAGAAAAGACAGCATTTGTTATTTATTATTCTTACAACATTTGTTATTCATTATTCTTAGGTGCAACAAAACAATAGTTATTTATTGTTCTTAGGTGCAACCAAACAGGCATTGGAAATTGCAATTGTTATTGATTCAATGAACTTTTAAATCCCATTTGCAGGACAATATCTTCAAATCAGAATTCAAAAAAATCAAACAATAACACTGACAGACCTACTGCCGAGACATGAGAACAACCAAACACAGATAGCAGTTGAGGAAACGGAGGATCAAACTCCACTGAGATGCAACAGTCACAACCAAGGGGCAATACCAGAGCCTGAAGTACTGACATCTCTATCATATAAAAAAAGGTATATGTCTTCTTTAATATTATTGATAAATTTGACAAGCAGGGTTCCTGGTCGGATTGTTGATGATACAATGAACTATAACGACTATGCTATATGCGGCTAAAACTGGGACAATTGAGAATATAGATTAGCATGGCCAATGCGCTATACCAGTTACTATAGACTTATTTTTTACTGAAACAACTAAGCACCTCGATTGATAGCAGACAGATGATTACATATTAAATGAAAGATCTAATGACTGTGTGCAGGAAAAGAGGAAAGGAAGGCCCAAATTACTGCTCAACTCCAAGAAGTATTAGTCCAATTAACAAAGCTATAGCAACAGCAAAGCAAAGAAGTGGTGATCCAGTGTTTTACCCATATGTCGGGACCAAGTTCAACTCATATGAAGAAGCAAAAGAATTCTATAACATCTACTCATGGGAAATTGGTTTTGGAATCAGAGAATCAGGGGCGAAGAAAAACAGCAACGACTACATAACAAGGAAGGATATAGTGTGCTCATGTGAGGTAAGCAAAAAAAAAAAAAGGAAAAATAGCTGGCTTTGAATATGAGATATAAATTTCTTTCGATCCTGAATAAATTGACGGTTTTTTGAACTGAATTACACAGGGATTCTACAGTAACCCAAGGGCGGCATCAGCAAGGTCAGGTTGCAAAGCAATGATACGACTTCACAGAACCGATGATCATTCTTGGATAATCACTTCAATGAATTCAGAGCACAATCATCCTCTATCTGTTAGCTGTGGAGAAAAGAAGCAATGGGGGTCACATAGTTTCATCGATCCAATGACAAAAGAATTCATAAAGAGACTGAGGAGAAACAATGTTGCACTGGGGCGTGTCTGCAGCATTGTGGGAGTACTGTCAGCAGATTCAGAAGTGCCAATAAAGAAGCAAGCAGTGAAAAACATGTGTGCAAAATTGGCCCAAGAGGATATACAGGATGACATGAAGAAAACTATAGAACTTCTGCAGCAAATGAAACTTAGTGACAATGAGTTGGATGTCAGGTTCAAGACTGACAATGAAGGAGTCATAGAAGCCATGTTGTGGTGCACAGGGAAGAACAAGGCAGATTACAGGAAATTTGGTGATGTTGTCACATTCGACACCACTTACAGAACTAACCTCTACAACCTTCCATTTGGAATATTTGTAGGGGGTCAACAACCACTACCAGTCCGTAATATTTGGTGGTGTGCTACTGAACCATGAAAGAACAGAAGACTTCGAGTGGACATTCAGAAACTTTGTTGAAATAATGGACGGCAAACAGCCACAAACCATACTAACTGGTAAGCTAAAAGTAGAATGTATCTTTCATTAAATATAGCGTCATGCAGACCAATGCCTCTATATTAATATACTATAGACGATGACTAAATCATATGCTATCCATAATGCAGACCAGTGCCAAGGGATGGCAGCTGCAATCAAGTCCACACTACCAGGAACAAGGCACAGGTGGTGCAGGTGGCATGTCCTAAGGCAAAACAAAAGATCGGAAAGCCATACTCTAAAAAGAGTCCATTCAAGAAAAGGTTCAACAGATTGATCACTGATGAAGTGTCACCATCTGAATTTGAGAGAAAATGGGCAGAACTGATACAGGAATACAAACTTGAAGCTAACACATGGTTGATCAGAGCATACAAGATGAGGGGAATGTGGGCTAAACCATACTTCATGGATATATTTTGCGCCGGGATGACAAGCACACAGAGAAGAGAAAGTGCAAACCACATGCTCAAGAGATTCATCCAGCGGGCAGCGCCAATGCACATATTTGTGTCCAAGTTCAGAGATTTCCAGTTCGACAGGAATCAGGAGGAAGAGAAAGAGAATTACAAAACAAAAATGGTAAGAACTACATATTCAATTTTGAATAGATTCCTCTGGATAGGTAATCATCAAAAATATAAATAGAAATAATAGAACTCTTGGGTGTTGGAAAAGCTGAAAGTTTCATCTTCTGAGTATAGCATCAACGAAAATTAGAACAAGACAAAATAGACTTGTATGTTTGCTTGTATGTTTTTAAAAAAGAGCATTGAAACTTGAACTTAGTCCTTGTTTAATTTGCAGCTTTCACGAAGAAAAAGATCAGGAGTTGCAATAGAGAGGCACAGCGAAGAAATTTACACAAGGGAGATGCATGTACGTTTCTGCAATGAAGTATATGAATCAGGGGCTTACACAATAGTAGAAAAATCAGAAAGCCAGCAAGTGTTTACAGTAGTGCATGACAATGAGGTGAACAAAGATGATGCTAGAGTTTTTAAGGTGCACCTGATAGGGTCAAATCAAATCAGCTGCAGCTGCGGTCTGTATGCACATGCGGGCATGCTCTGCAGACATAGCATAAAGGTAAGAAGAAATAAATACTAGCTGAGAACTGAATCAACATAAGCTCGAGATCTTTTCAATACTAACTGTAGGCAGTTCAAATGTGCTTTACAGGTAATGCTACACTTAGACCATAAGAAGATCCCTTCAGGCAACATCCACCAGAGATGGACAAGAGAGGAGACTGAAGAGTCTGAAGAAAGTAATCCAGAATCAATACAAGCTCGAGTGAAGTCACAAGCAAATGAACTGAAGAGACGAGTCATCATAATGAAGGTTCTAGAACTGTCGCAGTCAAAGGAGGATATAGATGACGATGCCTTCAACGAAGCTGTCCAAGCAGTGGATAGCATAGTGGGAAATTCTCAGAAGCAGAAGTGAAGATACTGAAGATTCAGCAAGAGAAACTTCAAGGTCAAACACTTTGCATATAACCTGCCCCCCAAGACCAAAACGTACATGCAGACCACGCAATACTTCACTGAAGTCTTGGAACAAGTACTCGAAGCTAGAGAAAGAAGCAAGGAGAACAGAAGATGAGAAGCTGGACAAAACAACCGAAAGACAGGAAACTAACAAAGCTGGGAAGACAAGAATGATTTCAGACCTCTTACAAGTCACTTGATCTGCAGATTGATACACCTTTTGAGAACTATCAGAAGTACATCGATGCTTAGAACTTCTATGTATTGATTAATCAAACATGTATTGATTCGACATTTGATATCTCAAGTGCATCAGTCCTTAGAACTCCTCTGTATTGATTCATCAACCCTTCCTGAACAATTCGTGAACACAGTTATTCATGCATTGCGATATCTTAATGAACTCTTAGCCAGCTCGAAAAAAAGGGCATAAGAAAGGCTCCGATATGGGTGCATGGTCTCTTTACATACTATAAAATTACATTGAGCAAACTGGAAACATGATCTTATATTAGGAAAAGCAATGGTCGCAAGAACGCACAAAACGACAAAGCTAATTAACTTGAACATCACCCGAAGGGATTCAAAATACTACTTAACGAAACTCAAATTAGGATGAAGAATGGAATTCAAGTGAGTAAACAAACGTGGAAAACATTCAATAAACAGGTGGTTCACCAACAACTATTACAATACCAAATTGTTCATAATAAAGATCTAGTTCTCCGACAGCATTACATAAGAGATAAATGGGTAACTTGACATCAATATTTGGAAAGGCAAAAAAAGGTAAGATCAATATCCTACACCAATTTGCCTGTGTCAAGATCGTCTTCTTAATCCTAGATGACATAGAAACACTAACTAAAGCAATGGTTCTAACTCTCTGCATTCTTGACGATGAACTGTAACCTAAAAGACAGATCCTCGCAAAAGCCTTGACTCTTCAAACAATGTCCATCCTAAAGGTTCCTAGAAAAAAACCAAAAGAGGGAAATTAGCAAGTAACAATATATCATAATGGTTGCTTGCGTGTACTTTTTTAATTAGGATTCAAAAGCAATTCAAAATAGGATGTACAACGACAAAAGCTAAGAGCACAGATTATAGATCAGGACATGCTCATAAAGGAAATGTGCTCATGGAAGAAAATAATACTTTGAAGGTTACGAGGGGAAGAAGATAAGGTGAAAACAGCAGATACCATTGTGCAGAGAGACCTGCCACTGCTTGCAAAACAGGTTCAGTGGCATCACTTATCTGAAGCTTCTGAGTCATGTCAGCACTGGTCAAACAAATCGCGAGTCTCGTCACTTAGCAGATACAGCATCTCACCAGAACGCAACATGGCCTTCATGTTGCGGTCAAACCGATCAACATGCTCATCCTGGTACTGCCTCATACCATAGTGAAGATCAAAGATAGAATAAACAAGCTGAACATTGACATATTTGATGACTGCATAGAAAAGCTTGGCCAATGCACCTTCCTGAGTCGATGCAGGCTGTCCAGAAAATATATATGGATCCTCAGTAACTTCAACAGATGCTCTGAACTGACCATCAGAAACTCTCACAACAAACTGATTGTTCACTGAACCCCTAATCTTCTTGACAGCCTCAGTATAGATAACACGAAGGGTACGAAAGCAATTCTCCCATGATATTGGCTGGAAAACAAAATAATTATCAGCAAAGAAACAAAGGAATAAACCAGATAATAGCTTACAATTGTATATATGTTGAAAAATTACCATGGGGGTTGGGACAGTGGCCTCAAAACTATCTTGGCGCTCAGGAATGCAGTTGCGAAGGACAGCCATGTCAGAAAGCCGGCCGGCATGAGAAACACACCGATCGACGTTGAGAGCCTGCTGAAACATGGCAGCATTAAAAAATCTAAAGGATGGACAAATATGATTGCTGCTAAAAATAAATCATGAACCGAACAACCTTGTGACGTCCGGCGGCAGTAAAATGCGAAGGTTCTTCTTCAACGACTGGAGCCATTCCATTATTAGATTCCTCGGGGCAGTGAAAACTGGATTTCATCCTCTTGCGGCGGCACCTCATCGACAAATCGAACAATACAAAAACAGGATCAATCGATTGGCCGGCAGCGAAGGAAAGGTGAGCGAGAAATCGAGGAATCTGTCAATTTGGATGTGAAGGATCGAAACCCCAAGCAAATGGGGAAAAAGAGGAGAAGGCGGCGTCCGGAAGAAGGAAGAAAGAAAGAACAGAGGAGCCCAGCGAATCGACGGAGGGGGCCGAAAAAAAAAGGTGAACAGTGCGTAGGAAAAAATAAGGGCCCATCGATACATATAACGGGTACGGATGAAGAGGAGAACGGAATTGAGGTAAGACACCAAAACGCAGCGTAATACACTGCCCATACGACCACTAACCAGCCGACCAAAATAAAACGGTTCGACTCTCAAAGCTACACAAAGGGTGGATGAACGGGGGTACAGCTCCCACTCGAGACACCGCAACCTTCGGCGCCGGTTCTGCGATCCACAACGAGGTCTGCGGGTGCGACAGGCGAGCTTGAAAGGGCGCTGGTATACGCTTCCAAGGTCAGCATTGTTTTCCCCACTCCCTCGCTGTTTTGTCGCATGCTTCTGCTGCTTGTTGATTTGGGAGTTCAAGTACGCGTGCTTCAAGCAGCAGCAGATCTTTGACAGTCTACATACTTCAACTTGAAGTGTACAATGCTATATCATGTTTGATTTCCTGATTCTATCTAATTTTGATGGAGTGATCTTGCTTTGGTGTCTTAATTCTAAGGATGATGGAAGCGTTCGATCAAACCAATGGAAGGATAATTCCAGGAAACAACTGATTTGTTTCTGAGCAGTGCAAAAACGAATTGCAAAACTGGCCACTATGGTAGTGTATTTAGGGAATTTTAGAAACTATCCTTGTTAGCAGACAACAACTCTATCAGTTTCAGGTTTTAGTGGCAAAACAAGATGTTCAAAAATTCAAGGATGGTTTTTTATTGCTTCTTGGTAATTATCCTTTTGGTCCAATTTGTGAGAGTGTCTTCTATGTTTCAGAGTGCAATAGTTTCTTATTTAACAGTTATCTTTGTGCTGTCAAGATAGGTTGTTAGTGTTGCTGAGGAAAGGGGTCAAAAGGCACCCAAGGGGCAACAATATCCAGGTCTCCTTTCAAAAAACTTGCTCTTTGGTAGTTATCAGAAATCAGAGTACATTTTAGGTGCCTAAGCCTATTGTTTTCCTCGCTCATCAGTTCATTCTCTACTTTCAATCTGGAGGTCTCTCATTCAGTCTCCAAAATCTGTACCATTCAGTCTCCAAACATATTCTTGTATATCGAGAACTGTGTTGACTGGACCTAATCAAGAGTTATGTTGTACTGTTCTTTATACAAGGCAGGCCTTTGTGTTTCTGTCATTACTCTGTAATACTGAATGCTCTATGCCGTTGATTGTGAATAAAATATGCTTCTCTGGTCAATTCAGTAGCAAATGTTTGTTTCTGAGTATTTGCATGATTCGGCCACAATCTCGGTATGATGGCCGACTGTACCTCCTGATGGGCTGAGGCATTGCGTGAGATCTCAGGGCATTTGGTATGTTACTTATCTTCTATTCTCAAATTGGTTTCTTTTCTCTACAACTAGCGACATATATATATTTATGTTTTAGTAAATCAATATTCACATATTGTGTTTATGTATGAGATTCTGAAAATTTACAGAACCTGAAAACGCTTTGATATTGTTTTTCCCAGTAGCAAATAAATGTATTGACCACACAGATAATAAATGTATTTACAGAAGAGCAGTCCATCTGCATTCTTTGTAATTGTTTATCTGAAACATTTGATCTATTTATTACTGCAATCTTTGTTTAGCACAGAAAGCTTCCACATTTCAGCAGTATTGGCATAGAAGAGCAGTCCATCTGCATTCTTTGTAATTGTTTATCTGAAACATTTGATCTGTTTATTACTGCAATCTTTGTTTATTAGTACAGAAAAGCTATTCTTACTCCAGAGAAATAGCATGCGCTTTAGTATTAGGAACACAAAGGAATTGGAAATCTAATAATAAAATGGAAAGCATTTATTATATATTGGTTTTAATTCACTAGATCAAATAGGCAATGAAGTAGATAGATATCGTTCTGCACGTCGTTGTCATGCTACCATTGCCATATATGACAACCGAAGAGGGGTGAGATGCTAGGTAGGTATTGGTAGTTCATATGACTTTTTGCAGTTTGCGCACAACGGCCAGAGGATGTGACATGATTTTTTTGATCCAACTATTGGCTTACTATTATGAGAATTATAGGAGAAATTCAGTTCTTAACACAAAAATATCGTGGTATTATTTTTACCCGTTGCAATGCACGGACATTTACCTGTAGCTCTAAATTTGCATCTAAATTACAAACACATATTATAATATAAGGGCTAAATTCGAATCTAAATTACCCATGTCCTATTATAATAGTCTGTTACGAAGGTAATGGAAATTTGCATCTAAATTACCCATGCCCTCAATTCAAAAAATGTCATATTATAATAGATAATATAATTAACCCATACAATGACATCTAATTCAACATTTATGCCTTCATTAAAAAATCCTCTTAAATCTACATCTAAATTAGCAGCGTCCAGCCTCTGTCCTAAAGAACTTAATGTTTCAGGATTTTAGGACAGATTAGTGCTCAATTGAAATTCTCCATGTACCATATTTGTTGAAGGTGATCCATCCTAATTAAGAAATTAGGTGCTAAATAAAAGAAACGCATGGAGGCATGAATACCACAATCTGAAGCTAATGCGGACCCAAACCTAGTTCAAAGAGCTAAAACATCCATACACAATTTGGATTCTAAAACATCAAAATTTTTTTGGGACCGAGGGAATATGTTATTAAGTTGAAGATTGTATAAATTATACCTATATACTCCCTTCGTATTGAAAAGGAAATCGTTTTGGACAAAGTTTGGCTCAAACAATAGGAATATAAATCATCAGTAACTTTTAATATATTAAGTTTGCAAATGTGAAAATTATATAAATAGATTTATCTTAAAAAATACTTGCATAAAAGTATACATATATCACTTTTTATAAATATTTTTATAAAAACAAGAGGTCAAAGTTGTGTTTTGGAGACTGTGTCTCTGTCCTAAACGAATTCATTTACAATATGGAAGGTGTGTGTTTCTAAATTACAAAATTATATTAACAGTACTATAAAAATGTTGGTTTAAATATATGATTATATTTTAACTGTCTTTGGTTTTCCCTTAATGACTCATATACCAGTAACACTGTTAAATATCTAAAATTATATCAATATCCATGAAAATATTTATATTTTAACTGTCTTTGATTTTCCCTTAATGACTCAGATACCAGTAACACTATTAAATATTTAAAATTATATCAATATCTATGATAATATTTTACATAAATTTTTAGTTTAAATAAATTTGTATGTTTCAACCAAAATGTTATTATAACATATTATATTGGAAGTACAACTCTAAGCAATAGATGATCTTTGAAGGTCTTATACACTCCACTCCTGATGGCGGTCAATCGGTCAAACAGAAAAAATAGGTAAGGTATGCGGTATGGACATCCTGGGCTGCACTTGGGCCAGATTCACTTGGGGGCTGGGCTGCAGAACGGGCATGCTGAGGCCTGACCGGCTTCGGATGGCTGCATTGACCGCTGCTGTGACGCGCGCGGCAAGGCGGCGCCGGCAGCGTATTGTTCGGTCGGGGGCCGCTACAGCTCACTGGTTCGATGCTGGGGTGTGGGGTGAGAACAGCGAAGGCAAGGGTAAGACTCAGTCAGCTAGAAGTACGTTGTCCTTGTCGTAAGAAGTGGCCAATGCAAATTCATGCGAGGGCAGGAGTCGGCATGGCTACTGGTGGCAAACATATCTCTGGATCAATTCGAGCTCTGATAATATTTTCGTTTGTATTTGATAATTATTTTTTAATTATAAATTAATTAGATTAAAAAAATTATCTTATAATTTATATTTAAATCATATAATTAATTATTTTTTACCTATATTTAACCGTATGTTAATTCATGAAAAGCAGTCCATGTAGTTTAGCAAACAAGAACAGGTTGCGGATCAAACGAGCACTACGGCACTACCAACTCTTCCTCGGTGAAGAGCAGTAGTCGTCCCGAGGACAGCCCTGTGCTGCCGGGCCTGGGCAGAACAATCAAGGACATGTAGATGCATGGCAGCGATTAGCGAGCCAGCGATTATGAAATGGATAGTAACTGAATGCCTTTCACAGTGATTATCTCTACAACATATAATACACTAAAAAAACATCTCTAAAGCCACACAATAATCTGTCCCCCACAGTCATTATATTTCCTAATCTCTTCTAAGTATATCCAAATAAATACACCCAAAGCCTAACCAACTTTTAAATGAATGGACCAGATTCACTCTAATCTCATCTTTCTCTTGCTCACTCACATTCAACTGACAAATTGCTGGGATCAAACCTCATCCCTAACCATCCCACCGCACATCGCCCGCCCACGCGCAGCTTCTCCTTCCCGAGGCGCACACGTGATTCCTCAGTTCCCCAGACACGATTCAAACTCCTCCTCTCCCTTCCCGTCCCCACCCCACCCCCCCCCCCCCCCCCCACCCCCGGCCTCCTCCCCTCCAGTGGCCGGCATAGGTCTGTATGCACTGGCGCAAGGTCGCGCATGCGGGCCCAATGGCGACGGGGACGGAGTGGCCAGCAAGGCAGTGCTCGAGGATGAGCGGTGACGAAGATGCGCGCGACCGCGGGGCTCCACGATTTGCGAGTCCCTAAGATGGCGGACTCGCCGCCCATCTCCAGGCCGCACGACAGCGGCCTCCGCCAGGGTGCCTGGAGTCACGCTCGCAGACCTGACCCAGGCCGCGCGGCGACGGCCCTCGCCAAGTCGCGTGGAGTCGCGCTCGTCGGCCTGCCCCGTGCTCGCGGCGGCGCCCTCCTACAGATTCTTCCCTCTCCCTTACCTCACCCCCATTTTGATTCGTAATCCAATACTGGCGCCTAATCCAATAGGCCTTGTGTTCTTCCATGGATTTATACTCCCTGATGGCTCGTAATCCAATAGGGCTTGTGTTCTCCTGCCATGGATTTGTACCCGCTGAAGATGTTGGAAAGCGTTCTTTTTTACTCCCTGAAGATGTTCGACAAAATAGCTGAGTTGAATGGCGCACTCATGGTCAAGCAATGCTTAGAACCTGTTGGGGAACAACTTTGACATACAAATATCCTTTCTAAACTTTGGAGATAAATAATTATCATAAGCACTTGAGACGCCAATATGTGCAATGAAGACCGCGAAGATAACTTTGCTGTATATATCTTCGGCTTCGTTTATATATTTTCGCATGTTTTAAGAAGATTGGCGAAGATAACTTCGCTGGACATTGGATGCTGAGCGAAGATGACGTGGACACTTCGCTGAGGCTATCAAACTTTTGTGCATACAATTTCACATATTTCAGGATACACGATGAAGACAACTTCGCCAGACTTTTTATGACTGGCAAAACTGACGAAGTATGTTTCGCTGAAGAATCTATGAGGTCTTCGGCTAAATCAAGAAATCATCGTCAAGTCCAAAGTCGCTTAAGAAAACAAAGAAAGAAGGGGCGAAGTATGTTTCACCACTTCGTCGATGACCTTTTAGCTGATTGTATAGGAATTTCCGTGGCTATTTTTGTAAGATTACTTGAATAACGAAGCCAAGGGGTCTATAAATACCCCCTAGGATGTAAGTTTCAGGGACAGAATGAAATATAATCACAACTGAATGTTGTTCTCACCTTACAAGTGTGTGTGAAATCATAACCCAACAGAACCCTTCGCCCACACCCTCATCCACGGGCGACCAAAGCTCAAGGTCAGTTTGTCTATACCTGAAAATCCCTGCTTCTTTTCATCTCCAATCTATGTTCTCTGCTAAAAGGAATGGTTACTGTTTGCAATATACATTTCTTTTGTCTGTCCTGTAATGGCGCCAAGGTATGTGTTCCGTACTCTTTGAACTGTTAAAGAACAAAAATTTTTTATTTATGCTACTCACCTTTTGATTTGATTTACAGGCTTGCCTCTTATATTTATTTTTGTGAACTTAAGTTATGACCACAGATGGAGGTATCTAACTGACAATTGATCTTTGTAGACAATGGAAGAAAATTCTCAATGGTGGAGGTCTTTATAGACGCATATAGAGGTCAGTAGGACCCTGTAATACTCACCCAATTTAACATGACAAAAGTTATAAGAGACAGCATTCAGCTCAACTTTGGGGAGTGTGGCCTAGCTGGATCTCTTGGATCATTGCAAGGTACTAGCAACAACTTCTGGAACCTTTTAAATTTTACATCTGTGTTCGCTGTAATGCATCTTCTACTGGCTTCTTGATATAGAAGTACTTATATGCTCTACAAATTTACAGTCAAGTATGTTAATCCTGTAACAAAGCTCTGCATTATCTATGTGTCACATGAACACCACCAAAAAGTTTGGGCTGCTTGCTCGACATGAGTGGTAAATGGCATAGATTCTAGATAATGATACAAAACAATATTATCGCAAGGAGTCCTTTTTCAGTCCATTGAATCCACTGTCATTAGATGACCCTTTCTTCAATTAGATGACCTTTTCTTCAGGACAGGAGTTTTCTTGATTCCAATGGGCAATCTGACATGAGTTTCAAGGAGACATATGGGAACAATAATGTGCTTTCTGAGCCTTCGTTTTCTTGTTATATCTGAGCCTTTGGTCTAATAAGGTGCTTTCTGAGCCTTTATTTTAGAAGCTATAATTTATATTTCCAATTATATATTTGGTTGTATGGTAGTTAGTGGAGTTGCAATGTAATTAATCAAAAATGAAAACATCAAAATGTAATTTGAGAGTACCAGATTGTGATATAGTTCTTTTATCAAAAATGAAAACATCAAAAGGGGTTTCCCAAATCATATTATAATTAGCCACAGTTTTATGACAATATGATAAAAAAGGGATTTCCTAAATCATATGTTAATTTCTCAAAACTGTGCCAAATCATATGATTTCCCAATTTTTTTTTATTTCTCTGTATAAAGTGTGCAGTTCAATTTTGAGCCACAGTTTATGCAGCTCCTAGATCCCTGGCATGCACATAACTTAAATTCAGAGCAAATAGGAGGTCCATATATTGCAGTATTATCTTGAAGTATGCTTTGTGATTGTCATCATAATTTTTATGCAAGTCTCCTTTAAAGAACCTGTTAAGTAGTTGTCCTATCAAGTATCATGTGGGACCTGACACTGATATATATGTTTTCAATTCATCATCACACGTGTCTAGACAATCCGCATGGCAACTGTCTAGACAATCTTGTACTGTGCTAAATTCAAAATCTGAATTTATGAAGGGGATGCTGCCAAGATGGCGTCTTTGAGAGGATGGATGCTGGCAATGGACGGTGTGGTGCTGGACTTGGAGAAAAGAAAACTGATTCTATAGTGGAATCCCTGCCAAGATGAAATTGACTTTTGGGTACAATTCCATCTGATATTGGGTCTCCTGAAAGGAGGTTGTGTTTTCAGAGAATTTCTTAACTGGAGAGACACCAAAGGAGTTGGGCAACATTCCAGTCTCGAATTTGTTGTACCTCTTCTAGAACCAGCTTTCATGCTCTATTCCTGATCTACGATCAGTTCCTTTTTTCTACTGAGGATAACAGGGCTACAGGAGTACATATTGTATATTAGTGCCACTGCCAAATCTGTCTTAGAATCATTCATTTAAATTTTGTTTTCTAATTACAGTTCAAGATGTGCCCTGCTGATGAAAACTGTCCCATATAATTTTACAGAAATAGGGAATGGTTAGTTTGGTACACAATGAAGAATGTGAAAGAAACAGAATTAAGTGCTGGACTTCGAGAAAAGAAAAACTGATTCTACAGTGGAATACATCAATAGATCACTATTGTTCTAGAATTAACTTTGTAGAATGCTATTACTGTTTCTGCAAAACCACTCAATTCTGCGGTGTTTGAGTTGTTCTCAGAAACTTTACACCAAGATAAGATCTTGTGGTTATGTTCTTTGGCATGTGTTTTCGTTGAGTAAAACTCAAATTCTGTTGAGTTGTCGATTCAACAGTTTGCCTCTCTTTTTGCTTCGCTCCTTCTCCATGGGAAAGGATATGAGGGATTTGCTCCACTCCATGTGAAAAGATAAAAAAAACTACGATCTTTCAGAGCTGAATGATATATGTAACAAATTATCTGGTTGTTTTAAGTGCATCCTTTAAATGAACCGTGGCAACGCACGAGCACTATACTAGTTGTTACAAGGTGATCTTCATTCCTCTTCTTGGAGGATGGAGACAAATGTTGTTCTTTCTATTTTCTAAAAAAAGATCGAAGTGGGCAACATGAAAATTCACCGTTAAACCGGCGGCGGTCAGCTTCAATTAGAATATCCTCTTGAGCATTTTATAAGGAGTTTAAGCCTTGTATGTAAATATTTAGTTTCCCCTAAAAAATGTAAATATTCAGTTATAAATGTGCGATACCGTATGCTCGTGCAATGCTGTTTCACATCTCTAAATTTTCAGCAGCCAAGTAGTTGTGCCTCAAAAGTATTAGGTTGTATCTCTACTATAATTGAAAACATGGCAATTCTCTCCTTTAAAATCAATAAATTATAATATATCTAATACGAATACAGTAACTAAGATTAAAAGTGTGGTCAGCTTCCCACTCTACCATCTCACGCGCACGCACCCCACGTCCACAGCTAGCAGCCAGGGTTCGATCCTCAGGTTATTTCACATTGTTTTTTCCGTCTCTTTTTCACCGTGGCTTCACTCCCCAACGCAACGCACGCAAGTCTAACGCGGGTAGGGTTTTCCGGCCGCCGCCAGGCCAGATCGTCTCTCCCACGCCCGCGACTGCTCCTCTTCCCAAGACGTGCGCACTGCTTCCCTCCCCACGCCGCTAGGCCACCCGGCGCCGACCGTAGGTCGCAGGCCGCGAGGGGCTGGGGGTGGGGCCACGGCGAGCGAAGGCCATTGCCGGCCGTCGGACTGGGCTCACAGCAAGGAGAGGCCAGGCTGTCCATGTGCGGAGGCCATCGGCCGCGGATGCTGCGCTCACCGCCGCCGCCGCCTCTGTCCATGTAGATTTTTTTTCTTTTCACCTTGCGTAGTCATTGGCAGTGATGGTCTTGGCCATACTGCATTCATCATTTGTTATGGTCAAGAACTCCATGTGCAGGTTCTGCCTTCGTCGTCACTAGAAGGCATCATGCACAATTCCGTTGATGGTAGGGTCAACCTACCTAATCATATTTGTTTAATAATTTTTAGATCTTATTAAGCACAAGAAATTTTACCGAGAAGGTTAGGTACGTCGAGATACTATTCTCTATATACTCAGAGGAGGTGACATTTGCTTACAGTTCTTTGTGAATTTGCTTACAATTTGATGTGAATTTTTCATAAGCCCATCTCTCTCAATACATTGATGCATTACATTAGTTGTAGCTCAGGCAAACATCAGTTTACTGTTTGCATGACTTTGTCAAAGGTATGGCTCAGGCAGGTGATGTAGCAACAGATTATTTTGGAAATAATAATGTTTTGGTGGTGGGAGGAAATTTTTTTTCCTGTGAATTTTGTGACACCTGATCGGCAGAGATATCTCCTCAGAACACGAGAGGAGCTTTTGGCTGACACACATAAGTTGGATAATGAACTCTGAATAATTATGCCAAATTACAATTTCCAGTGCAAGGATAACTATGATGGATGGTTGCGATACTTCTCTACTAGGTCTGAGAGGATTCAATGCTGACATCACTGAAGAAGTTAATGATAAAGGTGTGCAATTACTTTCATTCATTTAGATTGACTGGCTATAGTTTATCTGAACAATCTTCACTTCGTGTATTATTAATTTCTTTAACAATCTACTTCATTCTGATGGAATCAGTGGGATTAACTTTTAGCTTTATGCAACTTGTCACTTAGACTTGGATTGGATCTAGCTTTTCTATCTTTGTGCTGTTTATGTGGCATTGATACAAAGTTATATAGCAGGACTTTTTTTTATTTGCTGCTTTTGTTGATCACTGGTCGGAATAGGTTACAGGTTGCTGGTCAGAAACTTGCCTAGACTGCCAGAAAAAAACTATTGTCAAATCTTATCTGGTATGGAGCTGGGTTGACAGGAAGTGATTACAGAACTTTGACAAAACTGCTTACGTTGATCAGTCTTCTCATGATGTTTCCATGACAAAACTGCATTTCACGCTATTCAAGGTTTGAGTTCTATGTGTCGCGGCTATATTAATTTGTGCCCAATTAGGGAGTACTACTTCTCTAAGATAGATGCATCTACAAGGACAATAGTTTTACATGCCGTGACCGCGGGTTAGCTGGACTTAGTTGGCTAGCTCTTGCACCTCACGCGTGTTCATATGGCTTCATGCCTTATTTGCCTATATCTGTGCTCTTGCAGGTACATCTACAATGACAAGCGACAGGACACCGTTCGACAAGCTGGCTCATGACTACTACTGCCCTGGTGAGGATGAATTCCAATGTTTCCATGTGATTCTTATTATCTGGTCTGCATGATTTTGATTTTATTAATATACACTTGATGCACCCGTTGCAAATAGATTTTGTAATCTATATACAGTTTTGGGTGATAGCCTCGAAAGTGTTTCAGATGTCCTGCAGCAATAGAAATGCATGGCAAAACACTAACAAGGACAAACTGAATTCTGACGGGCCTTCGATGGAACGAGGAAAGGGCGAGGATGGGGATTCGCTATCCGTGGTGCACTGGGTACAGTGGTGGTGTCAGGTGGTGGACGTGAAGACCATCTCCTGGATGATGCTTGTCATGCAGAAATGCTCGGATGCTTGGCCGAACTGCAAATAGCAATCAGGCTTCAGTCTTAGATTGCATCTCTGTACGCCATGTTTAATTACCTCATACTGTACACACGACTACCTCTGCATTTGATTGTGATAAGTTACTTCATTGAGTATCTTCTTGGGCAGGGTTTGGTGCATTGAGTATATGTTGCGATGGATATGGCGATGTTAGCTTGTCATAGTTATAATCAGTGCATGACTGCAAGTTTTGAATTTACATGCTGTCAATCTCCTCAACTATAGGATATCCTGCTGGCTGCTATAGATGCTCACCTTGCCCCTGCGCGTGCGCTTAGTAGCCGGAGCCAGCCAGCAAGGTGAAGCCGGCATCCGGCAGCTAGCATCAATGGCCAAGCCGAGCTTGTTGCTTAAATACATTTGTATAAAGTTAAACTATATAAAAAAATATATTAGTTGTTTTTATGTGTATCTCAAAACAAAAACCATGACGTTAGCACGGGCATTATATTAGTCTATAGAAAGGTACAAAGGGGCTCTCTATATACCACAAGCAACTTTGATATTTTTTTTTTTCACATTTCTTAAATTTTAGGTGCCTGAACTTTCAGGCGACGAGTCCAAGACACAATATACTACTTTCCTGCTGAGCTTGCAAAAGCAAGAAGATGCCTATGACCACCTGAACTTTTGCAGAAAAATCAGTTGACTGTTTAATAGCAATTCCTGTTTTTAATAAGGGAATAAAGTTTCAGCCTCTACCATTTGTTGATGGTATACATTTGACAGTTGGAATATAGGAGCCGTAAGGCTTGCACACACACACGAAAATACATAGTTTGACCCAACTAGTGAGCGAAACAAAAGGGAAAATTAGACCATGATGCGATTCGTAAAGCTCCATCCAAACTTAGCAAACACTTCCAAAATTAAAGTCTCCCAGCTTCTGCAGCCCGCCTTAAATAGCGACCGTTCCTCTTCTCTATGTGGACCATTGTAGGATCAAGAACGTCGCCTTGAAAATTACCTATGCTACATTGTTTGAATTAGGCAATTAGCCTTGTCAAAAACTATATCCTCCGGAATAGCGACCGTTCCTCTGCTCCTAACGAAGTGCAACTTTCATATTTAATTAATTCAGCAATCTATCTTCCGTTGAGGATTTATATATTTCGACTCTTAGCGCTATCATTTTTAGAACTTTCGATTCAGACACCTCCGGAATGGACATCAACTTTGATAATTGATTTTATGCTTAGTTTGTGGATTTTCAGGTTTTTATAGGCCTACTTACTCCCCTCTAGACCATGCTAATTCATTAAATTAATATCAAATTTGGAAACCCAAATTTCTTAAAACCTGAGTTACTAGACACAAACTTCTTCGAGTAACCAAAATCCGTACCCTTGTTCACCCACGGGGTTATTTAGATATTTTTTAGTACTTTAATTAAGGATAAGTAACATGGTTTTCTAGGTGGGTGGATGTGGAGTAGAGAAACACAAATAGTCAAGTAAGGGGCTAATGCAATCCTTTTGTCTCATATTTTTTGGATTTATTATAGGATTTAATGATACTATTCCTATTGACAACAAGGCACCCGTAATAACTTCACCAATATTGAGATTTGCCCTGTTGTTCTCTTATATATATACTCCTTTTAATTGTATCTATCTTTGTCTTTCATTTATGCCAAGATTCACAAAAATAAAATCCTTTAATTTTCACGTTCATAGGTGCCTATAAAGTAGTGGAAACTTCACATACAACTAGATGTAGAAAATAGTTCCAGGAAGGTAAAGATGATGATATTCTTTCAGTCGTTCCCCTAGTTTCGTTCTAAATTTTAGTAGTTTTAACTTTTCTGTTACATCCACTCTGCTATACATATGGATATAATAATGTCTAGATATCACTGTAAAAAATAGTGTGCTATAGCACCGCTATAGCGTCTAGAAGCAGCTACCACAATGCTCATTAGCGTGCCATAGCGTGCTATAGCGTCGAATAGCATCAAAATAGCACCGCTAGCGTTTTGGCCAAGCTCCTGCTAAATTGTATAGCCCGTGATTTTTAAACAGGGCTAGATACATAGTAAAATATATGAAAAAAATCAAAGCAACTTATAATTTGAAACAGATGGAGTAATAGGCAAAATGCTTGCAGGAACTCCATAAATTTAAAAATTTGCTGTCTTAGAGGTGCTCTTAGAAATGTGGTGTGGCTGTTTATGAGAATGAGTGTGCATGCACATGTATATGTTAGTGCTTGCATCTATGCTATGCTTCAAAAACAATATATTTGGCATATATATGTATAGAAGATGGACTAGCTAGTTTATGTGAGTGTGTATAAGTAATAACACACGGTTGGTGACATAATCCGAGAAACACACATTTAATAATTTAAGTTAGCGTGCATATAAAAAATACATGTACTATGGCCGGCCGGCCCATGATAAAAAGAATGCAATTTGTTGACAGTGACATCCATCATAACAAAACCCAGCACAAGTCTTTTGTGCTATGTATATAAGAAGCTATAAAAACATTTAAAATGGTTAACAAAAAATACTGTTTTTTAAGTTTTTTTATATGGGCAAAGAATGCGTAAGTAAAATCAAAGAACCGACAATTTATAGAGGAGTGGTTGCACATATGCACACGAACACGAATGTGTGTGTGTGTCTATATATATATATATATATATATATATATATATATATAACGGTTTCCTAATAAAAAAACTAAAATAAAGATCGGTTGACTGGACAGGTAGCATCATAAATGTACAGTAGTAGTAGTACAAAATTACACATTCATTTTATTTACAATATAAGAGTATAGCTAGAAGGCTTGACGCAAATAAAATAATAATAACTTAAATAATGATCATCACGCGCTGTCGCAGGCGCGCAACTTGCCTTGCAGGAGTATAATATATCGACCACTTGCATGTTTTATTAAATCATTTCACGTCAGGAGCATCAACCACCTGATGATTTGATCTTTCTTGAGCACTTTTGCCCGACAACAGTATCTAGTTTGGATCGTGTGCACTGCAGGGATGCATATATGAATCACGGATGCATCGTCCTCAACACCTAGGTTGACACAATAGAGTAGGATGTGGAATGTCTTGCTTGATCGCATGCATATGTGCTATCATTGCCACATGCATACGTGAAGAGTGAAGCCACGTCAGCACGTACACAGGAGAAAGTCATCTCCCACAAGCCACAAATTCCTTATATTCAAAAAGAAAAGGAAAAAAAATACTGACGCATACAAAGACATACAGTAGTATTAATTGTAATAATTGTACGTTTAGCATACAAAGACATAACACTATCAATTAATCACACGCGCAGGCTTTAAAAACTAGTTTCATGCAGTTTCTTTCAACGTTATAGCAGCGGCTTTGCTGGTGTATCAGATCAGTGCAGCAGACTTTTGAGTCTGCCAACAATCTCCTCCGCCGTGACTGTGAAGCCTTCGTCCACCTAATAAAACAGAGGAGCAGTTAATTACTTAGTTGATCATCTTGCCATATTATTATTTTTTTTTTTGCGAAAGTAGTAGTAACACGCTACACACAGAGCAAAAACCTGACACATAATCTTAACAAGATATAAATGCTGTGCACTGTACCCTTTTGTGCATTGCTCGACCTATTGGGGGTTATATAGAAAGGTTAGATCCTCGCAAAAAAAAATATATAGAAAGGTTAGATTTTGAAATACTAATAAGGCACCCATATTCCATGATCCTACACGATTGACCGATCATGTTGCTGGCTTGGTGCATGTTCATGTGTGTATGCGAGCATCTATATTGCATTTTATTTGCAAATACAATACTGCTAGTGTACTACAATAATCACCAGTAATAATGTCGTCCTTATTACTTTCAAGTGCTAGCTTTAGAACCGGCAGTGATATATGTGTCACTGCAGACGTACGTGTGGAGCAATATGAGTATTTGTTGTATCATTTTTTTCCTATTTGGAAACGCGGGGAACACCACCGATTATTCACCCGGCCCGACGTGACGCTACCACTACTGATTGTCCATTGTCGGCTCCGGAAACGTATTGGCAGAGTGAGGTGCAAGGTTTCCTAACTAGCAGAGTGTGGTACACATAAAACCGACCACAACTTAAGATCCCATGGTTAGTAGCACATCGATAATGGAATGCTTATACATGCATGGTTGCACTTGAGTTATACTTGAAATATTTTCCCTTCGCGAAAATCTGAAGAAAGAAATTAAAAATGCAGACTATGGTTGCCAATAAAACGGTACAACGCATAAAACTGAAACTATATTTAGGATGCAAAAATCCTCAAATGAAAATAAGAACAAATCAAATTTATAATTGATTTGTTTAATGAGAACAAGTAAATACAACCATCTTATTAAATGGCCCTACACTTTAAAACAAAAATTCCCACAAATGCTGGAAGTGTGGTTGCAAACACATGTACAATAATAATAGAACAACCATTTTTTAACTCTATAATTAGTAGTTGGATGACAACTAGCTACCGAGAACAATCCATGATTATGTACTTTAATATTTGAAGCTACAATTAAGTTTTTCTAATAACATCAGTGCAACAGAACCATCTAGAGTTTTTACATGCATATTGACATTTATGGTCGTTTACTATCGTTGGATCCATTAATGTACATCTATGCACATTTTTGAGATGTTTTGGATGGGGAATGTGTAACATGCACCTCTGCGACTTTTTTCTCATGATGTATTGAAATTAACTTATCTTCTATAGACGTTATCTGTTTATCATTCACTATGAAAACAACATTTTGGATATTTGAGATGTCATGATCTAGAACAAATGATGCAAAGATTCAGACATTCAGTTCGATAGCGAGGAATGTCTACTGATTTTATATATATATATGTAGGAATATATAGAGTCAGTTGACTCAGTGTGCATTTTTTTAAAAAAAAATGAAATTAGAGATATTATATGCCTGTTTGGATCATCTCCTATAAACTTTAGATTAACAAACTTTCGAGCAATTTATCTCAGTTTTGAGAGTAAATCTCTAATGTGAGTTGGGCTAAAGTTTAAGTCCACTTAACTATCAGTGTTAGTCTATTTCACCCTGTCATCTTTCTATTTCACCCTCTCACCTAGGAAACCAAGTCAGCAAAAACCATATTCAAAACCGCCTCCACGGTTTATTAATTGTTTTTAATAATTTAGGGGTAAATTACCTCTGGTTTTCATAGTGAAGTAGTAGGCAAATGCCAATAGTTGAGAGGGCTAAAAGTAGGCTATTTTCCATTATAAAAAATTAAAATTTGAATAGTGTGGTTTAATTTGTCTTTGATTTGTTCTGCAAAAGGTGGCCTAGATATCATAACATGATGGAATATACGTACATAGCACTGAAATAGATGAGTTATAAACAATATTTACCTAAATGCTAAACATCGATCATTTACTATTTAACCATTACTTGGGCTAAACAATCGGCTAAACAGAAACAACTTATCATTGTGCACAAAACCACAACTATAATATAATGTCAATGTGCTTAATGGTAGAGGCATTTTGTATTTAATTTCACTATATTCCTCCCCACTTATATGCATCACAGTGTTCGTCGCCAAATTAATTAAGGACCATCACAACACTATTCACCAAATTAAGGACCATCACAATATTATCACGAAATGCAGAATGAATATTGTTAGCATTATTATCATGAAGAACGAAAAAAAAAAAACTTGCCTTGGCCGTGATGGTTATGTTCAAAGTGCAAGCCTGCAGGAACGGCATGACATTGGCGTGGACGATGCTGAGGTGGAGCTCCTCCAGCTGGGCGAGCACCCTGACGACGACACCCTTGCCATCCACGCAGTGGATCCTCACCATCACGTTCTTGTTCAAGAATCGGGCTTCTGTCTCCGGAAGCAGCGGATTCCTCGCCGGCGACGTCGTCCCCGACGAGTCCCACGACGGGGAGGAGCCAGGAGTATCCTCGTCGGGCACTGCTGCTATGCACGGCTTCTTGACGAGCACCCAGGATTCGTTACTGCCACTGCCGCCGTCTTCAAGCGCCTTGAGCTTCTCTTGGAGCTCCTTCACGTATCTCGTTGCGTCAGAAAGGATCGTAGCCTTGTCCATCTGATCCGAGAGATTGTTAGACTTCTTTTTTTTGGTCAGGAACACAGAACAGAATAACATACGCAGTAGAAGAATTGCAGGGGATTTTTTTTTTTGAAGAATGAATTGCAGGGGATTCAGTTAGTAAATTTGGATGAGGACCTTCTTGAGGCCGGGGATGACGGTGGAGAGCTCGATGAAGCGCTGGTTGATCTTCTCCCGCCGCTTCCTCTCCGCGATGATGTGGTCCTGAGCATAGATGGATCCCACGCTCTTCAAGACGGCCCTCCTCGTCGGTGGTGACCCGCCGTACACCAGATCAGGAAGCAGGCTGCCTATGGCAGCGGCCTCAGGCGGTGCGGGGGCGGCGCCGAAATTCCAGCTCACGGGCTGGGTTGTGGCACTACTGCTGCTGCTGCTTCTTGGCGCGGTTCCTGTGCCAGTGCCACCATCGGTGGTGTCCCCGTCGCCGCCGGAGCAGTGGCGGCTGTTGGCCGCGTGAGGTTCCCCGATCAGCTCCTGGATCATTTCTGCAGCTTGCGAGGCTTCGCGGAGTGCTTGGAGCGAGGGGAAGGTAGCGCCACCTTGGCCGTCGTGGATAGGGGTCACCGCCACCGCCAGGTCCTCATCATGCTGCAGCGTAGTAATCGCCCACTGCATGAACAGGTCGGAGTCCTCCATGTTGCCAGATGGTTGCTAGCTATGTGCCTGCAAGCTGTGCAGCCAGAAGTGACGATATTCTGATTACTTCCATGTCGAGAATCAATTTTTCTTGAACGAAAATGCAACTTCGGATTTGTCTAGAGTACGCATGTATTGTACGTAGATTTGTAGGATTATCATTTAGTCATCAACGGGTAATGCATGGTTTAAGAAAACAGCAAGTTAATGGCTCAAAACTTTTTTTAGTCCATTGAAATGAAAGCTATATATATGCATGTGATGGCCATCTTGCTACAAATGTATTAATGCAGTAGTAATGCTAATGAGAAACTCAGTTACCTCAAATCCTTGCAAATGTCGTTGGGTTAAGAGTACTAATTGTCTGTGTAAACAATACCCTTTTGTAGCTAGATGAGCCGCCACTCACAATGTTCCTCTAGTCTCTCTCTATAATATAGTACTCCGTAATGTTTCTCGCATGAGGCCTTTCACCGCTCACCAGTCGGCGCTTTTTTTATAGCGCCCAAAAGCTAAGAAAAAAGTCGCAGTCGTTTTCTGAGTTTCCGGTTTCTGTGGCCTTTATCTAGTGAGAATGATATAAAACAAAAAAAAAGACCGGCAAAAAACCACGGTACCCCGGGTCGCTCTCCGTACGGGGGCGACACAGGGGCGACTTGCTCGCCTCCACAAACGGCGCCGCCGGCGTGCTCCCCGGCCGCCGCCGCCACCCCTCCTAGCGGCGGCGGCGGCGGCCTCCTCCGTGGCGCCTCCCCTCCCTCTCCCTCTCCCTCCCCTCCCCCTCCTCCTCTCCTCTAACGGGCGGCGTGCCATGGTCGGCCGGCGTGGGTGGCCGGTGGCGTGCGCGGGCCAATTCCGGGCCCCTTGGCCTGGATCCGCCACCCCCCGCCCCGGATCCGGCAGCTGCGGCCGGCACCCGACCTCCTCCTGGCGTTGGCGGCGGCCCCGTCGTCTCTTTCATCTCCGGCGTCGCCATGCCAGATCCGCCCCCTCCGGGCCCGGATCCGGTGGGCCTAGGGCCGGATCCACGTCGGGGCACAGCGGCGGCGGCCGGGCCCCTTCCCTACGGCCGGTTGCTGGCCATGGCCGGGGCCGGTGGCCTCCTACTCCTCCTCCCGGGCGGCTGCGTCGGCCACCGGCCCATGTGTGTCGCCGGCGGCTCCTCCTTCGCCGGAGAGACATCCTCGTCGGGCGGAGGCCTGGGTCGAGGTCAGCGGCTGGTGGGCCACCTCTTGCTTGGGTCGTCCAGCTGGCAGTGCGCTGGCCGTTTTGCCCCGGCAGCCTAGGTGGATGGCGTGCGGGACGCATGGCTCCCGCTGCGTTTGCCGTCTCGCACCATGGTGGTGTGGGCGGCTTTTCACCGGAACGTCATCGGCACCATGGTGGCATCGACGGCGTTGTCTTGCGTCCCTTTGTGTGTCATGGTTGCAGGGAGCTACGGGCGAAAGCTCAAGCCTGACGATGGTTGGGCGGACGACGGTGATGCCGTTTGGCGCCACTTCCTTCCTGAAGGCGTGGTCTTCGAGCTCCTTGCCCCTGACACCCGCCGGAGATCAACTACAGCCCGCTGCCCCTGCACCATGGTCGCTTTGGTCGTTTGACTGAACCTAATTGTGCTTCATGTCTCTCTTCACTTGGATTATCTAGCTGGTGATCATTGCAGCCGTAGTTGTGGTTGTTTCGACGGATGCTCTGCCGCCAAGGGGTCATCGATGTTTGAAGGAAAGTCTTCCTCGCCCGTGGTCCTGTGGGCTATAGCCCTAGTGACTCGGAAGGAGCTTTCGAACTATGGGATTGCGTTTCCAGTGGGCGTGTTGCCACTGAAGTCGCGGTCGTTTGTTCTGGCGGATGCTTTGCCGTTGAGGGGTTGTCGGTTGGGCAGATGCTTTGCTGTCGAGGTGGTTCCAGTGCTTTTCCATCGAGGAGAGCAGATGCTTTGCCGCTCTATCATCTATGGCTCCTATCCCTTCTGGCTTCCAATGTGTCAAGATAGTTTGTATTAGGCTCAGCCGCTGGGGTTGTTCGGTGGAGGGTTCCCCACCCCTCATGTTCTTGCTTTTGTTTGTGTTGAGGACTTCGCTGGTAATCCTTGGATTACCTGTGAAGCCTTTTGTATTATCTATGTGTAGGTCTATTGACTATTCTCACTTCTTCTTAACGAGGTTTGTGCAATGCACGTATTCAAAAAAGTAAGAATGCTATTTAGTACACCTGTGATTCATGAGGCAAATAGTTCTGGCTCGACCTCCTATCCTATTCAAGTCAAAGAGCTCATATGTGGGTTGTACCATTTCCTCTGTGGTCTTGTAATCGACACTGCCATAGATTCTCCAGTATAGCCGTGTTATGTAAGGCGTTCTTTCGACACTCTTTTTTCTTAATGAAATACGTGTAGAGTCACATTGTGGAAAAAGATAGTTATGTTTTTTTGTCCAGATGCATGTTCACGCTGCTTATCCATCTATACTTGTAATAAATAAATAGCTTCAATCCTGGAAATTAAAACATAACATGATAACGGTGTCTCCACTTCCGCAATAAAATTTGGTCCCCGTCAATGTATAGTACCCCTGCCAGAGGCGCAGAGCTAGGACGACGTCATGGCTCCCCCTCTGTTTGTGCACACTTCATAATAAGAGTTGGCTGAACCAATTTTTTTTATTAACAAAATGATGTTCAAAGCAAAAGAATAGCATATGGATGGACTTATTAAGAGATAGTATCACATACTTCACCATAATTTTTATTATCTCCCAGCGCGCGATATGTTTAAGGCTACTTGTGGCGATTTCCCTCACCTCTATATTTCTCGTCTTAGAGCCGAGTAGTTGCTCTTATGTGAGTTACCGATAGTTTTCAAAGTGACAGCGCTGCCGTGAGAGTTTCGTAACCCAAAACATTCAGCTGTGCACGCAACCCACGTGCCGGCCGGTTTACTTAAATTAATCGACTACACTTGGAACAAATCTTGTAACCAATTTACAGTGCCCTTAGAAGTGTTCGTCAGTTGCGTGGTACGCTAGTCTTATATCTGCCTCACGCACTGCACGTGTAGCAACAACATAAATAGAGGACTAAAGAAGTGCATCAGTTGTATTTAAACATGTGGATCAAATGTATGTACGCCGGGTGAATAATCACGTGATTATTCATGCTTTTCAATAGTATACTTCATAATAATATTATGGAAAGAGCTATGTGCAAGACGCCCTATTTGGCAGAGCTCCCAGGGCTGATTCTTTGCTAAATCCCTGCATGAGCTCTACCAAATATAGTTTTTTCGAGAGAAGTAATTCTCTATTGATTACGTGAAGTGATTAATTAAATGAACTAAAAAGTTAAGAGCTAAAAAAATTAGTTTATCCTAATTTTGTGTAGTGATCTCCATCGTAACTTTAATAGTTTTTGCTAATGAAAATGATCTCTTTAGTCCATAGAATCACTTCTCAAGTATTTCCATAGAGAATCAGAATCAGATGGAGCTCAACTGACTTTACGGAGATGGAGAACCGCATACATATGACCGCTCAACTACGTAGTGTGTTTCATATATATTTGGAATTTGTTTTACCAGGATCAACCAGTATTACTACAGGCGGGTAAGTAAGTTTAAGAGATACAAATATTAAATAATATTTGATTTTCCCAAATCTATTATCTTTTACTATTCTTTTCTATACAGTTATGTTCTTTTGACCATCTTACAGAAGCACCTCCAATTCGATTTAATATTTAGGATTTTTTATGACAACCTTGAAAAATACTAGAAATTTGTGTGTAAATTGAGGGCCCATGACTAATCAAATTTGGTTATTTTTCTTTATCTCATTTACTCATATTTTAACATAGTTCTCATATAATAATTTCTTATTTAATTTGTATCTAGTCGTTATCTTAGACTTCACTTACCAATTGTCTGTGTACTTATTTTTGCCCCAATAAAAAATTATCCACTTTGCATTGCATAGTCATTTGTGTTAGATTATATATTTATTCAACTATATGTCCAATGCAAATTAGATGCATTATACCCCCACCCCTTGCGGAAGATGGATTATCTATATTACAATATGTAGATGATACAATCTTTTTTATGGACATTGATTTTGAAAAAGCTAAAATATAAAGCTTCTCCTCAGCATTTTTGAACAATTATTAGGTTTAAAAATTAATTTCCATAAAAGTGCAATCCTTTTCTAGGAAGTTAAACAATATGAGCAAGAGTACACTGAACTGTTTGGTTGTGACTTAGGAACATACCCCTTCACAGGTACATAGGAATCCCGGTGCACCACCATATACTACACAATACGGAGCGGGGTGTAAAGCCAAACACTTATCCTATGGGGGCAGAAACTAGTTATTTTGAACTCAATATAAATAGTTTACCCATGTTTATAATGACTTTACTTGAAATTCCCAAAGATTTTCTTAAAAGATTGATTTTTTTATCAATCAAGAATCTTTTGGCAAGGCAATAATGCATGATAAAAAAATGTTGTCTTGTTAAGTAGTACATTATATGTCGCCCTAAAGACCGAAGTGGGTTTGGCATAACAGAGCTTAGAGTTAAAAACAAATGTCTTCTAGGTAAATGATTATTTACATTGTTGAATGAAGAAGGAAACTAGCAAACCTTACTTAGGAATAAATGCCTAAGCTCAAATTTTTTTGCTATCTTCAAATTAAATATGAGGATTCTTAAATTTTGGAAAGGTCTTAGTGATGATTTTGCAGGTGTGGGACATTTAGGATAAAATATGGTTCACAAACCAGATTTTGGAAAGATACATGGTTGGGCTCTACACCCTTAAAACAACAATGCCCTAGCCTATATAATATTGTCTATTATCCTCATGCTACTATCGAGAATGTCATGAATAAAGGCTTCTTAATATCTCTTTTTTGAAGAGCCCTAGCCAGAGAAAAGTTTTTTTTGACAAGATAGCCAGAGCATAACTTGGTAGTAAGAATAGCCAACATTCATCGTTTGGAGGGTAATGATGGTTTTAACTGGGATTTACACAATCATGGTCAAGTATCAATTAGGTTCATATACCAGTTCCTCATAAACTAGGACTTCCTTTTACCAAGAAAATTATTTTAAAGCTGAAACTCCCTCTTAAAATAAAGACATTTGTTCGGTACCTTCAACAAGATCTAATTTTAATAAGGGATAATTTAGCCAAGGGTGGCCAAAAGTGTTATTTTTTAATTGCAATGAAACAAATAACAATTGTTTTTTTGTCAAAATGCTAAGACAATCTGGAACATAGTTCAGTTCAAAAAAATCTGGAACATAGTTCATGTAGCTAATGGGTTATACCCACCTAGATCCAAATCTCATATGATGAGGAATTAGCTAATGGGCATAGCATGGGAGGAGAGAAAAAACATTTTCATGGGGGATGCAGCTCTTATTTGGGCAATTTGGTGTTCAAATCATACCTTTTTTTAAAAAAACCCAATATTCTTCATTTTTTGCATCCTACCTTTAGTTGAAAGTATTGGCTGCAGTTTTGGGCATTTCTACAACGTGAGGACACTAAGGAGATGATCGGGTTAGCAAGCAAACCTCTCTTGATATGTTCACCAAAAATGGATGAAAAAGCAATAATAGACCTTATAATTTCATATACATACATATGTGAATAGGTCTGCAATGTACTGGTGCATGTTATGCGTACATACCTGCATGTTATGCATACCTTGAGCTAGTGTTTCTATAATAACAAAAATAGAAGTCAATAACTTAGAAGCACTATTAAAAGTGTTTTGACATTTGCAAAGTTTTGGGATCAAGATTTAGGAGGTCACTCTGAACAATTTTTGTAATGGTAGAGGAATGTAGTTTTTTTTTTTGAACAGAGGCATGCAATTTTTTTAGAAAACAAAAACATACCTAATGGCCATCATTGATAACGATGATAAGAGTTTGCCAAATATATGGCCTCAGTTACAAATAATAGTTTAGTTTAGCTTTGTGAAGTTAAATTTCTCTATCTTTGGTAATGTTTTGTTAACAGATAGTGAAATATATACTATTAAGACATATTTTAAGGTAGTCTCTTTAGTGATATCTGATAAAATTGGAATGACACAGAGAAGATTAGCATGGTCCCTCCCAAAGGATTACTCACACAAACGAGAATGAATTTGGAGTAAGTTTCACTGGCAGTAATAGCTGCAGTTCTTTGAAAATGATGTTTGTCATTACTAAACTTGCCTTCAAATACTATTTCAACCTGGACCAAAATGCAAAAAAACTTCCACGGGGCAAGTTTAGTGACCAAAATGGAAGAAAACTCCCACACACACATCGGCATCCTAGTGCCCTCAAAGTTAATTTGGACCATGTTGAAACACTAGGGGCAAGTTTATTTAGTGACGCCAAACTACGTTCTCAACAGTAGTACCTGGACCAATTTGAGAACATGGAACAAGTTTGAGGACCGTAAGTGAAATTTCCTCATGAATTTGACATACTGCAAATGTTTCCAAAGTTAGCAAATTATGATTTAAATGAAGTGAATTATAATTTAGAATGGTTGCAGAAAGTGAGTACACGGTTTGTATTGTCGCGGGGAGTTCAATCATATATCTGACCCCCTTGGTTGCTCAGGTGTCGTGAAATCCGAATATCCTATGTGCTCATCACTGGTACGACCGAGACCCTTAAAATAAGTATATATAGGCAAAAATGTAGTTTTCAGTGTATCGCAGCAAATCTACTCGAGCTGTGGTGATGGCACCCATGACCCTTTCACGATTCTGGTTAAGCCGATGAATGAATAATCAAGTGGATTATATTTACAGGGATTGGTTGATGGCCTGTGCGTGGGCCAGGATGTATGCCTGGAATGGAGTGTGAAAATCAAAGAAGCACTCACCTGATGAAGACAAAACATTTACACCTCAGCTGACTGACGTCCAGTGCATTGGCCCACGTTGTCATTTTTCTTTTGAACTATCTTTTATCATTTTAGTTCTGTCGTGCTAAACCTTTTAAAATTCGATCAAATTTATGATACTATGAACCACATTTACAATACCTAATTATTTTAACAATATTATAAATGTTGGTTCTGCTCTATTAGTATATATTCGCCTGAAAGAAATCTTCTGAGAGATTTTCGAAAAAGACCATTAAATCATTTTTAAATTTATCATAGTCTATGCATTTGTTTGATATAGTAGAATTCAATGTATCATTATATAAATTGGTAAAAAAAAAGTTCAATTTACACAAAACTAAATTAATCTACATTCATCAATTCCCTCAAAATTTACATTTATCAAATGCGGCGAGTACCATGACAACTACTGATCAACAGCTTACATCTATTCTAGCATTTCATTTGTTTTTATCTATGCATGGTACGGAATGCATGACTCAAAAGTTTTTATCATATCTAAGGCTGGCAATAAATAAGCATTATTTTGTACTAGGGTCCAAATTAAGATATAGTATATATAGCCTACGTGTGGTGGAGGCAAAGGAATCACTGGCGACATTTCTGCAGTATTATTTATTATTAGGAAATTAAATAGGAGGTAGTTGTGGGGGCAGCGGTGTTGGGAGGCAATTAGGACGGTTTAGATGAGAAAAAAACTAATTGTTATGTTAATTAATAGCTAACGGGTGATATATAGATTACTAGTATGTACTTTTTTGTGACAAAAAAGTTGGATTTGCTCATTTCTGGGAAAAGTTGTCACAGGGAAAGGTGAGAGGATGAAAGCGACATTTTACTAGTCATTGACCCTTGTAACCTGAATTAGTTAGTGTATCTAGCTAGTGGGCTAATAGTTAGCTAGGTATTTTAGCTAACACTGATTTTATTAGTCCTAACAATGAGAAAAACTTTTGCTCCCTGCTAATATAGTCGCCCTATGCAATCTTAAATACTCCGTACATGCCAACGTTATTGTCGTGTGAGATCTACTACCACCCAAGGCAACTTGGCTTATTCGTAAGTTTCTTTATCAAATTACAAGCCAAATTCGGCTGCGTCACTATCAGATTTGCTACGGTTGTAATCAGACAGAGAGAGTAGTGTGTATGCTAATTCTGCAGTGAGGTGTAAGATCAAGCAAACTTTATCTGGACACAACATATATATGCAGCAAAAGGAAACTCTAGAGTGAGCAACAAGGCAATGGCATGATGAATAATTAAGCCACTAACAGGAAACAAATTCAGCCAAATGAAGACACACCAAGTTGGTTCGATTAAGTAGCAAGAACAGCTTTGTCAAAAGAACATATGGTTCAAGCCTTCAGCAACTAGTTGACATCATCTACATAGTTGTAGCCTTGTAGGCAAAAGTTCATCTGGTGATAACAATCCTGATCCATAAGGCCATGCTGAAAAATGCTGAAAATTTTCCGGTCTGAAGATTGGTCACAGGATAGTGCACCCTGTTGAGCCTTCTTTAAGCTCTCCTTGAGTTCCCGGATCTCCTTCTCTGCTCTCAATTTGACTTCTTCAAGCTCTTTCTCCACCTTTTGTCTTGCTTTCCGTTCCTCCATCAACTGGTTTTGCATCTTCTCAAGTGTACTGTTCAGCTTATCTTCAACCTATTAATGATACTTACAATCAGCTATATTGATTCAAGACAGTAATTCACTAAATCAGAGGAAAAAAACAGCAAAGAAAAATCCTAGAGACCTTCTGATTGATGGCAGAAAAGAGAAAGATAAGTTGCTAACCTTAGAAATTATAGTCATGTTGAAATAAAGCAAAATGTTCTGATCAAGTAGCTAGTAATAGAAACCACATTAGGGGATAGAAATTTGCTATATTCAAAGAAAAGCAGGCTGAGAACATAACAAATCTAGCCCCTGTTATTGTAGCTTGTAACTGGGCAAGACATTCAAAGTGGTGTCTATGGAAGGCAAATTTAAACTGTAGGTGCATGGAATAATGCAATTTAGCGATTCAAAAATGATAGTCATGAAATTTGGTGTACCTTGAGGTCGTATCCAGGACCTTACATGAAATCTCGACCTTCTCGTTGACGTAACATGTCGAGTTATGTGCGGGAGAAGTGATTTAAAATTATATAAAATACAAACGAAGTCCGAAAATCATGAAACTTGGCGGCGTGTCGTGTTATCACATGTGGAGGCTGTGGTAAAAAATTAAGAAGGTTTCGAGCAAATTGCGACACCGGATGTCTAAAACCCAGACTCCTCCACATGTGATCAACTCGACATGTTATGTCAACGAGAAGGTCGAGATTTCATGTGAGGTCCTGGACACGGCCTCAAGGTACACCAAATTTTACGACTATCATTTTTTGAATCATTAAATTGCATTATTTCATGCACCTGCAGTTCAAATTTGAATTATACGAAAAAATTTAATGAAACAAAATAACTCAACTAAATATAGCAAAAAAGTCAAAATGGGGATAAATTTTAAAATAAGGTTTTTTTACTGTACAAAGGCCTCAGAAAAAATTGGCTTCAAAAAAGCAAAAAAAAATAAAACTTTGCCGAGTACCATGCAAGACACTCGGCAAAGCCTAGCCTTTGCTGAGAGCCAGCATAAGACACTCGGCAAAGCTAGCATTTTGCCGAGTGCCCCAGCCTGGCACTCGGCAAAGAATTTTGAAAAAAATAATAAAAAATGCTTCATAACCTTATCCGGCAGGCCCACCACACAAACCATATCCCCATTCCCCAGACTCGCACGCGTGCTTCCCCGACCTCGCGCCGCCGCCGCACGCCGCCGCCGCCGCGCGCGCCACCACGCCACCGCCGCTGGCCCGCCTCCCCACCCCCGCCGCCGCCACGCGCCCGCCTCCCCGCCCCCAATCCGCCGCACGGCCAAGGCGCTCGCACCTCCGTCCGCCGCATGCCCGCCTCCCCGCCCCCGCCAGCCGCCGTGCGCCGGACTCCCCGCCCCCTCCGCTGCGTGCCCGCCACCCCGTCCCCAGTCCGTCGTCCGCCATGAGGGCCCCTCCCTCACCACCGACCGCTGGTCCCGCGTGGCCCTACCGGCCATGCGCGTGGCCCCGTGTCCACCGGCCCTGGCGCTCCCCCGCCCTCTCACCTCGCCGGCGCCGGATCCGCACGGCACCTTCGCTGCCGGCCATCGGATTGTTGCCGGCCACCGGATCCACGCCACCGTCCTCTGGCGGCCGGGCCCGGAGCCCCTAGCCGCGCCGCAGGTGTGCCTAATGCACGCGGCCAACCATAGGGAGAAGTAGGAGGAGGTAGCAGGAAGGAGGAAGGAAGGAAGGAAAAAAGAGGAGGATGAAGGACCAGGAGAAGGAGGAAGAAGGAAAAAAGAGAAGAAGAAGGAAGGAGAAAGAGAAGGAGAAGGAGGAGGAAGGAGGAAGGAGAAGGGGGAAGGAGGAAGAGAAGGAGAGGTTCCTCGGGCGTCGCCTCGTATTGTCCCTTATCCCCGTCGTCTTCTCCGCGTGCCATCCCCGTCGATGCACATGCCGTGATTAGGTATACGACCCCTTCTGTGCTTGTCGGCCTTCGGGCCATTCTGATCATCGGCCTTCACGCCATTGTGATTAGCAGCTATCGTGGCATTGTGTATGTGGGCTACCACTATGTTGTGTTTGCCAGCCATCGTGCCATTGTATCTTGCAGGTTATCGATACTCCCCTTGCCAGCCAGCCATCGTGCCTTCACCCCCTCGTTGTTCTACCAAAATTTTAACTTACAGTTTTATATTTCTTCTTTTGCAGGAGAAGAGTCTGTTGGAGGTGACCAGGAGGACCCACCGTCTTCGTCGACGCTACGGTCTTGCCTACACTGCGCCGCCTCGTCACTGTGTCGCTAGCCTCTCTCCACCGCCACCCTAGGTATAATTAACCTCTATTCCTAGTATTCGTCATACTTAGGTCGCGTAACCCAGTTGGCGTCGCCCGTCCGAAAGAGATACGGTTGGAGGTATGCAGGTCTTTGCATATCTGCGACCGTATCTGTTTCAGATTGTCCACGTTTTTTGGACAGCCCGCTGATGCGTAGATGGGATAGTTTCCGTGGTCCACTACTATCCGAGATGGAGTTTCGGCATCACCCCCTCGTTGTTCTCCGGATACACACTCTCCCTTGCAGGACGTGTATCGGGAGAACAGCGGGGAGGTGCTGCCGAAATTCTGTCTCAGATAGGAGCGAAGCATGGAAATTAACCTCATCTACGCATACGCGGGTGGGATTAGGACCTATCCTCACCTATTAGAGAGTAGGAATGCCATGTGTATGCAATTGATGGTAAGATGTGGAGATGCTGTATATGCTAGAGAATGGCGAACCGTCAGTGGATGTACACGGGCCGAATACCAGGCACTCGTGATCGCGACACGCCATCACCGAGCACTCACTTTCCTCAGCTCCCTCGATGCCTTAGTTTGTATTTCTTTTTCACTGGACACTGGACTAGTTAGGCACTGTTGATCGATGGACTTTATGGACATATTGTGCTTGTGGATTACGGATTATGGACATGTTTCGATGGATTATGGACATGTTATGTTATGTGGAGTTGTGATATATATGTGGAATTGCATTTGTGATGAGATTGAAGTGTATTATATGAGCTATGCTATTTCTGACGTGATATATGTGTATATAATATGTTTATGAACCTGGGAAAAAAATTAAAAAAAGGTTTTTGCCGAGTGCCCTGGCCCTGGCACTCGGCAAAGCTAGGGAAAATGCACTGGACGAGCACCAGCTTTGCTGAGTGCCAGGGCCAGGGCACTCGGCAAAGAAATTCGTTAAAAAAAATAAAAAAATATTTGTCGAATGTCTCGTCCTAGATTCTCTCGACAAAGAATTTATTTAAGAAAAACAAAAATATTGCCGAGTGTCCTTTCCTGGAGGCTCTCGGCAAAGAATTTATTAAAAAATAAAAAAAATCTTTGCCGAGTGTCATCAATGACACTTGGCAAAAGAACACGGTAACGGACCGGTGCCGTGACGGTCACTTTTCTTTGCCGAGTGTCTGATATAGCCGTCGGCAAAGCCTTTGCTGAGTGCCCGATAAAAAACCGTCGGCAAAGAACCTTTATCGACCCGATTTTTGCCGAGTGCTCTTTGTCGAGTGTTGCACTTGGCAAAGGCTTTGCCGATGGCTATATAGTCTTTGCCGAGTGTAAATTGCACTCGGCAAATCGCCTGTATGCCATAGTGTGGTTCTGCAGTAGTTGGAACAGAATATGTTGTGTTGCACTATATATGTATTTTTTCACTGAAAACCTGGAAACTACATGTAAGTTTTACATGATTAAGTCTGTTGACTGAAAAACGCAGCAGGTTAAAAAGAGGTCGAACTCGGGGCCCAGATGAACAAGAAGGATAAAAATAAAACAAATATATGATGTTATACACTGAAAGAACAGATTAGGCTACGAGTTCTTATTAACTTACCAGGAGTATCGATGACACTGTGGATCTGACAGGTCTCGGTGACGCTCGTGTAGGAGTGCTCCGACTGAAACGCGTCCCGACCTAAGATGCTGTTCCCGGTGGCGCTCTTCCCGCAGCCAACCTTTCCCACAAGGACAATAGTCACGTCGTCGGGGCATCGGCTGCGCGGCGGCACCGATTCGTCGTTGTGACCACCGCCCATGTTGCCAGACGAGACCGCAGGAACGGCCTGGAGCTCTGGACCTGCCGAACGAAAAAAAATACGAGCAAAACAGAAGAAAAAGCAAGCAACTGAAGAAACCAGCAGCGTCGAGTGGCCAACCGGCTGGTGCTGTTGAGGAAGAACAGTTGTGAAGCAGTAGCGGCAGCTGTAGGCTGTAGCTGTAGCAGATCGGAGGAGTAATCCAAGCGCCAGGAGGAAGACCAAGCTCATAAGCTGGGGAGAGTTAAATGCGAGGAAGCAAGGCGAGGAGGCCGGCTATCGGCCAAGCAGGGAACGGGGCCGGCGGGGCTGTTCCCGAGAAGTGAAGGACTGAAGGCCGTTCGCATTCTGCTCTCCTACTGGGCCAGATGGGCTCGTCAGCTTCCGAGCCTTGCAACCAAAGCTTCTCCCTTCTCCCTTTCCCCGGCCGAGTACCCAAACCCCGCGATCGCCATCTCCGCCGCCTCCCACCGGAAGTGAAAGAAAGGTACAAAATCTCGTCGCTGACAAGTTCCTCCTTAGGCTGCTGCCTTTGTTGCGTAATCGCCTCACGCCCTCACGGGAGACCCCTCCACCGTCGTTAACGAAGGCTAGGGTTTGGTTTTATATTAGTGTGCGGGCTTTCCATCGAATTCCCCGATGTCGAGACGGTAGCGAGCAAGAGTGGGGTGCCGATCAAACTTTGGTGAAGTTCAGTTGTGTGATCTGGGCGCACTCTCTTCTCATCGTACCCCTAAAACGCAATTTGTACAGTGATTTGGGAGGTAATGCCAAGTTCTATGTACGTGCTCGAGTTACAGTTACAGAAACAAGCTAAGTAAGTAGTAATAATGCCAAATTGTGGCATCAATTTTCGGTATAGATCAAACAACTTTAGTCTGCTGTTTGTTGAACATGTGCTTGAGCCACTCCACCCCTGTGCTTCGCTTTTCTATGGTTAAGCATTTTCAGCTTAGAACTGATAATTTATTGATTTGTTTCTGCAGTGTATTGTTATAATGCATTGCTGATGGCCCGAACGCTTCCCGTGAGGAGCTCCAGCAATATTGTTGTGGCTGTAGGAGACCGGTTAAGCTCGTTGCCAGATGAACTCATTCATTCCATCATGTCTTTCCTCCCTGTGCGGCAGGCCGTGCAGACCTGCGTTCTGTCACGCAGGTGGGAGCACCTTTGGTGCAGCATGCCATATCTCAACATAGATCAACGGGAGTTTGACTTGACAGTATCGGGGCCCAAGAAAGCTGATCAGTTTGAGGAATTTGTGAACAACTTGATGATGTTTCACCTTGCTTCTTCATTGGATATGTTCCGGTTTCATGTTACACGCAACTATGATTTTAAAGTCGTCCAGCGTGGATTCAAAGTGGAATGAAGTGCTGCCCTACAATGGTGGAGCTATGTAGGTCTTCCAGTGCTGCCTGGGTTGGATTACCTCATCTGGGTCCCAATGTTTGTCAACTCAAAAAGCTGATCTAGTTGCAATTTTTTTGGATGGGAGGTTCACGCAGCTGCTTTCTTCTGGCTGTCCTTTATTGGAAGATTTGAAGCTTGACGGATGTTTACTTAATTCTTCAGAAATCACATCTTGTACTCTGAAGAACTTGATAGTCAAGGATTGTACAACTTACGTTGGTAATGTATTGACTATCACAGCCCCAGATCTTGTTTCTTTTTACCTGGTCATTGCTCTTGGATGGAACTGGAGTGGTATTTTGGTGAATGAGATGCCGTTCGTGGCAAACTCAACCATATGTTTGAAACACAACAGCCGGTCTACCTCATGGAAAATACCATCCAAGCTTCTTTCCAGCATAACTAATGTGAAAAAGTTAGAACTATCTGGTTCAAAAACGGTATGTTTCTCAATCTTCTGTTAGTCTTGTGGCACTATTTGAAATTTGATGATTATCTTGAACAGATGATCAACAGAGATTCCTAAAACGTGCATGTGGTACAAATGAAACAATGTGATAATTGATACACTGCTAGGCAAATCGACAAGATTAACTCAGTTCCTGAAAAGGAGGATAAATTGTGATGTTTCTTATTCATGTGTTGCAGTCGATAATTCATGAGGGATCAGATACTTTCCCAACATTTCCTAATCTTAGGAGCTTGCTGTTTGATGGTTGTGATTTGAGTGACGACTTCCAGACACTTGGACACTTTCTGAGCAATGCCCCTAGTTTGGAGAAGCTTAGTTTGCAATACTGCAAGGTATTTTGTCATTTTTCTTGGTCTATCATGTTCCATAGTCGTACTTTACTAATCTTCTTCCATGAACACTGTTTACTGTCAAAAGCTTCCAGAAGATTCCAGGAAAAGGAAAAGAACAGAGCATCCAAAGAGGATATCTGTAAAATGTCAGGAAACACTAACTTTCCAGTGTCCAAACTTGAAGTTGACTGAAATCAAACATAAAGAAGACGATGTCCACCAGCTGTTTGACCTTTTATCTGGCATTTGGAGAAACCTACTGAAGACTACCATCGTGCTTACCAAAGCTTGAAGTATCTAATCTCGGTGCTGTTTGCTTCTGGCTTCTAAGCTAGTCCCTTCCAGATGCAGCATGCCCTATATATGTTATTTTCTGCTGTATTTTCCAGCGGCTTGTGAGCTTTTGTTTTGAATATCTGGATGTCAAATGGCAACCCAATTCACTAGTACTACCTATGTAATGTGGAAGTAACCCCTATCAGTACTGTATTGCGAATGTTAACTCTTCTCACCTGCTAATGTTAACTCCTCTCACTGTTCACATTGCTGGAAGCACCCTTACCTCCTGTCGATGAATACCTGTGTACTCTCGACTATGGACAATCTTAATGAGGGTTTTAACAGAGTTTCATTCTCATTTATTGTTAGTTAATATCATCTTTTTTGTAATGGGTTGGTAGGATATTTATGGGAAGACAGATAATAAATAGAGTTTTACTAGGATGAAACCCATCTATCGCAGTTACCAACACAATTTTAAAACCCGATGAAACCTACTGAGACCGAATCGTTCACCCGGCGATCACGATGTGGCAGCGTGGCCGCGCGGATGGGCGACGGTGGCTCGTAGCGCGGCTACACGGGCGTGTGACTTGGTGACGGCGGCTCGCGGTGCGGCAACGCGGCCACGCGGGAAGGCGACGGCTGCTCGCGGCGCGGCTACACGGGCGTGCGACTTGGCGACGGTGTGGAGCGTCTACACAAGTCAGATAACTGAAGAATCGAGGGCAAGTCGACTGGAAGGATTGGCCTTGATGGAGAGCATTCTGTTTGTGCAAAATGAGGTGAGATAAAGATAACCAGCAGTAACCTTTTTTTATTAAGCGCTCCATCTTGTACAGAACAAGAGGAGTAACCTTTCTAGTTCACCAATCATTTTGTGCAGGACAACAGTAAACTGGCTTAGGCGCTGCAATTTTCAAGAAGAATCTGATGGTTGGAGTAACCTGGCTGTGTAGGACAGCATGAACCTGGCTTAGACACCGGAATTAGTTCTCAGCCGTGGCATGCATTATCTTAGTCTTTGTAGTGTACTGTCTCCGTCCCTAAATAAGTGTCGCTTCGTTTTTCGAGAAACAAATATCAGCAATTTTTATAAATAATTAATATCATCAGTTAGTATCATAATTAATATCGTTGGAAAGATTTTTGAATCTAGTTTTTTAATAAATTTATTTAGATATATAAAATATTACATGCATTTTCTATAAATTCAGTCAAGCTTGTGGCACGCATCCCACGGCGACACTTAAAAAGGGACGGAGGGAGTACATGGTCGTATCTAAATCTCAGTGCTGGCATGAGTTATGATTCTTGTAATGTACCTGGTCCTATCTAATTCTCAGTCTTTGAATGAATTATCTTAGTCTTCGAGCGATGGTTCTATCTGTTGCCGCTGAATCAGATGCTTGATCTTGTGCCCTTTTTTATGGGTTGTGGAGATAATTAGTTGAACTTAAGTACAATACATGTAATCCAAACATCTTTTGTTCTTTCATTGTAGGCTTCTTAATAAAATACACGTGAGGTTGCGTTGTTGGGCACGGAGGGCCTTTTTTCTTTCCTTCCTTCCTGTTGTCCTGTTTGGTTTAACCAAAATCTTTGTGATTTTTGTGTCGTGTTGTGTTATAATCGTCGTGCTTTCAGTCACCTTCTTCCTAAAGAAAAAGACACGTGAAGTATTGTTCGATTAAAAAATAAAAAAATAAAATACACGAGAAGTCACATTCTAAAAAAAATTCTTCCACCATAGGTGCTGCATAGTTTTCCTAAAGGTTCAATGTGGGGAGCATCAGTAGCTAAGCTAAGTCATAGATGGCACATAGGTAATGGTACGAAAGTAAAGTTTTAGAAAGATAATTGGTTGGATTCCTCCAGTTTGGCTATGCAATTCTGAACATCTATATGTTAGTTACTAAGAACCGTAGCCGATCTTTAGAAGGGGTAAACCTTAGAGGCACATTAAGAAGGTGTGTCAATGCTAGGTTGATAGAGACTGTGCAGTTAGTTTCCACCATTACTTATTCTTTGGCAAGAAAGACGCCTTAGTGTGTTATTTCTCCTCAAATAGCGTATGTTCTTCACAATGTCTATAGGATCATAAATTTTAGAGGCATCGTGGCACTCCTCTTTGGAAGATTAAAGTACCACCTAGGGTGCATTTCTTTTTATGACTTTTCTCTAAAAACAAGATTTGTACCAGAGATAACCTTAACTTTGCGAAAGAATTTGCAAGATACTCGCTTGTTTTGCTGTGAGGAATAGTCGATAAACCATTTGTTTTTGGATTATGTCGTAGCTAAACAACTCTAGTCCAACCTTTCTATGCATTTCGATAGAACTTGTGGCGTTAATTTTATTTCTGTTGGTCAACTCTAGTTAAGTGGCAAGAAATATCTAGTGCTTAATAATTTTTCTATGGGAGGCTTTGGAAAGTGAGAAACAGTTTACGCTTATAGGAAATTTTGTGGAAAATTATGAAAGTTCTAAAAAAATAGAGCAGCTGAGTTTTTTTTTTTTTTTTGAGTGGTAGTCGAAAGTTGTGGTGTACGAGTACTGTGTTGAGAGATGTTTGATGCAGAGGGTCTTCGGCGTGGAACTAATAAAAACAAACAAACAAACAAACAATCCGACGCTCCCGCTGTGCCTCCCACCTCCACCGGCCACCGCCAAACCCGCCGTCGATTCTTCCCGTTTCTCCCTAGCCGATCAGCTGTGCCACCCTTCGTTGGACTCTGGAATCTCCAGCGACTGGCGGCGGCTGCGGGCTGCATACTGCAGGCGGCGGCTGTAGCCTTTAGGCTGTAGGAGGGATCCGGCGCCGCCTCTTCAGCGCGGGCAGGCGAAGGCCTGCGATGTTCGATCCCGCAACCGGCCCCTTCGGTTCGCGGCGCTGTAACTCTGCGGCGATGGAGGCCGCTCCGAAGCGGGTCCGCAGGGGCGGCAGCCGTTCGGCACCCGACCGGCTGAGAGCCCTGTCGGACGATCTACTCCGTCGCGTCCTCTCTTTCCTCCCGTCACAGTGTGCCGTGCAGACCACCGTGCTGTGGGTTGATCTGTGGCGTTCGGTGCCCGCCGTCCAACTCAGCGTCGCCGATTTCGGATGCTTTGGCTCGGTCAACCGGTGGAGAAGGATGAAGGATTTCGTCACCGAGTTTCTGATGCTCCAGAATACGGAGCGCTTGGACGTGCTCCGGCTACTTGTTGATAGGTATTGCTGTCCGCTTGGAGATTTTGAGAGATGGGCTCACTGTGGCATCAATCGCCAACCACTGGTCCTCCAAATCCGTGCTGATGTTTTGGAAGGACCTTCGGGTCTCTCGTATTAGCTCTGCCTTCCGTCGGCTCGAAAGTCTGGAGCTTTATGGTGTGGTTTTGGACCATTCTTTTACAGACATCCTCCCTCTCTCCCGGTTTAATTGTCGCCGGGAGCCATGCACGCATACCAAGAAGCCCTACGAAATCGGTACAGATGACAGCGATCCGTGGCCAAGTAGCCCTACGAAATCTGGGTGTCCAGTCCTTGAAGATTTGGTTCTGCACTATAGTCCCAATCAATTTGAGGCTATTCGATCTAACACACTGAGGAACTTGTCAGTTCTTTATTGTTCGAGTCGAGTTGTGGATGTGTTGGTCATCAGGGCACCTTGTCTTGCTTCCCTGTGCCTGTCCTTGGGCTCTCCTTACGACAACTACAGAAATGGTCTTTCACTAGAGGCAGGAAATTCCCTTGTCAGGGCATCAATTATCGTAGCTTTTGGTGGAGGATCTCAAAGAGGCCATACAATTCTTGTGGGCAGCCTATTCAATGTGATGAGTTTGGAGCTGTATGGTTTTAGTGCAATGGTATGCCTTCATTACTACATAACTCTCTCTTTCATGCTTGTCAAAGAATCTGAAAAGTTTTGTCATGAACATCTTCATTCTGTGCAATGCCTATTGAGCTAAATTAGTTGATTATGGGCTTGTGTCTGTTTTTATCTCTCTGTTTCAGGCCATACTGGATAAGGAATTAGATAAGTTCCCAACATTTGACAACTTGAGAACCTTGTCTTTCAATGAGTGTTTTGTCAGCGAACAAGATGTAGATAAATTCAAGGCTATTGGGAGATTTTTGCAAAAGTCTCCTAATCTTGTGAAGCTTACTTTGCAGGACTTTTGGGTAGGAGTTCTTAACATTCTTTTTTATGTAAAGTGAGTAATTTATGTGCTAGTATTGACCTGCTTAAATGTCTCACATGATTATGCACTATGGATTATTCAAAGTACATTGAACATACTGTCGGGAAGGGCAAACGAGTGACCCACCCATGGTTGGAAAGGTATGCCTTTCTTCGATGGAGAGATAAGATGAGCTTCCAACTCAATTTGTTTTAGTTCACCATTTCTTTAGTTATTAGGTTATATTACAACAAACCTCTAGTATGGTGCATTGGTGCTTAGTTGGTTTTACCCTTAGATTGCTTGTGTTGTTTAATTCTCACCATTAGGCACCAGTCCCATGTCCAATAAAAAGTGAAAAAATTCCTTGCTAGAGAATGGTGCTGATATCACAGTATACATATATGAAATCTGATCTAATTTCATCTCTTCTCTGATGAAGCAACATGCTCATGCTTTATCTTTGAAATGTTTGCACCCAATTAACACTTTCTGTCTTGAGCTCTAGATTATTTGTAGTTAGTGTTACTCCACATGTTTCTTGTTTTGCCTTCCAAGCTATATATAACACTAGCACCTTTGATCCAGGGGTTAGAAAAGTGGTGGAATTGGTCAGTTAGGCAGTTATGCTACATTGCTATTGCAGAATACAGAATTGTTGTGGTAGACCTGTAGAAGTTGAGTTTGGTTATTTTGGTTAACTTTTTACTTGTCTTGACTCTTGAGGATTACTGGAAGATCTGCACATTAATTTTTTTAAGAAAAATGAAAACAAAACTTAAGTAAAATTACAAGAATCCATAATTTCAAAAATTTGAGCTTGCTACTCACTATGACTATGGAAAATATTGGAACCTGCAACATAGCCCTGCTGTGATCATTGTTATGTGAGTGGGCCCCACTTGTCATGTGCCCCTTAGCTGAAATACGCCTCTCTGCTAGGCCGCCGTGGAGCTCGACGCACCGCCGCCGTGTCCTTCCACGCGTTGCTCCTCTACCTCATCACGGTCCTCCTCTCGACGCGACCATTTTGTACTAACCGCCGCAGCCGGGTTCGCTCTCGGTGCGCTCAAAGACGTACTGCGCTGGCTGCGCGCGACCCTCGACGCGGCAAATCGCAGATAGCGGCGGACAACGGTCCTCCCGCTTACCACGGCCGGGTCCACTCTCGCTGTCACGGCAGACCCGCGGTGCCCGCCTTCCCACTTCTCTTCCTCATCCCGGTCCCCATGCTCAACGCGGACGGGTTCGCGCTCGCCGTCGCGGCGACCTCGTTCTCGTGGACGTGTCCTCTGTTCTCCAGGAGACAAAAGTTGACTTCGTACTTTGTTGCCGTGAGCACGCGGCAAAGTGGGATGAGCGCAAGAACGAGATGACCAAAGGCCATGGTGCGGCTCTGCACGCGCATCTGCTGCCGGCCGCGGCGAGGAAGGAAACGAGGCCGCCTGCTTTGTCCACCTCGCTTCGTCTCCAAAATTCGCCCACCACAGACCATCTCCATCCAATTCCTCATTGCCATGGGTTCTCTACAAACTTAGTTAGCTATTGGACGGGTCTGTCTACCCCTCACGCGAGTGACCTGGAACAGCGCGTCACTCGATTTTTGGCTCACCCACCGGCGACACTGTTCATCTTCATCCTCTCGCCCCCGTCGCCGACCACCGCCCCGCCGCGGGCGGTAGGGCTCGCCGGAGCTCCGGCGAGCACTACCGCCCGCGGCGGCTGCCCTCTTCCGCTCCCCAGCGCCACCGTCTTCACCTCCGGCGACCTCGCCCCCGCCCTAGCCTGGCCCAACCGCCGTCCCCCGCCGCCAGGGCCCCCTAAGCCGCCCGCCTGCATCCCCACCACCTGGCTTCCCTTCCTCCCCCCGGCCGGCCGGACATTTCTATACCCAGGGAGGAGGAGATGGAGGTGGGGGTGAGGTCGCCGGCGCGGGGCGAGCTCGCCGGAGTTGGAGGAGGAGAAGGACGGCCGGAACCCTAGCTCATTCACCCGGAGTTGGAGGAGGAGGAGGGCGGAGGAAGAAGGAAGCAGCGCCGGAGCTGGGGAAGAAGAAGGCAGCGGGCGACGGAGAAAATCGAGTGACAGACTCGGCTGCGTCACTCGAGTAACGTCCAGATTAACCGTATTGAACCAGACACAACGAACCTTCGCTTGAGGATGAGGTAATGCAAGGAGTTTTCCTCGCCGCGGACCACCATGGCCGTCGTAACAGAGTATTTTGCCACGATGCCGCTCTCACCATTCCTTTTTCTTAACGAGCCCCGTTTTTGCGTCTCCCTAACCTGCTTGCCTCGCCCGTGAAACAGTTTCTCCGTAGGAGGAGAAGATCGCCGGTAACACTGTTGCTGAGCTCGCCGTGAACCAGCTTGACCGCACGTTGTTGCCGAGCTCGGTGGCAGGTGCCCTTTTGTCATCATGGACGAAGTCGACGTCGACCGGGCCTTCGAGCTCGCGCACCATGCGATGTTCTTCAACCAGGTGCATGTGTATCCAACTACAAGAATGGTGCTATGTCTGTGTTGGATCGATGGTCGGCGAACGGAGCATCGACGACGGTGTCCGCGACAATTAACTGGCCCTGTCGCCGTGCCCGTCCATGCCTCCCAGTCGCTTCGCCCCATCCTTGCCGTTGCGTCAACTTCACATGCTGCCGCGGTCGGAGCTCGCCGCCGGAGATGGCGAGTGCGCGGACGAGATCATGTCGTCCACGACGTTCTCGGATGGAACCTCCTTCCTCGCGCAACACGTCGATAGGCGAGGAAGCAGCCATGCACAACAACTCCTTGACGAAGATTGCGAATCCCCAACCCTTCGCCGAAGATTGCGAATCCCCGATGCCTGCCCGCACGCTCGCCCTCCTTTTCCTCCTAGTCATTGCGCTCGCTACCGTGGCCGCGCGCAGCGGACCCGCGTCGCCCTTCTCTTCCTCTCGGTATGCCCGGCGGACTGCGTCGCCCTCCTCTTCCTCCCGGTATGCCCAGCGGACTCGCGTCGCCCTCCTCTTCTTCAGGGTCCTCGCGCTCGCTGGCCGCAGCCGCCGTCGCGCGACGGACCCGCATCCCCCGCCCGCGCGCTCCCCTGACACTCGTTGCCTTCCCTAGCACCTGACGGGTGGGCCTTAGGCCGCCGTGGCCATGTTGGGCGCCACAACAGCCAAAACCGCCCGCCAAAACTACCCAGGAGGTAAATTAGACTGTTTGATAAAGTTTAAAGTGTTCAGTTCGGTTTTATAGGTGGTGGCCTAAACTATTCATGGTATCATACTTTAGGGGGTTATTTATACTTTTTCCAAGTTGCTAACCAAAACAACAACACAAGTGTGTTGGCAATGCCCAGAATATTTCTAATATATAACCCCAATTTGACAGCTTGGGCAAAAGCAAAGAAAACCCAACCACAACAAAAAGGAGAAAGTGCAATACTCCTATTACCACCATGAAACTCAGAAGGAGCCCAAGATTGATAGAGAATTTGGATGGGCACACACCTGTTAGTGTTCCTCTCAAGAAAGCTTCACTCAGGAGCATTAACAAGAGCAAAAATGTCAAGCCTCAGTTTGATCTACTGGGCAACATTCTGCTCTCTCCTACTTGCCAAGCCTCTGAATATTGATTCCTGCTGCATTTCTCCTTCGGGCAAGATCACATAATACCTTTGTGTATAGATGCCTTAGTATATTCTTTTTTGTCTTGGGCTTGTTTGTTTGTGTTTTTTTTTTTGCCTCTCTTCTGAGGCTTCTTTGAACAGTTTTTGTTTCTGTTTAATATGATCTCTACAGTAAGGGCCTCCCCCGCTGTATTTTCTGTTAAAAAAAGGCCATGCATGTAAAACTGAGCGCACAAGTTTCCCTGCAACATACTTCCTCTCTTCCAAATTGTAAGTCATTCTGGCTTTCGAGTTACATAACCTTTCCTACACATGTAGATATACATGGTAAAAAGTTATGTATCTTGAAAAGACCGAACGACTTACAATTTGGAGCAAATAGTATCATATCAATTTGAGAATGCTCTATATATGTTCTTTTTTTGTAGGAATTCTCTAACGGTAATTCCTGTGGATGATTTAGCAAGTTTTGTCTTTGTTTCAGGTGAAGCCAGTTGTAGGACCAAATGAATTTCCTATGCTTGAAAACCTGACGACCTTATTTCTGGATGAATGTGATTTGCGTGACAACTTCCGGATATTACACCATTTTCTGCAGAGGTGTCCTAATTTGGAAAAGCTTACTATACGTCTTTGTTCGGTAGAAGTACTCAATATTCCTTCTATCCCACTTCTACTATTGCTCAATTTAGCTTGATACGGGTAATTTATGGATCCTCTATGATTTAAATAGCTCCCGGAAGCTTCCACAGGAGGGAATGGATTTTATGGTTTGTAACTAAAATGTTCTGGCCTTAAGACTATTTTCAGACGTTCTGTCTGCTGGTGTAGCAATCGATGACCGAATCTAGGTAGCTCAGCGGCATGCTCTGATTGAACACATTTATTAGTACTGAAATTTGAAATTTGAGTAAATAGTGTGTGCTGAGAAGTGAGCAGTGATGTGTTTGATCAATAATTTATGTGGTTATTGAGGCTCTGGTAGATTACAGAGTGCTAAGCTTCCAATTGCTGTTGTCGATGATCGGGAGGTGAGATTGAGCGGCGGCACATGGCCTTCAGTATTGGCTGCCTGCTCTGCTGCTTCTTGCTCCGCAGTGAGACCTGCGGCCGTGGCTACACACTCTCGTTGCCCGGCCACACTTTACCACCATGGAATAGGGGGTAGAGGAATGGGAAGGAATCAATGGAAAGGCCAGATCATTGACATGCTTCCAGGCTGTGCACCAAAGAATGCTATAATTGCCTAGGTATGAAGTGAACTTTTTTTTTTTGATAAAATGAAGCAGCGAACTTGGTACTTGTAGACGTATGTTCAAATGTGCTGTCTGCTGCAGAATTATAAAATGCATGGGTAGTGAAACTAATTCTGGTAAGTGTTTGGGGGCCATGTTCATGGTGTCTGCCTGACTGCCTGCTAACATGCAGGGCCGTGCACGAGGGTGTGCAACCCGTGCGATGGAACAGGGCCTCTGATTTTTAAGGGCCCAAAATATCAGCGTCCAATATAAGTCTTTGGGCTATTGACGTCGTCATTCCTGTGCCGAGTATAAACGAGCGCATGCATGTCTCCTTGAGTCCACGTTGTCAGTGCCATTGCTTCTGCATTACTTCCTGTTCTGTAGTTTATCTACCTCCACTCGTTCCGTTCATCCGCCTCTATGAGGCCCGCACAAATTTAGTGACTTGCTATCTCTGCTAGGCAGCCATGTAAGAGAATCTTAAGTTTGCTGATTATGGGGATATGTGGCCTGTAACTTGTACCTGTGATACTCTATATTTTAATTAACATGTTATATATTATTACCATTCTATACCAGACCTATTTCAGAATTTAGAACAGGGCCTCAAATTTCGCCGGCACGGCCCTGCTAACATGTAGCGCTGTTCAATTAGTTTGGGCTTAGGCTTCGAATGTGAAAATGTGGTATGCTGCCTCGTCGGCCTGGAGCCCTGGATTGCGGATGGGTGTGGTCCCAAGTTACACCCGCTGCCTTGCCCTGTGTGTCCAACTGCCACTCCGCTGTGGCAATCAGGTGGTCGTCCTGTTTTGTTTTTATTAGTCCCGTGTCTGATTTTCTGACCGACTTGGTAGCCATAAACTATTTTGAGAGCAATTGTCTATTATATCTACCCGGCAAAAATTTGTTTCTAGTCTAACGCAGAATGCGAGTGCTTCAACTGTACTAATCAGTTACTAGAAGTGTTGTTTGAAATTCTTAAACCAAGAATGGGAGAGTACGTACTATCTGCTATAATGCTATATCCCGAAATGATTCCAAATTTTTGTTTTGCACGCTTGGTATACCAATGATTTTTTTCTTGGTTCTTGGAAAGTTCATCCGTGTGTGCTTACATTATAGCAGTAGCAGTTCGACGGGGTAATCCCACTCATGCTTGTCTTTTTTTTTTTTTATAAGCACTCACGCTTGTCTGAGCCTGTGTATAGGGGGGAACGAAACGTTTTGAGAAGCTAATGCTGGTGCTAAGTTATGAAGGCTGGACCTTTCACGAGCTATTTCGATCCGAGATGGCCCAGTTCACTGATTTGGGCTTGGGCTTCCTAGCCATGTTGCTTGGACCACGGGAAGCTGTTGGCATTCCTCTCCCATTTTGTCCTGCCCACTCAGACCAGCCGCTACGGTTCCCCCATCTCCCCGTTCCGCTCGAAGCCTCCAACTCCAGTGTTGCTGCTAGTGAATCGGCGGCGGCCGGAGCCGTTCGGCGGGGAAGGTCTCTGATGTCGTCCGAGCCCGAGATACCACCACCCCACACGCACTCATCGATTCTTCCCGTTTCTCCCTGACCCTTCAACGCCGGGCTCTGGTATCTCCAGCGACTGGTCGGAGAGATCCGGCGCCGCGTCTTCAGCGCGGGAAGGCGAAGGCCCGCGATGTTCGATCCCGCAGCCGGCCACTTCGGTTCGCAGTGCTGAACTCCGCGGCGATGGAGGCCGCTCCCAAGCAGGTCCGCAGGGGCGGCGGTGGTGTCTCCGCACCCGACCGGCTGAGCGCCCTGTCGGACGATCTCCTCCGTCGCGTCCTCTCTTTCCTCCCGTCCCGGTGTGCCGTGCAGACCTGCGTGCTGTCCAAGAGGTGGACAGGTTTGTGGCGTTCGGTGCCCGCCGTCCAACTCGACATCTACGATTTCAGATGCGACCGGGACAGGTGGACAAGGATGAAGGATTTCGCCACCGAGTTTCTGATGCTCCAGAATACGGAGCGCTTGGACGTGTTCCGGCTAGTTGTTGATAATAGTTGCACAACGCCTGGAGATTTCCATAGATGGGCTCGCTGTGGCATCAATCACCAACCGCTAGTCCTCCAAATCAGTAGTGCTGGTAATATGTATGGGATGTATTGGAAGGACCTCTGGATCTCTCGTCTTAGCTCTGCCTTCCGTCGCCTCAAAAGGATGGAGCTTTCTAGTCTGTCTTTGGGCCATTCTTTTACCGGCACAATCAATTCTGGGTGCCCAGTCCTTGAAGATTTGGTTCTGAGCAATTGCTGCCATGAATTTGATGTTATTCAATCTGACACACTGAAGAACTAGTCAGTTCATACCTTTTTAAGTCTAGTTATTCCAGATGTGTTGGTCATCAGGGCACCTTGTCTTGCTTCCCTGTGCTTGGGCTTTCATTTCTACCATTACAAAAATAGTCTTTCACTAGAGGCAGGGAATTCCCTTGTGAGGGCATCAATTTCCGTTATTGATGGTGAAACATTTAGAAGAGTCCAGACAATTCTTGTTGGCAGCCTGTTCAATGTGACGAGTTTGGAGTTGACTGGTTTTAGTGCAATGGTATGCCTTTGTTATTACACAACTCTCTTTTTCATGCTTATCTAAGAAATCTGAAGGTTTTGCCATGAACATCTTCATTAGTGCAAAACTTACTGAAATAAATCAGTGGATTATTGGCTCGTGTCTGAATTTATTTCTCTGTTTCAGACCATACTGGATAAGGAATTAGATAAGTTCCCAACATTTGACAACTTGAGAACCTTGTCTCTCAATGATTGTTTTCTTAGCGAACGAGATGTGGATAAATTCAAGGCTATTGGGAGATTTCTGCAAAAGTCTCCTAATCTTGAGAAGCTGACTTTGCAAGATTTTTGGGTAGGAGTTCTTTGTGTAATTTGTGATGTGAGTATGTGCTAGTATTGATACTCGTAAATGTCTTGCATGATTATGGACTATGGATTATGCAAAGTACTTCGAAGGTACTGTGAAGAAATGGCAGGCGAATGGCCAACCCTGTCTTAAAAAGGTATGCCTTTCTTCGATAGAGAGATAGGGTGACCCTCCAACTCAATTTATTTTAGTTCACTATTTCTTTATTTATTAGGCTATATTACAACTGACCTCTAGTATGGTGCATTTGTGCTTAGTTGGTTTTACCCTTCTATTGCTTGTGTTGTCTAATTCTCACCACTAGGCACCACTGCGCCAGCCCCATGTGCAATAAAAAGTTAAAAACATCCTTGCTAAAAGCGTTGTGCTGATATTACAGTAATACATAATCTAATTTCATCTCTTCTCTGATGAAGCAACATGCTCATGCTTTGTCTTTGAAATATTTGCACCCAGTTAACACTTTCAATCTTGAACACTTGATTGTTTGTCAGAAATGTTGTAGTACTCCACATCTTTCTTTGTTTCTTGTTTCGCCTTCCAAGTTATATGTAGCACTAGCACCTGTGATTTAGGGTTTAGAAAAGTGGTGTAAGTGGCCAGTTATGCTACTGCAGAATACACAATTGCCGCAGAAGAAGTTGAGTTTGGTTATTTACGTCAAGTTTTTCCTTGTCTTGAGGATTACTAGAAGAATTGTACATTTTTTAAAAAAGTGAAAATAAAATTTAAGTAAAATTACAAGAATCCATAATTTCAGAAATTTTAGCTTGCTACTCACTATGGCTATGGGAAATATAGGAACCTGTAACATAGGCCTGCTGTGATCAATGCTACACGAGTGGTGGTAGTGGTGTTCAATTTACTCCTCACCTGTTATGTAACTGCTGGATTGAGAAAAGACAACTCTAATAAACATGAGATATATTACTTACATTGCACCTGAACTGCAAAAGCCATGCATGTAAAACTGAGCTCACAAGTTTTCCTGCAACATACTCCCTACCTTCCAAATTATAAGTGATTCTGACTTTTGCTATGCACCTAGATATACATTAGATATATGGTAAAAAGTTGGAACAGAGAGTATCACATCAGTTTCCAAACCAGATTTGCTGAGGTTCAGCACAAGGTTAATAAGTTGAAAAATACCATCAATGTACCATACATGTCTCCTCCTGCATTAAATCTTATTAAGTAATATTTTGAGAGTTGTGACCAACTGACTTCAGTAATTCAGTTTCTATTGTGTAGTAAATTTGTAAGAAAAAAAACAGTAACTATGTGATTTCAATTAGGAAGGGCCAAACATGTGGTCTTGACATATCCCTCTTGTCGGTCCTACTGTCTGATAGTGTTGCATGTCCTGTTTGTTTTATGCCAGCAATAAAATGTGTGGCATAACTTTCTGTTCAAGAGGATGATGTCATGATGTTTCTTACTGTTTGTGTGCTTCTCAAATCTCTTAGAACCGTGCTCATCCCCTTCTCATATAAAGAAGCACTCCACCTGCCCCCACCAATTATTAGTACTGTGGTAGTGAGGTGATTCTAAATTTCTAATACCAAAAGTAAAGTGTTCTCTTCAACTGTACTAACTGCTTAGATCATGCAACCGCAGCAAAGTCCACAAAACATATATTTTGATTTTTTTTGGCAGGAATTTTCTATACTAGTAATTCCTGTGGATGATTTAGCAAGTTACGTATTTGTTTCAGGTGAAGCCAGTTGTAGGACCAATTGAATTTCCTGTGCTTGGAAACCTGAAGACCTTATTTTTGGATGAATGTGATTTGCGTGACAACTTCCGTATATTACGGCATTTTCTGCGGAGCTGTCCTAATTTGGAAAAGCTTACTATACGGCTTTGTGAGGTAGGAGTATTCAATATTCCTTCCATTCCACTCCTACTCTTGCTCAATTTAGCTTGATATGGGTATCCTCTACAATTTAAACAGCTCCCAGAAGCTTCCACAGTAGGGAATGGAGGAGTCAGGCCGAAGACGACAGGAAAAGGAGGAGCAAAATCAAAGAAAACACATTCTGGGTTCCGGAACTTGGTGCACATCCAATGTCGCAAGCTAAAATCAACTGAGATCATATAAAAAAGGCTGTCAAAATCCAGGAATTGGTCAGTCTTTTGCTGGACATCTCTGAGAGCGCACCAATGAATACTATGACTCTTACCAAGTATGAAGAAGCGATGGACTTTGACCCATCAGACTGACACTATATGGTCCTTTTCTGGTTCGTGACTAAAATGCTCTAGCCTTTAAGACTATTTTCAGACGTTCTGTCCACTGTTGTACCAATCAATGACCGAGTCTAGATAGCATAAGAACCCATCTGTGTTGTTGTTGTCTTGTTGAATGGTTCTGAAAGGCAGTGGTGTGCTGAAATTTGTGTAAAATATGTGTGTGCTGAGAAGTGAGCAGTGATGCTAAGCTTCCATTTGCTGTTATCGACGGTCGGCAGGTGAGATCAAGCGGCCGCACATGGCCTTGAGCATTGGTTGCCTGCTCTGCTGCTTCCTGCTCCACAGTGAGACCTGCGTAATCTTTTCCTCCTCTCGGCCACTTGTGTATGTCTGAGGTTGTGTTGGAGAAGCTAATACTGATGCTATTATCGGACCTAGGGCACTGTTATGCTGTGTTGGAGAATCTTCCCCATACGATTTACGCAACAAAAGAAGCCCTACCATTGGGCCACGTCGCCTGCTTTATCATCGACCGTTAGGTCTCAAACCAACGGCATCAGGCACTTCAACGTGGCTCATACTTATCCCTCCGAACCTTCACGCGCGTCCTTGGCTCATCTTGCCGTCCACCGTCCACCGTCCACCGTCCACCCTCCCAATCCCCGATGTTGCCGTCCTTCCTCCCAGCCTCGGTCGCTGCAGCCGCCGATCCCGTCCCCTCCGAGCGCCACCCCCGTCCTAGCCCCCACCCATGTCGCGTTGCCTTCGCCATCCCTGCCCCGCGGAAGCGACGCCACCGTTCGCCGTCAGCACCCACGCCGAGGTTGCGCCGCCACAGCTACTCGCCATGGGCGCTAGAGAGCGAAGCTAAGACGAGGGCTGCACCTCCGCCACTCCGCCACGAGCCCACGACGGCGAAGTCGAGGGGCGCGACTCCGCCGCTTGAGCACGGGCACGGTATTGGAGGAGAGCTAGCCGAGTCGACCACAGGAACGCACTGGCGCCAGCGCCCGTGGCCGCGCGGAAAGGGATGCACCTGTGCCATAGTGTCATGCCATTGTGCCAGCACGACACCGTCACAAACTCCTTCCTCATCGAGGCATCCTAAAGCCGGTAACGGTAAGCCCCCGTGGTATTCGATGAAATGGCTGTCTAGATTCTAGAAACCTATGAGCTGCAACATTTGATATTGCTACCCTCCCTGTACTAAATTGGTTTCTGTACTCTCTGAAGCTAAAAACAGAAAATCAGAAAGATGTTGAATACAGTATGCTCGGAAGTCTAGAAATTTCCAAAAAAGTTCCAGTCCAAGATAGTTCGTAGGTCAACTGATCTTTGCCACGCCTTTAGCTTGATTATGCAGTCTTAATTTAGCTTCCTAGGAAATCTTCATAAAAAAATCATACAGCTCTATTACAGATTAGCATGAAATTCATAAAAAACCATTAGAACGTTTTTGGGACCACTTTGGGATCAACTTAAGGTACTGAACCTACTGCTGATTGCTTCAGATGACTTCCAAATTGTAATAAAGTGGTTTCTTATCAGCTGGATATTCTAAATTTCTATATGGTCACTTCAATTGTATACTATGTGAGCAAGGCAGGTGTTATGGTATTTAGACACTGCTTTGTTTTTCCTTTGGTTCTTTCTTTGCAAAATTGCTTCGTTTTCAAAAATTTGCTGTGATCCTTATCTCATTCGATCTAGCTTGCATGTTTAAATATGTGAGTATTTTCATTCGCCTCCACCATATTGCAGTCATGGATTCTATAAATGTTTGATACCTTCATTGTTTACTGCATGCACAACAGTTTTTGTATTCTTTTTTTTAATAAGGATGGATTCCATGTCCATATACAGTGGCCAATAAAGTTGAAGCAAAGCTACATGGTACACGGACGACAAATACCATTCTTTACATCAAGAACACTATATATGCTTCAGAAAAGTAACCTGCCATTTTTCTCACATTTAGTGAGTTGGCATCCATGAGTTCTCATGCTTTTCGCCCCTATGCGAGTCCTACTGCACCTTTAACACTGTCACAATGCTTTGACAAGATTCATGTGAATCAAGGGACACTGGTGATTGAAATTATGAAATGGTAACATATCTCATTTTAGCAAATTTGCAAAATACTAAGAACTGTATTTACTGACAAAAACTACCAAACCATAGGAGTAATATATTGATCTGAACTGGACCAAAGAAACAAATATATTCCCATTTTTTTTGTACAATTCACAGTTTGAGAATTATTGATTAAATTTGTACTCTGCATTAAATTCTGCATTGTTTCACATCGATAGTGTACTACCTTTATAACTTAGATAATGCTTCACTTTGAGACTAGCAGCGATCCTTGATTTATCATTGCGTACATAACTTTTGCCACCTAGACCTTTACAGAAAAAAGAAATGCAGGCGTGCCTCTGCAAGCGCTGCCTTAGATGTTTTCTTAACAGAACAGCTCTCTCAACGCAACATGATCTTCATCATCAATATATACTTTCACTTGGGGATAATTTGACCAAATAAATTTAATTGTTGAGAACAGACATGTATTACTGGAAATAAATACTTATCCTACTACACTGAACTCATGTTTAACTACTGGGAACAAACATGATTTACTAGAAAGGAATACTTATCCTATTGGCACTCGTCAAAATAATAAAAAAAAGGGTCTAGCAGTGTTCTCAACAGTCCACACAATGGCCATGAGCGGCAACGCCGCGAACGTTTCTAGTGTATACCAAGTTCCCATCAAGTTTCCAGGAAGCCCCAAGTGAAAAAGCAGCAACAATGTTCGAGCCTGTAAATTTTAACTATGAAATTGCAGCTCCACAAAAGAATTGAACCTACGCAACGCAAGGGCCATCAGACTAATCATGAACGCTGGATTACACGGAGTTTGGAACAAACATTGAGCTGAATCGGAGTTCTCCTTCCAAAGTTCCAAACGAACAACAGCCTACTCGAAGCCACGAACAAACATTGAGATGAAAAAAAAAACATTGAGCTGAATCCGAGTTGTCCCTTTTTTTTTTTTGAGATTCTGAGTCCTGCAACACCTGTCGAACAGTATTGGGCTTATTAACCAGTTGAATCGCTAAAATTTCGGTCCATTATTAGCAGTCCAACCTGTGTGCAACTCGATCTTTGTCCATCGTCTCTCACGGCTGGCATTCCTCTCCCACTCCACTGAGACAACGCCGCTGTCCTCTCCTGCGCAGTGCCCACTCAGACTCAGACTAGCTGCGGCTAGGGTTTAGCTTCGCCTTCAATACGGGTTCCGGAACTTGGTGCGCGTCCAATGTCACAAGCTAAAATCTACTGAGATCATATACAAAAAAGGGTGTCAACATCCAGAAATTGGTCAGTCTTTTGTTGGACATCTCGGAGGGCGCATTGATGAATAGTATAATCCTTACCAAAGTATGAAGAAGTGATGGACTTCGACCCATCAGACTGACACTATGTGGTCCTTTTTTAGTTTGTGATTAAAATGTTCTACCCTTAGACTATTTTCAGACATTCTGTCCGCTGGTCTGGTGTACCAATCAATTACCGAATCTAGATAGTTTAAGGGCATGATCTGACTGAGCCTATCTATGTTGTTGGTGTCTTGTTGAGTGGTACTGAAAGGGAGTATTATGCTAAAATGTGACTATGTGAGTTAATATCTGTGTGCACTAAGAAGTGAGTAATGATGTGTTTGATGAAAGTTAGTTAATTTATGTGATTATTAAGGCTCGAAGTAGGTGATGAGTGCCAAGCTTCCAATTGCTGTTGTAGGGTGAGATCGAGTGGCGGCAATGCGCCGACACACTCTCTGTTGGTCATTACTCATCAAGCCCAAGCGGCCACGACACGTCAAAGACATGGAAAGGAAGACTTGTTTTCGGTATAATAAACCTGGGGCGTTTACAGTATCCAAAGCTGAATCGTAGGAGTGCTGAAACCAATATCTGAACGAAGGTTACGGCAATACCCTGTAACTGGTTAGCTTTTCACCATCTCAGGCTGTGCGTCAAAGAATAATTATGCAGAAGTGACCTTGGTAGGCATAATAGTGCCGTAGTCTATTATTTTTATATGTGCTGTCTGCTATAATACTGTAAAATGCAAATGTATGGGGAGTGAAACTAATTCTGCTTTTTATTACTGAAACTAATCCTGACGACTGTTTGGAAGATTGTTTGGGCTTGTATGTGAATGTGGCTGCTGCGCCCAGTAAGCCCACTCCGCTTTCTCTCTGTCTCTCTTTCTTTCTTTTCTTTTCTTTTTTTAGAAAAAAAAAAGCCCACTCCGCTGGGACTGAGACAGGCTTAGGGTGTGTTTGATGGTACCAGAACTTGCCAAGCCTAAGGTTAGGCGCGTCGATCAGCTTTGGCTCCTGTTTGATTCATGTCCGTATTTCCGGCATGCCGCAACTACCCCAGGTCTATCGCTAGCGTTTTGCACGCAGTTTCCGTGCCTAACATGCGGCGAGCAAATCCAGCGCCGAACTTGCGGCACGCCATAACTGTGGCGCGGCAAACTGCGGCTACGATCCAAACGCACCCTTAGGGTGTGTTTGGATGGTAACCAGAACTTGCCAAGCCTGAGGTTAGGCGCGTTGACCAGCTTTGGCTCTTGTTTGGTTCATGTCCGTATTTCCGGCATGCCGGAACTGCCCCAGGTCTATCGCTAGCCTTTTACAAGCAGTTTCCGTGCCTAGCATGCGGCGAGCAAATCCAGCGCCGAACTTGCGGCACGCCGTAACTGTGGCGCGGCGAAAATGCGGCTATGATCAAACGCACCCTTAGTGTTCTTCACTTCCGCCCCAACGCAGCTCTTCAGTCTTCCCCGTTCAGGTTAGGGTTTGGGTTTAGGTTCTTCGAGTAGTGCTGCGAGGGTACATTTCGCCAATTTCAGGAGGAAATCGGCGGCGGCCGGAGCGATCCGCAGTTCCCGCTTCAGCTCAGCCCGGGAAGGAAGGCCTCCGATGTTCGAGCCCGCTTGCATCCCCGTCGCTTCGCCGCACTGAAGAGAACCGCGATGGCCGGCGCCGCCGTGAAGCGGGCCCGCGCTGGCGGCGGTTCGATCCGCGACCGGCTGAGCGCCCTGCCGGACGAGCTCCTCCTCCGCGTCCTCTCCTTCCCCCCGGCGCAGCAGGTCGTGCGCACCACCGTGCTGTCCAAGAGGTGGACGAATCTATGGCGTTCCGTGCCTGGCATCAACCTCAGTTTCTCCGATTTCCGAAGAAACTCTGAATTTGACTCGGCGGTTTGGGAAAGGATGGTTGATTTCGTCAACAACCTGCTGATGTTACACAGAGCTCCATGCCTGGATGTGTTCCGGTTGGATACAATTGTTGATGGTGACGATCATCGTCGACATGTCGATAGATGGGTGCGTCGTGCCATTAAGGACAACCCCTTAATGCTCAAGATCTCTTTTGATAGATATTCTTCACATCAGTTACCATATCTGTCCTCTAGCCCTTGTCGTCACCTCAGAAGTTTGCATCTTAATGGTGTGTCCTTGGATCATTCCTTTGCGGAACGCCTCCATTCTTGGTGGCCAGAGCTAAAAGATCTTACTCTCAGAAATTGTCGTACGGTGTTTTGCGGCATCGAATCTGACAAACTAGAGAATTTGGATGTCATCTATTGTATAGATCAGCCTGGAGATGTGTTCGCTATCAGAGCTCCTCGTCTTGCATCTCTGTCCGCGCGGCTGGACATTCCTTTTTCATTAGATGCAGGGAATTCCCTAGTGAGGGCATCAATCTCTTGGAAACCTGGGAAATTCTCTCCACAGAGAGGAGCGATGCTTCTTGGCAGCCTCGTCAATGTAACGAGTTTCGAATGGGAAGGTTTTGAAGCAATGGTACACCTTTATTTGAAACCTTATTTTGTTCCTTTAATATCTGTTCAGTATCATTTGAAGTTTTCTCCTTACTGGACAAAGGCAATTGATCATTAGCTCAATCTGGTTCTATTTCTCTATTTCAGGCAGTTCTTGATGGAGAATTTGATGATGTTCCTATATTTTACAACTTGAGAACCTTGTCTCTTGAAACGTATTTTACCAGCATTAGCACAAGTGATGTGTGTGAATTGAAGGCTGTAGGGAGATTTTTACACAAGTCTCCTAATCTAGAGAAGCTTACTTTGAAGGATTTCAAGGTTGGAACACTTAATGTTTATCTACACTAGATATGTGACTCCTATTGATTTGCATAATTTAGTTTTTACTGTGAAGATTAATTAGAAGGTTTGAAGCAAAAGACCAACACCAGCTGGCTTACATAAATTAACTTGTTATTTTGTTTGTGGCAGAGGCAGATGTCACACCTAACCCAGGTTAGGGAAACATTCTTGACAATTACCATAACTGTAGATTTCTAATAGAAAAAGATGATTAATGTTATTTTGTTAGTTTTTGCATAACTTGATAAGTAACCAAAGAAATATGCTGTTATAAGGTTAATGTTTTTTTAAAAAAAAGATGAACTGAAAAATCGACAAGAAAAACAAGAAGTTTGGAAACTTGCAATTTTACTGACAATGGAAAAATGGGAATACTTTAAAATAGGCTTACGGTACTCCTTGGTGGCTAGAACAACGGAAATCCTGATCATAAAATTACTTCACAGTTCACACTCTATTTGTGCCTACTTTAATAATTGGGTCATGCAGATAATACTAAACTTATAATTTCTGTTGTTTTTCCCTAGAATAACACAGTTAAGTTTGCTGGCCAAATGGGCCAGTTTCACTCCAAGATCATCTGAGCTGAAAAAATACTACTGGCATGCCTATTTCTCAGCCTCACATTTGCAGGTGTCAATGTGCACCTTATGTTACAGAGTTAATTCTCTAAAGGTTTTTTAGAACCTTTTGCCAGATACAGTCAATTATTTTACATCTGAATATGCTGCAAGTTTTTGCTTATTTGTTGGCAGCAATCTAATGCACAGTAAAACTTCCTTTGTTAGCACGTGATGATGATGTTACTGTGTGTTTCTCTAGAGACTGTATCAGGCCTTCCTTAAATGACAAATAATATTAATGCAATCTCAATTCTAAAACTGATAATTACACTAAAAAAAATTCTAAAACTGATAGTGCATTGCTATAAACCAAAACCTATTTGCTTATCCTTTTTTTAATAGAATTTTCTGTGCAACTAGTTGTTATAGATGATTTAACGAATTGTATCTTGATTTCAGGTGGTGCCAGTTGTTGAACATGTTGATTTCCCTATACTCGAAAATCTGAGAACCTTGTGCCTGCATTTTTGTGATTTGCATGACAATTTCCAGATATTGCTTCATTGTATGTGGAATTATCCTAATTTGGAAAAGCTTAAGATAACCAGTTGCAAGGTATGTCACTTTTCTCTTAGTGCACTGTAGCTCTTGCACATTTTATCTTAGTATTGGTAACATACACAGTTCCTTTATATCATGGAAGCAGCTCTCAAATGATTCGACGCAAGGCAAAGGAAAGGCCAAGTCGAAGAAGACATATTCTCAATCTACAAACCAGCCACGCTTCCAGTGTCTGAAGCTAGAGTATGCTGAAATCTCATGCTAGAAGATGCTGGTGTTCATGAACTGGTCAGCTTTTTGCTGAACTTTGCTGCTCCAACGATTACTATAAAAGTCACAAAGTCTAGGAATTTCCTACCATCCTGACTCTAGGTGGTCTTGTTATTTTTTTTTCCTGACAAACTTGCTAGCTGTAAACTCCTATCAGGGAATGAATCTACTTCTAGCGAACGCAATATGCCAATAGGCTGAGTGCTTGAATTGAACCAGTGCTGATCTATTACTCGAAATGCTGCCTGGTATTCTAGTTAGCTCCCTTGGTATACGGATGCCATCTGTTGCACATTTTTGTGCTTGTTCTTGGAAAGTTAAGCCGTGTGTACCAACAATGTTCCCGTGCTGCAGGTTCGTGTGTTGCTCTCCTGTGCCATGATCGGCCGGTGCCCCCTGATCCCTGACCGCGACCGCTGCTTCTGTTCCCTTTTTTTTGACAACAGCTTCTGTTCCAGTTCGTACCTGTGACTGCGGTGAAACGTGCCCGCGTTTGCAGTTTTTTTAGGAGCCAGATCGTACACGGCACGTATATCTTGGTTGGCAAGCAATCGATGTCTAGAGATACAGAGGAGATACGTATACGATTCCAAGTTTGTTAGAGATCGATCTTCTCCCCAGATCGCGGTGGTTTCCATCCAATCCAATCACACGATACCAACACGACCCAACCCGATGAAAGAAACCACATTATATAAACTTTTAGAGTAAAGTAACCATTGGTCTCTAAACTTAGCAAAAGGTGTCATTTAGATCCCTAAACTCTCAAAATGCATATCTAAGTATTTGAACTTAACAGAATGTGTAATCTAGATCCCCAAACATCCTAAATACACATCTAGATTATTTTATTTGGAAGAATGTGTCATCTAGATCTCTAAACTTAGCGAAGTGCGTCATCTAGATCTCTAAACATTTGTATTAAAAAAATATCATATACCAACATTATCTGTATCTGCAAATAACGAAGTACCTTATAAATCTTCTAAAACTTATATTATGACTACATAAATATTATCAACTTTAATGTAATAAAAAATTATTCCTCATCTAAATTGTTTAAAAGTTATCTATGTGACTAGTAATATTATTAATAATAATATAGAAATGTTAGTTTTGATATGTCTAACCATATTAATTTTATGTATATTAATTATTTATATATTGGTGATATATTTAAATTATATTAAGGAATATATGAAACTAACATTTAAAGTGTACTTTGAAGCATGTATTTCAAAATAAATTCCAATATTTAAAATAATTACCAATATATATATTAAAGGTTAGTTTTAAAATAGTTACTAATATATACTTTAAATGTTAGTTTTCAAAATAATTACCAATATATTTTAGATAATTTAACGAGGTACTTTGTTATTTGCGGATACCGAAAATGATGGTATTTGATTTTTTTAATACAAATGTTTGGAGACCTAGATGACATACTCTGCTAAGTTTAGGGATCTAGATAACACACAAATTAAATGATCTAGATGTGTATTTTGAGAGTTCGGGACCTAAATGACACTTCCTACCCATCCTAGCAAGTTCAAGGATTTTGATGACACACCCTGCCAAGTTCAAAGATCTTGATATGCATTTTAAGAGTTTGAGGACCTAGATGACACCCTGTGCCAAGTTTAGGAGCCCTCCATGTATTTCATTCAAACTTTTATAATGGCACATGAAACATCCTTAAATTTTTTACGAAAGGAAAATACACAGAATGGCGAATAATATAATAGTTCGAAGCTCAAACCATCACATTATCCAGCAATAGTTGATACAGAAATCCATACATCGAATAAAAGAGTACAATTAGAAGGGATTATATAAATAGTACACCGCCACACTGACGGGAATCATCAGAGTAGCAGTATCTGGAACAGCTGCAGTAGGCGGAATCAACAACAAATCTCCAAAAGAAGCCTGAGCATAGGTACGAGACGTCTACTCCTCATCGGTAAAGTCATAGTCGGGTTCACCTGCCAAATAATTTTCAGTACGGTTTGTACTGGCCACTCGTCCCACTCTATGCTTTGCTTTTGCTATGTAGTATTTTGGTGGATGTAAAGGATATAATCAAAGAGACCTATATATGGTTGTGGTTTCCTATGAAAGTGGTGACCAAAATTAAATATATATATAGTTCATCAAGTTTTAACCCATCTCATCCACACATCTTTCCCATCCCATCATCACACACATCTCACCCTCTTGCACTCAGTCGACAGGTCCAACTCCCTCTCGGAGCCTGTCTCAGCGCCTCACAGCCGGAAAGGATAACACCAGGGGAAGAATAGAAGGACTCATCTCACTACTCCCGAGAAGCGTAGGTCGAAGGAAAGGACAAACCGAGGCCGCGGACTATATATAGATTCAAAACTTTGCAGAGCGTGTACTCTCGTAACCACAAGATCACCATCATCGGCGGTGCCCCGCCTAAGCTGATTTCAGCTGCTTTCTAACCGGTGCGGTGCCAGCCTACCATCCAGTACTGGGACATCCCGGATAGGTACCACCGCCACTCTGAGACTGTGAGACATAGTACCAGGCCCCCGAGGTCACTATGTTGTCTAAGGAGGGTGTGGGTCCCAATGCCCATACCTCCCGACACTATCTGCTAACAACCTAGTAGTAGTGGTACCGTCCTAGCTAGTCAGTCATTTGACCCCCCCATACAGGGGTGAGCGGTGAGCACGTAGGTCCCAAGGTTCCGGTTCAAGAGATATCAGGTCCTAGGGGGATCAGACAGAATTATCTTCTCGTAGGGACTACAACAGTCCGTGCTACAACAACACCTCCTGCCCGGGGCCTCGCTCCACGAAGGCTCTTGTCCTCGGGATCACCATATACCTCACAATGTGCCCACCACAAGTACCTCATACGGGAATGCCCAGAACACATCCTACGGCAAGACTCGCCCACAAGGCTCGTTGTAGAATTCTGTCTGATCGACTCAACCCTCACCACACACCCAAGACACATGCAGCACTCTTCCCGAGTAAAGTGGCACCACGTGCCTTAACCATAACCATACTCTCCACCACGAATCACATCACACAGATATAAGTGTAGTAGAAGTAAAGCATCATAAGTAAATAAGCATGCGTCTAGCCTATCAGCAGGTGTGCAGGAGTAAGGTTGCGACAAGGTAATGGTTCATCAAGCAAATCTACAATGCAACCTATCATCAGGTGATATTCATAAATAAAGCATTAGCAAACTAGATATTATGCCATGCGTAATAGGATTTACGAGGTTGGGTGGGGTGTAGCACCTGCGAAGTCGTCACCGTGCTCCTCCTCATACTCATAGTCATCCTCCTCAAACTGCTCCTCCTCTGAAACGAGACGTAAATAGTCGCATTAGCGACTCCTATAGAGTATCACAAAGAACCAAATAAAATTCAATAACTCCAAATGCACTCAAACATAAGCCTATGACGTAGAGCTCATTTTTATAAAAATTTGGACACTTGGTTCATAATTTTTAGAGTTAGTATGAAGGAGATATGGATTTTAGCAGTTTAAACTATATTCTGAAAAAGAAAAACAGCAGGTTAATCCTGTGCTGACACGTGGCATGCTGTGGTTGGCTCGAGACAGTTCAGTCAATGACATGTGGGACCTAGGTCAACGATCAACGCTGACCGGTCAACGGTCAACGCTGACGAGCCCGGAGTGGGCCTGGATGGGCTCGGGTAGGCCCGGATCTGGGCCGGGTTAGGCCGGCCTGGCTCGGACACGTGTCGGCTCCACGGTGCTGCCACATGGCGCTGTGGGCCGATACTGGGCTCGATCTATGGCTGGTCGGTCCATGGGCTCGGTGCATGGTGGACCAAAGACAGTGGGGCAAGGTGGCTGCCTCTGACTGGTCCACCCGGGCATCTTGTGGGCCTGTGGACGAGGTCCACACGGGGACTTGTGGAAATTTCCCCATCTTTCTGTCCTTCCCGTGCGCGACGGGCATAGCGGCTTGCCGGCGGCGAGCAGGCGAGCGGCGGCTGCGGGCAGCAAGGGCCAGGCAGGGCAGTGGCTAAGGTGGCGCACGGGCATGGCAAGGACACTGGTTGGGACGCGGTGCACTCGCAGGACTCTGGCTCGTCAGCGTACACGTGGTGGTGGCGGCAGACGGCGAGCCATGGCTGCGAGGCGTAGCGGCGCACGCGGAGCATCTTTGACTAGCGCCCCGGGGTCGCTAGGCTACGGTGAACGCGTTCACGTACTTTAATTGGACCGAGGCTCATATGAGAACCTACGGCGGCTGCGAAGGTCGGCGGCGGCGGCGAAACTCTGGCAAAAACTTGAAATTGACCTTCATCTTCTATCTTCTCCTATCGTTTGGAGCAGCTGGGAGCTCCAGAGTTCTAATTGCACGGCTAAACGGGCACGGTGGGCGCACGCAGCGAAAAATGCCACGGCGGCGCTCCGGCAGCCGGGAACCGAGGTGACCGGGGTTGGAAAGTCGTGTGACCCCACTGTGGTCTTCCTCATGTCCCAAAAAGTTGTCAAACGTACGTTCTTGACCAAGGCGAACCCACGGGGTAGCTAATGGCGGAAAAGGTAGAATGAGGAGTGGGAACGCGACCGGTGAGCTGGCGGTGGCCATGGAGTTCAGTGTGCTCACCTCGGTGCACTCCAGTGATGGCAAGGGCTCGCAGTATAGCTCAGGGAAAGAGAAGCTGAGCTCACGGTTCACTTGGTGAAGTCAGGCAGCGGCTTCAGGTCCTCCTCCGGTGGCATGGACGGTAGTGGCACGCACAGCTCTGACTCGGTGGTGCTCTGCTCCCAGCGGACAGCTCCTCCCCACCTCCTCTTCTCCTTACTCCTCCTCACCTCTATGCAATGGGTAGGTGCAACGCGGCCGAGGTGACTGCGCAGCACAGGGAACCCTAATGGGATGGCGCCCCCTCCTTTTATACTACGGCGATGGCGAACATGGCGGCCACGGACGGCGCCAATGGAAGATGCCCGTAGGGCGGCCGAGGTGAGCGCGCGATTAGGGTTAGGGTTCGCGCGGCCAGGGCGGAGGGACGAACGACATCTAGGGGACTTGTGGCGCGGCGAACGGTGTGGAGCGGCCATGGCTTTTTCTAGAATTTAGACATGACGCGCGCGCTCCCAGAAGTGGAAAAAGGGGCCTACGAAAATGCGGGCCCGTATGCGGCGACTGCGGTGCGCGCGCGGCGCGCAAGCGCTTGCTGGGCCGAGCAGGCCAATTAGGCTGCGATGCGGGCGAGCGGGCAAGCGACAGCGCAGCAGGCCGCCTTGCTGAGCTGGCCATGCGAGCGTGCGGGTGCATAGGGCTGCTGCTGGGCCACGGCGCTGGCGAGGCCTTCCTAGGCCATGGTGGCCAGTTGGGCCAGGTGCGCGAAAAAGGAGCAGCAACGGCTTGGGCTGGGCTGGCTGCTTGGGCTGCATTGGCTTTTTCCTTTTCCCCCTTTCTTCTTTCTCCTTTTCTATTTTCTCCAAAGCCACAAAACCAACTTAAGCCAAGATCCTATGTTAGGGGTGTTAATGACCATGGTGTACACACCATGGTAGGTCCACTAGGGTCACATGGTGATGATGGTAGCCATGTCAATGTTAGTATACTTACATATATACATGTGATAATATGTTATTTGATTTTATTAGATATTACATAAAATCAAACAAGAAGCGAATCAAACTCTTGTAAATTAAATGCAAATGCTTACTAACATTAGGTTACTTGTGCATCAACTAGTTAGTTTTCTACATGACACTCTCCAACAATGGGATACTTTAGAAAAAAATTTGTTGGTTGTGATTTTTGGTGTTTGGGATTTTTAGGGTTGTTACAACACACGTGGAAAAGACGCCCAAGTTCTTCGTTTCCGTTCCAACGCTACTCTTCCCCGTTTAGGTTAGGTTTGGCTTTAGGTTCTTCGGGTAGTGCGAGCTGCGGGGGTGCATTTCGCCAATCCTAGACGAAATCGGTGGCGGACCGAGTGATCCGGGGCTCGCGCTTCCGCTTAGTTCGGCAACGAAGGCCTCGGCTCTGATGTTCGAGCCCGCTGACTCCCCCGTGTCACACCTGCTCCCGGGTTGAAGGCGTGACTCGCTGAAGACGAAGTGCACCGACTAGAGAAGAAGACGTAGTTTATCATTTACGCTTTATGTTCCATGTATGACATGTAGGGCCCGCGACCGAAACTTGTATTAAGCACCACGGTGCCCCTTGTAAGACTCAGATTGCTTTTGATTCTGTTCAATCGAACACCAACGCCAAGGCGCAGGGGCCAACCTCGCCGGCGTCAAGGTTATTCTGGCGATCCCGATTGTCGAGCTCACGTCATGATTGACCCGTTGCGGCCACAGGCTGACACTTGGTACCGGAGCCAACTATCCTCGGCATGTGAGTGGTGGGCATGAGCTCGACGCCAGCGCAAGCTATCGGTCACCGCGGCACCCTCCGTCGCGACGACGACCACCACCACCACCACCACCACCTCCACCACCACCACCTCCAGCCCAGGTCCCCCGCGGATCCTCATGATCACGTTGGCCAACCGCCCCCTTCTACGAACACCCTGCTCGGCACCCCAGGGTTTCCCTTCAGGTGTTCGACGGAAGGCCAGCGCAGAGTTCTTCGACAGCCATGTCACAGGCACCTCCAAGCTTGCCTTTTTTGCTTCACCAAGTGCAAGATCAACGACGGACCAGGGCAATACCTTGGTGACCAGAGATCTCCTTTGGTGCGACAGCGTATAGCAAGCTCGGCGGATCGATGACGGACCAGGGCAACACCCTGGTGACTAGAGAACCCACCAGGAGCAGCAGTGCATAGAAGGCGCGGCAGATCGACAACAGACCAGGGTGCGCGGCGTTCATTCGCAAGCAACGCCCCTGGTGACCAGAGATCATCCGTGCAGCGGCAGCACATCATGGGCTCAGCAGTGAGTGTGTTCTGCAGATCGACAGGGGAGGCTACGACTAACCAAGTTATTGCTTGACATGATGATGAGGCGCTCAGAAGAAGAAAACTCCAAGTGGGAGCAATTGAAGAAGAATTTTGACACCATGTTCACCCAGATGGATGAGATGAGCAAGGTCTAGAAGCAGATAAAGGCGCAGATGGACCTGCGTGAATAGGCAATGGATGAGTACACTGAACAGCAAACGATGATCGCCAAGCACGTACAAGCCAATGGCTCTACCATTTCCAAAATCACAAGATAGCAGATGGACCAAGCAGCTAAGGCAGATGACAAGCCAAGATTTGATCAAGGGCCAGTCTTTGATGCCGAAGAATTTGAGAACCTGCTATTTCCTGATCAAGAGCCATTCCAGAACATATTTGCTGATGCCAAGAAGGTTGAAAAACCTAAAACTTCCTGAACTATCAGGACTGATTTTACCTACACAGCTGAGCAATCCAGGCAAAGAAAGGATAAGGGGACAGTCCACATTGCAATTGAGAAGGAGGAAGATATTGTGGGTCTCCATCAAGTGCCCAAGCATGCAGTTCCCAAAATGGAATTCCCTGACTTGTATGGTGAAGATCCCAAAGTCTGGCTTGATAACTGTAGAGATTATTTTTCTCTCTACAAGATCCCAAAGGGCATGTGGATTACATCAGCTAGGCTTCATTTGAAGGAAAATGCAGGAAAATGGCTACAAGCATGCAAGCAGAAAAGCAGATTCAATAGCTGGACTCATTTTTGCCATGTGATTGAGCAGGAGTTTGGCTCAAATGATCACAGAACCTCTCTCAATGAATTGTCAGATCTCAGACAAACATCCACTGTAGAGGAGTACACAACACAGTTTCAGGCCTTACAATATAGTGTATCCATGCATAACCCACACTATGATGACCTCTGGTTCACCAATCAATATATGAGAGGCCTAAGAGAAGACATTAGGGGAGTGGTGGAGACACAGATGCCTACAACTATATTGAGAGCTTCTACCCTGGCTAAGATATAGCAAAAGGTACTTGACAGAGCCAAGTTCAGACAACCAAGCGCATCATACCAATAGAGGCAATTTAATCAACCTAGATCAGATGCTAAACCACCACAACAGAATCAATTGTTGTGGAGAGACAGACGGCTGAGAGACTATAGAAAAGCAAATGGGCTCTGTTACAGCTGTGGTGAGAAGTTTGTCCCTGGACATGCTGAGGTTTGCACTAAAAGGCAGAAACCTCAGCTCAATGTACTAGTGGTCAATGATCTAGACAGGGAAATACCTAATGAAGTGTTGAATGAGTTAGCAGTAGAAGATGCACTACAAGAGGAGTTCAACCAATTATCCCTCAATGCATTATCATCAACTGATAAAGTTGACTTTATGAAACTAAGAACAAGAGTCAAAGACAAGGTCATGATTATGCTCATTAACAGTGGCGGTACAAATACTTTCGTCAGCTCACACTTTGTCAAGGTGGCCCAACTGTCAACAGTACAGATACCCCCCAGAAAGGTCAAATTGGCTAATGGTGAATGGATTACCACCTACCAGATGGTTCCCCAGCTAACTTGCTACTACCAAGGTTAGTCTTTCACAACAGACATGATTGTGCTGGACATGCATCCTTATGATGCTATTTTGGGGTATGAATGGCTCAGGACACACAGTCCATTGAATTATGATTGGGAGAGCAACACCAATGCACCATCCAGTTCACTAAAAAAGGAAAGAAAATTAAACTATCTGGCACCAGAGATCCACCACTAAATGCATCCTCAGTCACCCCAAGCAAGGTCTACAAGCAGTCCAAAAGCAATGACCTTTGGGCCTGTGTACTATTCAAGTATGTTCCTAATCCAAGACCATCTAAGGACACCTCTCCACCTGAACCAGTGCAACACATACTGGCAACATACAAGGATGTCTTTACTGAACCCAAAACTTCTCCCACCAAGAAGGACTTATGACCATGCAATTCCATTACTGCCAGACAGTATACCTGTCAATGCTAGGCCATACCATTATTCTCCACTTCATAAGATAGAGATTGAGAACCAAGTACAAGAGCTCCTCCAGCAAGGCCTCATCACTCACAGTCATAGTCCATTTGCTTCACCAGTGTTGCTTGTAAAAAAGAAAGATGGGTCTTGGAGATTTTGTGTGGACTACAGAAAGTTAAATGACATGACTATCAAGAATAGATTTCCAATGCCTGTTATAGAGGAAGTCTTGGATGAGCTTGCTGGTGCTAGGGTCTTCACTAAACTAGATATGAAGGCAGGGTATCACCAGATCAGGATGCTACCTGAGGATGAGTATAAGACAGCATTCAAAACTCATCAGGGCCATTATCAATTTTGAGTTATGCCCTTTGGGCTTACCAATGCCCCACCAACCTTCCAGTGTATCATGAATGAGATTCTGAAGCCCTTCTTGTGGAAATTTGTTCTAGTCTTCATAGATGACAATATACAACAAGAATTTAACTGAACATCTTGAGCACCTTGAGCAAGTGCTGGACACATTAAGGACTCAACAACTTTATTTGAAAGAGTCCAAATGCACTTTTGCAAAGGATAGCTTGGAATATCTAAGGCACATTACATCTTCTTGAGTAGCTACAGACCTCAGTAAAATAGCTGATATGCTCAAATGGCCAGTGTCCACTAATATGACAGAACTCAGGGCTTTTCTAGGACTGACAGGCTATTACAGAAAGTTTGTGCAGAATTATGGCCTCATCTCAAGACCACTCACCCAGATACTCAAATTGAAGCAATTTGCCTAGAATTGTGTTTCCCAATCTACTTTTCAGAACTTGAAGCAGGCAATGACTCAAACACCTGTTTTGGCACTTCCAAACTTTCATTTGCAGTTTATTGTGGAAACTGATGCATGCCAGGATGGCATTGGGGTAGTGCTCATGCAAAAGGGCCAGCCCATAGCATACTTGAGCAAGGCTCTCAGCAACAATCACAAAAACCTTTCTATCTATGAAAAGGAGTTCCTAGCACTGATCATGGCAGTTGACAAGTGGAGGCACTACTTGGAAAGACAAGAATTTCTGATTCAAACAGATCACAAATCCTTGGAGTACCTCAAGCAATAGAACCTCCACTCTGAGATGCAAAGGAAGGCAATGACAATGTTGATGGGCCTCAACTTCAAGATCATCTATAAGAAGGGTAAGGAGAACAAGGCTGCAGATGCTCTTTCAAGAGTTGGACACATGATAGCTATTGAAGTAGTATCTACTGTCCAACCACTCTAGATGCAAAAAGTCCTTAATTCTTACACAACTGATCCCCAGGCACAAAATTTATTGCATAAATTAGCCTTAGTTAGCCCTGACAGCAAAGGATTTAGGCTGGACAAAGGGATCATTTGGGATAATGGCAAGTTCTGGATTGCACAGAATTTAGCACTACATACCAAGCTTATTGCTACATGTCACTCAAGTGCATTGGGAGGCCATTCAGGAGTGGCAGCTACTTACTATAGACTCAACAGATATTTCTCTTGGAAGGGTATGAGGAAAGATGTGGAGGAGTATGTCAAGCAGTGCAAATGTCAACATGCTAAACACTCCCTCCAGCACCCATTGGGCCAGCTCCAACCCCTGCCCATTCCAGATGGCATATGGCAACACATTACCATGGATTTCATTGAGGGCCCACCTAATCAGAGGGCTACAATGTCATTCTAGTGGTAGTGGACAGACTCACTAAGTATGCTCATTTCATAGCTCTCAAGCATCCATATACTGCAGCTACTATTGCCAAGATCTTTATGGAGAATATTGTCAAATTGCATGGCCTGCCAGCATCTATAATCTCAGACAGGGATCCAGTGTTTATCAGCAATTTATGAAAGCAACTGTTTGAGGTTTACAAGTGTGATCTCAAGCTTAGCACAACCTATCACCCTCAGACTGATGGCCAGTCTGAGAGAGTCAACTAGTGCCTTGAGATGTACTTGAGGTGCGCTGTGCATGAAGAACCATCAACTTGGAAATCTTGGCTATCCCTGGCAGAGGTATGGTACAACACATCATTCCATTCCTCATTAGGATACAGTCCTTTCAAAGCTCCATATGGCTATGAGCCCAACTTGGGTGCCCTTCCTGTGATTCCATCGGGCACAATGTCCTCTGTAGAAGAGGTAGTACAGAACAGGGAGTTTCATATGCAATCCCTGAAAGAACACCTCGCAAGAGCTCAAAACAAGATGAAGCTAACAGCTGACAAGAAGAGAACAGATTGTCATTTTCAACTTGGTGATCATGTCTTACTCAAGTACAGCCATACACTCAATCAAGTGTGGCAAACAGACCTTATCCTAAACTTGCTTACAAGTACTATGGGCCTTACAAGGTTATTTAGAAGATTGGCACGGTAGCTTATAAGTTGTAGCTGCCTGAAACTGCTCAGATCCATAATGTGTTCCATGTCTCACAGTTAAAGCCCTACACCCCTGATTACACTCCAGTATTCGACTCACTGCCAGTCCTCACTGACCTGGAAGCTGCTAAAGCTATACCTAAGGAGATCATCGACCGTCGCATGGTAAAGAAAGGTAACTCTGCTATACCTCAGGTCAAGCTCACTTGGACCAATTTACCTGCCTCGGTTACAACTTGGGAAGATTACAACGTCGTCAAGAGTCGCTTCCCAGATGCACAGCCTTGGGGCCAAGCTGGAACTCAAGGCGGGTGAGGTGTCACACCTGCTCCTGGGTCGAAGGCGTGACTCGCTGAAGACAAAGTGCGCTGACTGGAGAAGAAGACGTAGTTTATCATTTACGCTTTATGTTCCATGTATGACATGTAGGGCCCACCGCCGAGACTTGTATTAAGCACCACGGTGCCCCTGTAAGACTTTCTTTCATATTGGGTGTCAAATGGATCCTCTAAGAATTCCCACTTCATAGATACGGGGTATAAAGTTTATCAAAAAAGTTCAAATTTCAAAACACATATTCAAAACACATGAGTAATGAGTGGTAGGGGCATATCCTGAACGTGTCTGATAGACAAAAAAAATTTCATGAAAATAAAGATATTAAATTTGACTGGACACTTTATTTTTTATTTTCTGAGAAAAAATGCTTAGAAATGAATTAAGAGTTCATAAGACATAATTATTCTCTTTAATAAACTTTTATAGACTCAGACTTCTTTTGATTCTGTTCAATCGAACACCAACGCCAAGGCACAGGGGCCAACCTCGCCGGCATCAGGGTTATTCTGGCGATCCCGATTGTCGAGCTCACGTCGTAATTAACCCGTTGCGGCCACGGGCTGACAACCCGTCGCTTCGAAGCACTGAAGAAAATCTTGATGGCGAGCGCCGCCGGCCAGCGGGCCCGCGCCGGCGGCGGTTCGATCCGCGATCGGCTGAGCGCCCTGCCGGACGACCTCCTCCTCCGCGTCCTCTCCTTCCTCCCGGCGCAGCAGGTCGTGCGTACCACCGTGCTGTCCAAGAGGTGGACGGATCTATTGCGTTCCGTGCCGGGCATCAACCTCAGTCGCTCGGATTTCCAAAGCAACTGGAGAGAGGACTGGACAGTGGGTTGGGAAAGGATGGATGACTTCGTCAACATCCTGCTGATGTTACACAGAGCTCCATGCCTGGATGCGTTCCGGTTGGCTGCAATTGGTTGCTGTCGTGGACACATCGATAAATGGGTCCGTCGTGCCATTGAGGACAGCCCCTTAATTCTCGAGGTCTCTGTCGGTAACTACTCTTCACATCAGTTACCACTTACCATATCTGTCCTCTAGTCCTTGCCGTCGCCTCAGAAGTTTGCATCTCCATGGCGTGTCCTTGGATCATTCCTTTGCGGAACGCCTCCATTCGTGGTGGCCACCTAAAAGATCTTACCCTCAGATATTGTCGCACTGTGTTTTGCTACATTGAATCCGACAAACTAGAGAATCTGGTTGTTTGCAATTGTATAGATCAACCTGTAGATCTATTTGCTATCAGAGCTCGTCATCTTGCATCGCTGTCCGTGAACCTGCGCATTCCTTTTTCATTAGATGCAGGGAATTCCCTTGTGAGGGCATCAATCTCTTGGATGCCTGAAAAATTGTATCCACGAAGTAGAGCGATGCTTCTTAGCAGCCTCTTCAATGTAACGAGTTTCGAATGGGAAGGTTTCCAAGAAATGGTACATCAGCTGGCTCACATATTCTCAGCCTTTATTTGAAACCTTGTTTTGCTCCATTAATATCTGTTCATTATCATTTGAAGCTTTCCCTTACTGGACAAAGACAACTAACCATCAGTTTAATTTGGTTTCTATTTCTCTATTTCAGGCAGTTCTAGATGGAGTATTTGATGAGGTTCCCATGTTTCACAACTTGAAAACGTTGTCTCTTGACTCATGTTTTGTCAACACCACCAGAAGTGGTGTGTGTGAATTGAAGGCTCTAAGGAGATTTCTACATAAGTCTCCTAATCTTAGATGCTTACTTTGAAGGGTTTTAAGGTAGGAGTGCTTAATTGTTATCTACACTAGCTATGTGACTTCTGTTGGTTTGAATAATTTAGTTTTTACTATGAAGAGTAATTAGAAGGTTTCAAGATAATGAAGCAAAAGACCAACACCAGCTGGCTCACATAAATTATCTTGTTATTCTGTTTGTGGCAGAGGCAAATGTCACACTTGACCAGGGTTAGGGGAACATTCTTGACAATTACCATATAGATTTGTAACAGCATAAGTTGACTAATATTATTCTGTTAGTTTTTGCATAACTTGGTAACTAATCAATCAAAGGAATATGTTATAAGGCTGAACATTAACAAGAGTCAAGATGAACCAGAAATTTTGGAAAGTTGCGGTGTTGATAACGGGGAAAAATGGGAATACTAGAAAATAGCCTTATTGTGACCAGTGCAGTGTGTGAGTGACGACGTTGTAGCTATGTTTCACCAGTTCTGTAGGCTAGGGGTACTCTGCTGGCTCGAAAAACAGAAATCCTGATCATAAAATTACTTGACACTCTTTATTTGTATTTGACTATTTGTGCCTACTCTAAGAATCTAGTCAGACAGATAATACTAAACATATAATTTCCTGTTGTTTTCGCCTGGAATAACGCTATAAGTTTCCTGGCCAAATGGCTCAGTTTCACTTCAATAAAAGCTAAGTGGAAAAATACTACTGACATGCCGTAGCCTCATATTTGCAGGTGCCCATGTGCACCTTGAGTGCAGAGTTTCTCTGAACGTTTTTAGAACCTTTTGCTAGATAGTCAATACTTCACCTCTGAATGTGCTGCAAGTTTTGCTTATTTGTTGGCAGCAAACTACTGCACAGTGCAACTTCCTTGATTAGTGCATCATGATATTGTTACTATGTGTTTCTTCGAACACTGTACCAGGCCTTTTTTAGAAGACAAATAATATTAATGCAATCCCAATTCTAAAACTGACGGGGGATTGCAATGAACCAAACCTATTTGTTTATCTTTTTTAATAGAATTCTCTACATTTTTTTGGGGGGGGGGGGGGGGGGGGGTGGGGGTGGGGGGATGATCTGTGCAGTTAGTTGGTCTGGATGATTAACGGGTTGTGTCTTGATTTCAGCAGGTGGTGCAAGTTGAACATGTTGATTTCCCTATACTCAAAAAACTGAGAACCTTGTGCCTGCATTTTTGCAATTTGAATGACAATTTCCAGATATTGCTTCATTGTCTGCGGAATTATCCTAATTTGGAAAAGCTCAAGATATTGCGTTGTAAGGTATGCCATTTTTCTCTTAGCACATTGTAGATCCTGCACATTTTATCTTGGTACCAGTAACGTAAACAAATCCTTTATATCATGGAAACAGCTCTCAGATGATTCGATGGGAGGGAAAGGAAGGGCCAAGTCGAAGAAAACATATTCTCAGTCTACAAACCTGTCACGCTTACGGTGTCTGAAGCTAGAGTTATCTGAAATCTCGCACCACGAAGAAGATGCTGGTGTTCCTGAACAGGTCAGCCTTTTGCTGGACTTTGCTGCACCAACAATTACTATAAAAATTACAAGTCTATGAATTGCCTACCATCCTGACTCTAGCTGGTCTTCTTGTTATCTTTTTTTTTCTGACAAAATTGGTAGCTTTAAACTCCAATCTGACAATGAATCTACTTCTAGCCAAACGCAACATGTAAGTGCTTGAATTGAACCAGTGCTGATCTGTTGCCAGAATTGCTGCCTGATATTTCTAGAAATGCAGAATGCGAGAAACTATCTGTCATCTTAAATGCGTTGTTGGTTCTGAATTCTGGTTAGCTCCCTTGGTTTACGGATGCTTTCTGTTGCACATTTTTCTGCTTGTTGGAAAGTTAAGCCAGCCGTGTTAGAAATGCTGCGTGCTATTTTTTTTTTCTGCATGATCGCACACGACACGGATGCATTGTTGTCAGAAATGTTGCCTGCTATTCAAGAATGCAGAATGTAAGATACTGTCTGTCGTCTGAAATGCACTGTTGGTTCTCAAATTCTGGTTAGCTCCCTTGGTATACGGATGCCATCGGTTGCACATTTTTCTGCATGTTGTTTGGAAAGTTTTTTTTTTCGATCACGCCTAGGCGCGTTTTTTATTAAGCAGAGAGTTCTTTGGAAAGTTAAACTGTGCGTAATAACAATGTTCCCGCGCTGCAGGTTTGTGTGGGTCGCTTCTCTGCCGTGCCAGTGCCAGATTGGCCGGCACCCCTGACTGCGACCGCCGCTCTTCCAGTGGCTACGGTGATCGGTGAAACGTGACCGTTCGCAGTATTTTTAGGAGCCCGATCGTACACGACACGGATGTCTTGTTTGGCAGTCAACCGATCTCTAGTCAGAGATACAAATATATAGGAGGTACGTAGGATTCCAAGTTTGTTAGAGATCGATCTTCTCCCCAGTTCGCGGTGGTTTCCATCCAATCCAAGTCGAGGAAATAATAACAGCCGGCCAGGTACCTCGTGATTCCTCCGATCACACAATACCAACACGACCCAACCCGATGGAAGAAACCCCATGCAAGAGGAGCCCCACCGACGACGGAGGCACCGGCAACTTGGCCGCCGCCGGCGGGGACCGGCTGAGCGCGCTGCCGGATTGCCTCCTCCACGAGATCATGTCCCGCATGCAGGCCCGGCAGGTGGTGCAGACGTGCGTGCTGTCGACCCGGTGGAGGCACCTCTGGCGCTCCGTGCCCTGCATCGACGCCGACCATGATGAGTTCGGGGCTGCGGCCGTGGCCGCAAGGTACAAGGACAGAGAGGGGTGCTGGGAGAAGTTCGAAGACTTCATGGACATCCTGTTGTCTCCCGGTAACGTTTCCATTGCCCTCTTGGACAAGTTCCGGCTGCACGTTACCGGCTACTATTCTGAGAGCACACGAGGATACAGAAGGATCCGCCGTGGCATAAAGTACGACGACGGCCTCGCCACCCAGGGACCTGGTGGCATTCACCGTCAGGGCTTCAGTTCTACTAGATCCTGGCGTCTCAGAAAGCTACACCTTGACAACGTATGCCTGGATGCCCTTTTCTCCGAGCACGTCAGATCCGGGTGCCCGAACTTGGAGGATCTGGAGCTGACCGACTGCAGGGGCAAGTTCCATGCGATCACCTCCGGCTCACAGAAGAACCTGGTCATGAAAAAGTGCAGGATGGTAGGGTTTAGTGAGATCACGTCGCCCACGCTCAACAACCTGGTTATCGACGGTGGCGACAACACCAACGACTCCCCGCTTGTTATCACGGCACCTGCTGCTGCTGCTTCTGTGTTCCTGGGTTCCCTGGCTACTTACAGCTTTCTCGGTGCCAAGGCATCCGTTCGTTTACGGGCCTCGAGAATAGACGGTTATTATCTGAAAAGCCTTGGCAGCGTGTCTGACGTGGTGACAAACCTAGAGCTGACAGATACCGAGGCCATGGTACGTGCGCACTCCTATGCGTGTGCCTTCTCCATATACATTTGTTTCTTTTTAACTTTGTCATGTTTCCGTTTCACTCTACTAGCTCATGTTGTGTGTGTTTGTGTCATCCGATTTGATGTACACCAGGTGGACTTGTCTGCAACATTCCCACGGTTCAACAACCTGAGGGCCTTAGAGCTAAACGGATGTGACCTTAGCGATGGCTTCCAGATGTTGGGGATCTTCCTTCGTAATTCACCCGACCTGGAGAAGCTCACTTTGCGGTTTTGCAAGGTAGAGTTTATATATACTGTACCTGAGCTTTTAATGAACTCATGTTTAGCTTTATATTAATTCTCTTGTGAACGTTGCTAACTTACATAGTTTTACGCTGCCCATATATAGTACTCAGATGACTCGAAGAATAAGAGAAGATCATCCAAGTCCAAGAATACAGAGCCGACTACCCCGTGCCCCAACCTCGTCGATGCCCGGTGCAAGAACCTCAAGCTCACCAAAATAATATATCGAGGCGAAGACATCCGCCAACTGATTGAGCTTTTGCTCTGCATTTCAGAGAATTCGCCGAACGATTACATAAAACTCATTAAGAATTAGTCTGCCATCCCAATAATTTATGTGTACTATTGTCACATATAAAGGTTGTTCTCAATTCTAGGCTCACATGTCCTTCAATAAAAACTGAGTTTGAGACATGGAAACCTGAGCAATTTTGTATTAATCCGTTGTACATTTTTACAATACATATTGTTATGGTCAATCTAGCATTTTCCGACTGGGGAAGCGCTCCCACCCTGCAATGGCCCGCACAGCCTGAAAGGGTTTCATCCTGGTGCCGCCGCCATCATCGCTGCCAGCGCCGCTGCCACGGCCCCCTCCACCTCCCGCGCCCTGTCTTCTTCCAACCTCGACCTCCACCTTTCACACGTAGCAGTTGGCCATGGCGATCACACCCTCCCGGTCGGCGCCGGCTGATCAGGCGCTGGCCTCTAGGTCCCGACATCCTCCTCCCTCGCGCTCCTCCCTTCCTCGACAGGTGAGCTCGGTCTAGTTGGCCGCCCTTCCTTGCGTGGAAGTCATGGCGATTTGCATCGTCAGGACCGACAGATGTTGTCGCGGCCACCTTGCAGCTGGGTGGGGGCAGTTTTGGGGCCCCACCGCATGCCCATCTGTCGATGAAACATCCTCGGCAGTCTACCACGAGATACCCCAAGGTAGTAGATTTGCGGTGAGGGCGCGCTATATGAACCGGATGTGAGACGCAAGACAAACAACCAGTACAACCAGAGTTTATTCAGGTTCAGACTGCTCGAAAGCGTAATACCCTATGTCCTGCGTCTCTGCTGCTTTATTGATGAGTACCGGAGTACAAGATGTCCCAGATCACGGAGGTCTGGGTTACAAGAGAGAGATCATGAAGATCTGCTCCCCGTTGAGATGTGATCCACTGTAGGATAATCTGGTCTGTCTAAAGACCTCTGCCCCTCCTTATATATGCCGAAGGGACAGAGTTACAAGTAGAATAGTCTATTTGGTACTATTACTAAACCGCGCGGTGCACGTCGTGTGCCGCACGTCTTCATCTTGGGCTGGGCCGTCTTTGATGGTGCGGCCCAAGTATAGCCACAAGGGTATATGAGGGTCATATCCCCACACCATCATCACTCGTGTGTGGAGGGAGACATCTTAGGGCACTAATAGTGCAGACTCTACATAGAGTCTAACCTTATTTAGTACTCTTATATTTATTGTACTTTATTGGCCTCGAATGTACATAGACTGAAGTCTAAATAAGACTTGGAGTCTCGATTTTCTCTCTCTGTCTTCAATAAATATACTGCCACATCTGTAAAGTATCATAAATAAAAAGAATAATAAATAGAATTAGACTCTATGATAGCGGTGGGTGAACATAACGCCAGCGACGACCCTCCCCTCTGCATTCTACCTAGATGCCGCTTGTATCCTCCCCAAACTCAGTTCAGTCATGGTTCTAGCCTTCTAGGTCGTGGCGGAGTGGATGTGACGGCATGCCCTAGGCGAAGACGAAGGACATGGAGTCGTCTGCACCCCTAGCTACTGTGTGGCCTGTCTACTCAGCCTGTGGATGGCCGCGTCTCTGCCCGCCATTGCCTAGGACGCCACAGACGGGTCTCTGCCCCAGCGCTGATGGATGGAGAGATCCTCCACAAGCAAGAGACACGTCCTACAGCCGCTGCTGTTGAGCCTCGTCCAAAATAGCACCCATAGACACATAAGATCTTTGCACATCTTCGTGACACGTCTTTCAACTATCTCTCCTATTTGCACTGAGTAGTGATTTACCAGTTGCCACGGTGTTGCCTGCGATGCCATAGCTTCCAGCCACCTTTGCCGGTCATTCCATGCAGCCCAGGTTTGTTGCGACGACAGCGGTGAGAGGTGTGTCAACCTGCCATGACACTATGCTTGTGGCGGCAGTATGCGAGTGCTTGAATTGAAGCATAGTGCTGATCTGTTGCCAGAAATGTTACCTGATCTATATATATATCCTTTTATAATTTGTAAACCCAACTAGATTATTATCTTGGGACATGAAAGGTGTCCATACCATCAGTCCACTGTCATTTGAAATTAAAGTTCACAGGCATGAGTAATTATGATATTTACATTAGCGAGACACGTCATCCACTGACATAAATTTTGTCCACATCAGTGTGCCACATTTCCACTAACAATAGTTAATCTCTTCATAAAAAAAACAGTACCAATAGTTTAATCTCGTTCAAAATCAATTGATCCAGCGCAGCATACGCGGAGTATGCATGGTTCTATCACTGTAGTGCCGAAACGTGACCGAGGATATCTTGGTCGGCAATCAGCCGATCTCTCTCTAGAGATACAGAGGAGGTAAGGTACGTACGATTCCAACTCTGTTAGAGATCTCCCAATTCGTGTCGCTTTCCATGGAATCCAAGTCCACGAGAAAATATCAGAGTTCCGGCCTCCTCCTGATTCCTCAAGATACCACAGCATCAACACGACCCAACCCGAGATGGAAGATCAAGCCCCATGCAAGAGGAGGCGCACCAACGACGACGCAGGCACCGGCAGCTTGGCCGGCGGCGGGGACCGGCTGAGCGCGCTGCCGGACTGCCTGATCCACGAGATCATGTCCCTTATGCAGGCACGGCAGGCGGTGCAGATGTGCGTGCTGTCCACCAGGTGGAGGCACCTCTGGCGCTCCGTGCCCTGCATCGACGCCAACCAGGGTGAGTTCGCTGTCGCGGTGGCTGCGTCCGCGAGCTTGTCGGACATGTTAGAGACGCGGTGGGAGAAGTTCGGAGACTTCATGGACATGCTGTTATGCCCCGGTAACGTTTCCATTGCCCACTTGGACAAGTCCCGGCTGCGCCTTACCGGCCAAAATTCTGAGAGGAGACGAGGAGGAGGATACAGATGGATCCGCCGTGGCATAAAGTACGACGGCGGCGGCGGCATCAGTTCCGCTAGATCCTGGCGGCTCAGAAAGCTACATCTTGACAACGTCTCGCTTGATGCCCTTTTCTCCGAGCACGTCGGATCCGGGTGTCCAAACTTGGAGGATCTGGAGCTGACGGAGTGCACGTTAGACTTCCATGTGATCAGCTCTGGCTCACTGAAGAACCTGGCCATGAAACAATGCAGGATGATATCAGGGTTAAGTGAGATCACGTCGCCCACGCTGAACAACTTGGTTATCGACGGTGGCGGCGACGTGGGCGAAGATTGTCAGCTTGTTATCACGGCACCTGCTGCTGCTTCTGTGTTCCTGGGTGTCGAGGCAGCTTACGGCTTTTATGGTGGTCTTTCGGTGAGAAAGAGACGGCCCATTCCAAGGTGTCCGTTCGTTTACTGGCGTGGATAATTGTCGATCATCTGAAGATGCTTGGTAGCGTGTCTGACGTGATGACAAACCTAGAGCTGACAGATGCCGAGGCGATGGTATGTTCCTATACACTATTTGTTACTTTAATTTGTGCCTTTCACGATGTCCCACAGCCAATTCGCCCTTTTAGCTTTGTCATGTTTCTATTTCACTCTACTAGCACACGTTGGGTGTTTGTGTCATCCAATCTGATATATTCCAGGTGCCTGGTAAGTGGTCCGCAACATTCCCACAATTCAACAAGCTAAGGGCGTTAGAACTAAACCGATGTGACCTTAGTGATGGTTTCCAGACATTGGGGCTCTTCCTTCGTAATTCACCCAACCTGGAGAGGCTCATTTTACGGCATTGTAAGGTAGAGTATAGAGTATATATACTGTACCTAAGCTTTTTAAAAACTCATGTTTATTTAGTTTTGAATTCTCTTGTGAATGTCGTTAACTTACATAGTTTTGCGCTGCCAATATATACAGTACACAAATGATTCGAAGACTAAGAAAAGATCTTCCAAGTCGAAGAATACAGAGCTTACTACCCCGTGTCCCAACCTCGTCGATGCCCGGTGCGAGAACCTCAAGCTCACTGAAATAATATATCGAGACGAAGACATCCGCCAGCTGGCTGAGCTTTTGCTCTGCATTACCGAACAATTGCATAAAACTCAATAAAAATTAGTCAGTATGTAATCCCAAAAGTTTATGTGTATTATTGTCGCATAAATATTGTTCTAAATTCTTGGCTCACGTGTCCTTCAATAATAACTGAATTCGAGACATGGAAGCCTAAATTATATATTACTCCATTGTCTCTTTTTACAATACATATTTTTATGGTTAAGTTGCTATTTTTCGGCTGCGGAAGCCAAACCCCCCCAAGCGCGGTGATGGTGGCACAACCCCTGTTAGGGATCCACCCTGGTGCTCTCTGCCACCGCCGTTGCCATCACTAGCCGCCTCCCTTTCCAGCCCCTCCCTTCTTCTACCCTCAACCTTCACCTTCCATACATACCAGCCAGCCACATTGCGGGCTCGCCAAACCCTTGTCGTTTGGTCGAGCAACGATCACGTCTCGTGTTTTCAACTTCCAAGTTGCAAGTTTTTTGTGTTAACTTTTTCCCTAGAGAAAACAAGATGGAGAAGGGCATCAATTCGATCTCTCTGGCCGATGGTAGGCTATTCGTTGAAGTCAGATTTGATAGAAACAACATTGACCATCAGATTAGGTTGAACCTTTAAGGTATGATTTTTAGCCCTTAAAATTCTTAATTTTAATGAAGATGATTTGTTGGGTATAAGTTTTATTTGGTGCATAATATCTGAACTATCTCAGGAGATGCGACATGAGGTGTACTAAACATTGGTTTGAGTGTTTTTTTTATAGTAGACATAGAGATTTAGTAACGCATGTCAAGCAACGTAAGACTCACCAAGGTTGGCTGGTGTCGTCGATCGGGTTTTCTTAATTTTGGCATTAATTTTTCTGTCTTCAAAATTATTAAAATTCAAAAAAATGGCTGAAACTTCATCCAAATTTTCTAGAGATTGAAACATGAAGTGTATTTTTTAATAAAATTTTATATCTAAACAAAATATTATCAATGTTTATGACTTATTTTGACTAGAGCAACATGTAATTTGCTTTTGATTATGCAGCTTAATAAATAATACAAAATATGAGTCTAGAATTATAAAGCACATGTATTAATGTAAAACAAAATTTGGAATTGTCTTCCGACCATCCCTCAAATTACGGCTGAAATTTTGAACCCTAATTGTAGATATCTTTGTGCCTTGTGTTCTTGCCATATAATGGTTCCACTGAACTATGCTTTCTTTTCTTTTCTTTTCTTTTTCCGGCGACGCACTGACCTATAGCATGCTTTCGGCTCTTGGCAATTACTTACACACTAGCAGGTTTACTAGTATAATGCCCGCGTTAACGTCACGGCTTTATTTTGAGGATGCACATGAAGACAATAAATATGTGTGAGATAGACAATATTATGTTTTGAAAAATAAAGTAAATAGTGAGATAGATTAAGAGTCATGCCAAAGGTGATCCATAATGAGTTATCATATTGTTGAGTCAATAGCAACTATGCTTAGAGTCATTGCAAATAACATTACATGTATTATATCTTTTGAAGCCACCTAAATCCTCAGTGTATTTCCAACCTGTAGGAATTATTACACTTAATAACATGTTTTGAGAGCCAAAGAATAATCTACTGCCAGCTCCAGACGATGATTGCTGATACTTGGATCACCTTACATAGTCTAAATCTTGCCCCGGAGTCTAGACAAATACCCAAAAAAGTTTATCACGTGAAGAGTCATTTTAGCAACCTCCAAAGTACAACAGTGCAGCCTTCTCCTCCTCTTCCCCCGCCCCCAGGCACTTCGCCGCGGTTATAACATCTATATAAACATAACAATAGTTTAAATAGAAAGAGTTATACATTATTCAGATAAATCTATTATATCGACCTTATGCTATTTATCTATTTAGTTTTTTGCTATTAACAGTCAATGCTAAAAATGTTTAATTTAAGACAAACCTAAATGAACTTATATTTGGGGTCAGAGATAGTATAAATAAAGTAATAAAAAGATGGCATACATAATTTACTCAATTTTTTCACAAGAAACATAATGGGAGTTAAACTCAACACATAATTTTGAGGAACAACTGTATCTAAACTGCCGAGATTAAGCACTCTTTTCCTTTTTTAAAAAAAGGTGTTATTGTGGTGCATAGGCATAACTCGCAGGATATAATGTCATTCAATTGGATTGCCAACAAAGGAACAACAGAGACAGAAGAGTAAAAGATCAATGTTATTGCATCCATGGTGAGACAAAGAGTGTATGGAGTGTTAAATGATAGAGATATTCTAGTTAGGAGTATATTCTCCAGAGAGTTGTAACGTGGTTGTTATCCCACGTTATTAGTTAGAGTTTGTTGTAGATTGATATCTTGATGTAATCCATATGTTGTACACCCCTCTATATAATGGAATACCGTGGAGGCCTGAAGGTCATCCCGTTCCTGCATATCGTTTTACATGGTATCAGACGCCTAAACTTTTCCCACCGGAAACCGATCCAATCTACCAACCTTCCACCTCGCTCCAATGGCGGATGCATATGCCAACATGCCTCTCGCCTTTGGGCTTCTCCCTGTCATCTCGGAGAAACTCACCCGTGCGAACTACACCATGTGGCACGCCACCGTGTCTTCAGTGCTAAAAGGCGCTCGTCTCGCCGGCTACATCCTGAAGACTGCTATGCCTCCGTCGCCGGTCCTGGATGAATCGACCTCTGGCACCCTTCCCGACGGCCAGAAGGCCGAACCCGAACCGAACCCGGCGTATGAGAAGTAGGTGGCTGAGGACCAGATCATTCTTAGTTACCTCTTCAACTCCCTCTCCAAAGAAGTCTTCGCTCAAGTTGCCATGGCGATAAATGCTGTTGAGCTGTGGTCTGCGATTCAGAATCTTCATGCTTCACAATCTCGGGTGCGCGTGATGGCTACGCGTATGGTCCTTACCACGGCGACCAAGGGGACGTCTTCCGTGGCTGACTTCTTCGTCAAGATGAAAGGCCTTGCCGACGACATGGCTTCGGTAGGCCATAAGCTCGAGGATGAGGAGCTCATCTTGTTCATCCTCACTGGCCTCGTCGAGGAGTTCGAGTCCACTATCTCCGCTATGGTGTCCCGCGTCGAGCCTATCTCCATCAACGAGCTTTATGCTCAACTGGTTGCCTTCGAGCAGCGTAAGGAGATTAATGGGGGTGGCGGCTCCCAATCGTCCACGAATGTGGCCGCCAAGGGTGGCCGTGTAGGAAACTCCTCCAACTCCAATCGCGGCAATGGAGGCTGTGGTGATGGTGGACGTGGAGGCTTTCGCCGTGGTGGCGGCGGCCGTGGCAATGGTGACCGTGGCAATGATGGCAACAACGGCGGCGGCGATGGCCGCAGTAACTTCCTGGCTGGTGTGTTTTGCCAGCTTTGCGGCAAGGAAGGGCACATGGTGGTGCGTTGCTTCAAGCGTTTCAACCCTAACTTCACCGGGCCGCCGCAGAAGAGCACCTCGTCGGCCAACACCACGCAATATGGAATCGACTACAACTGGTATGTTGATTCTAGTGCTACAGATCACATAACTAGAGATCTTGAGAAGCTTTCCTTCCGCAACAAATACCATGGAGGAGAACAAGAGCTCACAGCAAATGGGCAGGTATGAACATTAATCACATTGGTCATAGTACTTTGTATTCCCCTATTCGTGACATTCATCTACATAATGTTCTTCATGTTCCTAGTGCCAATAAAAATCTTGTTTCTGCTCATCGTCTTGTTAAAGATAACAAAGCATTCCTTGAACTTCATCCACAACACTTTTCTCTTAAGGAATAGGTGAAGAGGAAGACCCTCCTCGAAGGACAATGCGAGGGAGGTCTCTATCCGTTGAAGCCGTGTCATTCATCCACCAAGTCTCCATCGAATAAACATGTGCTTGCTGTGTTCAAGCCTTCCACTTCTATATGGCATAGTCGTCTAGGTCATGCTTCGTCACCTGTCGTCCAGAGAATTCTTAGTCGTCATAAGCTTGTTGTTTCTAGTGAGTCCAATAAAAGTGTCATTTGTGATGCGTGTCAGATGGGCAAGAGCCATCAGCTACCTTATCCTAAATCAGATAGTGTTTCATCTAAACCTTTTGAGCTTGTGTTTTCTGATGTATGGGTATCCACACCAACCTCAGCGGGTCGGTATTCTTATTATGTCAGCTTCATTGATGATTTTAGCAAGTTTACGTGGATCTATTTGTTGCGATATAAATCTGAAGTGTTTCAGTGCTTTCATGATTTTCAAAACATGGTTGAACGTCAATTTAATCAAAAAATCCTTGTAGTTCAGTCAGATTGGGGAGGAGAATACCAATCTCTAAATTCCTTCTTCAAGCGACTAGGTATTGTTCACCATGTTTCCTGTCCACATGCACACCAGCAAAATGGATTCGCCGAACGAAAACATCGCCATATAGTTGAGGTCGGCCTCTCTCTCCTTGCCCATGCATCTATGCCACTTAAATATTGGGATGAAGCTTTCCTTTATTCATTATCAATCACCTCCCATCAAGATTCATCGCCAATAACACACCACACGACCTTCTCCTTGGCACCCCTCTTGATTATTCCTTTTTTAGGACCTTTGGGTGTGCGGTATGGCCAACCTTGAGGCCATATAATGCTAAGAAACTTCAATTTTAATCCACACGCTGTGTATTCCTTGGGTATAGTAACTACACAAGGGATTCAAGTGTCTTGAACCTTCAACAGGTCATGTTTATATCTCAAGAGATGTGGTCTTCGATGAGTCTGTCTATCCCTTCTCACAGCTTATCCCTTCTCATAGCTTCATCCCAACACAGGCGCTCAACTTTAAAAAGCAATTGAACTCCTACCTGTAAGTGCATTCGCCCCCGAAGTAGATTTTGGATAATTAATGACAATCAAGTTGGGGACTAACAAGTTTGTTCAAGTGAATTCACATGTGTTAGTCCATTGAAAGATTTGAATGATAAATATTTGGTGATACAAGCACCCTAAATTTTATGTGGATGGATGACGTTTCTACTCAAGAGGACCCTATCATTTTATATTTACTTGAGTCATAGGAAATGTCGTACTATCAAGAGGGATACAAATAAGGTTGGTAATTCGAGGTCTAAAAGTGCTCAAGTCTATATTTAGGGCGTTTGGAGAGTCACCGTTTCTCTCACATCACTTAGATATGACCTTTGCTTTACCCAATCTGGCCTACCGGTAGTACTGAAGTTGTACGTTTTTTAAACCGGTAGTATCGGTGCTATTTTTCTCTAAAAATCGAGCTTGCAAAGTTGTAGTAGTTTTTCTACTACCGGTAGTACCGGTCTCACCATCGGTAGTACCGGTGGTCACCGGTAGTAGCGCTTTTTATTAGAATTATATACCGGAAGTATCAGGCCTATTTTTCAAAAGTCGAGATCTTCAAGTTGGCAGTTTTATGTACTAGCGGTAGTACCGCTCCTGGCAGCGGTAGTACCGGTAGTAAAAATAAAATGTTTTTAGCCAAAGTCGAAAGGGCCATTTACTGTTTACTTTTGAACTAGCGGTAGTACCGGTCTTAGGACAGGTAGTACCGGTAGTACTCTTTCTGCCCGATCTGACACCTGCAACGGTCCTTTTTAGAGAAACCGATAGTACCGGTGGTACTGGCAGTACTACCGGTAGTTGTTCTGAACATGAGACTATAAATACCTCTCTACTCTCTCCTTTCTCAAAAAAACTTGCTCATTCTCTTCACTCACCCGACTTGCAACTGAAAAAAGGCCCTCTCCCACGCACAAGCTCACCTACTCTCTCTTCTCCCTTGCTCCCAAACTTCATCCCCTCAAGGATTTGAGCTAGGGACGTGAGATTAGAGTGTGGGAACTTCAATCTATGACTTGAGCACTTGGATTCCTCGTCTTGCCGGCTTGATTTGTGTTTGTTACTCTTGGGTTCTTGGAACCCTAGCCGGCTAGGCGTTCTTCGTGGTTGCCCGTGTTGATTCATTTGTGAGGGCACCCCGAAGTGTTTGTATTACCCTTGATTCTTAGTTAATATCTCAAGTTAGCCTTCGTGGTTGCTTGAGGGAGGAATCCTTCGTGGTGAACTCAACAACGAGGACGTAGGAACTCCTTCGTGGGGATTGCCGAACCTCGGATTAAATCTTGTGTCTTGCTGTGGTGGTAGCATCGACTACCCTTGTTCTTGTGTTCTTCGTGTTCTTCATCCCTACCCCTAAAGCTCTTAGGTTGGAGGACTCGATCTACACGTTGGTGCGGTAAAAAGCTTCAAGAACTTCAACGCTTTCATTATCAACATCAACAAAGGGGTGGTAACCTTTGAATCTAAATTTACAGCTCATATACTCTGATTTCGCATTCGATTTAGTGGCTTCGTAGGGAACCGGAAGTGCTGGAAATCTAGCATCGGTAGTACTGGTGTTGTACTACCGGTAGTACCGGTGCTACTTCCGGTCCTACTTCCGGTAGGCATTTAACTTCCGCATTTGAGCTGAAAATTTCAGGTTATCAAAATCGCCTATTCACCCCCTCTAGGCCCATTAGATCCTTTCACTACCTGATAATCTTAAAAATCCGTCACCAGAATTTGGGAATGCTCATGTACTTGATCATGGTTTGATTAATGCTGACCCCACTGATGTTTTGCCTAGTTCTTCTTCTATGGATGCATCAGGAACAAGTCCGGCAAAAAATGGCACAGACACCAGGCAACTGGAGCGCTATTTCATGTGCCCCTCTGAACCGGCGCTACACGACAGCTAGGGCACGGTGACCGGAGCGGATACGCCTGCCGCCCCGACCGCATCTGCTTCGGGATCAGGGCCTGATACGGGCGCAAGCACCTCGACATCGGTGCCAATATCTCCACCCGTGGTCGGCTCCAGATCCTCTACGCCTGCGGCCTCCCCTCCACACTCCGTCGTGCCGACATCCAATGGTGCACCGGATCCTGGTCTCGGGAACACACGTCTCCGTCAGGATCCTCTTCCTGGATCGACTATGGCTTCTGCTCCTATGGACTCCACTGTACCAAGTGCTGCCGCTGCTCCAGCTTCCCATGCTGCTCCAGCTCCCCATCAACATTCTACACGGCTTCGGCATGGGATTTCAAAACCCAAGCAATATACCGATGGGACGATACGCTATGGTATGCATAGTTCATTTGATTCATGTGAGCTTGTCAGTATTAAAGCAGCTTTGAATGATGATCGTTGGGTTGATGCTATGGACATGGAGTATGCGGCCTTGATCAATAACCGCACTTGGCATCTGGTTTCTGCACCAAGAGGGAAAAATATTATAGGCAGCAAGTGGGCCTATAAAGTCAAACAAAAAGCCAATGGCACCATTGATAGGTACAAGGCTCGTCTCGTTGCAAAGGGTTACAAGCAGCGGTATGAGATTGATTACGAGGATACGTTCAGCCCAGTTGTTAAGGCAGCTACCATCAGACTTGTTTTATCTGTGGCTGTCTCCAAAGGCTAGTCGCTACACCAGCTCGATGTTCAGAACGCTTTCCTTCATGGTCTTCTTGAAGAAGAGATATATATGTGTCAGCCTCCGGGATATGAAGATGAAAGGTATCCAAATTATGTTTGCAAGTCGGATAAAGCACTTTATGGCCTTAAACAAGCACCCCGTGCGTGGTATGCCAGGCTTTGTTGCAAGGGTTTCACACCTTCTAAAGGAGACACCTCCCTATTCTACTATCATAAAGGGGCAGTGTCTATCTTTGTGTTGGTATATGTGGATGACATCATTGTGGCTAGCTCATCCCTGGATGCAACTAAAGCATTGTTGAAGGATCTTGAAGCGGATTTTGCTCTAAAAGATCTAGGTGATCTCCACTACTTCCTCGGCATTGAGGTGAAGAGAGGTACCGATGGTCTTGTTTTATCTCAACAGCGCTATGCTACTGATATTGTGAAGAGGGCCAACATGTGGAACTGCGAACCAGTTGACACTCCTATCTCTACCACCGAGAAACTCAGTATTACCATGGGAGACAGTCTTGGTGAGGCTGATTCTACAAGCTACAGAAGCGTTGTTGGGGCGCTTCAGTATCTCACGCTCACTAGACCCGATCTTTCATTTGCAGTGAACAAAGTCTGCCAGTTTATTCACTCTCCCATGACTGTGCATTGGAGTTCAGTGAAGAGGATCTTGCGTTATGTAAAAGGGACTCTGTCAACTGGCCTGAAGATACGGAAGTCGAATTCTACTCTTATCATTGCATTCTTTGATGCTGATTGGGTAGGATGTGCTGATGATAGAAGATCTACAGGGGGATTCGCAGTGTTCTTTGGGTGAATCTTGTGTCTTGGAGTGCTCAGAAGCAACCCACAGTTTCTCATTCTAGCACTGAGGCGGAGTATAGGGCTTTAGCTAATGCAACAGCTAAAATTATGTGGATCTAGAGATTGCTGATAGAAATTGGTGTATCACACTCTCCGGTTTCTCGGTTGTGGTGTGACAACATTGGTGCCAAGTACTTGTCAACTAATCTAGTCTTTCATGCAAGAACAAAGCACATAGAGATTGATTTTCACTTTGTGTGAGAACGGGTTGCACAGAAGCTGTTAGACATCAGATTTATAAACACAGGTGATCAAGTTGCGGATGGTTTCACAAAACCTATTTCAGCGGTCAAGTTGAAAGAGTTCAAGTTCAATCTCAACCTTGTTGGTGGCTGAGATTGAGGAGGGATGTTAAATGATAGAGATATTCTAGTTAGGAGTATATTCTCCAGAGAGTTGTAACGTGGTTGTTATCCCACGTTATTAGTTAGAGTTTGTTGTAGATTGATATCTTGATGTAATCCATATGTTGTACACCCCTCTATATAATGGAATACAGTGGAGGCCTGAAGGTCATCCCGTTCCTGCATATTGTTTTACATGGAGATGTAGACGAACCTTTCCTTCTCTGCGAATTGTTTTGAGCAAGCTCTTGATTTTGTTGTTGCAGCTTGTCTATGTGATCCCTGCAGAGAAGGAAAGCTAAGCTAAATTAGTTAGGAAGAAATAGTGATTCCCCCACCCTCATCCACCCACAAACACACCCACACATTCACAGCAACAAACAAGGAGGGGATCGAATGCAAGACAACATACGTCTTCTGGCTGAGCAGAGTTCGTAACTTGGCGATCTCCTATGACAAGGCAAGCAATTATCGAGCCCAATGAATTGTTGGAGCATGAGTAACCTTGATACGGCCGTTGGATTGTTGGAGCTAACGTGACGAAGCTCACCTTGACGAGGTTGGGGACGGCGATGGATCTGGCGGTGTTGGGTTTCGCGGTGTCGGTGATGTCGGCGAGAGCGACGGGCTTATTTCCTTTCCCCGGAGGCAACCGGATCCAAGGGCCACCATCGTCGCTAGGGTTCGGCTGCGGAGGGTTCGAGGCACCGCGCGCTGCACCTCCTCCTGGTTCAACGTGCTGAAGCTCGACGCTGAGACGACACGGTGTGGACGGGCAGAGAAACGGGAATGGAGCCCGGGGGAGAAGACTTACCGGCGGCGGTGGAGGCCATGGAGGTCACGCGTGCCCGCATGGATGAGGGAAGCGGTCCCTCGGTGAGGGGCTCAGGCGGCGGCCCAGCGGCGCAGGAGCCGGGACCTGGAAACCCAGCTCGGGGTGTAGGCGGCGGCGATGGCTCCAGCGTGCCGTGGTGCGAGGGCGAGGGGAACGGATACGATTTCGGAGCACGCGGCGGGAAGCTGTGCTTGACGGCGGCGACGTGAGACTGGAGGAGGGAACTCGCGAGAGGTTGCGAGTGGAGGAAACCCTCATGCATGTTCGGAGGGGGAGCAAAGAAACTCGTCTCATTATCACGAAAAAAGGAAAAAAAGAAGAGGACCGAGGAATCGAACCGTGGCCTTGGACAGGCGGAGTTGCGGGCGACAGAGCGCGAGTGCGGGCACTGGGAAGGAGAGTGTAAGGCCTTTTAATCTCGGCCGTTGCATTTGTAGGAGATGTGCTGTGAGTCGTTAATCTTAAAAAAAAGATTTGCCTAGAGAAGTTTTCAATTATAGTAGAGATAGAGATCAGAATAAACCCCGACCTAATCTTTTTTCTGTCCCGGATAGAATGGTTACAGTACAAGTTGCAACTACGTACACCATACACGCCGTATCATATGCAATACTCGTACTTCGTTGTACACCGTCACGCTCGTATTTTGATGTACTCTACGGTCTACGCCTCGCTCGTACGACGGCGGGACCCGCATTGCAAGCCCACACGGAATGTCAGTGGCATTTTTGGTGTTTTTACTCTTTACCTGCGTCTCTCTCGTTTCCCTGTATCCTCTGTTCCTCCTGTTTTCCCCTCCCATCACCGTCCAGGAAGGGGGAAGGGTTCAGGCGTCCGGCACTTCAAGCTTCTCCCTCTGGTGCTTGCGTCTTCTCCGGTTGGGCTCTTGTCCCGCTAGCGTGAGGCTGGTAGGTCTCTTTCCCGATTCCTCGCTGTTTGTTTTGCTCTATCTAAAAAAACCTTCATTTTTGTGCTTTTTAATCTTTATATAGTAGATCTACTTATATCCAGTAGTACAGCAATGCTAGATCTCGTCTTCGAAATCAATATGTATTCGTGTGTGATCTTCTGATGCACTACTATTAGAGCATCTCATCTTCAGATTGAAGTAGATTTTGTGTAAATGGAGTTACAAATGAGGATTTTTCACTTTGCCATTTGGTTCTCTACAGAGAGGAGGGCACTCCATGGAACTCGAGGCCATTGGAAAGCGACCCCGTGCAAGCAGCAACAGCAGCTTGGCCGGTGACAGGCTGAGCTCCCTGCCGGATTGCCTCATCCACCACATCATGTCCTTCTTGAAGGCCCGGCAGGTGGTGCAAACCTGCGTGCTGTCCACCAGGTGGAGGCACCTCTGGCGCTTTGTGCCATGCCTCGATATTGACCAGGAGGAGTTCAAGACCATGGGCCCGAAGCGCGATGAAGTGAAGGAGTGGCACGACTTTGAGGACTTCACCGACCATCTTCTTACCCCCAATAATATTTCCATTGCGCACTTGGATACATTCCGGCTGCATGTTAGTCGTGCTCCATCATGGTGCTATAGAGAAAACCAGGCAGCCAGATGGATCCGTCGTGGCATAAAGTACAGTCGCCAGGATCCTGGCATTCGGCATAAGGAATTGAACTATACCCCCTGGCGTCTCAAAAGACTACACCTTTCCAATGTATATTTGGATGACAGTTTCATGAAGCATATTAATTCGGGGTGCCAATATTTGGTGGAATTGGAGCTGAAAGATTGTCAGTGTACATTTCATGAGATTACATCCCACACACTGAAGAAGTTAATTCTGAAAACTTGCAAATGCAGTGGACTTTCTGTAGTTACATCGCCCATGTTGAAATGGTTGGTTATTGATGGTTGTCTGAATGGATCTAACTGTCAGCTAGTTATCATGGCCCCTGCTGTTGCTTATCTGCTCCTCTCCGTCATGGTTTGGAAGTTTAGCGGTAGTGTCTTGTTAAATGCCATGCCCTCCCTTGCCAAGGCATCAATTTATCTAAGGGGTAACAGTGAATATGAAAGTAAGTTCGGTGATGATCGGTTCAAGCTTATGGATAGTGTGTCCAATGTGACAAATTTGTATTTGTCAGGTTTCAAGGCAATTGTATGGCCATTTGTCTTTTCTAACACTTCATTTTCACTCTATTCATATAACGGTACCATTTTCTTTACTCTCAACAAATTATATAATACAATCCAGGTGATCAGTGAAGAATTCCCAGAATTCAAAAACCTCACGACCTTATTATTGGAGGAATGTGATCTTAGTGATAACTTCCAGATGTTGCGACACTTTCTTCGGCATTCACCTAATTTGGAGAAGCTCACTTTGCGCTATTGCAAGGTATACTGTGCTTTGGCATTGAATTTAGACTAATTTGATAGTTTTGACTATTTTTTTGACTCCATAAATTTTGACCCTTAAGGACCTTACAGTTTTGACCCCTCATACAATAGTTTTGACTAATTTTTTTATCTCATTATCATAAACATTTTGTGATGCCTACAGTACTCAAGAGATCATAAGAAAAAGAAAGGGAAGGCCATGTTGAACATGGGGTATCTGAACCAGTTTGATGTCCAGTGCAAGAACCTCAAGCTTACTGAAATTATCTACAAAGATGACGATGTCCAAAAGCTGGGGAAGCTTTTCTTTAGCATTTCTGGTGATCTGCCCATGAATAACATAAAACTCACCAAGGTTGATCCAGATCATCATTAAGCTCAGGCTATCTGTGTCGCATGTCATGCTGTAGTTTCTATGAACTTTGCTTGCATGCCTCCGCTGTGTTTTGATGTCTTTAGTTAATGCGTTTGGCATGTTCTTTCGGACTCATTTCTATTTAATTTAGCTGTATGAGGTATGGTACTGATTTCGTATTGTCTGCACATCAAGTCCTTGTATTGTGTAAGCTTACATGCTTCGAAGTGAACAGAAAGTTGCATGTTTGCTTCGTTTCTCTGTGTATCTGAATTCTAGCTTGGCAGATGCAGGCCTTTTCAAAAATGAATCTTTGAGTTCATTTCGTCTGTGTTTGCCTGCATTTACTAATCTATGAGGCTAAATACCAATCTGTTACACTTACACTTCGGCACTTCCCACCTGAACAACCATGGCTGATCTATTCATCAGTCATATATTGGTGCTTCATCAACAATCACAAGACAACTGCTCCGCCTTCGAGCTATATACATGAACTAGCATTTGTAAGCTCTGCATTTGGCATGCATTTTTTTAATGAAAACAGGAGGGGCACGCCCCTACTGCACATTTGGCATGCAAATTCCCATCCAGTTTTCATTCCTGCCAGGAATAGGTCCACATGACCTTCATTGCTACGAGATTTTGACCGCTACGCTTCCTGTACACCCCCACCGAATCCTTGGATTGTGTCATTGGGTGAAGCACTACCTTTGAGATGCCCCTCAGCACACAGCGCGCAGGCCAACTCGAGGAGGAGAGCATGGTCTTCATGGAATTCGAGTTCAAACAGCTTCAGCAGGAGCTCTATCCGGGAATGTGCAGTTGCTTAGCGTTAGCACCTCTGGGCTGGGAATGTTCGAAGGAAGCACCTGAGGTGGTGTTGGATGTGATCTTAACTAACAACCATGATCAAAACTCAGACAAACGCACATTAGTTGTCACAGACGACTCGTGTCATCAAGGCCTTCATTTATGTGCTTTTTAATCTTTGTGCCTGGGTATATACATGTACAAGATAGTTTTTTTTTGAGGAACATGTACACGATAGTTTTTTTTTTAGCAGAACATGTACAAGATAGTTTTTTTTTTTTGAGAATCTATGTACAAGATAGTTAAAGTCTCAGAAATGCGATTCTTTGTTATTTTGGCTGTAATTTGCGTGTAACTGTCAGCCCACAGGCCACACTCAGCAGGACGGTCCAATAGCCCATCTGGCATTCCCTAATTCCCAATTCCCAATTCCCCAATCCCCTAAACCCATCCGGCCACCGTAGGAGTAGTGCAGCCACTACTAGCTTCGACCGTTCCAGGGACGCGGAATCCCGCCACGACGCACGCCGACGCGCTGCCCCTCGCGGCGCCGGCGCGCCCCCCGCCGCGGCCGGCGGCACCTGCTGTCCCGCTTCCCCCCGGCAGCTGCGGAGCCAGAGCCGCAGCAGCCGGCGAGCCCGATTGCTCCATTGTCCCGACCTCGATTTGATATGATTTCTTCGTTCAGAGGTAATGAAATTCAAATCCATTTGGCCTTTGCTATGGTCCGTCAGATGTCATTGCAATTGCGAAACTCATAGTGAAAGTGTTTTTAATAACGATGAATTATTATGTGAAGAACAAGTTGAGAAATAGGATGGGAGACCAATACTTGAATGATAGTTTGGTCACATTTATTGAGGGTGGGTTCTTTTTGCAAGTCAAAGATCATGGAATCATCAGTCACTATCAAGCAATGAAGGAACAGAAAGTTAAAATTTAATTGTATTTTTCTTCCAGTATTTTGTAATCACAATTTCTTATGGAACACATTTAGTTTGAGCTACATGTATCTTTTATTTAAGCTCTTGTAAACTTTTTATGTTGTTCATCCAAATATTTTCTTGCCGTGGGCATACCCACTCTAAAATCCTGGGTCAACCACTGCAATGCTAGATCACGTCTTCGAAACCATCATGTATTCGTGTGTCATCTTCTGATCCACTACTACTAGAGCATCTCATCTTCAGATTGGAGTAGATTTTGTGTAAATGGAGTTACAAACGAGGATTTTTCACTTTTACTATGTATGCGACTTTTGGTCCTCTGCAGAGAGGAGAGCACGCTATGGAGCTCGAGGCCATTGGAAAGCGACCCTGTGCAAGCAGCGGCAACAGCGGCTTGGCCGGCGACAAGCTGAGTTGCCTACCTGATTGTCTCATCCACCACATCATGTCCTTCTTGAAGGTCCGACAGGTGGTGCAGACCTGTGTGCTGTCCACCAGGTGGAGGCACCTCTGGTGCTCTGTGCCATGCCTCGATATTGACTAGAAGGAATTCAAGACCATAGGTCCAAACCGCGATGAAGATAAGGAATGGGAAGATTTTGAGGACTTCACCGACCATCTGCTTATACCTAACAATATTTCTATTGTGCTCTTGGATACGTTTCGTCTGCGTGCTGGTAAATCATATTTTCACGGTAGACAGGCAGCCAAGTGGATCCGTCATGGCATAAAGTACAGTGGCCAAGATCCTGGCATTCTGCGCAAGGAATTGAACTTCAGCTCCTGGCGCCTCAAAAGACTACACCTTTGCTGTGTAAATCTGAATGACAGTTTCATGAAGCATGTCAGTTCAGGATGCCAATGTTTGGAGGATTTGGTGCTAAAAGATTGCCGGTGTACATTTCATGAGATCACATCCCACACACTGAAGAACTTGGTTCTGAAAAATTGCAGATGCACTAAACTTTATTTGATTGCATCAGCCACTATGAAGAGCTTAATTATTGATGGATATCGCAACATTTTTATGTCTCTGCCGGTTATCATGGCTCCTGCTGTTGCTTATCTGCTCGTGGAAATGGATTCTGATTACACTCAAGGCGGTGTTTCATTTGATGACATGTCATCTCTTGCCAAGGCTTCGATTTATCTAAGGACCGATGTAGGAAGTAAACTCAGCAAGGACCAATTCAAGCTTCTTTGTAGTGTGTCTAATGTGACAACTTTGGTTCCTTACTGCTCTTATTTATACTGTGGTGCAATTTTTGTTACTCTTAACGAAGTACAATAAGTTTCAGGTGATCAGCAAAGAGTTCCCAGAATTCCAGAACCTTAGGAACCTGCTATTGGAGAAATGCGATCTTAGTGACAACTTTCAGATATTGGGACAGTTTCTTCAGCATTCACTTAATTTGGATAAGCTCACTTTGGGCCATTGCAAGGTATACTGTGCTTTTTCATTGAACTTATGATCTGACTAAATTTTTAGATCATTATCATACATCCTTTTTTATGTCAACGGTTCTCAAAAGATCCTAAGAAAATGAAGAGAAAGGCCAAGTTGAACAACATCAGGTGCAGAAACCTCAAGCTTACTGAAATTATCTAAGAAGAAGACGATGTTGAAAAGCTGGTGGAGCTTTTGTTGAGAATTGCTGGGGACCTGCCCAAGAATAACAAACTCACCAAGGTTGACCCAGATCATCCTTAGTCCAGGTCATCTGGCACTTGTCACAGTGGCTTCTATGAACTTTGCTTGCATGCCTCCGCTGTATTTAGACGTCCTTAGTTGAAGTGCTGGACGTGTTCTTTTGGACTAATTTCTAGATAATCTAGTTGTATGAAATATATGGTACTGATGTTGTGTTGTCTGCAACTCAAGACTCAAGTCCTTATGGTGTAAGCTTCATGCGTCAAAGTGAACAGAAAGTTATGGGTGCGTTTGCGACCCTGGCTCCAGTGGGCTCTGCGTTCGTGGGGTGCAGGTGGCTGTGTTTGCGGCCTTGGCTCGCGAGCGAGCCCGGCTCGTAGCAGCCAAAAGCGACGCCGGAGCCTGTCTTTAGAGGAACGCCAATTTTTCGCGTTTCTCTGTGGCCCGGCTGCTTTCAGCTCACTGAAGCGCTCATGCGGCCGCTCGTGTCACCTCCCGATGCTTTCCTCTTTCTCACCTCCGGTTCCCCGTTGTCTCGTCCACCGCCCCCGCTCCTTTCTTCTCCGTGGTGCGATCAGGCTACGGCGGCCGCCGGAAGGCAACGGCAACGGGGCTGAGCGGGCTAGGTGCCGCCGCCGGCGCCGGCGAGAGCGCACGGGAGGCAGGAACGGCGGCCGGCGACTCCAGCAGCTGAGCGAGGCCGCGCGCGGGAGGCGGGAGCGGCGGGCGGCGGCGCGAGCGGCTTAGCGATACCACCCGCTCCACCTCGGTCTTGGTGCGAGCAAGCAACGACGGCTGTCTTGGGCGCGTGAATGGCAGCTCCACCGCTGTGCGGCCCCATCTTGTCCTCAGCGGCGTGGTGGCACGACGTCCCCGGCACACCTCTGTCTTCGTCCCTCATCTTCTCCTATCCTGTGATGGCGCCGGAGATGGGCAGCGGCAACACATCTAGGGCGAGGTGGGTGATGTAACAACCCGAAAATCCGAGCTACAAATTTTTTTTGGACAAAACCCTGAGTGATGTGGTGCAACATGTCATCATACACCCCTTAACCTCGCATTAACCCTAGCATGTCATGCATGGCATTCATGTGTTTATAAATTAATCAATGTCTCATGTCAATGCTCTACGTTTCACATGTTATATGTCAATGTTGCAATAACTTTGTTTCAATGTTTCAATAGCTCATACATCATGTTGCAATAAAGGGGTGATTTGGATTTTATTTGGTTTATGTGTTGAAAAATAAAAATAACAATATAATATTTATTTTGACGAATAAATATTAAGGGAATAATACCCTAACATTATTTGGGCCATGTATGCTCACTACCTTGTTACATAAATTTAGCACATCACAAATATATATATGTATATATATAAAAATATTTGAAAATGGAAAAAGAAAAGAAGAAGAAAAGGAAAAAGGAAAAGAAGCTTCTGGCCCAAGGCCTCTACCAGCCCAAGCCTGGCCTGCTCTCCTTTTCCTCTTCGCACCGCGCGAGCCAGCCCCGCCGGCCTGCCTCTCCCGCCCGCCTTTTCTCCTTTCCGCGCGCGCTGGCCCAGCAAGCCAGCTAGGCAGCCCAACACGCCAGCGCCCGCGCGCGAAGGGAACCGGCCCAACAGGCCCAGCATGAACCCGCGATCGCCCGCGCGCCACGCCGTCGTCCTGAGCCGCTGACGAGTGGGCCTCGCAGTGGGACCCACCTGTCATCACGCCGGGTGAGGTTACCCGACCGGATTGCTTTTCCCCCCACACGACGCGCACGCTCGCGTCAGCACTGTTTCCCCGCGCCGCCTTGAAGCAAGCCACGCCGGCCGCTCGATCTGCTCCTTCCCCGCATCGACGCACGCCCGCTCGCCACCTCGGCCGACCAGCCCTGCACAAAGCACCCACGGCCGCGGGCGAAATCCTCCGCGCGCGTGCACATGCGCTGCCGCCGTGGTGAACTACGCCGCCGTAAAGGATTTCGCCACCTAGCCACTGCTAGCTCCCTCTCGCTGCTTCGTGGACCCGACCGAGCACCCTATCAGTGACCTAGACCCCTCCTGGACCCCTCCTTGGCCGCTTGATCGGCCGTCCGCCGGCCACCTACCTCCGCCTCTGCCCTATATAAGCAAGGGACCGGAGCTCTAGGGCTCCCAGTTGCCGCCACCACTCCGGTGGAACCTCAATTGCACCCTCACCGGTCCAATTTGGAGAAGAGGAGGAGGAAGGAAGAAGAAGGGGGGAAGAAGAAGAAGCCGCCACCGGAGTTGGGGAAGAAGAGGAGCTCCGCCGTGCTGCTACGCCAGGAGCAAGAAGGAGGAGCCGTACCGCAAGCCGGAGCCACAAGAACCCCGGAGCTTGGACTTGTACCGTACCTCCTAACCGCGCCAGCGTCGGTAAGCACCTCCGCCATGCCCTTCTCCCAACCTCCGCCCGTGCTACTCCGGTCATGGCGCTCCGCCTTGGGAGCACGTAGGCCAAGACCTCCACCGGTCTCCCTAGACACACCCGCACACACACACGAGGCCAGCCCAGCCCTTGGACCACGGCATCAGGCGGATGCCGGACCGGAGCGCCACCTTGCCAGCCGCCGCGTGCAGAGCGTCGCCGCGATGAAGTCACCCTGCCGCCTCTCCGTTGAGCTCTGCCCTCCATTGACCCTGGATCTGCGCTCACCTTGATAAGACGGACTCCGTGCGCCCCTTGGCTCCGCGTTTGCCTCGCCGAAGCACTGACTCGAGCCGTCTTGCTAGCATCGAGCCCGTGCACCGCCGCTCTGGAGCGCCGCCGTTCGTCGTCGTTTTCCCACCGTCTCTGACCACCGTGGGGATCAAGAAGAGGCCAAGGAGCTCCGCCGTGCCGTGCTACATCGACTAGACAAGATGATGGAGACCGTGGCCCCTCTCGAAGTGCCATAGCCGTGCACCGTGGACGCGCCGGAGATGGGCAGCGGCAGAGCGCGTCATCGGGAGTCAAGCCGCCGCCTTGAAGCCCACCGCCGTGACCGCCGTGAAGTCCTGAAGCCGTTGGGCAGGCTAATGAGGCTAAAAATCCACCGTGGTGCCGGGAATCGAGGTTTTCCCGCCGTCGGCGAGCCGCACCATCGGGCCGTGAAGGACAGAGGAAGGGGATGAGCTGGTGGACCAGGAGATGGACGTGGTCCACGTGAACCGTGTCGCTGACAGTGGGACCAGGAGGAGCCGGTGCACCGCAGACCAAGTTGTGGACCGCGTGAACCCAGACATGAACCAGATGCGCCCGACTCATGTGGTTGAAGTTGCTGATAGTGGACCCCAAGGACGCCGGTGCACCGTGGACCAGAAGCGTGGAGCAAGCCCGTGTGCGCTCCAGCGTGATGACGTGGCATCCTCTGAGTGTGACACGTGGCAGGCCCGGCCCGACCCATATCTGGCCCACTCGGCCCAATAACGGCCCGTTAATGGCCCAGTGGGGCCCACCTGTCAGTTGACCGTTGACTGATGACGGCAGCATGACGTCACCCCGGACCCAGCTGTCAGGCCTGAAACATCCTCAATTTTCCACGAAGGGAAAATACACAGAATGGCGGATAATATAATAGTTTGAAGCTTCAAACCATCTCATTATCTCGCAATAGTCGATACAGGATCCATACATCGTACAAAAGATTACAATTAGGGGGAATTACATAAATAATTCACCGCCACACTGGCGGAATCATCAGAGTAGCAGCAGCCTCTGGAACAGCTGCAAAAGGCGGAAGTACAATAAAATCTCCAAAAAGAAGCCTGAGCGTAGGAACGAGACGTCTACTCCTCCTCATCGTCATAGTCGTAGTCGGGCTCACCTGCCAAATAATTTTCAGTACGGTTTGTACTGGCCACATCTCCCACCCTATGCTTTGCTTTTGCTATGTAGTATTTGGTGGGATGCAAGGATATAATCAAATCGACCTATTATGTGGCTGTAGTTTCCTATGCAAACAGTGACCAATATTATATAATATAATTCATCAAATTTTAATCCATCTCATCCACACATCCAAACCCATTCCATCACCATCACACACATCTCACCCTCTCGCACTCAGTCGACAGGTCCAACTCCCTCTCGGAGCCTGTCTCAGCGGCTCACAGCCGGAAGGGTAACACCAGGGGAGAAATAGAAGGACTCCTCTCACTACTCCCGAGAAGCGTGGGTCTTAGGAAAGAGCCATACCAGTGGCCCACGGACTATATATAGATTCATAAACTCTGCAGAGCGTGTACTCCCGTAACCACAAGATCACCATCATCGGCGGTGCCCCGCCTAAGCTGATTCTGGCTGCTTTCTAACCGGTGCGATGCCACCCTACCACTCAGTACTGGGACATCCCGGATAGGTACCACCGGCACACTGAGACTGTGAGACATAGTACCGGGCCCCCGTGGTCACTATGCTGTCTAAGGAGGGTGTGGGTCTCCACGCCCGTACCTCCCGACACTTTCTGCTAACAACCTAGTAGTAGTGGCACCGTCCTAGTTAGTCAGACATCCGTCTCCCGCCCATACAAGAGCGAGTGGTGAGCACGTAAGTCCCAAGGTTCCGGTCCTCAAGAGATATCAGGTCCTAGGGGGGATCAGACAGGATTATCTTCTCTTTTGGGACTACAACAGTCCGTGCTACAACAGCACCTCCTTCCCGGGGCTTCGCTCCACGAAGGTTCTCACCCCCGGGATCTCCTTATGCATCACAATGTGCCCGCCACAAGCACCTCACACGGGAATGCCCAGAACACATTCCCCGGCAAGACTCGCCCACATGGCTCGTCGTAGAATCCTGTCCGATCGACTCAACCCTCACCACACACCCAAGACGCACGCAGCACTCTCCCCAAGTAAAGTGGCACCACGTGCCTTAACCATATGACCATACTCTCCACCACGCATCATTATCACACAGATACAAGCGTAGTAGAAGTAAAGCATCATAGATAAAATAAGCAAGCGTCTAGCCTATCAGCAGGTGTGCAGGAGTAAGGTTGCGACAAGGTAAAGGCTCATCAAGCAGTTCTATCATGCAACCTATCATCAGGTGATATTCATAATTAAAGCACTAGCAACTAGATATTATGCCATGCGTAATAGGATCTACGAGGTTGGGTGGGGTGTGGCACCTGTGAAGTCATCACCGAGCTCCTCCTCGTACTCGTAGTCGTCCTCCTCAAGCTGATCCTCCTCTGAAACGAGACATAATAGCCGCGTTAGCGGCTCCTATAGAGTCAACACAAAGAAGCAATAAAATTCAATAACTCCAAATGCACTCATACACAAGCCTATGACGTAGAGCTTATTTTTATGAAAATTTGGACACTTGGTTAATATTTTTCGGAGTTCGTATGAAGAAGTTATGAATTTCCGAAGTTTATTCTATTTTTGGAAAAAGAAAAAGGGCAGATTAACCTGGAGCTGACACGTGGCAGCTTCTGATTGGGCCACGTGGCGTGCAGAACAGTGCAGCTGAGGATGTGCTGACGTCATGCTGACGTCAGCACTGACGGGACCAATCAGCGGCTGACAGGTGGGGTCCACTGTCTGGTCACTGACAGGTGGGGCCAGGTCAACGGTCAACGTTGACGGTCTCGACTGGGCCTCGAAAGGACAGGGCTGGATCTGGTTCGAGTTTGGTCGGCACTGTACACTCGAGGTGGGGCGGTCCGGTCGACCCCTCGAGGACGGAGCTCACTCTGGCGAACGGACTGGCCTCGAGAACGAAACCTCGCCTGGCGAACGGACTGGCCTCGAGAACGAAGCCTCGCCCGGCGAACGGACTGGCCTCGAGAACGAAACTTCGCTCGGCGAACGGACTGGCCTCGAGAACGAAACTTCGCTCGACGAACGGGCATGACCTCGAAGACGGAACTTTGTTCGCACGAAAGGGGCAGCCCTCGAGAACAGTGTGCCCCTCGAGACTTGACCATCTGGCCTCGAGCCGGGACCTCGACTCGGGCAGGGCCTCGATTAGGGCCAGGACCTCGACTCCGTCGGTCGGACCTCGACTCGTCGGGTGAACCCTCGACTCCGTCGGGCGGACCCTCGACTCGTCGGGCGGACCATCGACGAATGTCGGGTGGACCCTCGACGAACGTCGGGCGGACCCTCGACTCGTCGATCGGACCCTCGACTTCGTCGGGCGGAACCTCGACTGGTCGGGTGGACCCTCGACGAATGTCGGGCTGATCCTCGACTTCGTCGGTCGGACCCTCGACGAATGTCGGAGCTTAAGCTGAGCTACGTGGCTGGTCGGCTAGGTGCTCTAACTCGGGGAAATCGACCCTCAAGCCGGTGGCGGTCAGCGAGGCGCGGCAGCAGCGTCTGGCGACGGCGAGGCCAAATCTGCCGGCGAAACCGGGCGTTGGTCTCCATCTTCCTTCTTGCCCTTCGATGGGAGAAGCTGGGATCTCCATGAGCTAACTACCGGGGCTGGTCGAGGCACGGCGGGGCGTGCGTGGCTCGGCGGCCACGGCGGACGCTCCGGCGGCCAGAGTCCGGGGAGGCCGGAGCTGCAAAAGTGCGTGGCTCCAACTGTGGCCCGTGCCGGCTCCAAGAGGTTGCCAAAAACGTGCTCTAGACTACGGCGAAGCTATCGGTCGCGGTAAGGAAGGAAACAGGGGTAAGGGGTGCGAGAACATCGACGATGTACTGGTGGTGGCCATGGCCGAGCAGGGCGAGGGCGGGGATGCTTACTCGCGCAGCGACGGTCGAGGCAGGTGACGCAGGCTTGGTGGCGACTCGGTGCAGGGGAGCGAAGCCGGGCGTCGAGGTGGGTATGCGGCGTTCCCAGGTCCTCCTCAGCGCGCGGACGGCGGCAGCAGCAGCACTCTAGCTCCGCCTCCTTCCTGCTCCTCCCTCCTTCTCTCTCTCTCGACCGATCTGGCGGCGGGTCTCCACAAGGACGGCGAGGCGATGGGGAAACCCTAGAGGCCAGGGTGCTCCTCTTTAAATAGGCACGGCGGCCGGCCATGGACGGCGGAGGCAGAAGATGCCCATCGGGCGGCTGTGCGCCGCCACGATTAGGGTTAGGGTTCGGTGAAGCGCGGCGCAAGCAGGCGGTTAGATGGACGGCGCGGAACGCGGCCGTACTCGGGCGGACGGCGGAGGCGCGCGGTGCACAAAAATGGTGCGTCGGACGCGACGCGCGGTCGACAGAAGTGGTAAAAGGAAGGAGCTGACAGCTCGGTCCCACGCGTCAGCGGGACGGGGCGGCGAGCGGCGGAGACAGGCCCATGTTGGGCCATCCTGGTTAACTGGGCCGCGGCAGCGCGCGAGCAAGCGCGCGCGCGAGCGGGCGTCGGGACACGGCAGCGCGTCGAGCGCGACTGGGTCGACTCTCGAGGCAGGCCGGTCGGGCGAGCGCGCGAGCGAGCGGGCAGGCGGTAGTGCAGCAGGCCGAGCTGGGCCTCGAGCTCGGGCAGGCGGTCGAGCTGGGCCTCGAGCTCGCAGCAGGCCGGCGGTCGAGCGCGCGGACGAGCTGGCCAGCGCGGGGGGGGTTCGGTAGCAGGCATATATGTATACATACATTAAAAGGTTATTCGATTTTTATTAACATCACATAAAATCGAATAAGAGGCAAAACATTCTCTCGTAATTTAAATGCAATGCTCGGGCTATCGTCAGGTGCTATTTGTGCAACTAGGTTTCCTACATGACATCCACTATTCACTGGTAAACTTTAGAAAAATTTTTGAAAGCCCGTATTTTCAGTAACCGGATTTCTAGGGTTGTTACAGTCCTACCCCCTTATGAGAATCTCGTCCTCGAGATTCAAGAGTGTAACTTACTCTTTAAAAAGGTAGGGGTAGAGCTTCCTCATTTCTGACTCCTTCTCCCAAGTTGCTTCCCGTTCTGTGTGATTACTCCACTGAATCTTCAGATATGGTGTGCTGGAACTTCTAGTTTCCTTGGTGGTTCTGTCCATAATGCGGACGGGGTGCTCTCTGTACTCCAAAGTGTCCTGAATATCGAGTGCCTCTGCGGGTATCGGATGCTCTGGCGGCTGCAAACACTTGCGCAGTTGCGACACATGGAACACTGGGTGTACTCCTGCCAGTTGTGGGGGCAACTCTATTCTGTAGGCAAGCTTGCCAATCCTTTCACTGATTCTGTACGGTCCCACATATCTTGGTGCTAGCTTTCCCTTTACGTGGAACCTGACGGTCCCTCGAAGCGGGGAGACCTTGAGGTAGACATAGTCTCCTACCTCAAACTCGAGGTCTCTGTGCCTCTTGTCGGCATAACTCTTTTGACGGCTCTGGGCAATTTTTAGATTTTCTCGTACCGAGCGACTCCTTCCTCGGCCTCCTTAATGGTGGCCGGGCCAAAGAACGATCTTTCACCCGTTTCAGACCACATCAAGGGTGTCCTGCATGGTCTTCCGTACATAGCTTCGAAAGGTGACATCTTGAGGCTAGCCTGGTAGCTGTTGTTGTAGGAGAACTCTGCAAAGGGCAAGCTCTTCTCCCAATCAGTCCCATATTTCAGAACACAAGCTCGAAGCATATCCTCAAGTATCTGGTTCACTCTTTCTGTCTGCCCATCTGTCTGAGGGTGGTATGCGGTACTGTAATCTAGCTTGCTGCCGATTGACTTGTTCAGGGCTTTCCAGAACTTGGACGTATACTGCGGTCCACGATCAGATATTATACTCTTAGGGGCTCCATGCAGCTTGAGAATGTTTCCAACATACAAATCTGCTAGCTGGCCGACTCGGGCATCAGTCCTGATGGCTAGAAAGTGAGCTACCTTAGTCAAGCGATCGACTATTACCCATATGGCATCATGGCCCTTCGGGGTTCGAGGCAAACCCACAATGAAGTCCATAGAAATGCTATCCCACTTCCATTCAGGTATATCCAGTGGCTTTAGCAGCCCTGCAGGTTTCTTATGCTCAGCCTTGACGCGTTTGCAAATGTCGCATTTAGCAACATGCTCTGCAATGTCTGATTTCATGTTCTTCCACCAGAATTTCTTCTTCAAATTAGCATACATTTTAGTACTGCCTGGGTGGATACAATACTTGGAATCATGACCTTCTGATAGGATTTCGTTGCGGATAGCTGGGTCGGCAGGCACACAAATTCTGTCCTTGTACCAATAAGTGCCTAGCTCATCCTCACTGAACTCTGGGCACTTGCCTTGTGTCAGGAGTTCGTGTATCTCCCAAATTTCTGGGCACTGGCGTTGGGCTTCACGGATCCTATCCATGAGGGTGTAGTGTACGCGAAGCTCATTCAACAGGCCATGAGGTATCACCTCCATCTGTAACTCATCAATGCCCTCTTGCAACTCTTTGGGCAAGGCGGTGGTGAACAAGGCATGACAATGACTTTTGCGGCTAAGAGCGTCAGCGACCACATTGGCCTTCCCAGGGTGATAGAGAATCTCCACGTCGTAGTCGTTAAGCAGCTCGAGCCAACGACGCTGTCTCATGTTCAGATTTTCCTGGGTGAAAAAGTATTTCAAGCTCTTGTGATCGGTGTAGATCTCGCATTTGTTCCCTATCAGGTAGTGTCTCCAAATCTTCAGGGCATGGACCACGGCTGCAAGCTCGAGATCATGGGTGGGGTAACGCTGTTCATGCTCCTTAAGCTGGCGGGAAGCATAGGCAATGACTTTCCCATTCTGCATTAGAACACAACCAAGCCCGTGGCGAGATGCATCGCAATAGACCACAAAGTCCTGGTGGATGTCGGGCAAGGCTAGAACAGGCGTTGTAGTGAGCTTCTCCTTCAGGGTCTGGAAACTTTGTTCGCATTGGGGCGTCCATTCAAACTCTTTGGTCTTCTTCAGGAGGTTGGTCATGGGGCGAGCTATCTTAGAAAAGTTCTCGATGAATCGGCGATAGTAACCAGCCAACCCCAAGAAACTTCTCACATCAGTCACATTCCGTGGCTGCTCCCATTCCTTCACCGTCTCAATTTTTGATGGATCAACAGCTACTCCATCAGCATTGAGCACATGACCTAGGAAAGCGACCTCCTCAAGCCAGAACTCACACTTGTTGAACTTGGCATAGAGCTGATGTTTTCTCAACTTCTCCAGCACCATCCTCAGATGTTGCTCATGCGCTTCGGCGGTGGTAGAATAGACAAGAATGTCATCAATGAAGACCACCACGAACTTATCCAGCTCCTGCATGAACACTTTATTCATCATGTTCATAAAATAAGCCGGCGCGTTCGTAAGGCCGAAGGACACGACGGTGTACTCATACTGCCCATATCTGGTGACAAATGCTGTCTTAGGAATGTCTTCCTCTCTGATCTTCATCTGATGATATCCTGATCTGAGGTCGATCTTGGAGAAGTACTTGGCATTACGAAGCTGATCAAGCAGGTCATCTATCCTCGGCAAAGGATACTTGTTCTTTATAGTTACGGCATTCAGGTTCCGGTAATCAACGCACATCCTCTGCGTTCCATCCTTCTTCTGTTGACACCGTTTTTTGACACGTGTCAATATGGACCGAAAACTGTGCTGATCGGCAAGGGAGTGGTTCTTCTCCAGCGTTGATTCTGAGTTGACCGATGGATGAGTGCCGATAAAGGACATGTTGATCTCGTACATTGCCGATGAAGCCAGAGGGCTGTTGCCGATAGAGATTGAGGCATGGTTGCCGATGGAAAGCGGAGCTGAAGGACATGGAAAGCGGGTCTGAGCCATTATTGATGGGTTGCCGATGGAATCTACAGGGATGAAGAGCATGCCGGTAGAGTTTTCATCGTAAAGCAATGGATAAGGGAACTGGCGATATTTATGCCATTATTTTATTAGCTTATTTTTGAGTCCGACCTTGGTACGAGTCGTTATTTTTATTCCTTAGAGATAAGACTTGTTTAGGTAATACTTTGTCGTGTCTGTTTAGGACTCATAGTACCAGGGTATAAATATGTACCGAAAGACAATGAAAAGAGAATCATCATCAATACAACAAACCTACTATTTTTATCTACTTTCCAAGCAATCTACTTTTCGGCGACTTCGTCATCAGTACTTTTTCCTTTTCAACGAGTTCTTTCAAGAGTCGACGGGCTGCATCAACTTGATCTCCGGCGGCCTTGCAGGTTCCGCTTTTACCGAGCAAGATTCAGGCTTTGACGTCCGAGCGTATCGCTGTCGTCTCGTCTGATCTGTTCAACAGTTATCGAGTATCATCTGAGCTTTGACGTCCGGGCGTATCGCTGTCGTCTCGTTCAGGTTTTATTCAAATCTATCATCCTTGTCGATTAACAGGTCAAATCGACTGGCACGCTCTGGATATCGATTGTGGGTATTAGCCCGGTGTGTTTGCAGATATAATTTTGCATCAACACATCTTTTGGCACGCCTGGTGGGACCAAGTCAACACATCTTTTGGCACGCCCAGTGGGACAAAGTCAACAGATTTATCATGAGGAATACTACCGATATCACTCCAGATAACATCATCGAGATATCAGAATCAGATCTCAAGGAGGATCAGAAGCAAGCCATGGAAAAAGCTATGGAGGATTACAGGCAGCTCTGCTTGAAGTCTTTCAGCATGAACAGGGGAGGAGAGGTTATCCAGAAGCAAGATCTGCCGCTGCCTCGGCAGGTAACCTTTGACTCCAACCCTGGCAAATTACAGGAGATGGTTAATTCTGCATTAAATCAAGCTTTGATCAACCACTCCACCGTGCTGTCCAATACTGTCTACAATGCTGTTGTACAAACGTTAAGGGACGGACAAGCACCAGGGTATGTCGGGCCAGCATATCATCAGCCAGGATCGGCATCTACCAGTACTCCATCGGCAACACCAGCCGTTGAGAACATAGAAGCGCCTACTCTTTCAGCTATATCAGGACCATCCATCGCTGGCGCCACGCCGATAGGATCAGATCTAACGTCTCAGGAAAGGCCTAGTACTCAGTTGAGCACAGATCTATCGGCATCGGCAATGTCAGGTCCTTCAGGTCAACATAATCAAACTGCTGCCAATTGGTGGGGATACGGTATGTCTCCAGGTCCATCTACTGCCAATTCTGGACCGCCTCAAGTGCATGATGTAGCAGGGAAGGGTCCAATGACATCGGTTACTCCAATTCGGCCGGTGGCTCAAGCGCCGTATTATTCTACTGTACCTCCTGCTATACAGCCATTGTCAATGGGATTCTACGCACCTCCGCAACAGATATTTTATGCGAATCCATTGACTAATCCTCCACCAGTTCAACAGAGAGCTTCCACTACAGAGCAGCCCGTGGTACCATCCATATCTCAGTCTGGGTTATCTGCAATTCAGGGCAATTATGCTGGCTATCATCCATCTATACAAGAGCATCAACTGTCTACAAGCTATCAGCCATCGGCAAGCCAGGTGCCGATGAGTTACAATCTCAATTGGTCGGGGCAAGTGCCAACCCAGCAATCTGCTATTCAACCAGGCCATCAAGCAATAGGGACTCAGTGGTATAGTCCACAGACAACTGTCCAGGAGCAAGCGTCGGTAAAACAGACGAGGAACTTTACTCCGCAGGTTGACACCGTGAATATGCCGATTTATCCAAGCCAAGTGCCACAGGGGTATGTAGAAGCATATCAGCCAACGCCTCCAGTAGAGATCCAGCCAGTGCATCGGCAAGGTCATGATGCACTCTTGACCGATAGGATTGCAGAAGTAATGAAAGAGCAGTTTGGGATTCAGCCCAAGGTCAATACTTACTCTTATCGGACTCCGTACCCTTCATCTTATGACTCGATTCCTTTCCCGAATCGGTACAAGGTGCCAGATTTCACTAAGTTTTCTGGGCAAGATGATACGTCAACAATGGAGCACATCAACCGATTCATCATCCAGTGCGGAGAAGCAGCTAACAGGGATGAATTAAGGGTTCGATTATTTTCCTCATCATTGTCTGGATCGGCTTTTGCGTGGTTTATCTCGTTACCACCTAATTCTGTTATTACATGGGCCGATCTAGAAAAGCAATTTCACAAATTCTTCTTTGCTGGGGTACATGAAAAGAAGCTGACCGATTTGACAAAATTGAGGCAACGCAATGATGAGTCAGTAGAAAGTTTTGTACACAGGCTAAGAGACGTGAAGAATAAATGCTACAACTTAGTGCTTGATGATCGGCAGTTAGCCGATTTAGCTCTTCAAGGGTTACTGCCACATATCAGAGAAAAATATGGGTCACAAGAGTTTGAAAGTTTGAGTCATATCGTGCAAAGGATTTCTGATCAGGACACTAGGGTTTTTGAACCCAGGAAGAATTGGAATAAAAAGGTGTCCTTTGTAGAAGAAGCAGAAGATTCAGACTCTGATGATGAACCAATTATCGGTTTGGCTGAGTGGGTAAAGAATAAGAAGCCGATATCATGTCCTTTCGGTCAGAAAGAGCCAGAAAAGTTTCTATTTGATATCACCAAGGCCGACAGGATATTTGATCTTTTGCTCCAAGAGGGTCAAATTAAGCTGTCTCCTCATCATGTGATTCCATCGGCAGAAGAGTTGAAAAAGATTAGGTACTGCAAATGGCATAATGCTACCTCGCACAGTACCAATGATTGCAAGGTGTTTAGGCAACAGTTGCAGTCGGCTATCGAATCCGGGAAAATCAAGTTTGATAATTCAAAAGCTCAGAAGCCAATGAAAATTGATCAACATCCGTTCCCTGCAAATATGGTGGAGGCTAAAGGCAAAACCAAAGTGTTAACATCGGAGACTGCTAGAAGAAATGCATCGGTAGACCCTAAGAACCAAATAACCGTTGAGGACGTAAAGGGAAAGAAACCTGCCGATGGCGCTAAAGAGAAAAGAATTGTTAATGAAGGTAGTAGCTCCAGAAGACCTCTGAGGCCTGCTCCATATGGTGTCAGGTATCGGCAACAGTGTGAGGATCGGTATCGACAGCAACAGGAGGAGTTACGTCGACATAAAGATCACTGGAATTGTCCGTTTTTCATTCATTGCTGGGAAGAAGGCATTAAATTGCCCACTGCCGATACCTGCCCTGAATGTAATGGTTACTATCTAAATGATCGGGTAGAGAGACAACATCACTCTAGTAATCGAAGGGTATGCATCAATACGCCGATCAAAGAAAAGGTGTCAGCATTTGATCGGCTGGGGGGCAGAGTTAGCGTGCATGACAGGCTGGGCAGGTATATTGGTTATTTTCCAAAGAGTCATGTAAGGCTTGAAGAGATGGCTAACGAAAGGGTTCCTGATGAAGGGATATTCTGCCGGGATCCAAACATAGGCCTCCATGAGCAGAACACAAAGCATTATCAGCCTGTTTGGAAAACAAAGCTGCCCCAATGGTGCCCTGAAGGATTGACGAAAACTCAAAAAAGAAGGGAACAGCGTATGCGTCAAGAAGACTTACAGTGCCCAAGAGGAAGCATCCCAAAGGCAACAACTCAAGTATGGCAACCAAAACGTAAGGGTGAAAGTCCATCGGCAGATGTTAACATGGTCTTCATGTTGCCGATGGAGTTCTTGGCGCCAGGTGACAAGGAGCAAGCAGTTTTTGCCGATGAGGCAGCCCAACTAACTCTGGATCCAATGATGGCTGTGTTTGAAAAGCCCGCCGATGATGAGAGGCAACACCTCAAAGCTCTGTTTGTTAAAGGCAAGATTGATGGACAGCCAGTGTCAAAAATACTCATAGATGGAGGAGCAGCAATTAATATCATGCCGTACGTTATGTTCCGAAGACTTGGAAAAGGAGACCAAGATTTAACCAAGACGGATATGATGCTTAAAGATTTTGAAGGCAATGTGTCTCCGGCTAAAGGGGCGTTATGTGTTGAGTTGACTATCGGCAGCAAGACTTTGCCTACCACCTTCTTTATCGTCAACGGCAAAGGTAACTATAATTTGCTCCTAGGAAGGGATTGGATTCACGCCAACTGTTGTGTTCCTTCTACGATGCATCAGTGCCTCGTACAGTGGATTGGAGACAAGATTGAAATTATCCCTGGTGATTCTTCTTATATAATCGCATCGGCTGATTCTGAGACCTATGAACGAACAAAGTGTATATCGGGAGAAGCATGGGATACGGAATTTCTCAGGGTTGCCGATTATGAGCTCACACCGATCCAAGCAGTCGGTTCTAAAGATGAATTTTAATGGATCAGTTTGCCGATGGTGGAAAGCTTGGTCTTGGGTTCACATCGGCTGATAGTTTAGTGGAAATAGATATTGGTAACGGTGACAGGCCGAGACCAACTTTTATTAGTGCTAAGTTAGATTCTCAGTGCAAACAGCAAATGATTGATCTTTTGAGGGAATATAAGGACTGTTTCGCTTGGGATTATACAGAAATGCCTGGATTAGATCGGTCAATAGTTGAACATCGGTTGCCTATTAAGTCAGGATTTCGGCCTCATCAACAGCCCGCACGCCGATGTAATCCTAAAGTGTTACCTGATATTAAAGCCGAAATCACAAGGTTAATTGAAGCTGGCTTTATTCGGCAATGTCGATATGCCGAATGGATTTCCAACGTGGTTCCTGTTTATAAGAAAAATGGAAAACTTCGTGTGTGTATTGATTTCAGGAATCTTAATAAAGCCACACCGATGGATGGCTATCCAATGCCTGTTGCCGATTTATTGATTGATGCTGCAGCTGGACATCGGATCATCAGCTTCATGGACGGTAATGCCGGTTATAACCAAATTTTCATGGCTGAAGAGGATATTTCCAAAACTGCTTTTAGGTGTCCAGGTCATGTGGGTTTATTTGAATGGATTGTCATGACCTTCGGCTTGAAAAATGCCGGTGCTACCTATCAGAGGGCTATGAATTTTATCTTCCATAAATACATCGGCACATCGGTTGAAATCTACATAGATGATGTGGTGGTCAAATCTGAAGGTTTTGAGAGTCATCTAGCTGATCTGCGAAAAATCTTGGAGTGCACCAGGAAGTATGGTTTAAAGATGAACCCTACTAAATGCGCATTTGGTGTATCGGCAGGTCAATTCTTAGGCTTCATGGTACATCAAAGAGGTATTGAAATCAGCAGGAAATCTATTGATGCAATTAATAAGGTTGTTGCTCCTGCCGATAAGACTGAGTTGCAATCCTTGATCGGCAAGATTAATTTTATTCGAAGATTTATATCTAATCTGTCAGGAAAGATCAAAGCCTTCAGTCCTCTATTAAAATTAAAAGCCGATCAGGAATTTGTATGGGAAACAGAGCAGCAATTAGCTTTAGAGGAAATTAAAAAGTATTTGGTAAATCCTCCAGTATTGGTTCCGCCTCAACACGGGAAACCTTTCAAGTTGTATTTGTCTGCCGATGATAATGTTATCGGATCAGCATTAATTCAAGAGTTTGAAGGGGAAGAACGTGTGATATATTATTTGAGTAGGAGACTGATAGACGCTGAGACCAGGTATTCGGCCATTGAGAAATTGTGTTTGTGTTTATATTTCTCTTGCACAAAATTAAGGCATTACTTGTTATCGGCTGAATGCACTGTCATATGCAAAGACGATGTGGTTAAGCATATGTTGTCAATGCCAATTTTGAAAGGAAGGATCGGCAAGTGGATCCTATCATTATCAGAATTTGATTTGCGTCATGAATCGGCTAAAGCGGTTAAAGGACAGGTAATGGCCGATTTTGTTACTCAACATTGCGGCGTGATAAATTATGCTGAGATTGCTCCATGGACACTTTTCTTTGATGGATCTACTTGCGGTGGAGGAGCAGGAATCGGTATTGTATTAATCTCGCCTCGAGGAAAGAAATATGAATTTTCATTGCCGATTGCTAGTACTTCAACAAATAATCAGGCTGAATATCAAGCTTTACTGAAAGGGCTAGAATTGCTCAGGGAAATTCGTGCCGATACAGTTGAAGTCTTTGGGGATTCCATGCTAGTCATTAATCAGCTGATTGGAACATATGAATGCCGAAGTGAAGTCTTGATTACTTATCATGGGAGGTGCCTGCAAATATTAAAGGAGTTTAAAGATTTTCGACTTGAACACATTCCCAGACTGCACAATGAAGAAGCTAATCGGCTAGCACAGCATGCTTCGGGATATCAATTGATCCGAGAAGTGTTGACATCGGTAATTGATGCCGATGACTGGAGAAGGGATATTGCCGATTACTTAAAAAATCCGTCTAGGAAAGTGGAGAGACGTATAAGGTTTCAAGCTACCAAGTATGTGCTCCTTGATACTGAATTATATTATCGCACTTTGGATGGGGTTTTACTCAAATGTCTTAGTAAAGAGGAATCGAAGAGTTTGATGGGTGAGATTCATGAAGGAGTGTGTGGGGCACATCAATCGGCATTTAAAATGAAATGGATGATTAGGAGGAACGGGTACTATTGGCCGACAATTCTCGAAGATTGCTTTAAATATTTCAAAGGGTGTCAGTCATGTCAGAAATTTGGTAATATTCAAAGAGCACCTGCATCGGCAATGAATCCTATAATCAAACCTTGGCCGTTTAGAGGATGGGCTATTGATCTCATCGGACAGATCTACCCACCGTCGAGTAAAGGACATAAATTCATACTCGTTGCTACCGATTATTTCACAAAGTGGGTTGAAGCAATTCCTTTAAAGAAAGTGTCATCGACAAATATGATTGATTTTGTGAAAGAACATATTGTTTACCGATTTGGTATTCCTCAGACTATTACTACCGATCAAGGAACTATGTTCACATCAGGAGAATTTGATAATTTTGCCATCGGTATGGGAATTAAAGTTCTAAATTCCTCTCCTTATTATGCGCAAGCTAACGGTCAGGCTGAAGCATCTAATAAAGGAATAATCAAGCTTATTAAACGGAAAGTTGAGGAAAATCCTAGGAGGTGGCATGCTCTTTTAAGTGAAGCTTTATGGTCATATCGGATGGCGTGTCATGGTGCAATTAAGGTCTCACCATATCAATTGGTATATGGGCATGATGCAGTCTTACCTTGGGAAATTAAGACTGGTTCTAGGCGTGTATTTTCTCAGGATCACTTGACAGCCGATGAGTATGACATGCTTATGAGAGATGAATTAGAAGATTTAGCAGGTCATCGGCTAAAGGCCTTAATCAGCGTCGAAGAAAATAAAGAGAGGGTTGCTAGGTGGTATGATAGAAAGGTGAAAGTAAAAGAATTTGCAAGTGGAGATTTAGTCTGGAAATTGGTTTTGCCGATTGGGACTAAGAGTTCAAAATTTGGCAAGTGGTCCCCTAGTTGGGAAGGTCCTTATCGGATAAATCAGTTGGCTCCTGGTAACGCATACATCTTAGAAACCCTCGAAGGAGTTATATTTCCCAGAGCATTAAATGGGAAATATTTAAAGAAATACTACCCCAGTATTTGGACGGATGCATAAATACAGAAATAAAGATATCGGCATTATATTACATTCACAGTCAATTGACAAAGTTCAGATTGCCGATGACTTGACAAAACCGATGAGTGAAGTCTACAGACTAAGGAAGGATTGAATAGCGGTTATCGCACGCAGGCGAATCTGGTCGGCTTCCTCCACTTCCCTGACGTCCGCATCGGCAGTGTCCTCTATCGGTTTAAGCTTTCTCCTCAGCGTCAGCGCCATACAGGCTTGATTGTCTCTGTCCTTTTGAAGAATTTTTAAAGTGTTGGACAGGTTGTCTTTCTCCTGTACGGTTTGGTTCAGGGCTGCTTCCACCTCTTTCAGCTCGGCCAATAAAGCTGTTCTCTTTGCCGATAGATCAGTAATTTTCTTTTCAAGATCGGTGCCTGAAGCCTCTAAGTTGCTCATGCTTCTGTGTTTTTCTTCGGCGGCCTGCTTGAATTGTAATATTTCTTCTTTAAGTTTTGATTGAGCGGCTCTATCGGCAATTCGTCGAGCGGCTTTTTGGTATTGGAGTTGTCGGCTCTCAAGGTGGGCGGCATGAAAAAGGATTTCTTCAATATTGTCGGGAACTTGGCCACGAATCGCTTTGAAGATTGCTCTTGTAGAGTCTGAATCTTGGACCAGCTGAGGTGTATCTTGGTGCAACAAAGATAATAATGTTTCTAATTTGGTTCTGACCTCAGCTGATACAGTTCCTAAGGCAAGCGCAGAACTTTCTTCTTCTTCATCATCAGGAATGTTGACAGTAAAAGAGAATAGGCTGTTTGGGGAGTCTTGTTCCTGCGAGGGGATTTGTCAGTTACAGGAGAAGGAATATTGCAGAATAATGGTTAACTTACTTGCTTCAAGGCGATTTCTTGCAGTTGGCTTGAGGAGGCGGCTTGCAATATGTCCTCAGCAATGCTTGCCGATGGATTGGTTCTGGCAGGGCTGAGTGGTGGCAAGTCTGTGGCTACATCGGCAAGTGTTTCTTGAGGTGCTGTTGGTGGTCCTGGTGCTGGCACATCCGGCGGTGTTGACTGAAGAGATGGTGCTGGAACTGTGGAAAGTGCTGATGCAATTTTGGATCGTTTCGACTGAAGGACTACGTAAGAGGAAGCTTTGCGCTTAGGCTGTGGTTCCTCAAACCCAGATGACTGGGGGGCATCGGCACCAGAGGACTGTGGTTTTGGATCGGCTGAAGCAGTTACAGATATGTCCACTTGTTGCTACAAGTAAATGGAATAATCAGTGCTAATTATAATAGTTGAAATCGGGTTAAAATTGGAGAAACATACCTCTGGAGAGTCGACAAGGATAACATCTGAAGGTGCGTTGACGGGTGATGGGGGACGAGTTGCCGATGAAGATTCTAGAAGTGTAGAACTCGCGCCCTGAAATATGGAATCGGTAAGTCACAGCAATAGGTATCGGCAAAAGAAAGGGAGGTGGTTACCTGAGATGACTGTGCCGAAAATATGACCGATTTAGTACCCTTCTTGGTACGACCGCGGCCCACTGGAGCATCTAACGAGGGAGCCTGGTGACCGATGATGGATACTGGAGAAATCGGCTGCAGCCGTATGACCTTGCCACTCTTACTCAATGTTGGGACCGGGTCATCAACCTGTCAAAGGAGGGGTTAGTTGCCGATGGATTAAGGAGGAGTTGAAAGGAGTGCAGAGGATTAGACTTACTGCATCGGCAGGGATGACGTGGTCAGGATCAATAGAGTTCCAGTAAAAATGAGGAGAGGCGAAAAATAGTTGTTCCTTCCATTCTTGCCACCATAATTTGAAGGATTCGGTGACAAAAGAAGCCGGTACCCAGTCAGTAAGATCGGCATTTGAGATGTCGACATTAGGAAGGAGAGTAACAATTCTGTGCCAATCCACACGGCTCGCGATGGTTTCTCTTGGTTTAATCACATCGGCAAAACATAAGTTGATGGGCAATTGTCCAAAAGCTAGTTGTCTTGCTACTGCCGATGGATAGTAGAACTCGTAGGTGGGATTGACATTCTTCCCGCTTCCAAAAATGTTTACCGGGATAGCATGAGGGGTAATTATTGCCCTTAGGATGTCAGCGTCCTGGTTCAGGGCCTCATCGGTAAGATTAAAGGAAAGAGGGAATCTTGTTGCTTCATCAACATACGGGACCCATGCCCGAAGCTCAGAGGGGATGCCGATGTAGAGGCTGTGGAAAAGATT
>CM041642.1:24173183-24183959 GCA_023333625.1 Bothriochloa decipiens
TTTTGAAAGCCCGTATTTTCAGTAACCGGATTTCTAGGGTTGTTACAGTCCTACCCCCTTATGAGAATCTCGTCCTCGAGATTCAAGAGTGTAACTTACTCTTTAAAAAGGTAGGGGTAGAGCTTCCTCATTTCTGACTCCTTCTCCCAAGTTGCTTCCCGTTCTGTGTGATTACTCCACTGAATCTTCAGATATGGTGTGCTGGAACTTCTAGTTTCCTTGGTGGTTCTGTCCATAATGCGGACGGGGTGCTCTCTGTACTCCAAAGTGTCCTGAATATCGAGTGCCTCTGCGGGTATCGGATGCTCTGGCGGCTGCAAACACTTGCGCAGTTGCGACACATGGAACACTGGGTGTACTCCTGCCAGTTGTGGGGGCAACTCTATTCTGTAGGCAAGCTTGCCAATCCTTTCACTGATTCTGTACGGTCCCACATATCTTGGTGCTAGCTTTCCCTTTACGTGGAACCTGACGGTCCCTCGAAGTGGGGAGACCTTGAGGTAGACATAGTCTCCTACCTCAAACTCGAGGTCTCTGTGCCTCTTGTCGGCATAACTCTTTTGACGGCTCTGGGCAATTTTTAGATTTTCTCGTACCTGAGCGACTCCTTCCTCGGCCTCCTTAATGGTGGCCGGGCCAAAGAACGATCTTTCACCCGTTTCAGACCACATCAAGGGTGTCCTGCATGGTCTTCCGTACATAGCTTCGAAAGGTGACATCTTGAGGCTAGCCTGGTAGCTGTTGTTGTAGGAGAACTCTGCAAAGGGCAAGCTCTTCTCCCAATCAGTCCCATATTTCAGAACACAAGCTCGAAGCATATCCTCAAGTATCTGGTTCACTCTTTCTGTCTGCCCATCTGTCTGAGGGTGGTATGCGGTACTGTAATCTTGCTTGCTGCCGATTGACTTGTTCAGGGCTTTCCAGAACTTGGACGTATACTGCGGTCCACGATCAGATATTATACTCTTAGGGGCTCCATGCAGCTTGAGAATGTTTCCAACATACAAATCTGCTAGCTGGCCGACTCGGGCATCAGTCCTGATGGCTAGGAAGTGAGCTACCTTAGTCAAGCGATCGACTATTACCCATATGGCATCATGGCCCTTCGGGGTTCGAGGCAAACCCACAATGAAGTCCATAGAAATGCTATCCCACTTCCATTCAGGTATATCCAGTGGCTTTAGCAGCCCTGCAGGTTTCTTATGCTCAGCCTTGACGCGTTTGCAAATGTCGCATTTAGCAACATGCTCTGCAATGTCTGATTTCATGTTCTTCCACCAGAATTTCTTCTTCAAATCAGCATACATTTTAGTACTGCCTGGGTGGATACAATACTTGGAATCATGACCTTCTGATAGGATTTCGTTGCGGATAGCTGGGTCGGCAGGCACACAAATTCTGTCCTTGTACCAATAAGTGCCTAGCTCATCCTCACTGAACTCTGGGCACTTGCCTTGTGTCAGGAGTTCGTGTATCTCCCAAATTTCTAGGCACTGGCGTTGGGCTTCACGGATCCTATCCATGAGGGTGTAGTGTACGCGAAGCTCATTCAACAGGCCATGAGGTATCACCTCCATCTGTAACTCATCAATGCCCTCTTGCAACTCTTTGGGCAAGGCGGTGGTGAACAAGGCATGACAATGACTTTTGCGGCTAAGAGCGTCAGCGACCACATTGGCCTTCCCAGGGTGATAGAGAATCTCCACGTCGTAGTCGTTAAGCAGCTCGAGCCAATGACGCTGTCTCATGTTCAGATTTTCCTGGGTGAAAAAGTATTTCAAGCTCTTGTGATCGGTGTAGATCTCGCATTTGTTCCCTATCAGGTAGTGCCTCCAAATCTTCAGGGCATGGACCACGGCTGCAAGCTCGAGATCATGGGTGGGGTAACGCTGTTCATGCTCCTTAAGCTGGCGGGAAGCATAGGCAATGACTTTCCCATTCTGCATTAGAACACAACCAAGCCCGTGGCGAGATGCATCGCAATAGACCACAAAGTCCTGGTGGATGTCGGGCAAGGCTAGAACAGGCGTTGTAGTGAGCTTCTCCTTCAGGGTCTGGAAACTTTGTTCGCATTGGGGCGTCCATTCAAACTCTTTGGTCTTCTTCAGGAGGTTGGTCATGGGGCGAGCTATCTTAGAAAAGTTCTCGATGAATCGGCGATAGTAACCAGCCAACCCCAAGAAACTTCTCACATCAGTCACATTCCGTGGCTGCTCCCATTCCTTCACCGTCTCAATTTTTGATGGATCAACAGCTACTCCATCAGCATTGAGCACATGACCTAGGAAAGCGACCTCCTCAAGCCAGAACTCACACTTGTTGAACTTGGCATAGAGCTGATGTTTTCTCAACTTCTCCAGCACCATCCTCAGATGTTGCTCATGCGCTTCGGCGGTGGTAGAATAGACAAGAATGTCATCAATGAAGACCACCACGAACTTATCCAGCTCCTGCATGAACACTTTATTCATCATGTTCATAAAATAAGCCGGCGCGTTCGTAAGGCCGAAGGACACGACGGTGTACTCATACTGCCCATATCTGGTGACAAATGCTGTCTTAGGAATGTCTTCCTCTCTGATCTTCATCTGATGATATCCTGATCTGAGGTCGATCTTGGAGAAGTACTTGGCATTACGAAGCTGATCAAGCAGGTCATCTATCCTCGGCAAAGGATACTTGTTCTTTATAGTTACGGCATTCAGGTTCCGGTAATCAACGCACATCCTCTGCGTTCCATCCTTCTTCTTAACAAACAGAACAGGAGATCCCCAGGGCGAGGCACTGGGCCTAATGAACCCTTTCTCGGATAGTTCCTCAAGCTGTTTCTTAAGCTCCTTAAGCTCGTCAACTGCCATACGGTAGGGTCGCTTGGAAATCGGACTCGTACCAGGCATCAGGTTGATCACGAACTCAACATCTCTGTCCGGTGGCATTCCTGGTAGCTCTTCCGGAAAGACGTCCGGGTACTCGCAAACTACGGGCACTTCCTCCAGTGACTTCTCTTCCAAGGCACACAGCATGGATATATCTGTCCCTTTGTTTGGCTCACATCTGACCTGACGGCCACTTGGATGGGTTATATCCACGAATCTGGGTGAGCAAGATATCACTCCTTTGTTCTGGGTTAACCAATCCATCCCTAGAATGACGTCTAGGCCTTCGAAGGGTAGCAAGGTAAGATCAGCAAGAAAGGTAAGACCCTCGATGGTGATACTCCCTCCCTTACATATTTTGGTACAACAAATATTGCCCAAGGGTGAACTGGTGTATAAGGCCTCTTTTCGTGGAGTGACAGGTATGAGGTGCTCTCGAGCAAACTTGGAGGATATATATGAACATGTAGCACCTGAATCAAACAGCACGGATGCCTTAACTCCATGCACTAAAAACATACCGTACACCACGTCGGGGGCACTCTGGGCAGCCTCTGCTGAGATGTGGGTGAGGCAGCCACGGGGCGCTCGGGATGGCATCTGCTTGTGCGGGGTGCCTTGGTTCTGCCTGGCGGGCACTGGTGTAGCTGGTGCAGCCTTGTTTGGGCACTCGGCTGCCTTGTGACCTGGCTGGCCACAAGCGAAGCAAGTGTAGGTCATGCCGCCTGTGGGGGTTGGCACGGCGGACCTCCACGTGCTACCTCCAGGTGCGGCACGAGCGTATGCTTGGCGGTCCTGAGCAGGGCGAGGGTAGTTGCTGGTGTGGGTACCACCGCCCCGGCTCGAACCGTGAGCCGCTCCCTGGGCGAAGCGAGAGCGGGGAGGCTGAGAGGTCTCACCACGCGACCTCCGTGGGGCAGGTGCGCGGGAGGTGCCCTCAGTACGACGCTTCTTGTTCTTGCCAAGCGCCTCCCTCTCCGCGAAAACCTCGTCGCGGTCCTTCTCAATCTCCATGCACCTGTCAATCAGGTCACGAAGGGTGTGGCTTTTGGTGCCTGAGAGAGAGAGCCTGATACGACTAGACAAGCCCTTGCGGTAGTAGTACATCTTCTCCTTCTCAGAGTTCACCACTGAGACGGGTGCATAGCGTAGCAGGTTAGTGAAGCGGGTGGTGTACTCATGCACCTTGTCAGCTCCCATGGAGATGTTGCGGAACTCGTTCTCTTTCTTCTCCAGCGCACCCTCACGGATGAAGAATGCGCGGAACTCGTCCACAAACTCATCCCAGGAGATGTTAGCGGGGTCTCGGTGGGTTTCGCAGAGGCTGTCCCACCAAGATCGTCCAGCACCCACAAGCTGGTGAGCTGCCAAGCCAACGCACTCCTCGTCAGTGCAGGTGGTCAAGTCCAGCTTCTTCTCAATCTCCTTAAGCCAATCATCAGCAGCGATAGGGTCGATGCTAGTGCCATCGAACGTCGGGGGTCTCAGCTTGAGAAAGAACTCCAGCTTCTTGTAGAAATCATCGCGGGGCTCCCGGTGCTGGGGGTGCAGCATGCTCTCAGCTAAGACTCGAAGAAGTTCGGTCTGCTGGGCCATCACATCTGCCAAGAGTGGCACGGGAAGTGGTGGTGGAGCTGCATCTCCTCCTGTGGCAGGCTCGGGCTCAGCAGCAGGCTGGGGCTGTCTTCCAGCCACACCTCCGGCAGCTGGTTCCGGCTCAACTACCGGTGGTGGCGATGGGTGTGCAGGTCGTGGGGTGGCAGCGCGGGGTGGCTCCTCAAGGTCGAGGGGTATGCGACCAACGCGTGCACGACCACTTCTGCGTCCGCGGCCCCTGGCGGGCACGGGTGAAGGAGAGCGGTTTCTCAGGCGGCTGGCACGACGAGTGGACATCCTGCTCAACAGAAACCTTAGATTAGGGCATACGCGCTTAATATAACTTTGACATTAAAGATATACTATTTTGAAATAATTTTAAAACATTGCTAATTTATCCAACAACTCAGATGAAGAAGCATGAAGATCCAATAAGATGCGATAAAAACCAAATCATTCATTACATCAGGGAGGTTACATGGCGATGTCTTTAGCGGCTACGCTTGGAGACTCGCGAGAAACGTACTACACGCAGGTAGTCTAGCAAAAAGGGTGGACAACTACTTAACATCATGGTGAGTCTGGTCACTTGGCCATACAGGGCTCATAACCTCCTGACCTGATATTACTCTAGACCATCTCTAGAGGCTGGTCCATACTGTAAGCTGTGGGAGGTATACCGATGCCAGAAGCCTGGATCTGCTCGTCGGTCATCTGAAGACGAGAGACGTAGCGACGGGCTTCCTCGAGCTGGGGAGTGGACACTGCCTGTCCACTAAGTCCAGTGGTGGGACATCCACTCAAGTTGAGGCGAGATTGTCCCAGCTCAAATGTCTCAACCCTGACTCTCTTACGGCCACGTAAGGGAAGCTCGTCCTGCAACTCCTCGTACTCTCTGACCCTCTTGCGATCTGACCTCCTCCAAGCTTCCATAGTGCGTTTGAGCTTATCCATGAGGTATGCCGTCTTATGGACATAGTTGATCAAGTGTCCCTGGTTGTAGCTAGCAAGAGTGTATTCCTGTAGCAGCTTCCCACGTTGAGCCTTGCACTGCTCACGGAGTTTGTCCCTGTAGGCAGCATCTTGACTCTTTTCCTGGAATCTCTTTGCAATGTCTTCGTTCTTCTCAGCCATAGTGGTCTCAAGCTCCCAGATGTTCTTGTTGAGTTGGCTGTTGTGTATTTGCAGCTTATCCATTTCGCTCATCAGACTAGTGATCTGATCCTGGTGAACGAGCTCTTTGCGTGCTATCTCACGCTCTAGATCTGCAATCTTTTGCTTCCATGCTGCTTCTTTAGCCTCCGACTTGCTGATCCTCTCATCAACTTCCATCAGGTAGCGACGATCACGGCGTCCCTTCCGCTCCAACTCAGCAATGTACATTTCCTGGCACTGCATGTACATCATGGAGGCGCGGTGGCAGGGGTTGCGGTCGACTCTGGTATTCTGCTCGATGTAGATGACCTTTCCCCAAGTACCCTGCTGATCATCGAGGGCACGAGGAAGCAGACGAAAGCGACTTTCCTTCATATAGTCAGCTCCGTTGCGTAGCACAGTACGGAGTGCCTGGCGCGAAACGGTCTGAACACACATGTCGGTGTCGTTGTCGAAGGCGAAGTCAGTGAAGGAGGTAACTTCGGGCAGGTTTATGCTTGCAGGCACGTTGATGTGGACTGCCTTGTAGTCCTTGATGCCTCCTTCAAGGGTGGGCTTGCCGCGGCAAAGATACTCGACGTTCTCCACGGGAACACCTAACTCGTTGAGAACCTCGCGAAGCACGTGAGCATAGCCTCCATGCTCTGTTCCGTCGAGTCTGAACTCAACGATATCCATTGGTGGTAACGGACCAAGCGGCAAGTTGGGGTCCATCTGCAGGTGACACGAGAAAGAAGTTAGAAAAGTTGCAGAGAGAGGTAAGCCATGCATAAAAGCGTATGCAATGGTCGGTGTATAACCGAGAGATTTCAAGATTTTCCTAATTCTATCGTCCAATCCTATGGGTCTCGTCCTAGGGTCAAGCATGGCTCTGGTACCAACTGAAACATCCTCAATTTTCCACGAAGGGAAAATACACAGAATGGCGGATAATATAATAGTTTGAAGCTTCAAACCATCTCATTATCTCGCAATAGTCGATACAGGATCCATACATCGTACAAAAGATTACAATTAGGGGGAATTACATAAATAATTCACCGCCACACTGGCGGAATCATCAGAGTAGCAGCAGCCTCTGGAACAGCTGCAAAAGGCGGAAGTACAATAAAATCTCCAAAAAGAAGCCTGAGCGTAGGAACGAGACGTCTACTCCTCCTCATCGTCATAGTCGTAGTCGGGCTCACCTGCCAAATAATTTTCAGTACGGTTTGTACTGGCCACATCTCCCACCCTATGCTTTGCTTTTGCTATGTAGTATTTGGTGGGATGCAAGGATATAATCAAATCGACCTATTATGTGGCTGTAGTTTCCTATGCAAACAGTGACCAATATTATATAATATAATTCATCAAATTTTAATCCATCTCATCCACACATCCAAACCCATTCCATCACCATCACACACATCTCACCCTCTCACACTCAGTCGACAGGTCCAACTCCCTCTCGGAGCCTGTCTCAGCGGCTCACAGCCGGAAGGGTAACACCAGGGGAGAAATAGAAGGACTCCTCTCACTACTCCCGAGAAGCGTGGGTCTTAGGAAAGAGCCATACCAGTGGCCCACGGACTATATATAGATTCATAAACTCTGCAGAGCGTGTACTCCCGTAACCACAAGATCACCATCATCGGCGGTGCCCCGCCTAAGCTGATTCCGGCTGCTTTCTAACCGGTGCGATGCCACCCTACCACTCAGTACTGGGACATCCCGGATAGGTACCACCGGCACACTGAGACTGTGAGACATAGTACCGGGCCCCCGTGGTCACTATGCTGTCTAAGGAGGGTGTGGGTCTCCACGCCCGTACCTCCCGACACTTTCTACTAACAACCTAGTAGTAGTGGCACCGTCCTAGTTAGTCAGACATCCGTCTCCCGCCCATACAAGAGCGAGTGGTGAGCACGTAAGTCCCAAGGTTCCGGTCCTCAAGAGATATCAGGTCCTAGGGGGGATCAGACAGGATTATCTTCTCTTTTGGGACTACAACAGTCCGTGCTACAACAGCACCTCCTTCCCGGGGCTTCGCTCCACGAAGGTTCTCACCCCCGGGATCTCCTTATGCATCACAATGTGCCCGCCACAAGCACCTCACACGGGAATGCCCAGAACACATTCCCCGGCAAGACTCGCCCACATGGCTCGTCGTAGAATCCTGTCCGATCGACTCAACCCTCACCACACACCCAAGACGCACGCAGCACTCTCCCCAAGTAAAGTGGCACCACGTGCCTTAACCATATGACCATACTCTCCACCACGCATCATTATCACACAGATACAAGCGTAGTAGAAGTAAAGCATCATAGATAAAATAAGCAAGCGTCTAGCCTATCAGCAGGTGTGCAGGAGTAAGGTTGCGACAAGGTAAAGGCTCATCAAGCAGTTCTATCATGCAACCTATCATCAGGTGATATTCATAATTAAAGCACTAGCAACTAGATATTATGCCATGCGTAATAGGATCTACGAGGTTGGGTGGGGTGTGGCACCTGTGAAGTCATCACCGAGCTCCTCCTCGTACTCGTAGTCGTCCTCCTCAAGCTGATCCTCCTCTGAAACGAGACATAATAGCCGCGTTAGCGACTCCTATAGAGTCAACACAAAGAAGCAATAAAATTCAATAACTCCAAATGCACTCATACACAAGCCTATGACGTAGAGCTTATTTTTATGAAAATTTGGACACTTGGTTAATATTTTTCGGAGTTCGTATGAAGAAGTTATGAATTTCCGAAGTTTATTCTATTTTCGGAAAAAGAAAAAGGGCAGATTAACCTGGAGCTGACACGTGGCAGCTTCTGATTGGGCCACGTGGCGTGCAGAACAGTGCAGCTGAGGATGTGCTGACGTCATGCTGACATCAGCACTGACGGGACCAATCAGCGGCTGACAGGTGGGGTCCACTGTCTGGTCACTGACAGGTGGGGCCAGGTCAACGGTCAACGTTGACGGTCTCGACTGGGCCTCGAAAGGACAGGGCTGGATCTGGTTCGAGTTTGGTCGGCACTGTACACTCGAGGTGGGGCGGTCCGGTCGACCCCTCGAGGACGGAGCTCGCTCTGGCGAACGGACTGGCCTCGAGAACGAAACCTCGCCTGGCGAACGGACTGGCCTCGAGAACGAAGCCTCGCCCGGCGAACGGACTGGCCTCGAGAACGAAACTTCGCTCGGCGAACGGACTGGCCTCAAGAACGAAACTTCGCTCGGCGAACGGGCATGACCTCGAAGACGAAACTTTGTTCGCACGAAAGGGGCAGCCCTCGAGAACAGTGTGCCCCTCGAGACTTGACCATCTGGCCTCGAGCCGGGACCTCGACTCGGGCAGGGCCTCGATTAGGGCCAGGACCTCGACTCCGTCGGTCGGACCTCGACTCGTCGGGTGAACCCTCGACTCCGTCGGGCGGACCCTCGACTCGTCGGGCGGACCATCGACGAACGTCGGGTGGACCCTCGACGAACGTCGGGCGGACCCTCGACTCGTCGATCGGACCCTCGACTTCGTCGGGCGGAACCTCGACTGGTCGGGTGGACCCTCGACGAATGTCGGGCTGATCCTCGACTTCGTCGGTCGGACCCTCGACGAATGTCGGAGCTTAAGCTGAGCTACGTGGCTGGTCGGCTAGGTGCTCTAACTCGGGGAAATCGACCCTCAAGCCGGTGGCGGTCAGCGAGGCGCGGCAGCAGCGTCTGGCGACGGCGAGGCCAAATCTGCCGGCGAAACCGGGCGTTGGTCTCCATCTTCCTTCTTGCCCTTCGATGGGAGAAGCTGGGATCTCCATGAGCTAACTACCGGGGCTGGTCGAGGCACGGCGGTGCGTGCGTGGCTCGGCGGCCACGGCGGACGCTCCGGCGGCCAGAGTCCGGGGAGGCCGGAGCTGCAAAAGTGCGTGGCTCCAACTGTGGCCTGTGCCGGCTCCAAGAGGTTGCCAAAAACGTGCTCTAGACTACGGCGAAGCTATCGGTCGCGGTAAGGAAGGAAACAGGGGTAAGGGGTGCGAGAACATCGACGATGTACTGGTGGTGGCCATGGCCGAGCAGGGCGAGGGCGGGGATGCTTACTCGCGCAGCGACGGTCGAGGAAGGTGACGCAGGCTTGGTGGCGACTCGGTGCAGGGGAGCGAAGCCGGGCGTCGAGGTGGGTATGCGGCGTTCCCAGGTCCTCCTCAGCGCGCGGACGGCGGCAGCAGCAGCACTCTAGCTCCGCCTCCTTCCTGCTCCTCCCTCCTTCTCTCTCTCTCGACCGATCTGGTGGCGGGTCTCCACAAGGACGGCGGGGCGATGGGGAAACCCTAGAGGCCAGGGTGCTCCTCTTTAAATAGGCACGGCGGCCGGCCATGGACGGCGGAGGCAGAAGATGCCCATCGGGCGGCTGTGCGCGGCCACGATTAGGGTTAGGGTTCGGTGAAGCGCGGCGCAAGCAGGCGGTTAGATGGACGGCGCGGAACGCGGCCGTACTCGGGCGGACGGCGGAGGCGCGCGGTGCACAAAAATGGTGCGTCGGACGCGACGCGCGGTCGACAGAAGTGGTAAAAGGAAGGAGCTGACAGCTCGGTCCCACGCGTCAGCGGGACGGGGCGGCGAGCGGCGGAGACAGGCCCATGTTGGGCCATCCTGGTTAACTGGGCCGCGGCAGCGCGCGAGCAAGCGCGCGCGCGAGCGGGCGTCGGGACGCGGCAGCGCGTCGAGCGCGACTGGGCCGACTCTCGAGGCAGGCCGGTCGGGTGAGCGCGCGAGCGAGCGGGCAGGCGGTAGCGCAGCAGGCCGAGCTGGGCCTCGAGCTCGGGCAGGCGGTCAAGCTGGGCCTCGAGCTCGCAGCAGGCCGGCGGTCGAGCGCGCGGACGAGCTGGCCAGCGCGGGGGGGGTTCGGTAGCAGGCATATATGTATACATACATTAAAAGGTTATTCGATTTTTATTAACATCACATAAAATCGAATAAGAGGCAAAACATTCTCTCGTAATTTAAATGCAATGCTCGGGCTATCGTCAGGTGCTATTTGTGCAACTAGGTTTCCTACATGACATCCACCATTCACTGGTAAACTTTAGAAAAATTTTTGAAAGCCCGTATTTTCAGTAACCGGATTTCTAGGGTTGTTACAAGGCCTCTGTTGACCCGGTCAATGATGACGTCAGCATGACAT
>CM041642.1:24210028-24223652 GCA_023333625.1 Bothriochloa decipiens
AAAAGACCGCTTCATTGACAGAGACCAGTACTTCACGGCACTCATCACTTCATCTTTGCCTTTGTACATAGCTCCCTCTACTAGTTCATTCTCATAATATTCCCACGGCACAGAATTTCCTTCGTTGATCATCAAATTCTTCGAACTGTTACTATTCCACTCCAGTGGGACAGGAATTTCATTCTCATCTTCAGATGAGTCAGTTTCAGATATATTCTCATTCTTCATATCTTCCATCGCCATCTCTTGAACTATATGCTCTATGCGCTCTCCTTCGTCCGCTTCACCCGTCGGTACCATAGATGACAGGTGATGATCACTCTCTTCATTATCTTCCTCATTATCATTGTGATTGTCATGGCTCGGACCTCCTTCTTCTTCTACACCGTGTACCTCATGAACCTCCTTCGTATATGCCTGAGCAAGAAGGACTAGAGGCCACCCACGTTTTACAGCTTTGTTGACGTATTTTCTCCATGTTGATGTTGCATTAAGCGGTACTAACTCCCAAAAAATGCCCTTCCGAGCACGACTAACGATACCCATGACCTTAACGTCATGTTGGTTGCTGTCAAGCCTAAATATTCGCATCAACCAATTCTGCACACCACTAATTGTTCTCTCATTTGCCCTAGACACCCATCTACTTACTGAGGCAAATCCTGACAGATCAACCCCGTGTACACCTTGAATAATTTCTCCTTCTCCATAATAAATTTGAAATCCTAACTTCTCCGACATCTGTGTAATCTAAAAATTTTAGCTAAAATACCTTTTCACTAATATATTACTAATATTATTTTAACTATAACTATTTAATTTAACAATATATATAAAATAAGAATATAAGTAATACTACCGAAATATAATATTAATCGCTCAACTGCTCATTACATTATCTAACAATTAATATAACACACATTAAATAATTATATATAAAATTATTTTTTTACTTACCGAAAATTTTCCTCTTCCTCTCTTCTTCTTCTTCCTCTTCTTCTTCTCTTCCTCTCCTCTTCTCTTCTCTTCTCTTCTCTTCTCTTCCTCTCCTTCTCTTCTCCCCTTCCGCGCCAGCCGGCAGCGGCCGGCCGCCTTATATAAAGCCGCCACGTCGCCCCGTGTTCGGGCGACAGGGGCCAAAGTCGCCCGCTGGTCGGGCGACGTGGGGCCCGCCATGCCACGTGCACGGCCAAGTCGCCCCCTGGTCGGGCGACATGGGCCACGTCGCTCATCGGCCGGGCGACGAGCTCCACGTCGCCTGTTGGTCGGGCGACATGGCCCAGGTAGCCCGCCAGTCGGGCGACAAGGCCCATCTTCGCCCTTCCAACGGGCGACTAGTGACCTATCCCTGCAATTTTTTGAAAACGGAGACTAATTTTGTAATTTTTTTAAAAAATAAGTTTATTAATAAAAAAAATTCCCAAATGGTGATACCGACACACAAACCTTACAAACTCCAGTACCAGTTTTTGGCCCAGATGGCGCCCATGGCCTCGAGCGGCGGCACCCCCTTGGTCTCCGACTGCTATCTCGGCCATGAACGGAGGCGCGGCCTGCAGGAGTGTGGTTTGGAAAATTTTTAATTTAAATTAAACAAGCTCTGATGGGCCTTGCTATTAAAGGACATCGCTCCACAGTTGGGCTGGTCCGTGTCCTCTTAATTATGAGGCCTCTTCAGATTACGGGCCGGAGAGCTCGGAAGAAACGACGCCTACGTTTTTTTAAAGTACAACGCAAACCTTTACACACGCATGCACATTCACCCCTATAAACATACGTACGCAAACCCTACCCTATGAGTAAAACTGAGCACTCAGCAGATCTAGAGATTTTTGAAGTCACCACTGACGCCTCGTCCACGACGGGAACGCCTACCTAACACATGCGCCTGCGGCAGCGACCGCTTCCGAGCCCAAAAGAAAACGATAATTTATTCGTTTATTGAAGTATTTATTTATTTATTTTGTCAATTTGCCCCCCTTTGATTATGACTTAGTGACATGCTCGACCATCTGAGCCAATGACATGTCCACAAGCTGACTTTTGAACTGGCAACATGCATGATGCCGACACCGGCGTTTGGCGTTGGCGATCTAGCGGCTGAGGACCAAGCGTCCAACTGCAAGCCACCTAGGCGGCGGAGACCCGGCTCGCGTGCCACGCTGGCCGCTGGGGACTGAAACTGCGTACAGACCCCAATAGTCAAAGCTAGAGTAGAATTGTCTATCTACAAGGGAAAAGGATCAGGGTCGTCTATCTCCTCCTCCGATTAATTACTGTTTACACAGTACAATAAGCCGCAGCCGGCTGCTGCGGCTCCTCCTTCTCCGATTAATTACTGTTTACACGGTACAATAAGCACCAACAGCCTTCTCAACTAACTGTCGTTGATCTCCAAGTCTAAAGTACGATCAGAAAGAATCTCGCAGCTATCACACTCACAGCGGATCAACCACGGCTTCCATGCACGCATGGCAACAACCGTCTCTACTCTATGTCCCAAGCCTTTGGCAATGGCAGTGGCACGAGTACAGTTAGGCAATCAACTAGTGTCCTCCCTCTCCGAATAAGTGTCTCGTTTCCCCAATCTTTAAATATATATTAAAATACACTAATATTTATGTTATATAATTAGCATCATTAGAAAGATCTTAAGTCTAATTTTTAATAAATTTATTTAAAATACATAATTTTCTACGAATTGTATTAAATTTATATCTCAAAAACCTAAAATATCACTTAATTTGAGACGGAGGGAGAGGAAGAGAGTATATATTTATTTACATGGATTATCGTGGAGTATCGACCATTGTTGTCATCTCATGTACTTTTTTCATTAAAAAAAGGAAAGACTAATCCACTCCACTGTAACTTAAGTACACCGACGTACTGGATAGGACAATTCTAGCTTGGACTAATACAAAGTCAACAAAGATTACCAGGTAAGGGAAGACAGAAACAGCTCCGTTTTATTTGTTCCCAGCTTCCCGCGGATCCCACATGACCGGATGCCCGCGTCACCAGTTTTGAAATGTAGAGGCAGTCGCAACTACCTAATTGGTTTTTACTCGCTTCTCTTTCGTGGACAGTGGACTTGCCGTTTAACAAGCGCTTATTTAATACGGAGTAAGCAACAAACAATTCCTCGAGAAATATCTTCGCAATCTTTAATCTATACTATATCCTGTTTGGCACGAAATCTTTGATGACCTCATAATATCCACTGTATATATATAAGAGCAAAACTAATAATACAAACTGCTATTGACCGTATGAAAACTCAATCTATCAGAGTATACTTCTTCTGTCCCTAAATATTTGTAGTTATTGATGTGCATGACATAAGTTTGACTTGGTTTATAGAAAATATACGTAACATTTATGTCTTCAAATAAATTTATTAAAGAACTAGATTTTTTTTCTATTTTTCTCGAATACGCAAAAGACTTGTGCATCTTTGCATTTAAGTAGAAAAGTTTCTTACAACCGCACTTTCACGCGTTTTGGGAGAGAAGGTATTACATGAAGCGCTACTCCCGAACAGTACATCGTAAGCGGATTACTCATAAATCGACAACCTAGTCTGTGCGCACCGGCTTCGATCCATAGATCGGAGGTGGCGCTCAAGCGCGTCCGCCGCGTTGCCCACGTCGTCCGCGTGGTCACCGTGGTCGTGCAGCGTCGGGGAAGAGCTCCCGCATATCCGTGGCGTCGCCGGGTTTGGGGTCGCCGAACATGGCCTCGAGGTCCTGCGTGGCCTCCTTCGTAGTCCTCACTTGGAGCAGGACCATCCTCTGCACGAGGAGATACTCGCCTTGCTTGGCCACCGGTTGCTTGGACAATGGCTGTGCCGTAATGCGCCTGCTCTGTCGAGGCATCATAGACGAGGAAGACTTGATGGACGGCGGCGACAAAAGCGGTGAGGCGGCCTTCCTGAACACCCGTTGCGTGAAACGCTTCAAACGCACGGTGAAGGAAAGCGAAGCAGAGTGGCCTCCGTCGTTGTCCTCCACGTCCCGATCGGCGCTGAGGTGGCCAGACATCGCTACGTTGGCCACTGGTGTGCGTCAGATTTTGGCATCCACAGCCACAGCCTCGATGGTCACACGAGGCGACGATGGTGGTGTGTCTTCCGAGAGCGGAGCGACAGCCACCTCTGGAGGTCCGACGGACGCCGCCGTGGACACCACGTCCAGCATGACCGGCCGCGCGGGCGGCATAGACTCTACAATGGCCAAGGAGACGGGCCTCGATGACGCGGCAGGCGCGCCATCGGCCTCCACCACCCAGTTGAACACCGGCGACGAGGACGGAGCAGCGATGGTCATTGGAGGGGTCGACGATGCGGGGTCCAGAGTCGCCATGCCCTGACCGGTCTGCGTGTTGCCGAGCGGTGATAGCGGGCCTTCAAGGATGATGGCCCAGGTGACATCCATCGAGGTGGGAAACGGACCGGCAGGCTCCATTGAGCCATGGTGCGGGTTCTGAATCGGAGGCACGACAGCTGCACCAGCCAATGGGCGAGTGACCCGCGGCCGCCAGACCATGGACGGTTGGCCGGCGGACTCTTGCTCCCTCTTCCGACGCCGACGACAGCACTGGCATGATTGGCGACCACGTCCACCCATGGAACTCGCATGACCGTAGGCGTTGTGCACAACATCATTGGCGCAGTCACTGCACTACCATTGTCCACGATCGTTGTGCCCGACGACGTTGACAACGTGCCTCGTTCTCCTCCCTGCGAGATGACCAAGTCCCCGGCAGCGGAGGCATCGCCAAGGCAGGGTAGAAGTGGTGACACGATGCCCTGCCGCGAGGCACTTGAAGCAGAGACCATCGGCGTAAGTCAAAAACTGTCATGGTCCGACGCTGCCCCCGCTGTTCAACCCATGGCGCTGCCGCGGCCGCGGCAGTCGAGCCAGCTGGGGAAGGCACTAGGGTAGCACGCACTGCCACCCTTCGGCGTCCGGGGCAGTCGAGCGACGTGCCCCTCCAAGCCGCTGGTGGACGGGGAGCTGCTCCGGGACGACTCTGACGATTGGCCTCCCGTCATGCTCACGTCATCCGAGGTGTTGTCGTGCAGGGACACGACCCTCCACTAGATGAACAGGGATGCCACTCACCAATTGGGGACGTGGTCGATCATGCCGCCTCCATCTTCATCGGTGACCGCACTGCCCACGAGCCGCCCCGCCGCGGCCCAGAGCCATGACCGGGCTAGCCTGCGGCCACTCTCGGGGCGGAACGGCATGCCTTGGCGCCCAACATGCAGCATCAAGGTAAGACAAGGGTCGCTCATCGCCGGACGCGTCGCCATTGTCGTCTGCCCACCGCCGCTGTTTCGAGCGTCCTTGCATGCAGCTCCCGCGGTGGAAAGGCGTCGCATTGGGAGACAGTGATGAGGATGGGCTCGGAATGGGGGCAGACGGGTTGACGAGGAAGGCGTCGAGGCCGAGGCCACAACCGCCCATGTCCACGTCATCGTCGTCCTCCGGGACATCCTCCATGGTGACTATGGAGTAGTCAGGTCCGGCCAAGCCACCGTCGTGGTCTTCGAAGGTCTGCGTAGCCATCGGAGGGTTGTGGAGGACCTTGTCCTCGACGCCATCCTCAACGGTAGCTCCGGGTGGTGGTGCTGTGGGCGCGCTTGCCGACAGCGTGTGGAGGACCCCGTCCTCAACGCCGGCCACCGCAGCAGTGCAAACAACCCGAGTCGAGGTGCCCCCTTCCTCGGCGTCAGGGCCGATGGGGGCTGCTGCTGTAGCTACGCAACTGACCGGTGGCATGCAAGGACAGGCCCCAATGGCGGAGGTGAGTTGGGTGGCCTTCGACGGCGACATCGAGGATGGCGGCCTACTGGGGCCTGACTGCGGTGTGGCCACAGGCCTCCCAGGGTCTGTCAACGATGACAACAACGTCGAGGAAGGCGGCCTGCTGGGGCCAGACTCCAGCATGGCCACAGGCTTCCCAAGGCCACCAGTAGCGTGGCCAACCGCCTAATCTGAAGGAGCCCCGGGCCATGGCCCCTCCCTATCCGACTGAGCAATGCTAGGCTCATTGCTTGGCACATCAAACCGCTCCCCGCCACCCCACGACAGACGCAGGGCAGGAAAGGCAGGGGAGGAGTGTTGTGGGGAGGGAGGCCATGTGGCCTCGGCGCCGGTCGTCATGGCGGGCGGGCGGTGGTGGCGCACTCGCCCTGGCGCGAGGACGGGGCCGCGGGGGTGAGAAGGTGAGGACCCCTGGCATGGCCTAGGGGGAGAACATCGACGGTGGCAGGGAGGGTCCGGCCACCGGATCCGGCCCGACGGTGCCCCGACGGCCGTCCCTGACCCAAGCGTGGCGGCGGTGCCGAGCGGAAGTGGCGGCGGCGCCCCGGACACACCGGCGGGCAAAACAGAGAGCAGGAGAGGGGAGGGAGAAGGGGAGAGGCGTGGTGAGGGGGAGGAGGAGTGAGCGACCGGTGCCGGGGGCGGTGGGCCTGACACAGCGCTAGGTTTTGCCCATCCTCCTTCCAAAGAGTGGACCGTGAATCCCCCTACTAAGCTGGTTTAAAGAACTAGATTCAAAGATCCTTCCAATAATACAATTTTTTTCTCAATCCTGCCCAACCCTAGGCGCGCTTTTTATTAAGCAGAAGATAGTCCAAACCCAAAGGTAACTGATACAAAAGGGTTCACGGGTAATCCATAAATTACCAACAAAGCCCTCAACACGACACAAAAAGCAAGAATACGGAGGGGTGGGGGACCCTCCTCCTAACAACCCAGCAACTGCGCCTAGTACAAACTAAACCTCAACACCTTGGCAGCCAGCAGCGATCGGAGCCGAAGACGATGAGAACGGCAAGAAATCCTTAATGGCAAAGCATCCACCAGAACCACCTCGGCGACAAAGCATCCGCCGGAAAGAAACCTCGACAGCAAAGCATTTGCCGGAAGGGTGGTCGTGTCGTGACCTCGGTGGAAGCATGCCCACCAGAAATGCAATCCCCGACACAGCCCCTCAATGGCAATGCATCCGTTGGAACAAGCACAGCTATGGCTACAACGATCACCAGCTAGACAATCTAGGTGAAGAGAGACATGAAGCACAATTAGGTGTGTTAACAACCAAAGCGACCATGGAGCGAGAAAGGTAGGCTAAAGAGAATCTTCGGCGCTGGTGCCAAGGGCAAGGAGCTGAAAGACAATGCCTTCAAGAAGGAATGGCACCAAACGGTGTCACCGTCGTCTCACCAACCAATGTCGGGCTTGAGCTTTCGCCCGTAGCTCCCTGCAACCAAGTCACGCAACGGGATGCAAGGCAACGCCATTGATGCCACCACGGTGTCGATGACGTACCGCCAGAGCAGCCATCCACACCACCATGGTGCGAGATGACATGCACAACGGGAGCCGAGAGGCCGGTACGACAGGCACCAAAGCCGTCGGAGCCAAACACTTAGGGGCCCACCACCGTGGCACCCTGTCCCAGGCCCACGTCACCCTAAGGACACCAACGGCTCAGCAGTCCTGGCCATGGCCGACAAACCACCGCGGTACCTCACCACGAAGGGCCATCCTGGCCTAGAGATGGCAGATCTGCCCCCAGACCTACTGGATTCAGCCCCAAGGGGGTGGATCCGGCCGGCCATTACTAGAGAGGGAGGTGGCCGGAGAGGGGGAGCTCAGACCGCCGACGCAGCACCCCGTCAGGAGGAGGCCGGGTGGCGGCTGTAGCAACCGAAACCAGGTGGGGGGCACCGGATCTGGACCCAGGGGCGTGGATCTGGTCGTGCGTCACCTGCCACCCTCGTCGGCCGACCATGGCACGCCGTCAGTTGGAGGAAGAGGAGGATGGAGGGAGGGCGGAGAGAGGAGGGGGTAAGGGAGAAAGGAGGGGGCACTGAAGAGTAGGCCGCCGCTGGTGCAAGGAGGTGTGGCGACGGCGGCCGGGGAGCACGCCGGCGGCGGGGCTGGTGGAGGCAGGCGAGTCGCCCCCCGCGTCGCTCGTACAGAGAGCAGCGTCGAAGGGAGGGATTTGACTTCCAATAATACTAATTACATACTATAAAAATAATATCTAAATACATATTTAACCAAAGTTGTTTCTCAGGAATTGCAAGTGGCAAATATTTAGGGACGGGGTAGTAATAGTTAGATGGCTTACAACCCACCTATCTACGTGACAAAACTTTTTGGTTCCTATGCATAAACCGGCTGTAAGCTTAAAGCCCATTTATTTTCTCTCTCTTCTCGTCTCTCATCCACGTCATCATTCAGCCCACTTACACCCTCTTATTATACTTGCTCTAAGAAACCACTATGTATAAGTAGGGGTGATGCCAAGTGCAAGGCACCAGGGTAAAAGAATGTTTTACCACTAAATAGCTTCAAATTTACCATATATCTCATATTGTTCGGCTTTTTGTGCAACATTTAATACTTGAATCTCATAGAGTTAAATGTTTCCTCGCTATACTTTACCTATATTGCATAAAGGAACTAGAGCAAGAGCTCGCTAGACATCAACTAAATGGGGCATCAGTTGATCTTGTGGTTGTACGGGGTTGTTGCTTGCAACACTGCCAAGTACGTCTATTCCCAAGTAGAGATCTAAGGTGATTCAAGATCCAATGCCTGGGAGTGCTCATAAACACCGAACAACTCTGCCTCAAAACCAAACAAATAGGGCAATGCATGCCTTCAGAAACCCACTTATGCCTTCACAAACCCACTTGTCATACTAGAGCATAGAGCTTTTGAGTGAACCCTCTACTATAAATGGTTCTGACTGAGCACATGATTCTGAATCCTTGCAGATCAAATTTGAAGAAGGCATTGTTGGTACAGCACAGTTGACTGCTCCATTGCACTACCAGAGAAGTTTGAACTATTTGGACAGGACATCGACCTGAATCCACTAAAAGGCATATTTACTTCTATCAAAAATGCAACATCCTCAGTTGCAAAGACCATATCTGATCAGCCTCTGCTGAAACTACCGATTAGGATGAAAAACAATGATGAATCATGGTTGCTTACTACCTACCTTGACGAAGAGCTCAGGATCTCAAGAGGTGATGGCAACATCATCTTTGTGCTGTTCAATGAAGGAAGCACCCTTCTAAACTGAGACCCAAATCTCGAGTATATGATCATTGAAGATGAACCTTGAAGTAGTTATATTGCTTATGCTTTTATTTTCTTATAGTAATATACTCTGTCCCAAAATAATGTACTCTTAGACTAGGACCAGTTTAATCCCAAGTTTTATAAACTTTGTACATATCACTCAAGACACCCATAGAAGTTATCCAATTTCATCCAATTCTATTCTCCTACATGCCATTAGTCTAAATTCAACTGAAGTTTTTGCTTCTATATGTGCCCTCATGAGCATCGCCATGAGGGAACAACATTTTGTTTTTGAGCTTGTGTCACTGATCACACTTATCCACCACTTAAGAGTGTTTTCTTGATCACTAATTGGGGTTTTCTCTCTTGCCAGCCCCTATCTTGGTGCTCGTGTCGCTAATCATACTGATGTGTTGTCTTACTGTCTTATTGAGTCTTTTATTGATCGTTGTTGGGGTTCTCATTCCTGCTAGTTGATTAATTGGTGTTTCTTTTGAATTTTCTGATTTAGAATAGATTTTCTTGGTTCACCGCATGTTCGTCATTTTTCTGTGCTTCTATTCTACTCTAACCTTTATGTTCGAGTTAGACTGCATCCACCTAATGATTACCTATACTACGGGTACACCTCTGATGAGTACCTGAATAAGGGGTACCCTTAACCCTCGACTAAGCAACTCAATCCCTGCATTAACACACCCAAAACCCCCATTATTATCCCCCAGCCCAAAAGTACATAAGATATCTGATCCAAGTATCAAACTACGCTGGGCCGGCCCACGAACGGGTCTCGACAAACCAGGCCACTGTTCACTCGACGGGACCCTCTCGACTCGAGGCAGCCCACTCGGGGGAGCGGTCACCCCCTCGAGTGACGAAACTCCCCCGGGCGAATGATCACCTGTCGAATACAACGCACCCCCTCAACCTGCCTACTTCCCGTATGATTCCCCAGGCATTTAATGCGTTTCACCTGCTCCCGCTTAACCTCGTGGCTACAGTCGTGGTACCAGTGGACAGAATACACTGGTTAAATCCTCCCTTTACTGCTCATACCTAGGAAACCAGCAGATCATACCGTACTGTATCACCATACCGCGCACTGTGCCCCGTTCGGCACCCCCTCGAGACACATTTGTCAACACAAACGCCGCATTTCCCGGAGCTTGGTCTTATCCGTTTGGGTCTCGACTCCCTCGACTACATTCGGCCCCCTTGACCACCCCCTCGAGCAAGACTTCAACGCCGGTGGTCAGTGCTCCAACCACTCCTTACGCGACAGCTACAGGGATCTGCACGCCCGTGCATGGGCACCGGTCTTTCACCGGACATCTACAACGTCATCACACGCACGGGAAGGATGGCCGTCGTCCCCAAGCACATCGCTACAGGGCGAGTCACGCCCGAGGCACGTCTCTATAGCAACGGCGACTTGATCGGCATCTCCTTCGACGTCATAACCTACGCCAACACTACAAGCATGGATTCTAGGGTTACACTGTACACCCGTGCCCCTCCTTGGCCTATAAAAGGAGGCGCCGGGCTAGCATAAAATGGAAACAAAACTCAACCAAAAAATAGAGAAAGGCCAGAGCCCGCAACGCTCAAGTCCTAGCCAACCACACTCACTCGCTTGTATTTACCCCTGTACAAGCACTTCGGTGCAAGATAATACAAATTCCCCCCGCTGGACGTAGGGCCTTTTATTGCCCGAACCAGGATAAACCTCATGTGTTCTTCTTGCATCACCATCCGGATTAGGGAGCACGCCATACATATTCACTCGCTGGTGCTCGGCCCCCGAGGTCGAAACACCGATAGTTGGCGCGCCAGGTAGGGGATCTACGTGTCACCAACGACTTCCCACCATTTCTCCAGATGGCAGACTCAGTTTCACTGCTTCCACGAGCCATGGTGATCTAGTTCGGGAGCCTGGAGTTCATGTCACTTGGCCGCGGCTATGACATGACCCTGCTCTCAGTCGGAGATCTGAGCGGAGGTCGTAGTGAGCCCCCACGCTTAGGAGGGGCCGCACGCCGGTCTCGCCACCATGCCTCCGTGACCAGGAGGAGGCGCAACCGGCACCGTCATCATCATCAGCCCATATCTGGATCGACTTATTTCGCGTTTCCTCCGTCCCTGGTAGGTAGCGCAAGGCCCCTGGTTGGGGACCTGTCTGACCCACGCCTGGGAACGAAAAATGAGCTGGCAGGGCTCTATGGAGACCCTGACTTCACCTTCGTGATGTGTCATCATGGGAGCTCGGCGAGGTTCCCCCCAATGAGCACAGCACTGTCGCCCCCCAATCTACTACCGCACGGACTGTTTGGAGCTCGCCGCCAGTTCCTATTTGGTGTGGACAACACCGCCAAGGCAAACTCTGCCATGATGCGCTCCAGTATGAGCACGCATGAGGACCACCCGAGGGCTCTCTTGCGTGCTACCATGGACCTGATAGCTGTCCTGTCGGCCTCGAGGACCTTGGCTTCTTGCGACCACCTAGCCTAAGGCATTACACCCTCATCATGATGCGACATCGGCTGGAGGAGGAGCGGCGCGGGCAGTTCCCCATCTTCTACCCCGGCAACCCCGACTCTGAATCTGAAGACTATGACCCCACCCACAAGTGTTTTCACATTGAGGGTGGAGTGACGTCGAGCCACGACACCATCGACCCAACAGCCACGGCAGCAGCCGCGACCGCAGCAGGAAGGGCCCTTGTCGTGGCAGACCCGGAGAAGTAGCCACCGGCTGCGCCCCAAGATGAACGCCCGCATCTGGATGACCAAGACGCTCAGCTCGCATAGGTCCAGGAGATGCAAGCCAAGCTCGATGAGGATCGGGAGTGCCTGCGTTAGCTCGAGCGGACCCTCGAGCAGGAGCGCCGACCCTCGCTCGGCGGAAGGGCCCGAGCTAGAGCCCGAGAAGTCAACCGACAGATTGTTGAAGACGGGGGACCCGAGCACCCAGTCATCAACCGTTTTCCCGAGCCAGTCAGAACATCATCGTGGCTGCCATGCTTCTTCATAACATGCCTGTGCCGTCGAACCCTCAAGCTCGACGGATACGGGACGAGGTCGAGGGCCTCCTCAAAGTCACGGCCGCATAGCAGGCTGAGATCTTAGCCTCGAGATGTCGAGGGGTGGCCTCAGAGCAACCTTTCAAGCCCCCTGCGATGAAAGGGAGGTCTCGGTTCACCAGGAAGCGCCCCCCCGAGGAAAGAAGGCGACCCCCTTCTGAGACCGCATCGTCGACAACCGCAAAGCCCAAGACGTGTGCTATGACATCATCGAGAACCGACGGCGCAAGAGCGGGCACGCTGAAGATCGAGGCTACAGCGTCCATCAAGGGGGATGCTATGATAGTGACGAGGACCATCGGGCCCCCGAGCCGCCGGGCCCTTGAGTCTTCAGCAGGGCGATCTGCAACACGCCACTGTCGAACCCCTTCTGACCCCCCACGAGTGTCGTCAAGTACAATGGTGAGACCATGCCCGAACTCTGGTTGGCCGATTTTCGATTGGCCTGCCAGCTGTGTGGGGCACGCGACGACCGCACCATCATCCGCCAACTCCCCCTGTTCCTTTCTGACACCGCTTGAAGGTGGCTTGAGGAGCTCCCGCCGGTCAGATCCATAACTGGGCCGACCTGGTATGGGTCTTCGAGGGAAACTTCAAGGGGACCTACGTGCACCCTGGCAACTCCTGGGACCTCTGCAACGCCAAGTAGCAACTCGGGGAGTGCCTACGCGACTTTGCCCGATGCTTTTCCAAGCAACGCACCGAGCTCCCGCACATCCCCGATCACGACGTCATCCTGGCGTTCGTCTCAGGTACCACCTACAAGGATTTGGTATGAGAGCTGGGGCGTAATCGTCCTAAGACCGTCAATGAGCTGATGGACGTCATCGCCAACTATGCAACCGGCGAGGAAGCGGTCGGAGCCTTTTTTGGCAATGAGAAGGATAAAGGGAAGGCGCAGGCAGCCGACGGTCAGGGCACGAGCAAGGCCCCAAGAAGGGCAACAATAAGAAGAAGAAGACCCAGCAAGGCAAGCATGAGGATGCGAATGACGATCTCATCACTGCGGTCGAGCGCAAGAAGCCTCGAGGTACCCCCAAGGGGGCTGTCTTCGACAAGATGCTGAAGGATGTCATAGAACCAACTAATTTATTAGAGCACAAGCATGTAATTCGCCATTAGAGAGAAAACTTACATGATTGAGACCTAATAAACCCAGTAGTCATATTGAAATCTCGAAGGATTTTAAACTTTTCGGCATAGCCAAGATCGTAATAAGTTTAGCCATCACCATTCACAGCATACATAGTTTGCGCATAGTTTTACACATCGGATTACGAATAAAGTTACTATAAACCGAGTTCAAATTCAAAGATAACAGAAGCAATTTAGTTCAAATCGACACACACACTTAGTTCAAATACGATGCCAGGTCTTTAGTCAATATCCAGCAAAAGCACAAGGTAGAGTAGAGCGACCATGC
>CM041642.1:24239386-24269761 GCA_023333625.1 Bothriochloa decipiens
CATCCGCCACGTCAGCCGCTGTGTTGACCCTGTTTGACCCGCGCGTGACACGTGGCCCAATCAGAAGCTGCCACGTGTCAGCACCAGATAAATCCGCCCTTTTTTCTTTTTCATAAAATGGTTAAATCTTTGAAAATTCATAACTATTTCATACGAGCTCCGAAAAATGCGATCCACATATCCAAATTCTCTATAAATCGAGTCCTATCTATCTAGGCTATGTTTGAGTGCATTTGGATCTTCTATTTTACATTCGTTCTTTGTGCTAATCTATAGGGGTCGCTACCGTGACCATTAATTCTCGTTACAGGCTCGAGCGAGGACAAGTCTGACGATAGTGACTACCAGGAGAAGTCCGACAGCTACGTCAGTGAAGGTGCCACACCTCATCCAACCTCGTAGATCCCATTACGCATGGCAAATGTAGTATGGCTAGTGCTTTAAATTCCTGTTGCTATAATGCTTTGCCTGTGTTAGGATTGCATGATAGATTATTACTTGATGAGCCCTACCTTGTTGTAAACTTTCACCTGCTTACCCGCTGTTATGTTAGCCACTTGCTTACCTGCTATATTTTATATATATACTTCACTCGCTTACATTTTGATGCGACGTGATGAACCCCGGAAAGGCCTGGAAGGTGCCAGGCTGGAGATGTGTGAGTTGATGGAACAGATGGGCATGTGAGCTGATGATGATCTATCTGGGTTTGGGGTGGAGCTTATGGCAGGGAGTAGGGTGAGGGTTGAGTCGATCGAGACGGGATCTACGACGAGCTTTTGGAGCAAGTCTTGCCAGGGAATGGATCTAGACATTCCCACGAGAGGAGCCTGTGGCGGGCTAACTGAGATGTGATGGTGGTCTTTGGGTGTGATCCTCTGAGAGGTGGAGCCCGGGACGAAGGTGCCGTGGTAGCACGTTAAAGATAAACCCTGATGAAGATATCCTGGTTTGGTCAAACTTAGGAACTGCTGCGCTGGTATCCGGACCTTAGGAATCTCTTGCTTTCCACTCGCTCTCCATGGGGGGAGACGGCCGAACCGCTGGATAGATCGATGCCACTACTGCTAGGCGAGTTGTGATAGGAAGGTATATGCAGGGGATAGAGCTAACACCCTATCGAGATGATCATGGCACTCCCTTCGGGAGTGGGTACATGGCATGGCATCCTCTACGGAAGCGGACACATGCTCTCTTCATAGTTCCAGCGATCCAAAGCTGGATGGTAGAGTGGCATCGTTCTATGGCAGTAGGCGCCCGGAATCTGCCTAGGTGGTGATCAACACCGATGATGGTTATCTAGTAGATTAGTGAAACCTCTGCAGAGTGTATGGTTGATCGATCGATACATAAGCCAATTCTTTATCTATGGACCTTTCCTGTGTTCCGCATTGTTGATGCAAATTTCTTATATGCAAACACACTGGGCTAATACCGAAATTCGATATCCGAAGCGTACCAGTCGATTTGACCTGTTAATCGACAAGGATGATAACTTGAATAAAATCCGAACGAGACGACAGCGATACGCCTGGACGTCAAAGCTCAGAATGTATTCGATAACTGTTGAACAGATCAGACGAGACGACAGCGATATGCCCGGAAGTCAAAGCCTGAATCGTGCTCGGTAAATGCAGAACCTGCAAGGTCGTCGGAGATCAAGTTGATGCAGCCCGTCGATTCTTGAAAGAACTCATTGAAAAAGAAAATACTTGACGAAGTCGTCAAAAAGTAAAGTGCTGCTAGAAGTAAATTGCGATAAAAAGTAGATTTATTTATTGATGCTTGGATCCCTATTACGATGCCCCCCGGCATATATTTATACTCCGCTACTCGAAGAGACCTAATTTAACACGCAAGGCTCAAATATAGAAGAAATAAACTAATTCCTTATACGAACTCTACCTCCTAAGAAATAAAACTCATATATGAGTTGAACTCAAACTATACTACGAAAATCATAAGCTCTATGATGCCGATCCTCTGTCCGCTTTCGTCGTGATGAAGTTATCTCCCCATCGGTATATTCTTGGCATCGGCAACAACCTCCCAGTCTTCTGCCAACCTTATCGGAAACAGCTCTTCGGCTTCATTGGCAATGTACGAGATTAACATGCCCTTCATCAGCAACCACCCATCGGCAACTCGGAAGCAATGCTGAAGAAAAACCAACCTCTTGCCGATTCAGTTTAGTCTCCCGATCCTTATTGACACGTGCCGAAAAACGGTGTCAACACATGCCCCCCCAATTTCAGAGTATAAAATACTTTATGCACCAAAATTTCCTCCAGGTTATGATTACCCAAGCTGCTTGAACTTCTCCTCGAAGGTTGCGCGTGCTGTAGTGAAAATCCTGTACCAACGGGCCCATATAATGCTTCCTCTGCCGCGGCCCATTTTTCGTCTACGATTCAACCCTAACTTTTCTCTCTCCAGCGGCGACATCAGCAGGCGATCCTCCGACGAACTCAATCGACGCCACTCTTAGCGGCGATTCTTAGCCTCCATTAGCATTCTTCCTTTTCTCCATCTTCGTCCGTGGCCATGGCTATCCCCTTTGACGTCCCCAAGGTTAATCTTCTTCTTTATCTGTCTTTTTAACTTTTCCTCTCTTTCGCAGAGTTCATGACTCCTCATTTCAATCTTTAATCTCAGGAACTTCGCAATAAACTTCTCATCCCTACGCATCAAAACCAATTCATCTGCCTAGGCCCAATGGGGAATCCAGACCCAACTAATATTATAAATGCGGAAACCAATCAAATTCCCTTTAGAGCTCAGAACTTCGATTTGGGTCTTTGGACTGACACTTTCCGATCTTGGCCGAAAACCACTAAGGGATGGAAAGATTGGTATCTAAGGGTTGCCTGGCCGATGGAGCTGTATTGGGCAGAATGAAAACTAGACCAGTGCATCAAATTTTCCATTGCCGATATGGAGAGAAATGAGTCACTGCTAATTGCTACCTCCTATTTTTGGTCCGATAGCATAAATGCCTTCATCTTCAAACATGGACCAGCCTTCCCCACTCTTGCTGATGTAGTCATGCTCACTGTCCTGGATGTCTCAACTGTCGATGACAACACTTTATTTCAGAGGAAGCCTGAGCATCGGCTGACCACCAGGAAATCGGCAGTTGGACCGGATATATCAGCGAGTATTAGAAATCCGGATCTGTTAATCATAGGGAGCACTCAGCTTTCTTGAACATGTGGCTTGAGAAATTCATCTTTTGTGACAGAACAGTTGGACCGACCAATATGCACCTTCTTGCAGTAGAGATGTTGGCTAACGGTGTCAGACTCCCACTTGGCCGATATCTCCTTGGCTCAGTTTACCATCTTCTTTACCAAGTGTCACAAAGGCTGCTGCAAGGCAAGTCCATCGGCAATCTGGGAGGTCCTTGGTGGTTCATCAATATGTGGCTGAACGTCCATATGCACAAGTATTTTCACATTGATCTGTTCGCCCAGCGGTTCCCTCGGAATCTTCCTGAAGACTATCAATTCGGGGAAGAAGAATCGGCAACACGTCCCCCTCTCAACTTTGGAGAAGCACTGGCAGTATTACCAGGGGCGGAAGCAAACAGAGCTTAGATCGGTAATCTCTTCCACAGACTCTACATAGGCATCCCTTCTGAGCTTCGGGCCTGGGTCCCTTATGTTGATGAAGAAGCAAGATTCCCTCTTTTCTTCAATTTTACCGATGAGGCCTTAAATAAAGATGCCGATATTCTTAGTGCAATAATCACCCCTCGCGCTATCCCGGTCAACATATTTGGAAGTGGAAAGAACATCAATCCCATATACGAGTTCTATGATCCATCGGCAGTAGCCAGACAATTAGCTTTTGGACAACTGCCCATCAACCTCTGCTTTGCCGATGTGATTAAACCAAGAAAAATTATCACTAGCAGCATGGATTGGTGCCAGATAGTAATTCTTCCTCCTGATGCCGATACCTCTAATGTTAACCTGACCGATTGGGTACCGGTTTCCTTCATCACTAAATCTTTCAAATTATGGTGGCAAGAGTGGAAAGAGCAATTATTCTTCGCATCTCCTCAGTTCTATTGGAATCTCATCGTCATGCCATACCTGCTGATGCGGTAAGTTTGACCATCTGCACTTTCCCAGTTCTCTTTTTCAGTCTATCGGCAACTAACTCCTTTTCAACAGGTTGATGATCCGATTCCAACATTGAGCAAGAGTGGCAAAGTTATAAGGCTACAGCCGATATCTCCAATATCCACAATCGGCTACAGAGCTCCTTCATTAGATGCTCTGATGTGCCGCGGTCGTTTCAAGAAGAGCTCCTTCAAATCAAAATCGACCAGAAGTATGGCTGCTCCATCGGACATGGCTGCATCCTCAGCACGGACATTCCAGGTAACTGTCTTATTTTCTTCTGTGTGTGCCGATTGCCGTGATATACTGATCTCATATTTCAGGGTGCAAGTTCTACATTGGACGAATCCTCATCGGCAATTCACCCTTCATCTCCACCTGCTGCACCTTCATCGCCACGCCTCGTTGTCCTCGATGATTCTCCAGAGGTATTCCTTATTTAATCTTTGATTATTGAATCGGCACTTTTACTCATTTGCTCCTCTCACAGCACCAAGTAGTCGCATCAGCAACTGCTCCGAGTGCGCAGACACTCCAACCATCCATTGCCGATGCCCCCAGCCATCTGATGCCGATATTTTACAACACAAGCATAAGGCTTCATCGGAGGACGAGTCTCAATCAAAACGGTCAACGCTTTCACCAGCTCCAATCGCATCATCGACATCCTCGCCTCACCAGATATCGCCCGATGCTCCTGCGCAGGCTTCCCTATCGGCAACTGTTCTTCAACCGGCAATTGTTCGTGTACAAGAGTCTTCATCGGCACTGGCGCCGCAGCAACAGCCAATCGAGACGCCAACACTGGAGACGTCATCGGCAATTACTCTTGAAGTTCCTTCTTCTAGCTAGAGACAAGAGGTTGCTTTAAAACAAGTAAGTTAGCTCTCTTAATTAATCTTCAACACTTGGATTCTTCCGCTGATGTCCCTTTTCTCTTTTAGGAGCAAGATTCCCCCGATAGCCTATTCTCCTTTTCTATCAGTGGGGTTATTCCCGATGATGAAGAGCCTGAAGAAAGCTCCACTCCAGCTCTTGAAGCTCTGTCATCTGAAACCAAGTCAAGGCTGGAGACGCTACTATCCCTGCTGCAACAAGAAACCTCCTCGTTGATCCAGCACTCTGATTCTACAAGAGCAGCCTTCAAAGCAATTCGAGGCCAGATTCCTGCTGATGTCGAGGAAGTACTCTTCCAAGCTGCACATCTGGAGAGTCGGCTGCTGCAGTATCAGAGGGCAGCCCAGCGAATTGCCGATAGAGTCACTCAGGCGAGATTCCAGGAGGACATGATGAAGCACAAGCAATTTGCCGATGAGAAACACAAAGACATCGGTAAACTAGAAGCCTCTCGTGCAGGTCTGGAAGAAACGATTGTTCAACTATCGGCAAAAAGAGAAGCCCTGCTAGCGGAGCTGAGACAAGTCGAAGAAGCCTTGGACACAGCAAATCAGGAGAAGGCCCAAATGCCCGAAGCTATCAAGATCCTCCAACAAGAAAGGGATAACCAAGCATTCAAGACTCTGGCCCTCAAGAAGAAGATCAAGCCAGTGGAAGGAAATGCCGATGAAGATGCAAGGACGCTAGAGGAAGCCGATCAGGTTCGCCTTCGTGCGATATCAGCCATCCGTTCATTGTTGAGTCTGTAAACTTTCTCCTTCATCGGCAAAGTAATACATCGGCAACTTATAAAATCTTCACATTTACATAGTGCCGATACACTCTTTTTGAACAAGTACTTTATCTGTTTTCTTCACGCATCCATCCAAATGCTAGGATAGTACTTCTTCAAATATTTACCGTTCAATGCTTTTGAAAATATTTCTCCTTCAAGATTTTCTAGGATATAAGCATTACCAGGAACGGACCGATTTACTCGATAAGGACCTTCCCAATTAGGAGACCACTTGCCGAATTTTGCGCTCTTAGTCCCAATCGGTAAAATCAGTTTCCAGACTAGATCGCCATTAACAAATTCCTTCACCTTTACCTTCTTGTCATACCATCTAGCAACTCTTTTCTTATTCTCCTCAATGCTAACTAAAGCCTTCAGCCAATGACTCGCCAGATCTTCCAACTCATCTTTCATGAGTGTACTGTAATCATCGGCCAACAACTGATCTTGATGAAATATCCGCCTCGAACCAGTCTTGATCTCCCAAGGCAAAACTGCATCATGTCCATATACCAACTGATAAGGTGATACTTTAGTAGCAACATGGCATGCCATCCGATACGACCATACAGCTTCGTTCAAAACCATGTGCCACTTTCTAGGATTTTCCTTAATCCTGCGCTTAATGAGTTTAATAATCCCTTTGTTAGAAGCTTCGGCCTGACCATTGGCTTGAGCATAATAAGGCGAGGAATTCAAGACCTTGATCCCCATTTCATCGGCAAATCTCTCAAACTCTCTTGACGTGAACATGGTTCCCTGATCGGTCGTAATAGTCTGAGGAATACCGAACCGATACACAATATGCTCCTTTACAAAATCAATCATGTTTGCCGATGTCACATTTTTCAGAGGAATTGCTTCGACCCACTTTGTAAAGTAATCGGTAGCGACAAGTATGAATTTATGCCCCTTGCTTGATGGTGGATATATCTGACCGATGAGATCAATAGCCCATCCTCGAAATGGCCATGGTTTAATGATAGGATTCATTGCCGATGCAGGCGCTCTTTGAACGTTGCCGAATTTCTGACACTCCTGACACCCTCTAAAATACTTGAAACAATCTTCGAGTATCGTCGGCCAGTAATATCCGTTCCGCCTGATCATCCACTTCATCTTGAAAGCCGATTGGTGCGCCTCGCATACTCCATGGATTTCGCCCATTAAACTTTTTGATTCTTCTTTGCCAAGACACCTGAGCAAAACTCCATCCATCGTCCGATAATATAACTCATCATCAAGGAGCACATACTTAGCAGCTTGAAACCTTATCCGCCTCTCGACTTTCCTAGATGGATCCTTCAGGTAATCCGCAATCTCCTTCCTCCAGTCATCGGCATTAGTTGCCGATGTCAACACTTCGTGGATTGGCTGATACCCCGAGGCATGCTGTGCTAACCGATTGGCTTCTTCATTATGCAATCTGGAGATATGCTCAAGACGGAAATCTCTGAACTCCTTTAATAATTGTCGACATCTATCATAATACGAGATTAAAACCTCACTTCGACATTCATATGCCCCAGCTAATTGATTAATGATCAACATCGAATCACCGAAGATTTCAACAACATCGGCATGGACTTCCCTGAGTAGCTCCAAACCTTTCAACACAGCTTGATACTCAGCCTGATTGTTTGTCGATGTGGTAGCAATCGGCAATGAGAATTCATATTTCTTCCCCTGAGGTGATATCAACACAATGCCGATGCTTGCTCCTTCCCCACACGTAGAACCATCAAAAAAGAGTGTCCACGGAGCAATCTCCACAAAACTCACCGTGCCGCAGTGCTGAGTAACAAAATCGACCATCACTTGCCCCTTGATTGCTTTAGCTGATTCATAGCGCAGATCAAATTCTGACAATGCTAGAATCCATTTGCCGATTCTTCCATTTAGAATTGGCATTGACAGCATATATTTGACCACATCGTCTTTGCATATAACAGTGCATTCGGCCATTAACAGATAATGCCTTAATTTAACACAGAAGAAATATAAGCATAAACATAACTTTTCAATGGCCAAATACCTGGTCTCAGCATCTACCAACCTTTTGCTTAGGTAATAGATTACATGTTCTTTCCCTTTAAATTCTTGGATTAGAGCTGACCCAATAACTTCATCATCACCCGTCAGATACAACCTGAAGGGCTCCCCGTGTTGGGGTGGAACTAGCACTGGAGGATTCACCAAATACTTCTTAATTTCTTCTAAAGCCAACTGTTGTTCTTCTCCCCACACAAATTCCTGATCGGCCTTCAGCTTCAATAATGGACTGAAAGCTTTGATTCTTCCTGATAAATTAGATATGAATCTTCGAATAAAATTAATCTTGCCGATCAGAGACTATAGTTCAGTCTTATCGATAGGAGCAACCACTTTATTGATGGCATCAATGGATTTCCTGCTAATTTCAATACCCCTCTGATGCACCATAAAGCCTAAGAATTGTCCTGCCGATACACCAAATGCACACTTGTTGGGATTCATTTTCAACCCATGTTTCCTTGTGCACTCCAATATCTTCTGCAAGTCAACTAGATGATTTCTGAAGTCTCCACACTTAACCACCACATCATCTATATAAATTTCAACCAATATGCCGATGTACTTATGAAAAATGTAATTCATTGATCTCTGATAAGTAGCACCGGCATTCTTTAAACCAAAAGTCATGACTATCCATTAAAATAATCCCACATGACCTGGACATCTGAAGGCAGTCTTAGAGATATCTTCTTCAGCCATAAAGATTTGATTATATCCGACGTTCCCATCCATGAAGCTAATAATCCGATGTCCAGCAGCAGCATCAATTAATAAATCGACAACGGGCATCGGGTAGCCATCCATCGGTGTAGCTTTGTTAAGATTCCAGAAATCAATACAGACATAAAGTTTCCCATTCTTCTTGTAGACAGGAACCACATTAGAAATCCATTCAGCATATCGGCATTGTCGGATGAACTTTGCTTCAATTAACCTTGTTATTTCAGCCTTAATATTAGGCAACACTTTAGGATTGCATCGGCGTGTGGGCTGCTGATGCGGCCGATATCATTGCTTGATAGGTAGCCGATGTTCAACGATAGATCGATCGAACCCAGGCATCTCTGTATAATACCAAGCAAAAAAAATCCTTATATTCTTTTAATAAAGCAATCAACTATTTTCTGCTTTGGAGATCTAACTTAGCACTAACAAAAGTTGGCCTTGGTCTATCACCATTACCGATATCTACTTCAACTAAATCATCTGCCGATGTAAACCCATGGCCCAATTTTCCATCATCGGCAAACCTATCCATTTACAACTCATCTTCAGAACCGACTGCTTGGATCGGTGGCAGCTCATAATCGGCAATCCTGAGGAACTCCGAATCCCATGCTTCTCCCGATATGCACTTGGACCGCTCGTAAGTTTCTGATTCTGCCGATGCAATTATATAAGATGAATCACCAGGAACCACCTCAACTTTATCTTCAACCCACTGCACGAGGCATTGGTGCATTGTAGAAGGCACGTAGCAATTGGCATGAATCCAATCCCTTCCTAATAGTAAATTGTAAGCACCTTTACCACTGATGACAAAGAACGTGGTCGGCAATGTTTTGCTGCCGATGGTCAACTTGGTACATAACGCTCCCTTGATCGGTGATATGTTCCCTTCAAAGTCCTTGAGCTTCATGTCCGTCTTGGCTAGATCTTGATCTCCTTTTCCGAGCCTCCGAAACACGGCATATGGCATGATGTTAATCGCAGCCCCTCCATCTATGAGTATTTTTGACACTGGCTGCCCATCAACTCTGCCCTTGATGAATAAAGCTTTGAGATGCTGTCTCTCATCGTCGGTAGGCTTCTCAAAGATGGCCATCATCGGATCCAAGATCAGCTGAGCCACTTGTTCTGAGAGAACTCTCTCTTCCTTCTCATCGACAAGTGTCCGAAATTCCATCGGCAACATGAAAACCATGTTGATATCTGCTGATGGACTTCCATCTTTATGCTTCGGCTGCCACACTTGAGATTTTTCCCTACGAGGGTTTTCTTCTTTGCGCTCCCGTTGCATCTTCCTCTTTTGAGTTTTTGTCAGACCTTCAGGGCACCATTGAGGAAGCTTCGTCTTCCAAACAAGCTGATATAGTTTCGTACCTGAACCAAGGCAGTTTATACTGGAGTTTCTGTAAAGAATCGCCTCATCATGAACTCTTTCATTGACCATTTCCTCGAGCTCCTCTTGGTTCATCGGCAAGCAGTCATCATGCCTGCCTAGCCTTTCATGTACACTGGTTCTGCCCCCCAGCCGATCATGTACCGATGCTCTTCCCCTGATCGGCTTATCGATGTATTTGCTCTGATTACCATAGCGCGATCTTTTTTCTGTCCGATTGGCTCGATCATAACCATTGCGCTCGGGGCAGCTATCAACCGTAGGCAATTTAATGCCTTCTTCCCAGCAGTAGATAAAGAAGGGGCATCTCCAATGATCTTCATGCCGACGCCACTCTTCCCGACGCAACTCCTCTTGCCGATGCCGATATCGATCACCTGACACTCTGTATGGAGCGAGTCTAGGAGGTTTTCTGGAATTGCTGCTTTCTTCAACTATTTCATTCCCCTTCAAGTCATCGGTAGTTACTTGATATCTAGGATCTACCGATGCTCTCCTCTTAGCGCTGGTCGATGTCAACACTTTGGTCTTGCTTACGGCATCCACCATGTTTGCAGGAAAAGGATGTTGATCAATCTTCATCGGCCTCTGAGCTTTAGAGTTATCAAACTTGATCCTCCTAGATTCAATGGCCGATTGCAATGTTGCCTGAATACTTTGCAATCATTAGTACTGTGCGAAGTCGCATTATGAAATTTACAGTACCTCATCTTTTTTAGCTCTTTTGCCGATAGAATTACATGATTGGGCGACAGCTTAATTTGGCCCTCTTGAAGCAACAGATCGAATATCTTATCGGCCTTTGTGATGTCAAACGTGAATTTCTCTGGCTCTTTTTGACCAAAAGGACAAGATATTGACTTCTTACCCTTCACCCACTCAGCTAGGCCGATAGTTGGTTCCTCATCTGAGTCTGATTCCCCTACTTCTTCCACAAAGGACACCTTTTTATTCTAGCTCTTCCTAGGTTCTGGAGCTCGAGCACCTTGATCAGAGATCCTCTGCACAATATGGCTAAGACTTTCAAACTCCTGAGAATCGTATTTGTCCCTGAGATGCGGCAACAGGCCCTGGAAAGCCAAACCAGCTAACTGGCGATCATCAAGCACTAGGCTGTAGCACCTGTTCTTCATGTCTCGTACCCTTTGTACAAAACTCTCCACCGATTCGTCGCTTCGCTGTCTCAATTTCATCAAATCGGTAAGCTTCTTTTCATGGACACCAGCAAAGAAGTACTTATGGAATTGTCTTTCTAGATTGGCCCAAGTAAGAATAGAGTTCGGTGGCAATGAGATAAACCACATGAATGCCGATCCAGACAAAGAAGACGAGAATAAACGGACCCTCAGCTCATCCCTGTTAGCAGCTTCTCCACACTTGATGATGAATCGGTTGATGTGCTCCATCGTCGACGTATCATCCTGCCCAGAAAACCTAGTGAAATCTGGCACCTTGTACTGATTCAGAAAAGGAATTGAGTCATAAGTTGGAGGGTCGAAGTCCGATAAGAGAAGTATTAATCTTGTGCTGAATCCCAAATTGCTCTTTCATTACTTCCGCGATCTTATCGGTTAAATGCGCATCTTGATCTTGCCGATGCACTGGCTGAATCTCCACTGGAGGCACTGGCTAATATGCTTCTACATATCCTTGTGGTACTTGGCTTGGAGGAATCGACATATTCACAGCACTAGTCTGCGGAGCAAAGCTCATCGGCTGTCTTGCCGATGTTTGATCCTGGAAAGTTTCCTGTGGACAATACTGCTGAGTCCCCATCGCCTGGTAACTTGGCTGAATAGCAAATTGCTGAACTGGCACTTGCCCTGACCAATTGAGATTATAACTCATCGGCACCTGACTTGCCAATGGCTGATAGCTTGCGGATAATTAATGCTCTTGTATGGGTGGATGATAGCCAGCATAATTGCCCTGAATTACAGATAACCCAGATTGAGATACGAATGGCACTATGGGCTGTCCTGCAGTGGAAACTCTCTGTTGAACTGGTGGAGGGTTAGTCAATGGATTCGCATAAGATATCTGTTGCGGAGGCGCGTGAAATCCCATTAACAATGGGTGTATAGCAGGAGGTGTAGTAGAGTAATATGACACTTGAGTCATCAGCCGAATTGGAGTAGCCGATGTCATTGGACCCTTCCTTGCTACATCATGCACTTGAGGCATTCTAGAGTTGGCAGTAGATGGACCTGGAGGCATCCCGTATCCCCACCAATTAGCAGCAATCTGATTATGTTGGATTGAAGAGCCTGACATTGCTGATGCTGATAGATCTGTGCTCAACTGAGTAGTAGGCCTCTCTTGAGACATTAGATCTGATCCTATCGGCGTGGCTTCAATGATAGATGGTCCTGATATAACTGGAGGAGTAGGAGCTTTCATACTCTCAAAGGCTGGAATTGCCGATGGAGTACTGACAGATGCCGATCCCGGCTGATGATACGCCGGCCCGACATAACCTGGTGCTTGTCCTTCTCTTAATGTTTGCACAACAGCATTGTAAATAGTATTGGACAGCACAGTGGAGTGGTTGATCAAAGCCTGATTCAATACAGAATTAACCATCTCCTGTAATTTACCAGGGTTGGAATCAAAAGTTACCTGCTAAGGCAACGACAGATCTTGCTTCTGGATGACTTCTCCGCCCCTATTCATGCTAAAAGACTTCAAGCAAAGCTGCCTGTAGTCCTCCATGGCTTTTTCTATGGCAAGCTTCTGATCTTCCTTGAGATCTGACTTTGATATCTCGATGATGTTCTCTGGATTGATATCAGCAGGATTCTTCATGATAAATCTGTTGACTCTGTCCCACCGGGTGTGCCAAAAGATGTGTTGATGCAAAATTCTTATCTGTAAACACACCGGGCTAATACCCAAATTCGATATCCGAAGCGTGCCAGTCGATTTGACCTGTTAATTGACAAGGATGATAACTTGAATAAAATCTGAACGAGACGACAGCGATACACCCGGACGTCAAAGCTCAGAATGTATTCGATAACTGTTGAATAGATCAGACGAGACAACAGCGATACGCCTGGAAGTCAAAGCCTAAATCGTGCTCGGTAAACGCGGAACCTGCAAGGTCGCCGGAGATCAAGTTGATGCAGCCCATCGATTCTTGAAAGAACTCGTTGAAAAAGAAAATACTTGACGAAGTCGTCAAAAAGTAAAGTACTGGTAGAAGTAAATTGCGATAAAAAGTAGATTTGTTTATTGATGCTTGGATCCCTATTACGATGCCCCCCAGCATATATTTATACTCCGCTAATCGAAGAGACCTAATTTAACACGCAAGGCTCAAATATAGAAGAAATAAACTAATTCCTTATACGAACTCTACCTCCTAAGAAATAAAACTCGTATAGGAGTTGGACTCAAACTATACTACGAAAATCATAAACTCTATGATGTCGATCCTCTGTCCGCTTCCGTCGTGATGAAGTTATCTCCCCATCGGTATATTCTTGGCATCGGCAACAACCTCCCAGTCTTCTGCCAACCTGAAACAGCTCTTTGGCTTCATTGGCAATGTATGAGATCAACATGCCCTTCATCGGCAACCACCCATCGGCAACTTGGAAGCAATGCTGAAGAAAAACCAACCTCTTGCCGATTTAGTTTAGTCTCCCAATCCTTATTAACACGTGCCGAAAAACGGTGTCAACACGCATGCACCGGACTAGTGAGTGGAGTGTTCTACCTTCCCTGAGTATGATTCCGGTCATGAGCCAGGTTGAGGGCTACGGGCCACTGAGACAAGTCGAGATGGAGTTGGCTTGTCGACTTGAGTCTGAGATGGTGTTGGAGGAGATGGGATGGTAAGTAAGAGAAGGATGGTGATGGATGTGTGGGATGGAATATGTTTAAAACTTGATAAATATATTATTAATTATATACCTAATTGCTGCTTAGGAAAACCTCAACTTTGTAGGTTCCTTTTGATATATCTATTCTGCATCCAATTTTCACAAAGCAATGTATAGGATGGGAGTGTGGTTAGTACAAATCGTACTGAAAATTTGGTTTCAGGTTCAAGGAGTGAGTACTCATCTGGGGAGCACAGCGATTGAGGGTTTCGTGCCTACGCTCAAGTTGGATCGAAGATGATAGCTTCCGCACCTCAAGCTTTTATTGATATGCTGCATGAACTCTGATTCCGCCAAGTGGCGATGTAATAAGTTATTGAAAACCTCTCTATTGCACTCTTTTGTTCGATGTATGGATTATGGTATTCAACTGTTATCAGGTAATGTGATTTAAATGGTCATATTACACTTCGGCTCTGTGGATTTCCCTTCGTGGAAATCGAGGTCGTTTCAGATGAGTCCGCATTCACTATGGTGCTCGCCCTCCACATGTTCAATGAAATGGCAATGACAACAGTTTGGGGCTAATATTACCACGTTCTGAGTCCAAGGTCATCGTATCCATCTGTACAAGCGAGATAAACACGATCTTAATCGAGCTCGGCTCCGTTAGACCATGTTGACAAACACGAGCACCTGTACCATTTGAACCGGGCTATGGGTGGCCAGGCCATGGCCAGCCAGCCAGGCCAGCGAGGTACACCATCACAAACGCGCCCTATATGTTTGCTTCGTTTCTCTGTATATCCGAATTCAAGTTTGGTGGATGCAGGCCTTTTCAAAAATGAATATTTGAGTTCATTTCATATTTTTAATTGCATGCATTCACTACTCGATGATGCTAAATGCCAATCTGTTACCTTTCACTTTGCAATGATTCGAGATGAACTGTGAAGTATATAGATATATTAACATTTGGTCCTAAAGAACCATGGTTGATCTATCCGTCCGCCGTAACTGGTGCTCTCGTCAACAATCACCTACTGTAGTCACCTGTAAGTGAAGACCACTGATCTGCCTTCTTTGCGCTACATACATGAACTGCATTTGCAAGCTCTGCATTTGGCATGCAATTGCCCTCCAGTTTTCATTCCTGCTAGGACTAGGTCCATAAGATCATCATTGCTACGAGATTTTAACAGCTACGCTTCCCGTACGCCCCCAACGAATCCTTGGATTATGCAAAAAAAGATCCTTGGATTGGGTTTGGGATGCCCCTCGGCAGCGTGCAGACCAACTCGAGGAGGAGATCATGGTGTTGATGGAATTCGAGCTTAATCAGCTTCAGATTCTCGCACGAGCTCTATCCGAGAATATGCAGTTGCTTAGCGTTAAGGTTGGGAATGTTTCCAAGAAGCATCTGAGCACGTGGTGTTTTTTTTGGTTGACACCACCTGAGCACGTGGTGTTGGACATGATCTTGATTAACCCCCGTGATCAACTTAGACAGTGTACCATCGAGTTTACACAGTCATCATCAAAAAAACGAGCTCCAGAAAGATTTGAACTTTGAAATTGTGCATTCAAACGAGCTCCACAAAGATTTGAACCTGCGCAGGCTTGTCATCGTAATCATGAAAACGCTGGACCTTTCTCGCTCTACTCCGTTCCGTGATGGCCCAGTTAATTTGGGCTTGGGCTTCTTATGCATGCTGCTTGGCCCGTGGGAAGCCCCAACTCAGACTACGCCTACGCGCTGTCTTCTCCTCTCCCTTCTCCCTCTCCCTCCCTTGCCCACTCAGAATATCCGCTAGGGTTTAGCTTCTCCCCTTCCGCTCGAAGGGCTGCTTCTTCAGTAGCCGTCGAGAGATCCGGTGCGCGCGGCGTCTTCAGCGGGGTAAGGCCAAGGCCGGCGATGTTCGATCCCGCAACCGGCCCCTTTGGTTCACTGCGCTGAATTCGGTGATGGAGGCCGCTCCCAAGCGGGTCCGGGGGGGGGGGGGGGTGGGGGCTGTTTGGTGGCGGCGGGTCGATCCGCGACCGGCTAAGCGCCCTGCCAGACGAGCTCCTCCTCCGCGTCCTCTCCTTCCTCCCGGCGCAGCAGGTCGTGCGTACCACCGTGCTGTCCAAGAGGTGGACGGATCTATGGCGTTCCGTGCCTGGCATCAACCTCAGTTTCTCGGATTTCCGAAGCAATTACGAAGAGGACTGGGCGGCGGTTTATGATAGGATGGACGATTTCGTTAACAACCTGCTAATGTTACACAGAGCTCCTTGCCTGGATGCGTTCCGGTTGGATACAATTGTTGATGGTGACGATCGTCGTCGACATGTCGAAAGATGGGTGCGTCGTGCCATTAAGGACAACCCCTTAATGATGGAGATCTGTGCTGGTGCCTTTTCTCCATGTCAGTTGCCATATCTGTCCTCTAGCCCTTGTCGTCGCCTCAGAAGTTTGCATCTTATCGGCATGTCCTTGGATCATTCCTTTGAGGAACACCTCCATTCTTGGTGGCCAGACCTAAAAGATCTTAGCCTCAGACATTGTCGCACTGTGTTTTGCCGCATTGAATCCAACAAACTAGAGAATTTGGTTATTTTCAATTGTATAGATCAACCTGTAGATGTGTTTGCTGTCAGAGCTCCTCGTCTTGCATCGCTGTCCGTGCTGCTGGGCATTTCTTTTTCATTAGATGCAGGGAATTCTCTTGTTAGGGCATCAATCTCTTGGAATGGGAAACCTGTAGAATTGTCTCCACGAAGTGGAGCGATGCTTCTTGGCGGCCTCTTCAATGTAACGTGCTTCAAATGGGAATGTTTCAATGCAATGGTACACGTTCTTTGTTTGAAACCTTGTTTTGCTCCATTAATATCAGTTCAGTATCATTTGAACCTTTCTCCTTACTGTACAAAGGCAATTGACCATTAGTTTAATTTGGCTTCTATTTCTCTATTTTAGGCAGTTCTAGATGAAGTATTTGATGAGGATCCTATATTTCCGAACTTAACCTTGTCTATTGTCCATGTTTTATCAACACCACCAAAAGCCAAAAGTGGTGTGTGTGAATTGAAGGCTCTAGGGAGATTTCTACATAAATCACCTAATTTGGAGAAGCTTACATTGAGGAGTTTTAAGGTAGGAGCATTTAATTTTATGTACACTCGCTATGTGACTCCTGTTGGCTTGCATAATTTAGTTTTTACTATGAAGAGTTTTTAGAAGGCTTCAAGATAGTGAAGCAAAAGACCAACGCCAGCTGGGATAAATTAACTTGTTATTTTGTTTGCGACACTTGACCCCTGTCGTTGTAGATTTGTAACAGCAAAAGTTGACCAATATATTTTGTTAATTTTTGCATAACTTGGTAAGTACTCAAAGAAATATGGTATAAGGCTGAAAATTTAACAAGAAGAACCAGAAATTTTGGAAATTCGCCATGTTGACAACGGAAAAATGGGAATACTAGAAAATAGCCTTACTGCAGCGTGTGAGTGATGATATTGTAGCTATGTTTCACCAGTTCTGTAGGCTAGGGGTACTCTGCTGGTTCGAAAAACAGAAATCCTGATCATAAAATTACTCCACACTTTATCTGTGCCTCTACTACAGAATCAGGTCATGCAGATAATACTAAACATATAATTTCCGTTGTTTTTCTCTTGAATAACACATTTAAGTTTCCTGGCCAAATGGCCTAGTTTCACTTCAAGAAAAGCTAAGTGCAAAAATACTACTGACATGCCTACTTGGCATCCTCATATTTGCAGGTGCCCATGTGCACCTTGAGTATGGAGTTTCGCTGAAGGTTTTTCGAACATTTTTGCCAGATGTTCAATTACTTCACCTTTGAATCTGCTGAAAGTTTTGGTTATTTGTTAGCAGCAAACTAATGCACAGTACAACTTCTTTTATTAGCACATCATGATATTGTTACCATGTGGTTCTTTGAATACTGTACCATGCCCTTTTTTAGAAGACAAATAATATTAATGCAATCCCAATTCTAAAACTGATGGGGTATAGGCAATAAACCAAACCTATATGTTTATCCTTTTTTTAATAGAATTCTCTGTGTAGGTAGTTGGTCTAGATGATTTAACGAATTGTATCTTGATTTCAGCAGGTGGTGCCAGTTGTTGAACATGTTGATTTCCCTATACTCAAAAACCTTAGGATCTTGTGCCTGCATTTTTGCAATTTGGATGACAATTTCCAGATATTGCTTCATTATCTGCGGAATTCTCCTATTTGGAAAAGCTCAACATATTGCGTTGTGAGGTATGCCATTTTTCTGTTAGCACACAACTCCTGCACATTTTATCTTGGTACCAGCAACGTAAACAAGTCCTTTGTATTATGGAAACAGCTCTCAGATGATTCTATGGGAGGGAAAGGAAAGGCCAAATCGAAGAGGACATATTCTGAGTCTACAAACCTGGCACGCTTCCGGTGTCTGAAGCTAGAGTATGCTGAAATCTCGCGCTGCAAAAAAGATGCTGGTATTCCCGAACTGGTCCGCTTTTTGCTATACTTTCCTGCACCTACGATTACTATAAAAGTTAAGTGTATGAACTGCCAACCAGCCTGACGACTCTAGGTGGTCTACTTGTTATCTTGTTTCTGACAAACTTGCTAGCTGTAAGCTCCAATCAGACAATGAATCTACTTCTAGCGAACATTATATATGAGTTCTTGAATTAAACCAGTGCTGATCTGTTGCCAGAAATGCTTGCTGACATTCTAGAATGCAGAATGCGACATACTGTCTGTCATCTGCATTGTTGGTTCTGAAATTCTGGTCTCCATTGGTATAGGATGGCATCTGTTGCACATTTTTGTCCTTGTTCTTGGAAACTTAAGCCGTGTGTAGCAACAATGTTCCCAGCTGACTGCGACACGTTCCCCCTGACTGCGGCCGCGGCTTCTCTTACAGTCGCTGTTACCTGTGGCCGTGGTGAAACGTGCCCGTTGGGCCGTTGGCAGTTTTTGTAGGGATGGTCTTGGTTGGCAGTCAACGGATTGTAGATCTCCACCCCAATTCGCTGGGATTTCCATCCAGTCCAAGAGATAATAACAACCGGGTACCTCCCCCAGCTTCCTCAGGTCAGGGGCAAACAAAACACCAACCCGATGGAAGCCCCATGCAACAGGAGCCGCAACAACGACGACGCAGACACCGGCGGCGCGGACAGTCCTGAGCGATCTGCCGGACTGCATCCTCCACGAGATCATGTCCCGCATGCAGGCCCGGCAAGCCGTGCAGACGTGTGTTACGTGTGTACGTGCTGTCCACCCGGCGGATCATGTCCCGCATGCAGGCCCGGCAGGCGGTGCAGACGGGAGTGCTGACCACCGGTGGAGAGGCACCTCTGGCGCTCCGTGCCCTGCATCGACGCCGACCATGATGAGTTCGTGCTCGCGGCAGCCACGGCCGCGAGCTTCTAGGACATGTTAGAGATGTGGTGGGAGAAGTTCGATGACTTGATGGACACGATGCTATCCCCCGGTAACGTTTCCATTGCCCACTTGGACAAGTTCCAACTACCAGCCACTCCTCTGAGAGGAGACGTGGACGATGGATCCGCCATGGCATAGAGTACATGACGGCGGCTTCAGATCCTGGCGCCTCCAAAAGTTACATCTTGACATTGTCTAGCTTAATGCTCTTTTCTCCGAGCACGTCCGATCCGGGTGCCCGAACATGGAGGATCTAGAGCTGACGACTGACAGTTAGAGTTCCATGCGATCACCTCCTGAAAAATCATCGGGTCCGAGCGACAGAGCGCGATGCTTCGTCCGAGCATGCACGCGTGCCTTCCCCGGTTTTTCGGCGTACACGCCTCCCTCCCTTCTACCTTCCTCCCTCCCTTCCTCCGGCTACTACCTCACCGGCGGCATCCTCCCTTGCGCTCGCGCCCTACCACCTCCCCCGCACCGCATGTGGACCTAGCAGCAGTGGCGCCATCGGATCCCCTGCACTGCATCTCTCTCTCTCCCCCCCCCCTCCCCTCCTCCAAACTCCGGCGAGGAATAGATTGCTGGCCGGCCGGGGCAAGGGGAGGAAGGGAAGACAGGCGGTGGGGATGGTCACCGGGCGGCTTAGGGTGCCCTGGCGGCGAGGGCGATGGGCGGGCTAGGTCTAGGATAGGGCACCATGGTCGGAGTTCGGCGGAACTCGTCGGAGTTCGCCATGGCCGATTCGGGGGAGGGGACGGGGGGAGAAGGTGGTCGCCACCGGCGGTAGGGTTAGCGGGGGCTAGGCAAGGCGTCGTGGGGAACCTCGGTGCGCACGCTGCTGGACGGAGGTTTCTGTCCGAGCGTTAACTCCAAGACCCCCAATCACCTCTGGCTCCCGAAGAACCTGGTTTTGAAATAGTGCAATGTGATAGGAGTCAGTGAGATCACGTCGCCCACGCTAAATAGCTTAGTTATCTATGGTGGCAGCAACACCGAAGATTGTCTACTTGTTGTCACGACACCTTTTGTTGCCTTTGTGTTCCTGGTCCTGAGTGTCGAAGCCCTCTAGGACTTTCTTGGTGGTTTTTTGGTGAGAGACATGATGCCCCTTGCGGAGGTATCCGTTCGTTTATGGGCGTGAAAATTGTTAATCAACTGAGATTAATTGTACTGTAGGTATCTAAACTTAGATGTGTAATAAATAGGCACTTTAACTTAAAAAATGTAACATCTAGGTACTGAAATTATACTTTTTGATGTCCAAGATACAAACATAGCCACACAGGCGTCAACTGCTGACGTGGAGCTGCCACCGTGGATGGACGCTGGGCCCTTGGCCTTTTTGTTATTCGTTCACGGTCGTCCAAAATTGTCGATCATCTGAAGATCTTGGTGGCGTGTCTGACGTACGTGTTGACAAACCTAGAGCTGTCTCCTACTCTCCTTCGATCTTTTAACTTGCCGTGTCTCCATTTCACGCTACTACTACTAGATAGCTCCCATTCTGGGTGGTTGTACGTGCGTCATCTAATCAGAGTGATATGACATACTCCAGGAGCCTGGTGATGGTGAGTGGTCCGCGCAACATTCGTACAGTTCGACACCCTAAGGGCCTTGGAACTAAACGGATGCGACCTTAGTGATGGCTTCCAGACGATGGGGCTCTTTCTTCGTAATTCGCCCAACCTGGGAAAGGCTCACTTTGCGGCATTGCAAGGTAGAGTATGTATATACTGTAGCTAATAAATTTAATTATATATAGTTTTCAATTCTCTTGTGAATATAATGTTGTTAACTTACGTAGTTTTACGCGGCCAATATATACAGTACTCAAACGACTCCAAGAACAAGAAAAGATCGTCAAGTCCCCGTGCCAATACAGGAGTAGAGGGCCAACAAGAAAAGATCGTCAAGCTCACTGAAATAATATATCAATTCCAAGACATCTGCCCATTGATTGAGCTTTTGCTATGCATTTCAAGGAATTTACTGAACAATTGTATAAAACTTATTAAAACTAAGTTAGTGGTATCGTCATTCCAAGAATTTATGTGTATATTGTCACGTAACAGATGGTTAATGATACGACTTTCAAGTAATCAGAGAACTTGATGTTAATTTATCTCCGTGTCTTCTTGTAACACGTGCCACATGGGCCCTATGAGTTGGGGAAGAATTTGGGCCAACTCGGGCTTGCGAGAGGAGTGCAACCATCGACGCAGCTGCCGCCCGCATAGAGCAGGGTGCAACCCCTGCGCCGCCGCCACTTCGTCGTCCGATTAGGTTTCCAAATTGAGTCTTCCTAGGATTGTAGATAGTTGGTCAAATAAAAGAAGAATCGAATTGTAAAGAGGAAAACCTATATTACGAGGATTTTCTAGTTAGAACATCTCCAACAACACCCCCCTACTGCACCCCCTAATCCAAATTTAGGCGGTGGAGCCAAAAAAAAACACTTCTCCAACAGATACTAGGCACCCCAAGTTTGTTGGCACCCTACTTTCTCCCTAACTCCCCCTGCTCCTGTTGACCCTCTACTCCTCCCCCTACTTCTCTCTCCTCCTTGTGATTTTCCGTACACTCGCTGCGTCATGACTCCTTCCACCGCCCTCCTTCGCTCGACAAGGCGATGCACGGCCTCCCTCGACTCGACGGCGGCCCTCCTCGGGGCGCCTCTCTGACACAGGCGGCAGCGGCCCTTCGGCTCACCTCCCCCCCCCCCCCCCCCCACGGGGCGGCGGTTGTTCCCGCCCTGAGCCCAAGCCGCGGCTCCTTCGGCCATCATGGTGCGCCTCCCCCGAGTCGTCCATGGCGCGGGCAACTTTCCCAGTGCGGCCAACCTCCCCTGACGAGCTCGCCTTGGCGTGGCAAACCCTGCTAGTGCGTCGAGCCTACCCTAGCGAGTTGGACATCGTGCAGCGAACCCGCCCCAGCGCGAACAGTCTCTCCCGGCAGGCCGACGCGGCCTTCCCCTTGTCGTCGCGGCAGACCGGTGTGGCCTCCCCTTCCTCATGTGGCTTCCTCCTCGATGTGGCGCGACTTGCTCAATGGAGATGAGAGAAGAAAGGATGAGGATGACACGTAGGTCCCATATGTCATTGGCTGCTGGGATGAATTTAGGGGGTTTGATTTAGGTAGCACTGCTGGAGCAAACAACAAGAAATAGGTAGTATTGAAGTAGGGGGTGTGTTTAGGTGGTATTGCTGGAGATGCTCTTAGGAGAGAAGTTAGTCTAACTATAAATAGGAGATGTAATAGGTTTGGATCAATCAAAAGAAAGAGGTCAACTCTATCTCTCTCATATATATGTTATTTATCTATCTACTTCTTTGTGATTGTATACCATTAAATGCAACAGTTTGTTAGATAGTAAGGTAATTTTTATGTCATTTTAATTCTATAAATTAATATTTTGATGATGACATAAATAAAATTGTTGATAAATAAAAATATGGCATAACACACGTTCATAACCACGATGAACATGTGAACAAGAAACATGTAAAGAATATATATATCATGAACATATAAACATGAAATATGTATTGAACAACATGTGAAACAACGTAGCAGAGATACTAAAACATACAGATATAAACATATGAAATAGTACGACTGTAAAACAGAAACAGACATGCAGATTATATAACTAGCAGGGACAGACATCAGGCATATCATGAAATGATACGACAGAACTAATGAAACAAACTCGGAGCAGTATATGACGACATGGAACAACTGCTGAAACAGACACAAACTGGAGGACGGAAAATAGAGAGTAGATGAACACTTCATACCCTCCCATGCGTCCATCCGAAGATCCCGATCCTTGTCCAACTTCCAGCGCCATGTCGTAGAGGAGTTGATGAACACAATCTCTTCTCCAGGAAGAAGATGAAGCCCACCCGTGAGGAAGATGAAGATGATGTCGCCGGCAACTCGATGAACAAGAAGACGAACGGCGGCGGTGATTCGGTCAGTCGCGTAGACGCTCCCCAAAAACCTAATTGCCGAACCCCCGTGCAAGGTCTTGACGGCAAGGGCTTCGGAGGCAACTGCCCTCTCCCTTCTCCTTGTGCACGGATTGAGGTGATGGAGAAACCTTCGTTGCGGCTGGAGTTGTGGACTGTGTTCACTCGTGTGTGTACCGATGAGCCAGGCTCTCTCTTTTATGTCGTGCGTCCAGGTAGGAGAGGAAGGGAAGAGTCACTTGGTGACCTTTCAATAGACGTGCATGCGAAGGAATTAACTCGGAGTTGAAACTCCTGTCATCAAAGCAATTGAGTGCTAAAAAGCTAACACCCGCCCGCTGCCTGCCTGCTACGGCCCGAGCCCGAGCCTGGCCCGACGGTGGCGGCGGCGCGCGCCGCGTGCGGCAAGCCTTGGTCCTTTTCTTGACATCTCAAATTAAGTGGAATAATTTTCACCATATAAGTCAAGTCGATGACCTCTAGAATTTCAATCCGATACAATTAATAATATCCACAATTATAAACCATAGAGTTTATTGATTTATTGAATTATAAAAATAGGACTAGCCCATAATAAATCCAACACAGTTAACTAAAATTCTAATTATTTTAAGCAAATATGACATTATACTTTGAATTTTAATTATTTTTAATATTTTCCTCATATTCATAATCTGTTACACACACACTAATCCTCTACAAATCTGCCATTGTTATTTATTGGCTTGATCCCAAGGCATCGATTGGAGGTCCAAACGCTCCAGAGAACTCAGAGGATACGTTTAATATATAGATTCTTCACAGCGTGTTTGATGCGACGAGTTTAACTTGTAACGAAGTGTTTGGTTCAGCATTCTGTAAAACGTCGAATACTCAAGGGTAAGCAATCCCGTTACACACATTCCGTTCGGTGCATTTAATTTTGTGTAACTTGTAACCACGGCGCGGGACCCGCATTGCAGAACACCCGGAATGCCTTGGGCAGTTGGGCCTTTTTATCTGCGTGACTGCGCTTCGTTTTGCCTTTCTTCCTCTTCTGCGTGACTCACCGTCCAGGAAGGGGAAGGGTCCAGCCTTCCAGGCATCCGGCACTTCAGCTTCTCCCTCTTGCTCGTCCTAGCTGCGTCGTCTCCGGTCGGCCTCCTGTTCGGCGAGCGTGAGGCTGTGGCACTCGGTAGGTTCCTTTCCCGATCCCTCGCGATTTTTTTGCTCTAAAAAACCCTCATTTTTGTGCTTTTTAATCTTTATATATGGTAGATCTACTTATGTAGTAGTACGGCAATGCTAGATCACGCGCTTCGAAATCATCATCATGTATTTGTGTATCATCTTCTAATCCACTACTAGTAGAGCATATCATCCTCAGATTGAAGTGGATTTTGTGTAAATGAAGTTGCACAAACGAGGATTTTTCACTTTTACTATGTGCGTCTTTTGGTCTTCTACACAGAGGAAGGCACTCCATGGAGCTCGAGGCCATTGGAAAGCGACCCCGTGGCAGCAGCAGCTTGGCCAGCGACAGGCTGAGCTCCCTGCCGGATTGCCTCATCCATGACATCATGTCCTTCTTGAAGGCCCGGCAGGTGGTGCAGACCTGCGTGCTGTCCACCAGGTGGAGGCACCTCTGGTGCTCTGTGCCATGCCTCAACATTGACGAGAAGGAGTTCAAGACCGCAGGCCCGAACCGCAATACAAAGAAGGAATGGAACGAGTTTGATGACTTCACCGAGCACCTGCTTATCCCCAATAATATTTTCCATTGCGGATTTGGATACGTTCCGCCTGCAGGTTAGTGACACACACACATATCCATACGAAAAGGGTGAACGGGCAGCCAGATGGATCTGCCATGGCATAAAGTACAGTGGCCAGGATCGTAGCATTCAGCTTCAGCGTATGGAGTTCTTGATCGTTCTAGGTGTGAATCAGTGGGTGTGTTCTTTGTCATTTGTGATAAATCGAGTAGAATATCATAGTGCATCATCATGTGGTGCACGAATCAGAGAGTGAGGGAGAGAGGGAGATGGAGTAGGCAGACGTACCATCGGGATTTCGAGGCCGACATCACGTTCGTCGATGGAGGCTGCACACGGGCAGCGACGGTTGGGGAAGAGAGTGGCGCAGTGACGTCCCGGCGGCAGTGTGGACGTCGCTGCAGAGGCGGCGGTGTGGACGTCGCTGCAGAGGCGGCGGTGGACTTCCCATCGCTGGCAGCACCCCTCTTGATCGGACTAGGGTTTTGGACAGCGGGGGGGCGGCGGCTATCAGGTGAGCCTCGTATTCTGTGCCCTAGCTCTCATCTCTAATTTATAGTGCTGCGCGACGGGGGTCCACCAGCCATGTCATTGGGCCAGGCATCCCCGATCAGGACGCGAGTCAAGGCCCAATTAAACCGTTGGGCCTAATTGGTGAGAGATCAATCCCAACATTGGTGCCTCAAAAGACTACACCTTTGCTGTATAAATTTGGATGACAATTTCATGAAGCATGTCAGTTCAAGGCGCCAATATCTAGAGGATTTGGAGTTGAAATATTGCAGGTGTTCATTTCATGATATCACATCCCACACACTGAAGAATTTGATTCTGAGAAATTGCAGCTGTTTTCATCTTTCTGCAGTTATATCTCCCATGCTGAAGAGGTTGGTTATTGATGATTGTGACAATGCTTCTCACTGTCAGCTAGTTATAATGGCCCCTGCTGTTGCTTATCTGCTCATAGACATCGGTCATTATTATTCCTTTCAAGGCCGTGTTTCATTTGATAAGATGTCATCTCTTGCCAAGGCTTCCATTTTTCTAAGGAACAGTGTCGAAAGTGAACTCAGCAAGGACCAATTCAAGCTTCTTTGTAGTGTGTCAAATGTGACAAATTTGGTGTTATCAAGTTTCCAAACAATGGTGTGCCTTCTGTCTTCATTGATATTTCCTTACTGCTATTATATATTGGTGCCATTTTTGTTAATCTAAACGAACTATACAATACATTCTAGGTGATCGGTGAAGAATTCCAGAATCTTAGGACCTTGTTATTGGAGAAATGAGATCTTAGTGACAACTTCCAGATGTTGCAAGGTATACTGTTATTTGGCATTGAATTATTATGATCTGACTAAAATTTTAGTTCATTATTGTGCATCTTTTGTGATGACAACAGTTCTCATATGATTCTAAGAAAAAGAAAGGAAAGGTCAAGTCAAACAAGGGGTATCTGAACCAGTTTGATGTCCGGTGCAAGAACCTCAAGCTTACTGAAATTATCTACAAAGATGACGATGCCGAAAAGCTGGGGAAGCTTTGGTTTAGCATTTCTGGTGATCTGCCCAAGAATAACATAAAACTCACCAAGGTTGATCCAGATCATCCTTAGCCCAGGCTATCTGTGTCGCTTGTCACGCTGTGGTTTCTATAAACTTTGCTTGCATGCCTCCACTGTGTTTCGACGTCTTTAGTTAAAGTGTTGGGCATGTTCTTTTGGACTCATTTCTAGATAATTTAGTTGTATGAGGTATTGCACTTATTTTGTGTTGTCTGCACTTCAAAGTGAACAGTAAGCTTACTTGCTTCAAAGTGAATGGAAAGTTGTGTTTGCTTCGTTTCTATGTGTATCTGAATTGAAGTTTGGCAGATGCAGGCCTTTTCGAAAATAAATCTTTGAGTTCATTTTGTCTTTCTGTTTGCATGCATTCACTAATCTATGAAGCTAAATACCAATCTGTTACACTTACACTTCGCAATGACAATGATTCGAGATGAACTGTGAATTATATAGATATATTAACATTTGGTCCTGATGAACCATGGCTGATCTACCCATCAGCCATATATTGGTGCTCTCATCAACAATCACCTTTTCACCGTAACTGAATAAGACCACTGCTCTGCCTTCGAGATACATGAACTAGCTTTTGTAAGCTCTGCATTTCGCATGCAAATTTCCATCCAGTTTTCATTTCTGCCAAATTTCTTTTTGAAACTTTCCTGCCAGGATTGGGTCCATAAGATCTTCATTGCTACGAGATTTTAACCGCTACGCTTCTTCTCTATATAGAGGGCGCTTCTTCACTTGTTCACTCTTTGTCGTCCTTTAAGGAACCAAGGAAGGCTTGTTCAGCGCATCTCTTTCCAATGTTGAAGCCCAAAGCAATATTTCCAATAGCGTGCAGTACCAACAGCCATTTCCTTTTTGGCCTGCGGATGTTCTCCCTATCGATTAACGATGCGAATAATGCATGAATGTCGTTAGGATTATTTCATTTGAGTAAAGATCAAATACTGTAAATTGTTGCGCCTCCAATTACCTCGCGGCTTCAGCTTTAATTCTGGTTATCCCGTCATTAATAATACTAGCTATCTTGCCATCTATCTGCACTCCCTCTTTTTCAAATTTTGCCAACAAATGATCGACCTCCTCCTTTGTCTTCGTATCAACATCTGCTTTAGCTCCAGCTCCATTGCTGGATCCATCCTGGTAGGATTCATTAGAGAATTATGCATGGTTGCAGTTGGCAATCAAACTTTCAAAAGTTTGACCACTACTAGTATGGCTAAAGTTATCAAGACTGACTTACATGAAACTTATATTGCCAGATATCCTTGTTTTTGGAAAGCTTCAGCAAAATTTAGAACATATACGTTGTGTACTTGATGTGTGGGGCAGGGCAGCACCAGGGCTAGGGGCCATGTGGCACCTCCACCCACTGCAAATTGCTTCAGTAAAAACTAAGGATCAACACTTTCTTTCAAGCAAAAAGTACAAACAGCACAAAATCCTGGCACTCATTGTGCATATCTAAGTGGCAACATTCATCATTATCGCGTCAGATTACAGAACCCCTCTGCTAACAAGGGCCTTAACTAGCCTATAATTGTTATTGTCCGGGGAAAAAGGCCCATGGCGCATACACATATAATTTCTTACCATAGAAACAGTTTGATCGGAGCCTACTGATTATTTCGGTGATACTAGATAATTTGTTAGCATAAAAACAGTTCAGAAGCATCATGAGGAAAACCAGTAAATACATCCATATTTCTTTTTCTATCTGTTTCTCTAACTATCCATGATCCATGAGTTTGTTAAATTTATGAAATAGAAGGATCTCAAAAAACTCATGAATCATCTTAGCAAACTCATCGCGTGTAACACCAGATGCAGTGGGAGTTTGATCTGTTTTTACCTTGGATGTAGATGTAGCATGAAGTGGATCGAAGTTGACATCTTTGATCTTCTTGATAGTTTCTTGTTGACCCATCTCAAAGCATGTTAGAGCATACTCTAGATCGGCAGCAGCTTGGGCCTTCGCTCTCTCCTCTAGCATCTTTCGAATCTCCTTAGGAAGTTGATCGGCCGACGGCTTCCCGTTGGCCATTAGTAGATCTATTTGGCTACTTCCTTAGCGGAGTCGTCAAAAAGTATGTTAACACTTATTCTAGTCACACACCAGTAGCGGCTAGCTCGCCCATAAGCCGCAAACAATCTAGCATATAGCGAAGGGAGGTACCAACGGCAAGGTCGACAAAGCCAATTAAACACTTGTTATTCGCCTAAATAACCAACGAACAGCTCTCGAGAAAATCCAACAAGTACCTCAATCGGCAGTGTACCCTATATTTTATATGAAACTAAGGTGCACTTATCTCATTAGAAAACCAATATGGTACTATTTTGAAGTCGTAGAATTTTTCTTAAAATGGGCCGACTCTAAAACCATCCAAGGCCTAATTAGACGGAGATTGCACCGGCGGCGAATCATTAGGCCCCAGATGCTGCCGAGCCGGAGGGAGAGCGCAGCGACATGGCAGCGGCACGCCCGTCGCTGGAAGAATCTGGATAATAAGGGGCGTCACCTAAAGGTTGTCGATCTGGTGGCCATATTTTCCTTTTTGAGTTGATCATCTCTTTTTTTTTTTTTTTTTGAGGGGTGGCCAGGCTACGGGTTGGGCTGTGGCCGAGGTGGCCATGTCTTCTTTGGAATTTTTTTATTAATAAATTTATTTTTTAAAAAAATTACAAAACTAGTCTCCGATTTCAAAAAATTGCAGGAGTAGGCCACCAGTCGCCCGTTGGAAGGGCGAAGATGGGCCTTGTCGCCCGACTGGCGGGCTAACTGGGCCATGTCGCCCGACCAGCGGGCGACTTGGCTGGGCACGTGGCATGGCGGGTCCCACGTCGCCCGGCCGATGGGCGACATGGCCCATGTCGCCCGACCAGTGGGCGACTTCACCGCCACGTCGCCCGGCCGATGGGCGACGTGGCCCATGTCGCCCGGCCAGTGGGCGACTGAGCCCATGTCGCCCGGCCAGTGGGCGACTGGGCCCACGTCGCCCGTCCAGTGGGCGACTTGGCCGCCGCTATATATAACGCGGCCGGCCGCTGCCGGCTGGGAGAACAGAACAGAAGGAGAGGAGAGGAGAGGAAGAGAAGAGAAGAGAAGAGAAGAGAAGAGGAAGAAGAAGAAGAAGAGGAGGAGGAAGAAGGAGAAGAGAGGAAGAGGAAAATTTTCGGTAAGTAAAAAAATAATTTTATATATAATTATTTAATGTGTGTTATATTAATTGTTAGATAATATTATATTTCTGTTAAGCGATTAATATTATATTTCGGTAGTATTACTTATATTTTTATTTTATATATATTGTTAAATTAAATAGTTATAGTTGAAATAATATTAGTAATATATTAGTGAAAAGCTATTTTAGCTGAAATTTTTAGATTACACAGATGTCGGAGAAGTTAGGATTTCAAATTTATTACGGAGAAGGAGAAATTATTCAAGGTGTACACGGGGTTGATCTGTCAGGATTTGCCTCAGTAACTAGATGGGTGTCTAGGGCAAATGAGAGAACAATTAGTGGTGTGCAGAATTGGTTGATGCGAATATTTGGGCTTGACAGCAACCAACATGACGTTAAGGTCATGGGTATGGTTAGTCGTGCTCGGGAGGGCACTTTTTTGGGGTTAGTACCGCTTAATGCAACATCAACATGGAGAAAATACGTCAACAAAGCTGTAGAACGTGGGTGGCCTCTAGTCCTTCTTGCTCAGGCATATACGAAGGAGGTTCATGAGGTACACGTTGTAGAAGAAGAAGGAGGTCCGAGCCATGACAATGACAATGATAATGAGGAAGATAATGAAGAG
>CM041642.1:24269771-24312531 GCA_023333625.1 Bothriochloa decipiens
ATTGCAGAGTACATGTATAATCGAATTGTTGATAATTTAAGGTATGAGCCGAAATCTATAGTGACTACTATAGAGGAAGATTTTAAATACACCATCAGCTATTCGAAGGCGTGGCGAGCGAAACAGAAGGTCATTGAGAAGAGATTCGGTTCGTACGAAGCATCTTATGAGAACCTACCAAGATTGTTAGAAACCATCAGACAAAGAAATATTGGTACATATTATGATATCATGGATGTGCTGATCCAAAAGAGGCCGGAAAGTTAATACTTCGTCGAGCCTTTTTTGCACTAGGTCAATGTATAATGGCATTTCGTCATTGCAGACCTGTTTTATGCATGGATGGTACATTTCTAACAGAAAAGTATAAAGGTCAGATTCTAACTGCTATTGGTGTTGATGGGAATAATCAAGTACTGCCAGTTGCTTTTGCTTTTGTGGAAAGTGAGAACACAGATAGTTGGTATTGGTTTCTGGAGCGTGTGAAGTTAGCAGTGGTGCAAGGGCGACCTAATGTTTGTGTCATACATGACCGACATGCCGGTTTGTTGAAGGCGATAACGGATATGCAATATGGTTCAGTGGAGCGTGATCTTCCTCCTCGATGGTCGGACATACAATCAAGATGGTGCATGAGGCACTTGGGTGCAAATTTTTTTAGCCATTTCAAAAATAAACACCTTATGAATATGTTTAAGAGGTTGTGCAATCAGAACCAACAAAGAAAATCCAATGCAATGTGGGCACGTCTTGATGAATTAACAACAAAGCAAACAGCAGAGTTAGCGACTCGTACGAATCAAGACCCGAATGATATGTCTGTTCCTCTTTCAGACCTTCCAACGGATGCCTTGAGGAACGTGGTTCGGAGGCCGTCCTGCACGTGTTACAGTTCCTCCTTCGCCGCTTACTTACTCAGCCGGCCATGTGCGAGCGGGCCGCAGAGCACCAAAGCCTGGCACGATTAGGGGTGTTGCACCTAAGCGTGGACGATATTAGTTTTGTATGATTTGCCGCCGATGTTGTTTTCTATGATATTGTACTGATACTATTTTAGTTTTTAGAACTTAATTAATGTTTCACTGTTGTATTTTTTCATCTATTAAGCTTGGGCGAGCACACGCCCATTGCATGACTGCGTATTATTTTTGCTATTTCTCCGACTTCGATATTTTTTCTGAAATTTCCGAATAAATAAATAATATTTAAAAAAATCGAAATTTTTCCTGAAATTTCCAAAAAAATAAATATTATTTAAAAAAATCCAAAAAACCAGGTCGCCATTTGGCCGGGCGACCTGGGCCTGGTCGCCCTTTGGCCGGGCGAACTGGGCCTGGTCGCCCTTCCAACGGGCGAACTGGGCCTGGTCGCCCTTCGGGCGGGCGACCTGGGCCTGGTCGCCCTTTGGCCGGGCGACCTGGGCCTGGTCGCCCTTTGGCCGGGCGAACTGGGCCTGGTCGCCCTTCCAACGGGCGACTGGTCGCCCATTCCTGTAATTTTTTGGAAACGTAGACTAATTTTGTAATTTTTTAAAAAAATAAATTTATTAATAAAAAAAATTCTCTTCTTTGCGAGGGCGGCAGTCAGAAGCGGCCCAGTCGGCCCACGAATTATGGCATGAGCGCACGCGAGTTGAATGCCCTATTAGCTACCACCAGGCCGCACTACAAAGCAAAGATTGAGGCCACCCAATCATCTCAAAATCAAAAAAAGAAAAAAAAAGATTGAGGCCACAAAAGATCGAAGAAGCAACCGAGGACGCCCTAGCTCCCCTCCAGATTATTTCGGCGTGCCGGTGCCATGGTCCTACGTTTTCTGTCCAGGACTCCTCTGCGACATCTGGTCCCCCATGATACGCCGCCGGCAGACTCTCCGCCTGCCACCTCTCAGGTAATAGTCCCCTCTGTTTCCATTCGATCCATCCGCCCCTGCAATTTTTCGCTCTCCGACTACTTAGCTAGCTAGTTCTGACGAACCCATCGTATATCACCACCAGCTGTAGGACGATCAAACTATATATTGTTATACTAACAGATTAGATAGTAGAGTAAATTTCAGAAAACCTCATGTTTTACACTTCTTCCTAATGGTGTGTGCAACTGTTTCATAAAATTCCACCCCTTATTAAAATTTCAATTAATCTTAGCATATCTGAAACAATGTTGTTTTCAAAGTATCAAAGAGTTGTTCTAGAAAAAAAGTAACCAAGAGTTGAATTAATAACCTTATAATTAATAAATCAATCATTAAAATTTCAATATACACTGCATTTCAAATTTCGTTAAATTTTTGTTCAACATGGTTAGCGGGTGGCTGGGGTTTTGTGAAAAAAAATTTAGAACCATAATTGCTAGAGTTATGTGCCATCAGTCATAATACCTGGGGTTTTACATATGCAACTTTGACAATAAAATATGGGGCTTTTATGGTAGAGTTCCACAGGCTAGAGCAGTCGCCGTGGGGTGGTAAATTTTTGGAAGTTTGTATGGATTCTGAAAGGATTGTAGTTTGCCAAATTGTAGCCATGCATGCTCTCTCGTTATGCATAGCTGTAGCTTGTGCATTTTACTGTTAACTATATTTCTCTAACTAATCCTAACAGGGTGGATCCGGCAATAGAGCTAGAACTGATGTTGCTAGGACGAAGACGAAGGAGGCTGAAGATATATTGGCAGATTTAGAAAAACAGGGACTGGAGATAGATGGCAAGATAGCTAGTATTATTGATGATGAGGTAACTAGAATTAAAGCTGAAGCTGCGAGGTAATTAATAGGAGGCGCTACAGCTTATTTGATTTTAACCAAGTGAAAAGATCCTAACACTCATGCATTGTGTGCATCCTTTTCGTAGGGAGAACATCAATGAGTTAAAATTGATTTGGGAATCGATACGGGACACTCTTGCATGTATTGGTGTTGGTTTCCTGATCGGAGCGAAATTGTATGAAGCTCACTTTGGGGCATTGCAAGGTATGCTGTGCTTTGGCATTGAACTCATGATCCGACTAAATTTCTAGTTCATTATCATACATCATTTTTTATGTCAACAGTCCCAAAAGGTCTAAGGAAAGGAAAAGGAAAGGCCAAGATGAACAAGGGGTGTCTGGACCAGTTTAACGGCCAGAGCAAGAACCTTGAGCGTACATGAAATTATCTGTGAAGATGACAATGTCCAAAAGATGGTGGAGCTTTTGTTGAGCATTTCAGGGACCTGCCCAAGAATAACATAAAATTCACCAATGTTGACCCGGATCATCCTTAGTTGAGGACTGCTGATCATCATTTCAGTCCAAAAAAAAAAAAAACTGCTGATCATCCGACACTTGCCAGTTGTCACATTGTGGCTTCTATGAACTTTGCTTGCATGCCTGTGCAGTGTTTAGTAGCTAGACGCACTTAGTTAAAGTGTTGGGCATGTTCTTTTGGACTAGTTGTATGAGGTATGGTGCTGATTTTGTGTTATCTGCACCTCAAGTCCTTGTATGGTGTAAGCTTACATGATTCAAAGTGAACAGAAAGTTTGACGGATGCTGGCTTTTTCAAAAATGAATCTTCGAGTTCATTTCATCCTTTCTGTTTGCATGCCTTTGCTATATTGAACTAGCATCTGTCTGCCCTGCATTTGGCATGCATAATTGTAGCTTGTAAATCCCCTCCAGTTTTCATTCCCTCCAGGATTGTGTTCATAGGATTTTCATTTAATCATTTGTACGAGATTTTAACTGCTACGCTTCAGGTACGTCCCCAACTGTTTCTTCAATTGGGTGAACCACTTCCTTTGGGTTTAAGACGCCCGGGGCGCGCAGGCCAGCTCGAAGAGAGAACATGATCTTCATGGAATTCGAGCTCAGTCAGCTTCATATATAATCAGATTCTCGCACGGTCCATCTGACCATCGATGGACTTTTCGTTGGACCTTGCCTTTCTCTTGTTCCTAGGAAAAAAAAAACAACAACAATCCGAGAATATGCCGCTGCGGTGGCAGAGTGTTAGCGCCTAGTCTAGGAACACCTGAGAACACTGGCGGAGCCAGCTTTTCCTTATGACTAGGCCTCTAAGAATTAAGATTATTGTACGGTACACAGGACGCGATGAAAAAAAATTATGTACAGCATGTTTGATGCTCTATCATACGCTTATCCTCGCTATTTAGACATAGACAAACAATGGAGAGCAAACATACCATCTTCCTTCAGAGCAGCCGAATTTGTGTCGTCAACGGCAAATTCACATACCTATATGAACCACTTACTTATTTTAATAGCAACGTAAAGAGAGAAATTATATTTTCAGTAAGATACAGATGTAACAAACCTCACTATCATCAAAGCCATTTGTTCAACACGAGAATAGCAAAGAATTTATCCCCAGTGTCATCTACAATTGCCTTGATAGTTAGGTCCTCCAGAGGGCAGCCGGTCGACGAACGACGGGGATGGGCGCAGCGGCTTCCTCCCGCCTGGCCTGGCGGCGCAGGGAGCCTGGGATGGGTGGCGCCGCGGCGGCCGACTGGGTGGCGGTGCCGTCGCAAGCACCCGCCAGCTAGTTCCTCTCCTTCCCTCCTCGGTCCACCCTAGGACCTAGCACCTGCTTGCGACCTCCACAGCTCGACTTGATGGCTTCGCTTCAGTCCTCCCGTGCGGCCACACAATCACGGTCGAGCCCTCGCGGAACGAGGACGGGAGGGTCCGGACTCGGAGGGAGACGGACAGGACCCAGTGAGGTCGACACCTGAATGCCCTAGCTGCTCTTGGGCCTTCAGTAATGTTCCGGCACTTCACTCCCTTCTTGGTTCTTCCAGGCGCTACAGTTGAGAGCGGCGACCGGGGGCGATTTCGTGTTCCCCCGTCGATTCGCCGTCGCCCTCGCCTCTGGCGCCCTTGCTGGCGTCGGAGAAGGAGGGGGATTGGATGAATCGACGGAGGATTTGTATACACTAGTTTGTATTAGGAATAAGTTAGGGTTAGGGTTCCTCATGCAGATGGAGTAGCATGAATGCTTCTTCCTGGGCGGCGCCTCCTGCGAGCGACGACGTGGAAGAGCAGAGGATGTCTCCAACTTCTGCGATGGCTTCCCCGACTACACTGGTGGTGGATGCTCCAGCGATGACTTCGAGCTTGTTTGACCTGGAGGTTTGTCTCTCCTCTGGATTTGGTCAGGCTCGTCTTTTGCTCCTCCCTTTTCTTCTCCGACGATTGCATTGCTCTTCTCCGACGAAGATCCTAGGGAGTACTTCTACCGACTCGCCGTGCAACCGGGTTGGTTTCTTTCTACTACCTGCTCTAGTAGTTTGATTCCCCTTCTAGGTATGTCGGCGTCCAGTGTGTGGGGTTTGCTGGATATTCTTGGGGCGCCAGATCCCTTGTGCTACGGCTTCGGCGATGTGATGGCCGGTGGCCATCTTCCTCGGCCTGTGTGTTCAGCGGTCATGCTACTTGTGGTGCCAACAAAAACTTCGGTTCAATCGTCAAGAAGGTGGTCGGCTTCAAGCTCCATGAGGCTCCGTCCGCCGGCGGTGATGACGACCGGGAGGTTGACTATGCAAAGATTTTGTCGTAATTTTTTCTTTTACCAAGGGTGTCTTTGCAAGTCATGAAATGTAAACTTCATGAAATATATATGAATACCAATCCCAGTTTTTCTCAAAAAAAAAAACTAAAACAGAGACACGCAAGATCTGTTTAGTGAGAATTGGCGAGGAAGAAGTCAAAGATTGTTTTTATGTTTTATTTATGTTTTCACTCACCTCAAACCAGATACAAATATAAAATCCTAGTCAGTGACGCCGTTTATAATATCTCAAAACTGTCATACATACAATGTATATATCCCATTTATATTATAACAACAGAGCACCCATAGATCACCACAGTTACATGATATATGACAAGAAACACAATATAGCACGAGAATCATTAGGTTAATTTTGTATAGTATAGTTAGAAAAAAATAATTTACCAAGATTACCTACTTGGTTTTGCATACCATAAACAGAGTGAAACCACAAGCCCTAGACTAAATAAACTACGTACTTGTAACACCCCTGGTGTTATATGAACTAAAACATGCCATGTCATCATATGCATTGCAAAGCATTCATGTTTAAATCAACCTTAATGTGCATCAACTAAAATAAGTTTACATTTCATAGGTTGATTGTGTTTCTGGAATGTTTTGCCAAATGAAATCATAAAACCTAATTTCAAATGTCATCCAAAATACTTAGTTTATATTCTATGTATTTGAGGTGTAAATCGTGTTTACACTAGTGTCAAGCATAGTATATAAATCTAAGTACAACCTTTAAAAATGATTTCCATATTTGAAGTTGAATTTTGATTTCAAAGCTTATTTCCAAGCCTTGCAATTCAAATTTAAATTCAAATTAGAAAGCTATAAAATGATTTTCTAAAAAGTCAACTTGGTCAACCAAGGGTGTCATTGGGTCATGGACCTAAAAATATCCTTGGATGATGTTTGTGATCACTAATAACTAACCAATTAATTTAGAAACCAAATCGAGTTTGAATTCGGTTTCAAAAACCCTATATTTCAAAAGCTGGTTTTACCTCCTTTTTGATAATTCAAAATCTTTAAGGAATTTGGAAATACTCTAAAAAGATAGTTTGTAGATCTTGACAAGAGCTACAAAGTTAGAATTCAAAATTTTTCAAGTTTCCAAAAAGAATTTCAAATGAATTTGAAAATACAGTTCTCCAGCAATTGTCCCTTTTTGATTTTAAAAGCATAATTCAAAAGTTATACATAATTTGGGAAAACTTTATATATGAAAAATGTTTGGTTTGTGAAGCTGAGTATTTCATAGTTTTGAAGATTTTCAAGTTTTATTGAAAAATCAAAAGTAATTTTCAAATATTTTTTCTAGGGTTTTATTCCCCTTTTAAATTTGAATTCATATTTCAAAAACTAGGTAGAATTTCAAAATATTTGTAATATGAAATGTGTAGCTCTTGAAAATTTATGCAAATGATATTTTTGGAGATTTTCATATTCTTATGTATTTTTAAAAGTAATTTTATAAAATCCGAGTTAGGGTTTAGACTAAGGGGGCAATGAACAGTGGAGAAGCCTATCGGCTGCCGCCATTGCCGGCTTTTCAAGCCGCGCCGCCGTCCACCGCCGCACATGCCGGTATACCTCGGCCACCATCTCACCTCTGAGCGCGAAGCTTCGCCGTCCGCATGTCGTCAGCTCGCAACTCGCCACTGCCCTATAAATATGCGCGGCCGGCCGTCGTCATCCTCTTTTCTTCCTGCTTGCCACCGCCGCCGATTGTCCTCCGCCGCCAAAATTCGCCACCATCGCTCCATCTTCATTTTCTTCTCCATCAGCTCTGCCTCATACCTGCGCTTCGCTTGAGCCCGCTAGCGCCAGCTTTCACCGACAGAATCGCCCGAGCCGTCGTCTTCTTCTTTGCGGCCGGCAGCAAAGCCGCCGTGAAATCGCCGCGTCCACCGCCGCCAAGGTTGAAAACATATCTCCTTTAACCCTCCTATCAGGTTCTCCATTTTCTCCTGCCCCTTATGCGCAGCTTGGTGGCTTGATGGTGCACAGGAACCGCCAGAAAGCTTACCTTGCCACCGGAGCACCGCTGCCGCCATCACCGCCGTCGACTACAGCTCACCTCCGACCGCCTTCCGTCCAATCAACGTGCGCACCGTGCCCATGGTGAGCTCCTGCATCTGTCTGTGCCCTCGATTTCTTCTCTACCGCGTTGTGGCCGTCGGTCACCGTAGCTCGCCGCCGGCATGGTCATGTCGCTCCGCCGCACGCGTAGCCGTTGCGGCTGGGGGTCAAGTTGGGTCTCATCTTGTTGATGTTTGTGTTTGCGAGGGTGCGTAGCGCATGTAGGTAGCCTCGCCGTCGTCGGAGACACTCCGGTGATGCCTTTCCACCGCGCCGCCGCGCCGTCGTGCCGCCATAGCCGTCGGTCAGTGCACCGCCGTCGTCCCGCCGCTTCATTATCCAGCTCAGTCGACTCGCCGTGCCGAGCTGAGCCTATAGGGCCAAGCCTCGTCGCCGGAGACCTCGCCGCCAGCGAGATAGCCGCCGGTCAAGCGTTGTCGCCGTCGGGTCAACGCGGGGAGAGAAAAAGGATTTTCTTTTTCCAGAAAATAATTTAAATGCTATTTTCTTTGAAAAATCATAGTAATTCATGTATAGCTCCAAAAATTCTGAAAATTTATATGTAAGCTCTTTATGATGTCCTCAATCTAGGAAAAATATGAAATGCCAAATTTAAGTAATTTTTTGCATAAGTTAAAATTAGCTCTTTTAATTGAAAAATGCATCTTCTATGATTTTTAATAAATAAAATAATTGGCTTTTATTTTTGAAATTTATTTTTCCATTTAATTAGGCCAAGAGCTTTTCAAAATAAAATTTTGAGATCAATTAGACAACTTTAATTTTATGCCTTTAATGTATGTTTTTAAATAATTAATTAATCCCTTTAATTAAGTTTAATCATTATAAGATTTGTTTGACTTTGGGATTGATTGATGACCTCGGGTTATTAACCTTAATGATCCTTGGCACTTTAATTAATTGTTTGCGCTTACCTGGATCATGTCATTAGAGCTTAATCAACGTTATTTCATGTGCTTAAATAATTTCATTAAAGATGTAGTTAACCCTAACGAACTTAGTAAGTAAGTTTTGTGGGCTTGCAACTTTATCGTGAAGGAAAGTTGTACTCAAATTCTTAATCTAACCATGTATTCATCGAGCATCATGTTTACTATTCCATCATGTTGAAGCATATCATTTTTATCGTATAGTTTTCGTTAACGGAGAGTTTAACGTTGTCGCACCAGATCCCAAGGAAGAGCAGACTCAGGAGTTGGGAGTTGATCCAGAACTCGAGACCGTCTACCGCGACCACCAAGGCAAGCTCGGATGCATTCAAACCCTACTCTTATTTTATAAAAGTTTTATCGCTTCAGTTATGAAATATTGCATTAAATAATAGGAGTTGAGTGAAAACCTACCAATTGCATTACCTGTCTTATTTCATTATTCCTTGTTACCTATTTTTAAAAAATGCGTAGTAATGCTTAGCCCTGCTTAATAAGTTAGGTTATCAAAAAGTAAAAGAATAAAAAAGATGAGTATGGCTTTGCCTGTTGGAATTATGATGATAGTTAATAAATCGAGTCCGGACGGGTAACTTGCATTGGGAAAAGAGTCCCTCTGTAGTGTTTTCGTCTGTTGATGCCCTAGGTCCTGTTCGATGGTGAACTGGTGATATCGAGAAATTAGAAAATCCACATGCATGAAGTGATATACAGTGGGCCAGAGTCCCTACGTATGTCATGGAGTGATATATAGTGGGCCAGAGTCCCCACATATGTCATAGTGTGGTATGCTGTGGGTTTAAGTTCCCATGTATATCGGTACACTGGGTCGAAGTGCTCACGTGTATCATGTGGTGATATATGGCTGCGGTTGTTATCCCGGTATATCTGTGATCTGGTATGCATCGGAGTTAAAGTCTCTGGTATCCCAGTGATCTAGGTCCCAGCTGGGTATGAAAATAGATTCGAATCGCCGTTGCTTCTCGGAGAAGAAGACTTGATCGGTGTTCATCATCGTAGTAACAACTTGAATGATGTTTAAGGTTTAAGAATGAAGTTGGTTGGTAATCTTGATCCAGAGCAAGAAAACTTTACTTTCTGTCAATGCTTTTTCGCAAAAATTTTTATCTCCGCAAGCCTTACCTTGTCCCTCTAGCCTGCATTTCCTAAGTTTTCACCCCTCTTTTTTGTTGGGTACAAGATAATTTAGTACAAGATAATTTCGGTGGTACAAGATAATTTGTTTGGCATAAAAACAGTTATCCATGCATGTAATCTTTTGAGGTTGGTCAGAATCTGGGGCCGATTTGCTAACATAGGCATTATGAGGAAAAATGTAAATTCAGATTTCAGCTATACGTGAGTTTGTTAAATTTTTCAAATTTAAGGATTAAGAATCATCTTAGCAAACTCATCGCATATAACACGTACTAGATGTAGAGGGAGATTGATCTAGTTTTACCTTAGACGTAGATGTAGCTGGAAGTGGATTGAAGTTGACATCTTTAATCTTCTTGAGAGATCCTCGTTGATCCACCACAAAGCATGTTAGTGCATAATCGAGATCGGCAGCAGCTTGGGCCTTCGCCCTCTCGTATAGCATCTTGCAAATCTCCTCAGGAAGATGATCGGTTGAAGGCTTTCTGTCGGCCATATTAGTATATCTGTTTTGGCTACGTTCCTAAAAGAGTCGTCAAAAAATGTGTTCCGGTAGAGGCTAGATCGTCCAGGGGGCCACAAATGACCTAACGCATAGCGAAGGTAAGTCCCAACGGCGAGGCTGACCTATAGGTCAAGGAGGAAATTAGACGCTCGTTATTCTCCTAAAGAGGCAAGGCCACCTAGAATATCCGCAAATCCTGTCGAGGAACATGCAAGACAAGTAGACAATAAGGGGTTGAAAAGATAAAGGGTGAAAAGTAGATTACAATATAATAATAGATAATGAATTGGTAAAATATTGCTTCAATCGGTGGTATACCCGATATTTAAAGTAGGAGTGGTCTTATCCCATAGAAAAAGCCAATATAATACTATTTCATAGAGTTTTTCTTAGACAGTGACGAATCTAAGATTTTAGTTTGTATATCTTTCAAGAAAAATCATATACAATTCAGTAAATCTATTTAACCAATTTGATAATAATTATAAAATTGACAACATAATTCAGTATGTATGCACAAAGTAACACAATGAGGCTTAAATTCATTGGTTAAGTTGAAACCATAGCCTCAAGCTCGCTGCGTGATACATGATTCTATAATTTATAAGCGCTAAACAATTTACCAACTAAAGTACACATGATTTTTTTATAAAAGCCGAAGAACAACGAGTCAAAGATTGAATCTCATCTGCACAATTTTGATCACAAATTCACCTAGACATGCACCGGTGCGATCGCAGGGCAGCGTGAAGGCCGAACCGGACGAGATCACGGGCCACGGGCGTGGGGCGACAGCCACAGGCAGACGGCGTGAACCGTTTTGGCGACGGCGTCGGCGTCGGCGTAGCCTAGGGCAGGGCGAACTGGAGAAGAAGATAAGTTTTTTTTTTTTTGACAATAAAGAAGACTCAAGTTGAACCGATCAGGCGACGACCGATCAAGCGAAGCGCTGCCTGCGGACTGCGGTGCCATGGGCTATTGGCTTCTCCTCGCTGGCCGCATGGGCCGCGTACTTGCAGATTCGAGGCCTGCTAAGTGCTAACGCTCGCGGCCTCATGCCTGCAAGGCGTTTGGGCTGTGGCCAAGTCTTTTCTTGCGAGGCAACCAGGCAGAAGCGGCCCAGACGGCCCAAGCATTCTGTGGCGAGAGCGCACGCGACTTCTGATGCCCTGCTACCAGCGAGATCGAGGAAGCAAACCGACGCCCCTAGCTCCCTTCCGCCTCCAGGTTATTTCGCAGCAGGCCGGCCGGTGCCATGGTGCTGCGCTTTCTGTCGAGGACTCCTCTGCGGCATCTGGTGCCCCGTGATACGCCGCCGGCGGACTCTCAGGTAATAGTCGATCCATCCACCTACGATCAAACAGTGCCTGCAACGATCAAACTGTTGTTATACTAATTACCAACAGATTAAACCTCGTGTTTTATGGTCAAAGTTGCAGAAAAAACATGTATTATACTTGGACAACGCAGGTTTTATGGTATGCGTGGTCCTGCTCAATGCCCTTCAATCTCCATGGAAAATAGTTGATTCTAAACTAGACCTAAGTGTTTGATAAAACCCCATCCCCTATTCAAATCTCAATTAATCTTAGCATATCTAAAAACATCTACTTTAAAGTAACGAAGAGTTGAATTAATAACATTAATCAGGAAATCAATCACTAAATTTTTAATATACACTATATATATTTTAAAATTTCATTAATATTTGTCTCGGCATGTTTATTAGTGGGCGGGCAAACTTTTTTAGAACAATAATTGTTGGGATTTTGTTTATGAAACCATAATTGCTAGGTTTATGTGTCGTCAGTCATAGAATACCAGGTTTGCTCCGTCTGTGTTATGTCTAGCTATGCTTCATGCTCTACTTCGCTTAATTGGTACGTCAAATTATTAGTTAGTGTCACCGCAATTGTTTGATTCTATGTAGCGGATACTTTGTCGCTGTCGCTACGGATACTTGGCTGCTGGCGCTCTTTTTAGTGGATGCATTGTCAACATTGCTGCTTGAGCGGATATTTTGCCGCTATTGTCACTCTGGCCTCTGCTCTCATACATATACTTTGTTGGGAGCACGTGATGGCCCCCTCAACTTGCAGTTACTTCATCGTTACTCTACTGTGGATGTTTTGTCGCGATTATCATCTCTGGTGGATGTTTTGACATCGTGCTACCAATGTTCGTCTCGTCTCCTTTTGATGGATACACTCCCTCTGTCCCCAATTGAATGTGGTTTGGGCCTCTTCCTAGGCACCTGAAGGAATAATATCTAAATCTAGACACACTCAATATTTATATACACAAAAGCTGTTGTGAATCGCTACAGTCATAACCATGGCTAGAACGACTAATTATAATTAGGGACAGAGAGTACTTTACAACCACAGCTTCATCGTCTCCTTTTGATGGATACTTGCAACCACAACTTCATCAACAGTGTGGGCAACTTGGCGTTGTGTTTCTTCCTTCTACATACGGGTTCAATCGGTTAGCTAGGTTTGAGGCAGAGGGTCCTTTCCCCATGCTTATTATTGGCTCACTAGAGCAGTCACGTGGGGTGGTTAAATTTTTTTTTGGATGGTAGATAGTATGTATTCTGAAATGATTATCATTAGCCAAGTTGCAGCCATGATCTCTTATTAGCATCCACTAACATGCATGCATAGCTGATTTAGCATTTGCATTTTACTGTCAACTATATTTCTCTAACTAATCCTGTAAGGGTGGATCCGGCAATGGAGCTAGAGCTGATGTTGTGAGGACGAAGACAAAGGAGGCTGAACATATATTGGCAAATTTAGAAAAAGAGGGAGTGAAGATAGATGGCAAGATAACTAGTATTATTGATGATGAGGTAGCTAGAATTAAAGCCGAAGCAGCGAGGTAATTATTAAGAGGCGCTACAGCTTATTTGATTTAACTAAGTGAAAGGATCCTAACATTCATACACTGTGCACATCCTTTTCGTAGGCAGAAGATCAATGAGCCAATAAGGATTGGGGCGATGGTACTGGACACTGTTGCATGGACTGCTAGTGGTTTCATGATGGCAGTGGTATGTTATGAATTTATGGTCACGGCGATAGTTGGCATATTAGCAGTATCATGCCTGCAAAGTTTAGAGCGTCTCGCTAGCGCTGCCAAGAGAAAGAAAATAAATAATACAAGTAAACACTTGCTGCATGGTGTAAGAAAGAAAGGGGACCAATTTAGCGAGTTTGTTTTTGGCTCTCTCTCTCATCTGTATAGAATAAAATACAATTTGTACTACTTATTTAGATCTTGTTGGAGACACCCTTAATTATAGAATGAAACTCTTCTGCATTGTTTCTAAAATATAAGTGTGTTTGTTACTGAGCCATAAAATCTCCACTGAAGATGGCCTAAGTACTGCAGATTGATTAGTCTTTGGCAATTGAATCTGGTGTGTTGATTAGTGTTTGGTAACTAATCTACTGTGCACGATGATTACCTATGGATGCTCTGTTGTGATAATTAATGGTATGACACCTAATCGAATGGTGATTTTGTGGTATTTGTGGTTTCACTCGCATACACTGTTTGCAGAAAATCATACATTGTTAGTGTTGTCATACGTTGGAAAGTCCAAATACTCCTACGGGCTTTCGGGCCCTGGGCTCTGTTCTCCTCTGGATACAGGCTTCGCCCCTAGGCTCTGTTCTCCTGTTGGTATTCATTTTCAGTATTATTTTCTCAGCTGAGCCTGCAAATGAGCAATTCGGATCTTAAAAGAAAGGTGAGAAAGAGAACAATGTACTGACACGAGCATGATCGGTTCTGTTCTACGAGATCATTTGATAATTTTGAATTTCAAATACAGAAATCCAAGCATAATTTTTATTGAGTAAATGGTTTCAAATAAAAAATATCAACTACAAATTTGTATAGCTTTATGAGATCTACATCTTTGTTTTCGTCGTTTCTCCATCCGAGTTGAAAATTTTGAATTTCTAAAGATTTCAAACTAAGTTTAGCAACATATAGATTACTTCAAATAAAAAGGTAGTTTTTTGCGAATGGACTTATATTAATTTTTTTTGTACAGTACATCCCCAAATTACATTTGAAAAAAACATAAGTGAAATAAAAAATACATAATATTGTACCAATGCTTCAAAACCAGTCCAAAATGCATCTAAATTACTAAAGAATACTGGTAGCTGCATTGTCAAATATGACATAGGATGTAGAATCATCATGTCATTGTCCTAATTGACCCGAAAGATTTAGGGCCAGTTTGGAACGGAGCAATGTAAAACGCAGGAATAAAAGAAAATGCAGGAAAGGAATAGGAGTGTAGGTTAAAAAACAGAGGATTGAAAAAACACAGGAAAGAATAGAATGGGGTGTTTGAAACGTAGGAATTGTGAATATAGGAATGTGAGAATTAAGAATAATAACGAAAAAACTAGAGGCACATATAAACTTAATATACTCAGACATGCACATGTACGTTTTAGATGAAAGGAGGCTCTTACGGTAGGTCATCACTTGGTCTATGAACTCAGTCCAGCTACATTCACGATACACCACCCGTTCTTATCCAACCTTTGGCCCATCGTTCTCCACGCACGAACAAGAGCCATGGCTTCATCCACATCCAGGCAGCGAGCCGGGCGTGCAGCAAGCCAAGGAGGGGTAGTGGCTACAGGTGGCAACCGCGAATCGCTTGACGGCAAGCTTGCGGCAAGCATGGAGGCTCGTAACTCGTCAGGGGTGTTCAGCTTCGTCGGTCGTCGCACTGCGCCGGCAGGAAATCAATCTGTTTGGCCTGTTCTTGCTTGCGAATCTTGTGCTTTGATTCACATTTGTGAAGACAAGTTCGATTTCTCCGATCCGTTTCGATTTATATTTGCAAAAGAGGCTTTGATTTGTTGAAATCAATTTGATAATCACATTGATTTCCGCTTCTGCTTCCGTGTTGCTGCGCCTTACTCCCGTCCGATCCGTTTCCCTCGCACGCATGCCTCGGACTTCAGCGAAACCATTGGTTTGGACTGGATGTTTTCATTCCTGCGTTTTGTGAATCAAACCATTCCTTTCCAGAGGATTCGAAAGGCTGGTTCCTCCATTCCAAATGGTGCATGACGTAAGCAAAACAAAGGAACTTCATTCCTCTAAAATTCCTTTGGAAATCCTGTTCCTTCCTCTAAAATTCCTTTGGAAATCCTGTGTTCCAAACGAAGCCTTAGAGATGGAGCTGGAGGAACAAAGGGACATTAGGCTGTCTCCGACAAACTATGTATATGGCCACCCGAACCCAAAATCGATGCTACACAGTTAAAAATCCACCTCCAACAGAAGGCATTCAGACTATCGATTTTCCATCGGAGGAGAGAGGGAGCGCAAATATAGGTGCTCCCGATGCTCGTTCACAGTGCAGACGCGCTCGGCTCCACGCCGGCAGCCGCGCCCTGCCAGGCCCGCGCCCGCGCCCGCGTGGCCTTGCCGACGGCGGAAGCCCCCGCGCTCGCCTCCTCCACGCCGCCCTGCCCCCACCACCGCGCCCGCCGGAGAGGGAGGTGGAGAGGGCTGCCGGCCACCGCGGTGACTGCGCCACGACCATCCCTGCCTCCGGCCTTCGGCCGCCTCGCCAACGACGACGACGGACGGCCGCATCAGAAGTCGCTCGTCGTCCTCCTCCTTGCTCGCATGCAGCCCAATCCCATCTCCTCCCCGCCGCCGCCTAGAGACCCCGACCTCGCTGCCCCACCCGTGGCTCTCGTCCGCCACTGGCTGCCCCCGAGTGGAAGAAGCAGGCGCGCGAGGAGCAGCTCCAATAGCGGGACACAATCGCCGAGGGCGGAGCTCCGGAGGTTGGCGCTTTTCCGGCTTGGTCCTCGGTTGCAGCGCCTTTCGGTCCGCCGGCGCGGATTTGGGGCCGCCGTGGGAAGAGTGGAGGAGCCGGGCGAGATCTTCCCAAACGCGTGGATGGCGGCCGACAAGGCGGTTCCGCGGCGGCGCACGGCCGGCGCGGCGAGGCAGGTCCGCGGCGGCGCGCGGCAGACACGGCGAGGCGGGTCCGCGACGGCTTCTTCTGCGCTTGCTGTTGGAGGCAGCCATGTTTTAGTCCGTGGCCTTTTCACTGTTGACGAGCGAAAACACGAATTGGTCTCTGTATGCTGTTGGAGACCGCCTTAGAGGGAGGAATGGCAACCCTAGGGCTGGACATGCCTAGAGACACGGGGGATAGGGCAGCAGCAAGCTACTGCCGGCATGGCGAGTTGTGGTTAGCGTGGCTTGGGCATTTAATTTGGAGCGGGCAGTAGACGGCATGGGGTGGCATCCGCAAGAGGAGCGGCGACGGCATGGGCGAGTTAGGGCGGGTGAGGGAGGTGCTGACGTGGGGCAAGGAGAAAGACTGGGGAAGAGTTATGTTTTTTTATTACTTATAATCCCAAAAGATACATCTCCCTTTATGTATGTTTAAATGGGGTACTCGGCTTGATTTGAGTAACATGGATCTTACAATGCGCTACATCGATATTATAATATTATAAAAATTAATTTCTAGAGGCAACTCTAGCTCCAACTACCTCTCAAAGATAGAAGCATTTTTAGAAGCGGCTATAAATCTTGTGTCTAAAAATCGTTCTCTAGAGGCAGATTCTGATTGTGCTCCTATACACAAAAAAGTCCTCTATTGCTTACAAAATCACTCAAGACTTTTTGTCTTATGGATGCAAGAGATGGACTTGCTAGGCTAAGATGGACTTGCTAGGAACCTGAAACGTGGAAGCAGCAGCGCACGCCATGTAACTCTAATGGACGCCGGGGTGACTAACGGCCGTCTGGGCCGTGATGTACGCATACGTAGCCGTCTTGTACACATACAGAAACACTTTGGTGACGGCCACAATTTAGTCATGGATACCCAATCTTCGGCAACGGTTTCTTTAAAGTGTCATTCGTAAACATGTGTGATGCGACTTCCGCGACGGAGACGTTTTGGTCATAGATTTGTCACGAAACTAAATAGTGACGAATTTTGCACCTATTATGATAAAAATACTTCATCATGGTAGGTCATATCTCTACTAGTGAATAATCAACACCTCAAATGAAGATCAAAGAGAAGTGTGAAAAATTCTAAAAGTCAAGAAAAATCTCAAGGCATCAACGAAAAGAAGTTCAGACTAATAAACATGAATACAAAACTCTTATAGAGCACCAAGGCTTCCCATGCGACGTACTTCCTATGAAGTCACCGGAGTTTAGCACCAGAAAGCCACTACACAGTCATGGTAGAGAAAAAAAAAGCAACAGAGCTCTCTAGTGGTGCACTAGAGGAAGCACCAGGGATTGAATGTATGTGTAGTCAAGAGAGGTCCCAATCCTATGGACAACACATTGGATTTTGTCAGATGTGCTACCGATGAAATCACTAGATAAATAAGGCTTCCATTGTCAACAACTTCTAGTTCATGTTGCAAGGCTACTAGAGCTATCTTGTGTTCATTGCTTTTGCAGCCCGAACTTCTAACGACTAATTGGGTTGTTTGAGGCTACATATACCCTCACACCTGGCTATTTGGAGCATGTTAGAGCTTAAGGGTGGTATAGTTAAGTTGGGGTTCATCCAACTGCGCTCTATCCACCATATGTGCTTAAGAGAAAATATGACGATTAGCAAAAGCGCTTGGATTAGTGCTTAGGCTAAATAGGGGTATTTTAGTTTTTGTTGTAGATTGAGGCCTATCTTTTAGTGAGGATTCCATACCTCCTTGCTATTGGTGCTTGCACGCAAAGTGTTATACTCATCGAGGCCTGAAAGTCTTGCTAATAAACCCTCCAATTGAGTTCATGGAGTGGTTTGCAGTGGTGTATGTGGGATGTGAGGCCCTTAGGGTTTTGGTTGAAGCTCACCTAAGGAGACAACAAGGGTGCAGTCTAGGAGCGGCCACATCAAGACTCAGTTGTATGTGGGGAAGGTTCGTGGGCTACCCATAGAGTTATTTGACCGCAAAGCTTGTTGGCCCCTACGAGGGGCTCTAATAAGGACGTAGCGGATCATGGAGGCGCTATTGCGCATGCTAAGTTCCACTATAGCGGCAATGATAATTATAAAGAAATTTAAGCATATATAACATGAATAATAGGTATCAATAGATCTTTATTATTTAAATATATTGATATAAATGTCTCACATACTTAAATTGACTAAAAAAAAGTGTTCCACACAACTTATATAGAAGTCATCGAATATCAGAGTTTATAAAGAAATATATTATGACAACCATAAATAGTTTATAAGACCATCATTCATTATCATTGTTAAAAAGTAGCAATATCATCATTCTCATGCATGGTCACTTAAACCATATGCATATCGTAAGTGAGCTTGAATTATTTATTCGGAGCATACCATATACTACACTATTGCGCCCGCTACGAAGAACTGCGGAGTGCTGTAACGGCCTGCTAACTCTCAAGTCGTCCACTGAGTTTCAACTTGCTAAATCTAGTCCGCTACCATAGAGATAGCAACATTTAAAAAAAAATCCTGTGCACATGTAGATAGAACTTGTGTAGACATTTAAGTGATCCAATTCACTCCGCTAGGACATATTTTCTAACTTAATAATTTATAAGCGATTGATGTTTGTTGTATTTAAAGTTTGACAAAAATTTTAACCTAAATGATATGTGTTTTGCCAGAAAAGCGAGTTCATTATGCCTAGAATAAATAAATAAATAAAAACACGAAACAATACAACGTATATATAGATAGATACTTTCAGATTATATTAATCGGCCAAGGGTACATATGTATCCCGGTAGATCGAGATGAGCACACATCCATATGGGGTTACGTAGCAACGTTGCATCCATACGGATACCTTTATTGGATCAAAAGAAACAAAAAAGAGCACAAACTGGCACACACTACCGACTTTGATACGACTTGGTGTGAGATTGTCGTATCTTATTGAATCCATCCACGTACCGCCACAGCCCATGGCCTTTTAAGCAGGTGCATGATTACTCAGCAGCAGCAACGGAAGCCATACGGGCACTGCCATTGCAGAAACGATCGCATTCATAGCTGCAGCGTTCCATGTCGATTTTCGTACCTTCGCCGGTAAAAACTGGTTAGAAAATACGTAGCACAGAACGTGTTAAAAAATAAATTTCGTTCATTTTCCGGGCAAATAATAATTTAAATTAATCTAGGAAATTAATTTACCATCGTTCATGGTGTCACAAACGGAAGACATGCATCCCAAGTTGCAGTACTGAATAGCATCCGGTTTACCTGCATGCGCACCAAATAGCTATAGCTCTAGTATATATACACAAAATTATATCTTCTCTTTGTTAAACAAGATGGAAAGATTGAGTTTTTCTCTTTACCGGATTCGGGAAGATGGTTGAATTTGGGATAGTCCCTTGGGCATGTACGTCCAGATATGAGTTTACAACCGCACGTATTTGCACAGGTTTGCTGGGAGGCCCCGAGACGGCAAAAGTTGTAGCAGTTTCTCTTTGTAGTGTTCTTGCAGCAACTCTTGCCCTCTACATGGGTCTGTCCCAGGATTAGTCCCAGTACCAGCACACACATGATTACACTCTTAAGACCCTTGCTTATTGCCATGTCTAGCTGATGTGGCTTCGTTGCAAAACGCAGAAATGTCTTGGGTTTGGATGACGAGACGAGCCATGCATGGCTCCTATTTATAGATCGATGGAGAGATGGATTGGCATCCCGGGTGTGTGAATCTTGACACTCGTGCGTCATGCAGTCCTACGTGTGATACACGACAGCAGTGCCCTACTTCCTCGCGGTCCTACGTGATACACGACAGCAATGTCCTACGTATGGGTCGCAGTTCTACGGTTCTCCCTTCACTCCACCGATTTCTTCTTATTAATTAAAGCGGCTAGGCTCGGCGGCCACAAAACGTATTCACGCTAGCAAAGTTGTCTTATCTCGTTGGATCTAATAAGTTCTACACTACGGTTCTTCCTCACACCGGCCACCTATTTCAGTTCTTATTAAAACAACTAGGCTCGGCGACAATAGCAAAATTGTTGTCTCGTTGGATCTCAGTTGTACTAGTCCCCTTCGTCGCACCGGTGTTTCTTATTAAAGTGTCTAGGATCGGCGGCCACTCAACGCATCCACCGCAGCAAAATTATTTTGTTCGAATCAACCAAGTGCAGCAAGCTGGCATGCAAGCCAGGTGGCCAGCTCAACCGACGTACGAGGGAGCTCTACATGTCATGCATGTCGCTAGCTGATGATTATGGGCTCATGGCAGTGGCAAGCCTTTTTTTGACATGCATTGTTTAATATTATTTGTCTGGCACAGCGTTGTGCGTGTATACGTTCCTTCGGTGTTGTGAGATCCTGTGCATGTTAGTAGAATTTGAAAGAAAGTAACACACAATTATCAGTTTATCATTACTAATGAATTGAGAGTTTACATCAACTTAAATCTAGTCCAATACATACTATATAAACAACGTACTCCATATAAGGCATCCTAAATTTACGTAGGCTTGCACTACAGATTAGTTTTAGACCACTAATAGGAGGAGGGAAAAATTAAAAAACATACATTTCATCAGGTCCTATACGAGTGAAATATATATGGCACCCACACCCAACCTGATATCATTACGGACCTTCACTGCTACAGATCCGACCTGATTTGGCACAACCGACAGTGATGAAGGGGAGAAACCGGCAGTGACGTCCACTATCATCACTCCCGGTTTGTGGCTTAAACCGTTAGTGGATTGCACTACGTCAAAATTGATTCCGCAGCGTTTAATTTCGGCGCTCCGCAGCGGACGTCTTTATTGCCCGCTGCGGTAAATCGTCACGATTTACCGCAGCAGGCACCTTTAATTTACCGTGACGGCCACTATTGCCCGCTGCGGTAAATCGATTTACCGCAGCGGGCATCTTAAAGTGTCTGCTGCGGTAAATAGGGTATTTACCACAGCGGACACGTTAAGATACCCGCTGCAGTAAATCGATTTACCACAACGGGCAGGCAATAAGGCCCGCTACTGTTAAAGCCGGCCCGGTCTTCAACTGAGTCGAAGCCCAAAAGCCCAAATCCGGAGCACATGTATATATTCTGACCCTTAGGGTTTTCAGCCTCACTCCACTCGCACCCGCAGCGCCGGCCTCCTCCTCTCCATGTGACTTCTCTCCCTTCTCTCTCACAGCGCCTCTCCCTCACTTCCCTCTCACAGTGCAACAAAGCTCCTGCCAGCGATGGCCCCCTTCTCCTCTCCCGGCGTGGCAGCGGCGGAGGCCTTGCGAGCCGCCGCCTCCTCCCTCTCCGGCAACCACCCGCGCGGGCGGGGCCTGCCTCTCCGATGGTGGCGCGCCCCCTCCCTCAATGACGGCGTGGCTGCCCTCCCTCTCCGGCGGCCAGATCCACGGTGTCGCGCCTCCCTCCCTCATCTCTGGCGGCCAGGCGCACGGGGGGCGGACAGATCTACGGTGCCGCAGCTCCCTCCCCCATCTCCGGCGGCCAGGCGCGCAGGGGTCGCCCGAATCCGCGGCAGCGCGACCCTCTCCTCCCCATCCGGCGGCCAGGCACGCAGGGAGTGGCCGGATCTGCTGCGTCGCGGCCCACCACCTCCGTCTCCGGCGGCCAGGCGCGCAGGGGCGGCCGGATCCGTGGCAGCGCACCTCCCTCTCCCGTCTCCGGTTGCTAGGCACGCGGGGACGGCCGGATCCGCAGCGCGTGCCTCCCTCCAGCGACCAGGTGCGCGGGGGCAGCTGGATCCGCGGCGGCGCACTTCCCTCCTCTGTCTCCGGCGACCAGGCATGCAGGGGCAGTCGGATCCGCGGCGGCGCGCCTCCCTCATCTGTCTCCAGCGGCCAAGCGCGTGGGGTCGGCACAAGGAGGGCGGCCAGGCTCGCGGGCTCCATTTGTGACGGCGGTGCTCATCCCGCGACGTGGATCCGGTGGCGGCCAGATTGGTTCTGGCGTGGCGGCGCAGCAACCATAGATGGGCTCGGCGGGCCTATCTAGGGTTTTCTTTCTTTTTTTTGTTTTTCCGAAATTATTTACCGCAGCGGGCTTCCTAATGCGCCCGCTGCGGTAAATCGGGTTTACTGCAGCGGGCACTAGCGCCCGCTGCGGTGCTGTTGCCATTTACCGTGGCGTGGCAGCGGCAGTAGACGCCGGTGCCCGCTGCGGTAAACATAAAAGGGTAGAAACATGAAATAGAAACATATGAGTTCATTATGCCTAGAATATAAATTAAAAAAATAGAAACATGAAACAACACAAAGTATATATAGATACTTCCAGATTATATTAATCGGCCAAGGGTAGAAACATATGATCCCGGTAGATCGAGATGAGCACATCCATGTGGCTACGTAGGAACGTGTCATCCATAGGGATAACCTTTATTTTGGATCGAAAGAAATAAAGAAAAGAACACACACTACTGACTTTGATACGACCAGTGAGATATGGTCGCTTATTGAATCCATCCACCGCCGGTCCGTGACACAGCTCATGGCCTTTTATTTTTACAACAAACTACATGCAGCAGGTGCATGATTACTCGGCAACAACGGAAACCATACGGGCACTGCCGCTGCAGAAACGGTCACATTCATCGCTGCAGCGTTCCATGTCGATTTTCATACCTTCACCGGTAAAAACTGGTTAGAAATAGTTCAGAACGTGTTAAAAAAACAAATTTCGTTTGTTTCCCAACAAATAATTTAAATTAAATTAATCTAGGAAATGTTTATTACCATCGTTGTTCATGGTGTCACACACGGAAGACATGCATCCCAAGTTGCAGTACTGAATAGCATCCGGTTCACCTGCTGCATGCGCACCAAATAGTAGCTATATATAGTAGTCTGCACAAAATTCTCTTTGCTAAACAAGATGGAAAGATTGAGTTTTCTCTTTACCGGACTCGGGAAGATGGTTGAATTTGGGATACTCCCTTGGGCAGGTACGGCCAGGTACAAGTTTACAACCGCAACTATCTGCACAGGTTTGCTGGGAGGCCCCGAGACGACAAAAGTTGTAGCAGTTTCTCTTCCAAGTGTTCTTGCAGCAACTCTTGCCCTCTACGTGGACCTGTTCCAGGATTAGCCCCAGTACCAACACACACATGATTACACTCTTAAGACCCTTGCTTATTGCCATGTCTAGCTGATGTGGCTTCGTTGCAAAACGCAGAAATGTCTTGGGTTTGGATGAAGAGAAGAGCGATGCATATATGCCTCCTATTTATATAGATCGATGGAGATGGGTTGGCATCTGGGCGTGAATCTTGATACCCGAGTGCGGCATGCAGTCCTATGTGATACACGACAATAGTTTCCTACGTGTGATACATGACAGTAATGTCCTACGTGTGTCTGTAGTACACCAGTTCTTATTAAACTAGGCTCAGGAGTTGCTCGGGGTATCCACTATAGCAAAATTATTTTGTCTCGTAGGATCTCAGTTCTATGGTTCTCATTCACTCCACCGATTTCTTCTTATTAAAGCGGCTAGGTTCGGCAGCCGCTCAACGTATTCATGATAGCAAAATTGTTTTGTCTCGTTGGATCTATGTTCTACGGTTCTCCTTCGATCACCCCCACCGATTTTCTTCTTATTAAAGCGGCAACGTGTTCACAATAGCAAAATTGTCGTCTCATTGGATCTAATTAAGTTCTAGTGTTCTCTTTCACCCCGACCGATCTCAATTGTTCTTGTTAAAGCAGCTAGGCTTGACGGCGGCAGCAAAATTGTTTTGTTTCGTTAGATCTCAGTTCTATAACTCTCCTTAACCCCACCGGTGTTTTACTAAAGCGGCGGCTTGGCGGCCACTCAATGCATCCACCACAGCAAAATTATTTTGTTCGAATCAACCGAGTGGAGCACAGGGCATGCAAGCGAGGAGGCCATCTAGGGGCCAACCGACGTACGAGGGAGCAGTACATGTCATGCATGTCGCTAGCTGATGATGATGACAGTGCGTGGCAAGCCTTTTTCATGTGTCATGCCAAGCGTTGTGCGTGTATGCATGTATTCCTTCGGTGTTGCGACTTGTGAGATCCAGTGCATGTTAGTAAAATTTGAAAGAAAGTAACACACAATTATAAGTTTATAATCTCTAATGAAATGAGAGTTTACATCAACTTAAATCTAGTATAATACACATAAACATTAAACAACATAATACACATATATAAGTCATCCGAAGTTTACGTATGTTAGCACCGAACATTAGTTTTACACCACTAATTGGAGGAGCGAAAAATAAAAATACATTTCAGGTCGTACGAGTGAAATATATATGGCATCCACACCCAATCTGATATCATTATGGACCTTTACCCGAAAACACTAGCAGGTTCGATGTTACATCCGCACATCAGCGAAGTTGTTGCGTTAGAGTTTTAGAACAGTACCATATTGAGTTGCATGCACTAACCAGTTCAGCTCACACTGTAAGATGACACCCCTATTTGTAACGTATATATGTGTTGCTAAAAGTCCTTACATGTGTTGCTAAGGTCTATACCAACATATTATTATGCGTTGCTAGAAGTGGCGTTGCAAGGGTTTGTTGTAACATTTACTTATGTGTTGGTAACACTTGCATATAAGCGTTGCAAAGTTGCAACAGATATTATGAGTTGTGGCAACACTTATATGTGTTTGTACTAACCGCGGACCAATGATGTCTGGAGTTCATTACTACATATAGAATTGGATTATTGCAACGCATGTATGCGTAGCTAGAAATAATAAAATCATCTAACGATTTCAGACTCAAATAAATAAATAATACATTTGCAATATAATTAAAAATTAGAGGTCATCTCCCACGGTAGAAACACAGCCATATATTAAAGCATTTGTTGTGTTACAATGAGTGCCATCCGAAAATCCTGCATTACAATGAGTGCCAGCCGAAAAGTCGAAGGCATATTTTTTTGTCCAAAACATTCATATAGGAAAAGATACATAAAAACAAAAAGAAGCCATCTACAATGCCACGAACCATCCTTTCATCCTGAGTTCCCGTTTCATCAATCCTGCAATGAAAAAAGAAAGAAAAAATATAGTAACTACTGTACTGTTCTTAAATCTTGTTCTGCAATGACAATTTGGAAGACTTTGTCATCCTGACAGTAACACACATCTAAAGTTCATTTGAATCTGAAGGACCATATGCACAAGAGAAACGGTACCAAAACATTGAAGGTTGTGTTGTATCAATTTCCAGGAGTGTTCACAATACATGATGCATCTTCGTAAGTTGTAACTCTGATACAAAAAAAGTTGCTGTGCCTATATTATTAAAAAAAGAGGATGTTATCAAATCACAAGTGGCTATACACAAACGCATGAAACTGGTTATCTGTCAAAACTGCAACGGTTCATAACACTGAACTGATGACAATGGCAGAATAGAGTAGAACAGCAGAATGTCTTTAGTCCGACACTCTTTTGGACTGAATGATAAAAACGAAAAGCAATGATAGCTTTTCATTACATGAATCCACACATGCATACTGGAATTAAATATGTAAAGATCCATGATCTGAATGGGGTACAACCGTACAAGATTGGAAAGCCTGTGAATATTTCAGTGTCCGAACAAATGAAAGACAATCAATTTAGATGGCTGGAAATCGACTACAATCATGCACTCACAGAAGTTAAGAAAATAAATAAAACTCAGAAAAATCACAATATAATTCCGCAATTTAGTAGCATATCAACTAAAAATATATTACTAAAAAGAGATTATGGAGATGGAAAATTATGGAATTGAGAGAAAAGAGATTCCTAAAAAGATATATTATAGAGACGGGAATAACTTTGGAATTGATAGAAGTGGCCTACCAAATCATTTGTCAGGTAGTGCACCTCTAATTTAATTAGCGCTCAATCCTGAGACAAGAAGAATGGCATACAAGGCTGCTGCAACAATAACCAAACATTATTATACGCACTAATTGGTTAACTGGAACAGAACTGAAATAGAAATTGAGGATATGTACGAACTAGTTAACTGGCTTGATGACCATTATTTTAATGGAAGGGAGGATTTTAGATTGTACCCTTCATCGAGTGTTTAAGGAAGCAGGGCAGCGTCTTCAACAAGATCCAATCAGTAGGGCACGGCAGAAGGAAAGCAGCGTCGTGAAACGAGATCCAATCAATAGGGCTCGAACCTGTACACGAAGGATCGAGGAGATCGTAACCCAGAAGAGGAGATTTGGTTCACAAGATCGTAACTTGGCAATCAGCAGATGTGAAAGTGAAGTGGTTTCCCGTCAATGCCCACGCCAACAATAACCGCGTCTAGAGCACTTCTCCCTGTCACGCCCGTCCATGTCCCCGTTGCCGGCGCCGACGAGAAGAATTCCCTGCCTAATCGACTCGCAGCCCTCTAGATCGAGGAACCACCGCGAACCGCTTCTTCACGCACAGGATAGGTAACTCGGGGAAAGGTTTATCTGATTGAGGAACTACCGAGACGATAACTCAGCAAGTCACATCTATACCTCTGTACCTATCTATAAAGGATAAAATTTCTTCACCTCTTTTTTCTTTCACCTTTCCATGTCCTATATATTTACGGTTAGAAAACTATAATTAAAACTATAATACCTATTAATAAATCTCTAAAGTTTTCAACACCTTTTTTATCCGCTCTTTTAATTTTTGTCCGCCATCAGGTTATGTCCGGATCTTTTTTTTATTCCGTTTTGTGTCTGCTGGCAAAAAGAACAAAAATATCATTATCATTAGGATTTAAACTTTGGTCTCCACAGTTCAATTACTGGACGCTACCACCACAACACAAGGGGTCATATGATGCGTAAATAAAAAAAAAGACTTACATAATGCTAAACGAAGCTTTTTTATTTAACTTTGTAACAAATCAAATACTCATATCCGCTAGCCAAATAAAAATACTATAAAAATATAGTATTGATAAGTATATGTATATGTATCTATATAAGAATAATCCAGCAAGACAACAAAATATAAATAATAAATCAAACTATAAAAATATGATATTACGTGTATTAAAATAATCTAGCAAAAAAAATATAACTATAAAAATATGATATTGCATATATTAAAATAATCTTGCATATATTATATATAATAGTATTAAGATATATCTACGGCTAGACTTAGAACTACTCTTGTACAGCTGGCTATAGAATAATTTCATTTATAGCCATGATAAGTACAATACTAATTTATGAGATTACAGTAAATACTTATTGTATGATTTACTATAACATCATGGTAAATATCCCCATCGTTACAGTAACATAATTATCATAAATATTTATTCATAGTTATTATATTATATTATTGTAAATAGAGGTCAATAAGTACTAATTAGTTCCAATGGTCATCCATTGATATGTCTATGAAGCTACTAATTAGTTTTCGTCGAGAATGATAGTCCATATTTATTTTTGTTTAATTAGGTTACATAATCACCGAAAGACATACTTCCGCTTTATTTATTTGTTGGGGTCGTTTTAGGGTCAGGCCAAATGACCAAGGAGGAGTGGCGCATGTAGTGTTGCCCATTAATAGCTGCTTTCTTTTAACTTTACCGGTGACTGTTGAATTAACTCGGCCAATAAGGAGGAGCCGCATGAGCCTGGGATAAGGTGAAAATCGCGGTCCTAGCTTAAACAACTCTGATTCTTAGAGATTTTTTTTGTAAGATGACTTTGATAAATGGATGGAGGAAGTAATATAAAATATAAATTTTAGTTGGTATTAACTGTGGCTGCTATGTCACCCACTTGCACCTCTTCTCAATACGTCTCCACAGACCAACTAGCAAGCCAAGGGCGACCGACCTTATAATTATTTTATTTATTTAATGTTGGCTTAAATGTAATTAATAAATTTAATAAAAAATATTTTATTACTATCGGTATAGAAATTATGCAATAGACATGCGTCCCATTGCAACGCACGTGTATTTTTGCTAGTATCTATAAAAAGCAAAAATTTCTCCACCCAATTTTCTTTCACCTCCGTGTTTGGATCGGTGACGGTAGGTTTCTCTCCTCTACGTCCAGTCTGTACAGAATTAGGATTATATTTATTTTTCTGCCTCTCCTCCCGTTTGTGTTCAGAGTCCGTTTAAAGCTAGGATTATTTAATTATGGCATCCTTGCTTCTATTCGGACGGTGAAGATCGGATAAAAAGTAAATCCAAATCCAACAAGAATAGTACATAACAGCAAAGATGAAAAAATAGTTAAAAAACTTGAAATGAATGAGAATTACCTATATTGTTGTCGTTCAACTTTGACACTTATCATTATGGATGGTCTCCCATCCAAATCTAAGCTCAAATAAAAATAACTCCGAAAACACAAATAGCTTATAAAATCAAACCAATCCACCCATACACAAATCGATCGATTTAGAAATCAGATCAAGCCTCTAGGTCGCCCAAAGTGCCCGCGACGTGCCTCAGCGCCACCATCAAGGTCCGCTTGTGCAGGCAAGACGGCGAGCTTGGCTAGCACGAATTGATCCAAATAAAAATCAGATCAAGACTCCGTGCCCCAGCTTTCGTAGTCTGCACTGCCAACCAGGTCCACTTGTCCAGGGGAGGCGGCGAGCTTAGCTAGCTGACGCTGCGAGGACCTCGTCCGCGTTGGACTGGACGTGGAAGGCCATGATGGTGGTAGCGAGGCACACAAGGCCAAATGAACGGGAGCCGTCACAGGCCTTAGCGCCGCTGTTGAGGACGGCTGCTACCACCGCACACTGTAAAATGAATATGTGACGCCGCTAGCCATAAACATAGCAGTCTATACTCATGATTTATATTCATGTGAGTTAGATAGCATATGTCCAACCAACGTACGCTATATGATTCTAAAGTGTACTAGAACAAATGACACAAGTAATAATTTTTGTTGCAACGCACGGACATATTTGCTAGTCCTACAACGTATTTTTAGTAGCGTTAGAAGGTATATGTTGCTAGACAGGGTTTGTGTTGTAGTGTCAAAAGTTTAAGTTGATGGGGAGAGGTGGGCAATTCACTTATATTCCAACACTCCCCCTCACGTCGAGGCTCCGGCGAGAGATCTCAGCGACGGGCATGGCTCAGACGTAGAATAGGAGCGAGCAATAATTAATTTATTTTAATTACGCTAATCAGGATTCGAACTCAAGACCCTCTGGCTCTGATACCACATTGAGTTGCATGCACCAAGCTTTTGGGTTGAACTGGTTGATGCATGCAACTCAATGTGGTACTATTACTAATACTCTAACATGTTGGAGAATATCCACACCTTGTCTATGTATACTGTGTGAATATCTTAAACTAGGCCGACAGCGATAGCGCGCTAGCCAAAAACGCCTATGTGATTTTCTTCCCACAACTTATTTATATTGTTTAATGAAACCCGCGAGTTCTTTGTTATTTGATTTCATATTTAGGCTACGATGCGCATAACGACCATGTCACTGGTAACTATAAGAACTAAAATAGAAGACACTACATGACTACACATGATTAGAAAACAAAGAAACTACCTAAGTTGTACCCCTGCCTTCTAGCTTCGGTCCCACATCCACGCTCACACTCACACCACGCCTTCCACTAAAAAACAAGTTTACAACTACAAATTTCTTTCATGTCAAATGATCAATTGTAGCTCAAAAATATAGAGTGTCTTAGCGTAATAATAGTGGAAATGCACTGTGCATGTGAGTAGCAACCCAAAAAATGGCTTATGACAACACGTATTAAAGCATTAGCTCTAGAAATTTAGTCATCTAAAATAGTTAAGGCCTTATTATTGTTGAATGCCTATGTATTCATCTCAATCCACACCTGAAGGCTAGCTGCCCAATTGGTCGCCTGAGCTTGGCTAAATCGGTCGAGGAGTTGGACAGGCACCGTGCGGGAGTTAGGGCTTGTAGGCAAGAGGCTATGGCATTGCCACGTTGGGAGGGGCTACCTGGCATTGCCACGTTGGGAGGGGCTACCGGGCTACCTGAGCTGACTTAAAAAGCTTCTCGTAGATGTCTTTCATTCTATATTTCTCTAACTAATCATGTCATAGCTGTTTTAGCGTGTGCATTATTTTATTATTAACTATATTTCTCTAACTAATACTGTCAGTGTGGATCCGGCAATGGAGCTAAAACTGATGTAGCTAGGATGAAGATAAAGGAGGTTGAACATATATATTGACAAATTTAAAAAAGAGGGAGTGGAGGTAGTTGGCAAGATAGCTAGTATTATTGATGATGAGGTAGCTAGAATTAAAACTTTTCTTCGGCTCCAATGGATGATTATCAACTAGATCTATTTACTCTACTTAATGAAAAGTGTTCCTCTGTTTTGTTTTTTATGTCTTTTGCTTTGAGTTGAATATGCTTTGTAGTTTGTGCGTTGGTCTACGAGCAAAACTATAATTGAACTGATTCTATCGGTTGGTAGATGAAGCTAGGTATAAGCTATCCATTATCTAAAAAAGCTAAAATTAAAGCTGAAGCTGCGAGGTAATTATTGATAGGAGGCGCTACAACTTAATTTGATTTTTACTAAGTGAAACGATCTTAACATTCATGCATTTGTACGCATCCTTTTCGTAGGGATAACATCAATGAAACCAATGATGGTTTCATGATAGTGGAATATTATGAATTTCTGGTCTGTGCGACATTATTAATTGGGCATAATTAGCAACATCATTCCTGCTAAATTTATGGACTAGGGTTTGCGGGTCCCACTGTCTATGGTACTGCATGGAGCAGGTGGTCGGTTAAGTACTGAAAGTTTTGATTAGTCTTTGGTAACTGAATCTGGTGTGTTGATTATTAGTCTCATGGTAACTAATAATAGTGCGCCACGATGATTATCCGTGGATGGTCTGTTGTGATAAGTTATGGCGAGTTCATGGTATGACACCTAATGGAATGGTGATTTGGGATTTGTGGCTTCACTCGCAAAAACTGCTTGCAGAAATCATACACATTGCTTGTCAATGTGTTTTCATATATTGGAAACTCCAATTACTTGCTTAGGTACCTGGGGCTTTCATATCCCCATGTATTTCTATATAAACACCTCTTAAGATTAGGTACCTGGGCTGTGTTCTCCAGTTGGTATTCATTTTCAGTATTTGTTTGTCATTTGGGCCTGCAAATGAGCAATTCGGGCCTCTTAAAAAAGAAAGATGACAAAGAGAAGTTTACTTGACCTGCTCAATCAGCACATTTTTGAAAGAGAGAGTTTGGTAGGAGAATCTGCAGCGTTGCATTTTGATCTAAAGGGATTTTTATATTCTTCAGGCAAAATCGTTCAGTGTGTAAATTGATGTTGTGCGGATATTGATATGTCTGAAAATAGATGCTCACGATCCAGCTAATCAGCATAGTGAATGCAGAACAAGCGTGATCGGTTCTGGTTGAGGCCAGGCACTACGGAAACGGCTTCGTTGCCGAGTGCGGGTGGCTTTGCTGACTGCCATGGCATCCGCACTTAGCAAAGAAGCTTTTTGCCGACTGCCAAACAAAGCAGTCGATAAAGATTAATCTTTGCCGACTGTCTGACACTCGGCGAACTTGTTATGGATGTTGGACATGTTGGATTATTATTGTATTTGTGACTATATATGTGGATTTGTGTTATATATGTGGATTTGTGATATATATACGTGGATTTGTCTGCTGTCATATGTATGAAAAAACAAAAAACAGAAAAAAAAAGTTTTTCTCAGCTTTGCCGAGTGCTAACAAAAAATAGAAAAAAAAAGTTTTTCCCAACTTTGCCGAGTGCAAGCACTCGGCAAAGCTAGGCACCAGTTTTGCCTAAACTCCAGCTTTGCCGAGTGCCTGGTGATCTGGCACTCGGCAAAGTTTTTTTTTAAAAAAAATAAAATTTTCTTTGTCGAGTGTCACATCAGCACTCGGCAAAGATTTTTCAATTAAAAAAACAACTTTGCTGACTGCTGGCTCTGAAGACACTCGACAAAGAAAATAATTAAAAAAAATAAAAAAAATTTGCCAACTGCCATATCAGCAGTCGGCAAAATAGGCGTTAGATGGCTGATGCCGTTAAACTTTGCCGACTGCTGACATGGCAGTCGGCAAAGTCTTTGCCGACTACCTTGGATCTGGCGGTCGGCAAAGAACTTTTTGCCGTCAAATTCTTTGCCGAGTACTCTTTGCCGATTGCTGATGTGGAAAGCAGTCGGCAAAGGATTTGCCGACTGCTTTTGGCCCTTTGCCAACTCCTTCCAGCAGTCGGCGAAGAAGCTGAGTCCGGTAGCGAGGATAGCATGATAGTGTGGTTATCAGATTAAAGTGCATAGAGAAGTGTCAGATTAAAGTGCATAGAGAAGAAGAGTGTTACAGTGAAAAGATAAAGCAGATGACCCTAAAAAAAGACATCAGATCCATCTACAACCACAAGCTCAGTGGTGATCTAAGGAAAACAAATTCCTCATGCCAGCATGCTGCATGCATGTTCCATGAGATCATTTAAAAATATTGGATTTCAAATACATTATCCAAGCATATTTTTATATTGAATAAATGATTTCAAATAAAAAGGCTATCAACTACAATTTTGCATAGCTAGGTAATTTGAAAATTTTGAATTTCAATAGGTGAGAACTTCAAACTAAATTTTAGGGCAATAGATTACTTCAAATAAAAAAAATTAATTGCAAGGTTGTCTTCTTCATCAAACAACGTTTGGAAAACTAAACAAATTAAATTTAAATGAGAACTTTGAGCATGATTCGTTGAATTTAAAAATTTTCCAGTGAAAAAATTGATACTTAGAATGTTGTAGATCTTTTCGAGTTACATAACTTTGATATAAAGTTTTTCTTCATTTGACTTTGTTTGAAAAAGTTATCAATAAAATTTATAGAGACATATGTCTCTATATCTAATTGTCTATAAAAAATAATTTCTAGAGACACCTCTAGATCCAGCGTCCTCTAAAGATACAAGCATTTTTAGAGGCCGCTATAGATCTCATTCGTCTCTAAAAATCATTATCTAGAGACGGATTTTGACTATGCCCCTTATAAAAAAAAGTCTATAGTAATGCAAGGTGTTTAGTCTTATGGACAATGCAAGAGATGGAGTTAAGCTAGGCTAAGATTAAGATCGAAGAATCAACACCTCAAACGAAGATCAAAGAGAACTGTCGAAGATTCTAAAAGTTTTTTTTTACAACTTTGAAGATTCTAAAAGTTAAGCAAGAAGTAGAAACATATGTATCCTGGTAGATCGAGATGAGCACATACATAGACCATGGGTACATAGGAACGTGTCATCCATAGGCGCCGGATAACATTTATTGGATCAAAAGAAAGAAAAAAGAGCACACACTGGCGCACATAGTACATGACATAGTACATAAATAAGATGACACACTACTGACTTTGATACGAGTACGACTCCACCGCCGCCGTGGCACTTACAGCCATGGATGCATGGCCCTTTAAGCAGGTGCATATCACTTACTCCGTAGCAACAACGGAAGCCATGCCGCGGGCACTGCCACCGTTGCAGAAACGGTCGCATTCCTTGCTGCAGCGTTCCACGTCGATTTTCATACCTTCGCCGGTAAAAAATTGGTTAGAAATACGTAGCACGGAACGTGTTAAAAAAAATCTCGTTCGTTTTTCTGGCAAATAATAATTTAAATTATTAATCTAGAAAATTAATTTACCGTAGTTCATGGTGTCACAAACGGAAGACATGCATCCCAAGTTGCAGTACTGAATAGCATCCGGTTCACCTGCATGCGCACCAAATAGCTATAGTATATGCACAAAATTACCAAGATGGAAAGATTTGAGTTTTTCTGTTTACCGGACTTAGAAAGATGGTTGAATTTGGGATAGTCCCTTGGGCATGAATTGGCAGATACGATTTTACAACCGCACGTATTTGCACAGATTTTTTGGGAGCTCCTGAAACGGCACACGTTGTAGTAGTTTCTGCTTAGTGTTCTTGCAGCAACTCTTGGCCTCTACATGAACCTGTTCCAGAATTAGCCCCAGTACCAGCACACACATGATTACACTCTTAAGATCCTTGCTTATTGCCATGTCTGACTGATAAGCGCTGTGGCTTTGTTGCTAAATGCTGAAATGTCTGGGTTTGATGCAGAGACGAGCCAACTGCGTGGCTCCTATTTGTAGATGGAGAGATGGGACGGTTGGCTGTTGGCGGCATTGGCATCCGGGCGTGAATGCACTAGTGATAGACGAATGCTGCGTGGCTACGTGATACGCGACAACAATTTCCTACGTGCGCCCTATATGATACACGGCAGCATGTCTTACGTGCGTGCAATATGTACACCAGTTCTTATTAAAGCGGCTAGTGTCGGCAGCTGCTCAGCGTATCCACACAAGATTGTTTAATTTTATCTCCTTGATTTCAGGTTCTCCTTCAACACAACAATGTCTTTTTATTAAAGCGGCTAGGCTCGACAGCCCCTCAGTGTATTCATGACAACAAAATAGTTTTGTCTCGTTGGATCTTGTTCTATCGTTCTCCTTCACCCCACAAATGTCGGGTGTTTAGTTTCCACCCTAAAAACATTTTACCTATCCCGATGAAAGTTGCGGCACATGCATAGACTATTAAATATAGACTAAAAATAACTAATTATATATCTATACCTATCTATAAAGAGCTAAAATTTCTTCATCTCTTTTTTCTTTCACCTCTCCGTGTCCTATATGTTTATGGTTAGAAAACCATAATTGAAACCATAATCTTTCCCTAATACTTAATTGAAGAAATTTCTCTCCGTCAAAAACTTTCTGTCCACCAGCCCAACTGTGCCTTAGTCTGTCCGTTCATATAGGAAAACAAATACCCGAAGCCCTCCCATCCGTATAAGAAAACAATATCGGAGCCCTCCCGTCCGTAGAGAGAAAAAGGGAAATAAAAAAAGCCTGCCCTCCAGTCCGCACATTAAAATAAAAATTATTAATAATAATAATAATAAGAAAAATAAAATAACGAAATAGAAAAAAAGAAAAAAAAAGTGTGACGGCTGTTTTGCAAAATCAATAATAGCAATGATAATTTTGCAAAGCGATGACAATTTCGCTACATATTATACGCAATGTTATAAGCCGTTCAAAGAGTGGTGAGTGAGTTCATCATCTAATTCGGAAAGGAGTTGTTGCCAATAATAGAAAAAAATAGAGAATTTCACATAAAAAAGTTGATGCAGTAAAATTTTATCTCAAAATATATATACAACAAATGATATAGTAAAAGTTCTATAGGATTCGCGTCTAGGACATTTGATGGCCGCATCAGATTATTTTGGTACGGGCTACGGTTGCCTGGTTTCCACATGGCACGGACTGCCCTGAGGTCCCAGCTGAAGAACTCTGCCACACTCAAACAAAGCGACCAAGGAGGTAGTGGCCGAGAGCAGCACGAACCACAACGGTTGTCATAGTGGGCCATACCGATCGTGCAAAGAGTACCTGAGTGAGTTCACAATCTACTTCAATAAGGAGTTGGTGGCAAGAATAGAAAAAACTTAAGTGTCCCAACTAAAAAAATGGATATAGTATGATCTCAAGATATTTACGTAAACTTCAAGGATCCCAATACAAAATGTTTTGTTAGTTGCTTGTGTTTTCAAAAAAATGACAAAAAATATAAAATCCATATAAAATCGAAGTCAAATCTAAAATTTCTAATTCAAACTTTGTTAAATTTCTTCTAACCATAGAGTGTAACCGTGTGTAAAATGAAATCTTAAAAAGTCTAAGGGCATATAAAAAACCATAGATAGTATGCTCCAAAGGCAGTTTGAAAAGTTATAAAATTTATAAAAAGTTATCAATACAAACCAGCGGGACTAGAAGAGACTCAATGTTAGGGTTGTACTTAATCTGTAACATAAGAATTGGTATAAAGATGAATTATTTTGAATACGATATAAAAACCTAAATGCATTTGAAAATAGTTTAAGTTCCGAGTGAAAAAATATTTGATAAGTTTTTATTTTTCTAAAAATGATGAAACTCATTGCAATAGATGTGAACAAAATTCGTAGCGGCACGGGTATTTTGTCTCTTTATTATTAGGCATCGATTATGACTAGATACACAATAAAATCAAACAATATTTGTAGAAAAAAATCAATATGTCTTATAGTTTAAATACAAGGAGTATTATGGATTTTGTGACCCGTAGTAACGCACGGGCAAATTTGCTAGTATACTTCTAGTTTATGATAATTTTTTGAAATGAATCTTTTAAGTCTAATTACTCCATGATTTGACTATAAAATGTTACAGTAACACATCCACTAATGACATATTAATTAGTTTTAATAAATTTGTCTCATGGTTTTTGATGAAATCTGTAATTTATTTTTATTGGTATTCGAAAACCCCATCTGTGATATCTGAATGAAGGATTAATTAGTATTACTAAATTCATCTCACAATTTCCTGATGAAATCTGTAATTTGTTTTTATTGTATCTAAAAACCTCGTCTAATATCCCACGTGATATCCGATGTGACATCCGAAACTTTTCACACCATGAACTAAACACCAAAATTGTTTTGTAATCTCAGTTTTACTATTCCCTTTCGCCCCACTGATTTCTTATTAAAAGCGGCTGGCAGCCGCTATATCCACCACAGCAAAATTGTTTTGTCTCAATCAACCGCGTGAAGTAGGGCATGCAAGCGAGGTGGCCAGCTAGAGACCAAAGGGTGATAACTTGCTCTAGTTAAGTGCACCCCCATTCACACCCCTTCCCTTGAATGTTCACGGTTGGGCGACTCGGGGCAACCTCGTCGCCGTCTTAGAGACACCCCCCGCCTACCCCACCCCGGCCCCCCCGCCGCGCCGGCGCGCGCCCGGGGGCAGCGGCCAGAGGCAGGACCCAAAAAAACATCTGCCCGCACCTCGCTCTTTCTCCCCCTCGTTCCTCCTCTCCTCCACCACCTCCACCTCTGGCACACAGCGCCGGCTGCTGGCCCGATCCGCCCTCTTGGGCACGAGGACCGGAGGCCAGATCTGCCCACCCTTGGTCGGCCTGGATGCCATGCTGCCTCCACCTTTCGAATTTTAATAGTTTAGAAGCGATCGGTGTTTATGGTATTTAAAGTTTGACAAAAATTTTATGCTCTAAATAATATGTGTCTGTCACCCGAGTGAGTTTATTTATGCCTAGAACCGAACTAAAAAAATAAAAAACATGAAACAACACACAAAGTATATATAGATACTTCCAGATTATATGAATCATACCGGCCAAGGGTAGAAACATATGTATCCCGGTAGATGAGCACATCCATGTGGGTACGTAGGAACTTGTCATCCGTAGGGATAACGTTTATTTTGGATCGAAAGAAAGAAAAAAGAGCACACACTGCCACACAGTACTGACTTTGATACGACCAGTGAGATGGTCGCTTACTGAATCCATCCACCGCCGGTCCGTGACACAGACCATGGCCTTTTATTTTAACAACAAACTACACATGCAGCAGGTGCAAATTACACATGCAGCAGGTGCATGATTACTCGGCAACAACGGAAGCCATACGGGCACTGCCGCTGCAGAAACGGTCACATTCATCGCTGCAGCGTTCCATGTCGATTTTCGTACCTTCGATGGTAAAAACTGGTTAGAAACAACAGTACAGAGCGTGTTAGAAACAAATTTCGTTCGTTTTCCCGGCAAATCATTTAAATTAAATTAATCTAGGAAATGAGTTTACCATCATCGTTGTTCATGGCGTCACAAACGGAAGCCATGCATCCCAAGTTGCAGTACTGAATAGCATCCGGTTCACCAGCTGCGTGTGCACCAATAGCTATATTATAGCAATAGTATGCACAAAATTGTCTTTGCTAAACAAGATATAATGGAAAGATTGGGTTTTCTCTTTACCGGACTCGGCGGGAAGGTTGAATTTGGGATAGTCCCTTGGGCATGTACGGCCAGATACGATTTTACAACCGCACGCATTTGAACAGGTTTTCCGGGAGCTCCTGAGACGGCATAAGTTGTAGCAGTTTCTATTCGTAGTGGACTTGCAGCAACTCTTTCCCTCTACATGGACCTGTTCCAGGATTAGCCCCAGTACCAGCACAAACACGATTACACTCTTAATACCCTTGCTTATTGCCATGTCTAGCTGTGCGATGTGGCTTTGTTGCGAAACGCAGAAATGTCTTGGGTTTGGATGAAGAGACGAGCAATGCATGGCTCCTATTTATAGATGGAGAGATGGGTTGGCATCCGAGTGTGAATCTTGACACTCGAGCGCGGCATGCAGTCCTACGTGTGATACACGACAACAGTGTCCTACTTGCGCCCTCCTACGCGATACACGACTCCTACGTGTGCGTGTAGTACACCGGTTCTTTCTAAAGCGGCTAGGCTCGGTGGTATCTACAACAACAAAATTGTTTTGTGTCGTTAGATCTCATCTCTACGGTTTCCATTCACTCCACCGATTTCTTCTTATTAAAGCGGCTCGTCTCTTCGGCTGCGCTCAGCGTAGTCACGATAGCAAAATTGTTTTGCCTCATCGGATCTGATTTCTTCTTTATTAAAGCGGCTAAGTTCGGCAGCCACTCAGCGTACTCACGACATCAAAATTGCTTTGTCTCATTAGATCTCAGTTCCACGGTTCTCCTCTACTCCACCGATTTCTTCTTATTAAAGCGTTTGGTGGCGCGTCTATCCTTCACTCCGCCGATTTTCTTGTGGCCGCTCAACATGTCCACCACATCAAAATTATTTTATCTGAATCAACCGACGAGTGGAGCACACATGCAAGCGAGGTGGCCAGCTAGGGACGAACCGACGTACGAGGGAGTAGTACATGTCATGCTTGTCGCTAGCTGATGATGATGACAGTGGCAAGCCTTTTCCTTGTGCCATGCGTTGTTTAATCTTATTTATATGTATGCTCACGCGTTGTGTGTGTATTTCAGTGTTGCGATATCCAGTTCATGTTAGTAAATTTATTTTTGAAAGGAAAGTAAAATACAATTGTTAGTTAGTTTATCATCACCAATGAATTGAGAGTTCACAACTTAAACTATTCTAATATATACTATATAGACAACATAGTCCACGTAAGCCATCCTAAGTTTACGTAGGCTCGCACCAAACATTAGTTTTAGATCACTAATTGCAGGATATGGAAAAAACAGAAAAATATACATTTCGGGTCAAACCGGTGAAATGTGTATGGTACCACACCCAACCTGATATCATCACGGACTTTGACCCCAAGGCATCAGTGGGTTCGGTGTTACATCCGCACAGTGGTGAAGCCACAAAATATCCACGCCTTGTGCAAGTGTCTACGTATACTACCTGAACATCTTATACTAGGCCCATACACATAGCTAGCAAAGGAGCCTTATGTGATTTCTTCCCCACAACTTATTGATTCATATTTAGGCTGCAATGTGCATAGCGATCATGCCACTGGTAACTACAGATAAGGGTAGTCCCCAGTTTCCACAGCTAACATGTGCAGCCAGAAACTATCTCAAGAAACCAGACCCTCCATTGCATCCATGTCCTCTACCGTGGTCATATATTAAATTTAATGTTTCTCTCAATGTTTGCATTCCCTCTCTCTCATTCATTATGCATGTGTTTGGTTTGTGAACCATGAGAGATGGGATGGATCCAACCCGATTTTGAGGATGGAATGAACCCGTCAGGTTTTTAGTTGAGAAAGATGGAATGAATGAACCTTGTTCAATGTTTGACTCAGAGGATCTCAAAAAATGGGATGGGACACAGACTCATGGGGTCCACTTGGCAACTTCACACTGTCCTTCTTCTACCTTTCACTTGACACCGGCCAGATCGGCCTGCTCTGGCTCCTCAACTGCCGCCGTTGCTCCTCACATCCTCCTCCTCTGCAGACTGTGCCCTGCCCTGCATCGGTTCCTCCTCCGTGGCCTGTCATGACATGCACCGGTGGTGGTCACGCCCCGCACCAGCACTACTTCTACTACTCGCTTCCTCCTACGTGGCCTGCCGGAGCCTAGCGCACCGAAGCCACATCACGCCTCCATCGGCCGCCATGGCCAGGCGCGTGAGGGCAGTCAGGGCTGGAACTAGGGGCGTGTTTGGAAGGGTGGCTCTGCCCAGCACGGCGCACCGTCCTGGCTACAGTACGGTTGTTATGGTAGACCCTTGTCTGTTTGGTTCACTGGCCTAGGCTAGCCCGGTTCAACTGATATCATTTTTGGTTCGTGGCCTAGATGGGATATGGTTATACTGCACTGGGAATATGGTAGCCTTACCACCTCCTCTCTTCATTCACATTTCATCGAACACCTGAGGGGCGCTTCTAGTATGTTCTTCGATCATGGCGTCAACACCAGCATTAGCTATAGCAAGAAGATGAATAGGACGACAAACGCCAATGATTCCTGTCCTCAATTCAAGCAGGACCACGGACGGCACCAGAGCACACTGCTCGTGCTTGCCTTCACCATCTGGCCAAAGTCCGTCGGTAGGCAATGGCCAGAGCTACCTGGCAACGAGGGAGAGGAAGCTGCTGAGAATGGAGGAGGGCGCAATAGGTGGAGCACTCCGGTGGCGAGCCCTGCGTGTGTGTCCTCTGTGCACGTCCACAATGTGGAGGAGGCGAAGCACGTGGCCTCGGGGCCTCCTGAGGCGCACGGCGAGCGGGCGAGCGCTGGCGGAGCAGACGGATCCTGCTCCGGTGTCATGAGCTCCTCCAACGAACGAAGGGCGAGTGGGTTGCGCTGATCTTCATGCGCTCACCCCGATGGAGAGTCTGACACTCGCTCTGCAGCCTGCGCCCCCTGGCGTCGCAGCCGCCAGAGCAGAAGGGAGGGGCCATCGGCACAGCAGGCAGTGGAGCTCGAGGAGAGGGAGGGGGCATCGCACATGTGAAAGGTCCCTTTGGTTGGTTTTGATAATTGAGTGACAACTTTAGGGTGGACTAATGTATTTATGGTTGAGATACACATGATTAGTCCAAGATACATGTGTGTGAGCAACATATGTCATGTGGTGGAAATGGCTTGGAGATGTTGCAAGGCTCAACACATGTGATGTTGAAGAAGCTTATTGCACATGAGATATGACATGGAGTCATGTGACCAAGATGGAGAAGATCGAGATGAGGCTTGGCTCGAAGGACCGGTTGTAAGAGTGAAGGGCAAGTCGAGGCTTTGAAGCGAAGGACCATGGGATGGTGAAGCTTGGGCAAGACTTGGCGCCGATGGACTGACGCAACACAGAAGAGCAAGTAAAGTCAAGATCGATGGACTAAGACGGTCATGTGATGATATGAATTGGATCATATCATTTGTTGATCGTGTCGGTGCATGCGTTGCATTGGCACATTGGAGGTGACGGTAGAAATGGAGATGCGCAAGGCAAAGGTATAACCTACGGTGTTTCATTTCACTGGTCATGAGGTGTGTAGAGAAGTTGATGACCGGATTTAGGATTGATAGGCCGTACTATCAAGTGAGGCAAACTTGTTTGTGTATCGATCATCTAGTGCCACTTGAGCGATCTAACATTGTGATGTTGCTAGGATCAAGTGGCGTGGTGAGAACAAGAGAAAATTCTTTAAAAATGATTATGAAAATGCTAACACACATGCACATGGTGATGTACACTTGGTGATGTTGGCATGTTTGTAAGGGAGGAGATGTTGAAGTTGATGGTGACCAACTTGGAGAAGAGAGAAAGGCTTTTCGGTGTTCTCCAGACACGATGATGGCACTTGGTTTGGAAAACGGTTTTGATCTATTGTGAATTGGTTCAAGTGGCCATGTGGGTTGTGTAGCCCTCTGAGTAAGCTTTGCAACAAGTCCATGATCATCAAAAACAAAGTACGAAGCTAAGAGATATGCCCATTTTAGCGCGGGGTGGTCTGCTACTCTGTTAAGCGTCGAACGCTGTCGTCTGACACGTCTGACGCTCATAGAATCGCATCCAGAGAGCGTCGGATGTAGCTCAGAGAGCCTTGCAGCAGGCCTGGAGCTTAGGACGTGTCCGACGCTAGTCTTAGGACGAGTTCGACACTAGGCTTAGGACGCGTCCAACGCTAGGCTTAGGACGCGTTTGACAATCCAATGGCTAGTTTTTTAGCACAAGGAAGGTGGCATCTGGTGCATCCGACGCTAGGCTTAGGACATGTCCGATGCTCACATTTTTTGCATTGTGAAGATGATAACGGCTAGTTTAGTCCTTGGGGTTATAAATAGATGGTTTGGTCGGGCTTGGCCAAGTGCTGAGCACACTAGGGCCTTGGTGGCTTGTGTGGTAGTGCTTCGGTGCCCTCTAACTCACATATGATTGATAGTGATCATTCGATAGTGTGAGAGAGCGATTCTAGTGCGATTGCATTGTGAGATTACATCATGTGGCACTAGGTGTAACAACCCTAAAAATCCCAAACACCAAAAATCACAACCAACAAA
>CM041642.1:24312541-24341294 GCA_023333625.1 Bothriochloa decipiens
TTACCTTGTCGCAACCTTACCCCTGCACACCCGCTGATAGGCTAGACGCATGCTTATTTACTTATGATGCTTTACTTCTACTACGCTTATATCTGTGATGTGATGCGTGGTGGAGACTATGGTATAGTATATGGCTAAGGCACGCGGTGCCACTTTACTCGGGGAGAGTGCTGCGTGTGTCTTGGGTGTGTGGTGAGGGTTGAGTCAATCGGATAGGATTCTATGACGAGATTTTAGAGCAAGTCTTGCCGGGGGACGTGATCTGGGCATCCCCGTATGAGGTGCTTGTGGCGGGCACATTGTGAGGTTTATGGTGATCCCAGGGACGAGAGCCTTCGTGGAGCGAGGCCCTGGGTAGGAGGTGTTGTTGTAGCACGAACTGTTGTAGTCCCTATGAGAAGATAATTCTGTCTGATCCCCCCTAGGACCTGATATCTCTTGAGGACCGAAACCTTGGGACCTACGTGCTCACCACTCGCCCCTGAATGGGTAGGGGACGGATGTCTGACTAGCTAGGACGGTGCCAATACTACTAGGTTGTTAGCAGATAGTGTCGGGAGGTACGGGCATTGGGTCTCACACCCTCCTTAAAGCCGCAAAGTTACCTTGGTGGCCCGGGTAACTACGCCTCATAGTCTCAGTGTGCCGGTGTACCTATCGGTGTTCCGTTGGTATTTCGGGGTGTCCCAGAACAGAGTGGTAGGGTGGCATCGCACCGGTTAGAAAGCAGCCAGAATCAGCCTAGGCAGAGCGCACCGCTGAGGATGGTGATCTTGTGGTTTTGGGAGTACACACTCTGTAGAATTTTGAATCTATATATAGTCTGCGGCCTCAGTATGGCCTTTTCCTCGACCTATGCTTCTCGGGAGTAGTGAGATGAGTCCTTCTATTCTCCCCCGGTGTTACCCTTCCGGCTGTGAGCCGCTGAGACAGGCTCCGAGAGGGAGTTGGACCTGTCGACTGAGTGCGAGAGTGTGAGATGTGTGCGATGGTGTTGTGATGGGATGGATATGTGGATGAAATGGGTTAAAACTTAATAAACTATATTATATAATATTGGTCACTGTTTGCATATGAAACCACAGCCATATATTAGGCCTCTTTGATTATATCCTTTGCATCCCACCAAAAACTTCATAGCAAAAGAAAAACATAGGGTGGGAGATATGGCCAGTATAAAACGTACTAAAAATTTGGATCCAGGTTTGGATGATGGCTTGCCGACGCCCCTGAAGAACGAAAGGATTAGATGCTCTCGTGCCTACGCTCAAGATGGTGAAAGACGATGCTTCCACAACATCCCTCTACTTCCGTAGCTCTTCTGGATGCTAGATACTCTGATGATTCCGCCATGTGGTGATGTAATAAATTATGTAAACCCCTCTATTGTATTCTTTTAATTGATGTATGGCTTTGTAATCAACTGACATTGGATAAGTTGATGCTTGGACTTCCTGGGTTATCATTATATCCTTCATTCTGTGTATTTTCCCTTCACAGAAAATTAAGGATGTTTCACTAGGTGTTCGTGATGAAAGCTCGTGGGCTTGTTACTCTTGGAGGTTGCCACCTCCTAGATGGCTTGGTGGCAAGGGACTTTGTGAGGCACGCAACGGAGATTGTACGGTGCTCCGAAGGAGGATTTGTGAGAGGTCTTGTACTCACCTTGCAGGGATCGTAAAGAGTAGCTCTATTGGATTGCTCATATCATTGAGTTACCTCACTCGAGAGCAATGTCTTGCGGTGCACTTGCGTGAGCTTTCCTTGAGGGGCAATTGGTTTGCGGGTCAATCCGAAGAACCGCTTGTGTGTGGGTTCACTTGCAGTGCCTTTGCGGAGGCGTGCCTTGAGGGGCTTTGGCTTGAGGGCCAAATACTGTAGGAACCATAAGGGTGTTGGTCGACACAACAGGACGTAGCTTGGTGGTAACCAAGTGAACCTAGTAAAAAATTGACATGTCTTCTTGTGTCCATACTTGGCGATGGTTTGCAATCTCCTTCACAAGCTTGTTCTTACATTTCATCATATATAGCTTGTGTAGTTACTCTTGTGATTAGATAGCTTGTATAGCTTTCTAATTGATTTCTTGCTTGTGTAGCTAGAAGGATTTCCGTGCTTTGCTTAGTTTGTGTAACTAAGGGTTTTGAGCTCTTGGGTTCGCCTTGTGTAGCATTATCCTTGATCATCTAGTGAGCTTAGGTTGGCTTTATGCTTTTACTCATTAGAATTATATAGGTGCTCCCTTATTTGCTAAAATACTAGTTATTTAGGTTTGTGTGAGGCACATGGTGGTGGGCCTAAGCCCCAAAAGTATGGCACATAATCTAGCCAAGTGCGACGAAGAAAGAGTCTAGAAATTTTGATAAAATGTACATCCACACAAGATTTGGTATTAGCACTGCCACTCAATTCCAATAACAATTTCTTCTTACATCCAAACATGTGACTTGGTATTATAGCTTATTTCCAAAACCAGTCCAATTTGGTATTGATACTCAATTCAATTCTAGTTGTTCAATATCTACATCCAAATGGACCCTTAGTGTAATAACAGTGGAAAGTTATTGTGCGTGTAAGTAGCAAAGGCATTGGGCCTCCAACAATAGCTTGTGTGGCCACACATTTTAAAGCAATAGCTCTAGAAATTCAGTCATACAATGTATTCATCTCGCATGTGTTGAAGTGGATTAGGGTAGAATAAGTTTTATTTCAATTCATTCCAAACATTCGAATTGAACATCCAAATAAAGCCTTGTTTAGATGGCTACAGTCAGAAAAAATTGCAACCGTAGTATTTTCGTTTGTATTTGATAATTATTGTCCAATCATGGATTAACTAGGTTTAAAAGATTCATCTCGTAATTTACAACTAATCTTTGTAATTAGTTATTTTTTTAACCTATATTTATTGCTCTATACATGCATGCAAAGATTGATATGATGTTGATGTGATGGAAAAAGAGTAAAAAAACTAACAATTTGGCTAAGGCATGTAAAGACAACATAAATGATAAAGGAGCCTGCGTGCCTTTGATTGCAGAATCACTAGGTCTGCATAAGACTAGCTGTCCAATTGGTCACGTGAGTGTGACCACCCGAGCGTCGTCGTCGAGGAGCAGGAGTGGCATCCTGCAAGAGTTGGGCTGATGGGCAAGAAGGCTAGCATTCAGGATAAAAACAGTACGGATATTTTTCGATCGTATTTGAGATTAAATATTTTTAGAGGGGTTTAAATTTATCTGTATCCGTGTCCGAATATTTAATATCAGATACTATATCCATATCATATACTAAAATCGCATATTTATGATGTCGATATGTAATCGTATCCTATCTGTCATGGTGGACATTATTCGTATTCGAATCCGAATTCGAATCTAAATACGAAAACAAATACGGTATAACTAATATCCACTCGTATTCGATCCATTTTCAACAGGACTAGCATTGCACTCATCGAGAGGGGTTAGCTAGTTTGACTTTTTTTTGACACCTCTCATCCGAATACAGCTGTAGTATCTGTTCGTGTACCTACACACGCCTACAGCTAGTTTGACTTTTTTTACGAAGAGGTTAGCTAGCCTGGTTTGAAGAGCTTCTCCCTAAATATTTGGGCCGCGTCCCAGGGTGTAGCCCAACCAGCGGGGCCGTGAATCACCCTGATGATATCTCTAGCCGCTTGACCTTCTCAAACTTGATCGCATCCACTTGGCTCACCTGGCTCCTATAGTCCTATGGGTGTGTTTGGTTCGTGTGCAAATGCAGCATGGCTAGCAAAATATGACCAGGTTAAACTTAGCCTGTGTGTAGCAAGCCAGGTCATGGTTGTTTGATTATCTGGCTACAATTGTACTGGTTGAACCAAGTTTATGTTTGGTTTGTTGGTTTGGTTTAGGTAGAATCACCTCTTCATCACCTTTGAAGCAATTTGTCGAACACCTTTGAGACAAGAACTCAAAATTGAATTCATCTTTCAGTTTGATGTGCCTATTTTCAAAATTCCAAATCTTTCAAACCAATAAGTTTTGGATGCAGGTCCTTTAAGCAATATTGGAGATCACAGACCAATGAACAACTTCGTTTAAAGGATTCCATCAAGTGGTTTTGGAAAATCGTGAGAAAGAGAGAGGGAAAGATGGGCTGTCAGGCATGAACAGTGCACGCCGGCTGCACACTTTAATAACACAGTGTAAGCACAAATTACATAACTGAATTCTTCAGCCAAGGTCACAGATATTGCTATGGACGCTCGAAACAGATTATGTATTTTGTAACACAATTTGCAATGCAAAAAGCAGCACTCACATCGACAGAAAGCACTGATGAAAATATCTCACACATTTTTACATCCGCATTAGTGAACAAGGATCCGCATTCTTCGGGCAGTAATTCTTTCACTTAATATTTTTCAATCGCCTCCCCCTTCTGTTCTGGACTGAGTGCTCGAATTCGAATTTTCCAAATTGCTGTGATTATCCTGTGAGATAAAGGTTTCTTGATGTGATTTATTCATTAGAGAAATAGCAGAATTGTTTTGTAACTGGTATTCGTGGGAAAACAGCAACCACCTCATACTCCTAGTCCGCATGACCACCTTTTGGACCCGGCTGTTGCCACGGCGACGAGCGAGAGCAGCGTGCCGACGGCGGGCGGCATCAACGGACTAGCGCTGGACGGCGGGCGGCATCAGCGGACCAGCGCATCAGCGGTCCTGATGTTCCTGCTTGCTCCTGCCTGGCCCCTGGCCACCGCCGCCTCGTCCTGGATCTATGCGAGAACTCGTGGAAGTAATGGAAGAGCAGCAGCTCAAGCGCGGCGTCTGCGGCCCCCACTAGACGGAGGTGGAGGGCCGGAGCGGAGGAGGACCGGCCGGTGGAGGCGCAACGGCGGCGCCCTTCCCCTGCGGACGGCGCGGGCGCGGCGCCCCCACGGGCCGGAGGCGGAGGTCCAGCACGGAGGAGGAGGGCCGGTCGAAGGTCGGAGGAGGCGCGGTGGCCGCAAACAGGAACGGCGGCGCCCTGCCCTGCGGACACAGGACGGAGGTAGTCGGCCACTCGGCCTTTAGCCGTACACGCGGAAGGTGACGCGAACTGGGGACCGAGCTGGCTCTGGCCTGGCTACGCGAGAACGGCCGAATCGGATTCGGCCGTTCGAGGCTGGCCCGGCTAACTATGCACGGTTGGTCCAAGTTAGTTAGGCCAGACGCCCTGGTCATGCAACCAAATAACCCATTTTAGGCCACCAGGAAGCCAGGTTGGAGTTGGCCCAATAACCAAACACGTCTTATATGGATCCAGCTAAGACAATGCCTGCCTTAAGCCCACTACTTGAACGATGGATCTACGTCCATTGAAACATGAAGACATATATATTTATTAAGATGCGAACTAATCACAGATTGGCTGGTTGTGTTTCTTGTGAGAGAACCTATCCTTCAGAGATCAAGTTCTCAAATTGACACTGGTGCTCATATTTTTCTGTATTTATTTTAAGAGTTTTCGACGTTACGCTTTAAGTGGTAAACGATGTTCCTGTTCACAATGAAGCGTTAGTAGTGAGTTTAAAAATCTCTAGTGAGTGTGTGTGCGTGTCGGTGCTCGCATTTTCATGGTAAGCAATGTTTCCGTTGACAACGAGACACTAGTGATAACTTCGGGAATCTCCGGTGAGTGTGCGTACGTGCTGGGCGTCTGAGTTGTGCTATGTGATTTTTTCTAAAAAAAGATTTCTCCAAATTACTCAAGACATCCTTATCAATGAAGTAATATTAGGGGTTTTCCTAATTTTTTATTTTTCTGCTTGCATTCTGCTTTTTAGTATACTCCATCTGTCCCAATAAACATGCAATTCTCGCTTCCCATAGAATCAACGTTTTTAAACTGTCAGCAATTATATATTAAAATATATAAATATTTATGTTAAGTAATTTTATCATCGAAAAGATCTTTAACTGTTTTTTAATAAATTTTGTTTGAGACATAAATGTTAATATATTTTGCTATAAATTTAATCAAAGTTGACGCAGTTTGACTGACACGTTTTCCACAATTACATGTTTAATGAGACGGAGGGAGTATTTTCTACGGTCTTCTTTTAATTCCTTTCACTTTTCCACTCTCTCCTTTCAAGACAAGTGTCGTCCTTGCTTCTTGAGAACTCAAACACTTTCACCTTTAACCAAATCTATATAATAAACTATTTTTAAATTGTAGTTTGTTTAATTTTTTAATCTTAAGTTTAACCACTCGTCTTATTTAAAAATTATTTAAAATATTTTTTTATTGTGGATTGCCTTATTACAAAAAAGATCTTCAAAAATGATCTAAATTTAACTACGTTTGTTAAATTTTATTGAGTAAGACGAGTGATCAAACTTGAGGTCAAAAAGTTAAACGAACTAATATATAATTAGTTGTGATAAGATAGATCATTGAACCTATTTATTTATACATATAGATTTATTAAAAATATATATACTACCTTCGTTCCAAATTATAAATCGTTTGTCTTTTTTATTACATACATTTTACTACGTAGATTAGTAAAATTTATGTACCAGAAAAAGTTAAATAACTTATAATTTAGAATGGAGTGAGTATATAATAAATTTATTTGAATATATATATATGAGATTATAATTTCTATAAACCTGATTTATGCATTTTAAAAAAATTGAGCGGTAATAAATGACATTAATAATTTCTATAAACCTGATTTATATATTTTTTAAATTTGACCGGTACTGTTCTCTCGTCTCCTCCTCTTCCCCAATCTGCGACAGTTCCAATTTCCCATCCGCAAACCCAAACCCCGACCTTGTCGAGCGACCAAACTACACCAAAGCGGAAGAAGAAAAAAAAGTTGCACGCGACGACGCCGCTGCAGGGAAGGGAAGAGAAGCAGGAGCGAGACAAAATCCCCACCCGGCTCCAAACCCTAGCCACCTCCCCCATCCTCCCCCTCCGCCCCCAGATCTCGCTGGCGTCTGCCCCGCCTCGCCTCGATGTGACTCGGCCCTAGGGTTTGAGACGGTGTCGCGGTTGGGGGTGTTCGCGGCGGCGATTCGCGACGCGAGTGGGATTTCGAGGTGGCGTCGGCGGGGCGAGCGCACATGAAGGACCCGGCGCACTGCACGAAGGTGGTGCTCCGGCGGCTGCCGCCGGCGATCGCGCAGCAGGCCGTCGTGGACCAGGTCGACGCGCGCTTCGCTGGGCGGTACGACTGGGCGTGCTTCCGCCCCGGCAATGCCAGGTCCGCACTATCTGCGTCTCCAGTGCTTGTGGCGTTGCTGTGGGTGGGACTAGGTCCGTAATTAGGACTTGTGCTACTATTCTGTTTAGCCTATGAACCGTGGTAGGAAGCTATTATTTGCGATGTTTCTGATTACGTTCCGTTTGCTAGTCCTAGTGTACTCTTCTCTCAAGCAATTAGCCTGTTCATCCGTGTATTATGGAGGTAGAGCCGTGAGATTAGTTACTGAGTTGTCGAAATTTACTTCTCTCTGATTGTTGTGACCTAATTATTTTCTCTGGCTTGCAATGGCCTGGGAGAGTTTCAGAGGTATCTGAATTATAGTTATGGTCTTTTCAAAGTTCAATTTTATTTGGTTTAGCATTGATTACTACTGAAGTTTTAGTCAGAACTTAGAACTAGTTGGTTGCCTTCTTAGCTGTTTCTCTCTGTTGATTGCATCGCACAATCTGTATGTGACCTACCTGTGCTTTTGATAGAGTTTAAAAGGGCTAAAATCATTGGTTAGGGCAGATTCATTTTTTCATTCTATCTTTGTTGCTTCTGGACTCGTTATGTTTTCGTCATCAGTTATAGAGAGAGTTTCTGAGAAGAATTAAATCCAGCTGAAGTTTAGAACTACCTTTACATATTCAACTTTCTTTGCTTTGCAGTAATTTATTACAGGTTAGTGATTTCCTCTGGACGTTTTATATATTAGTTTAATGTTACAGGGACTTGTATCTACCTTAGAAAAAATTGGTAGGGATTTCTTTTTGAGTGATTCATGTTTTCTACTGATTTGCCTATCTAGTTGCTTAGTGCTTATATTGATCTGCTTTGGCACTTCCATCTCCCTGCTTTCATAGTTTGTTATGAAGTATATATTTCCCTTTTCCTTTCTTTTTTATTTTTCATTAATTCATTAATAACAATAAGTTACAATCAAGTTTTCTGTCAGTGACATGTCCCACATGCTTAGTTCAATATTTTTTTTCTTTTTGGTCTTGTTTGGGGACTGTTTACTTCATATATAGAAATTTGCTTCTTTGCTTGAGCATGTAATATTGCTTAATTTTGAAGCTAAATGATTTTGACATTCTTCTTTTTAATTTTTTTTATCCAGCCAAAAGAATCATAGGTATTCTCGACTGTACCTTAATTTCAAGCGCCCAGAGGATGTTGTTGAGTTTGCTGAGGTCTTCAATGGTCATGTGTTTGTGAATGAAAAGGGTATCTACTTCATCTTGTTGAATTTTTTCTATGATAATCTATATTCAGGATACCTTATATACGTTTTAATTTGATCATATTGTTTCAACTCCATCAGTTACAGGCACGGACTATTAAGTTTTGTAGTAGTAAAAACTATGTTTCCTTAGTGACATACCTATTTCATTGTTCACAACTGTGATCTAGGTTTATCATGGGTGCACGGCTTATCATCTACTATGTGGCATCACAACCACAAGTGATGCTAAATCTTGATGCTTGATCATTTACATAGCCATTAAACTAAAATTTCTTGTATATGATTGGGTCTAGTTATAGTTAGCTTTCTATTGATTGGGTCTAGTCTAGAACACTTTCTACCTGACCTGATGGTGTATAGGATTCTGTTTTCCCTGGGCGAGTGTGGAAGAAAAGATCCAGCAGAAACACACTAGTAAAAATTCTATATGAAGGAAATTTGAAATTGAATTGGATGTACTTACATAAGGTCACAGCATCACTAGCACATTAACGATGACATACTGTTCCACATTAATCTTGTCCTTGATGTTATTGTGCTTGTTGATCCAACTTAAGTCAAGACTAGAGGTGGTGGCTGGTAGCAAGAACAGCATATGTTGGCTTCATTATTCTTGTATAGTGTGTTTTATTGTTATGCTGGAATAGAAATAAACTACTTAGTGTATGGAATGTTTGGTAACTGTGGAGCACATGTTTATAGATTTTTTTTGGGGGTGTCACTTATGATCTGCTTTGTGTAAATCAGGTCTCATGGATGTTGCGTATGGTTTTGTCAGGTGCTCAATTTAAAGCTTTCGTGGAGTATGCACCATCACAACAGGTTCCCAAGTCAAATGTCAAGAAGGATGGCCGTGAAGGAACAATTATGAAAGGTTTTGGGCAACCGCTTTACCTAATTCTTTGCTCAATTGTATCGTTCTATCATGTTACCATTTTCCTCAATTTGGATTTCTGTCGTGTTGGAATTACTAGATCCGGAGTACTTGGAGTTTCTTGAGCTTATTTCAAAGCCTTCTGAGCATCTGCCTAGTGCTGAAATTCAGCTCGAAAGGAAAGAAGCTGAAAGGGCAGGTAGAATATGCTATCATTTCTTTCTTCCAAATTATAAGAAGTTTTGGCTTTGCTAGATACTCAGCTTTTGCTACTTAGAACGCTGTGTCTAGATACACAGTAAAACAATAAAAGGGGGCGTACCCAGTGCCGTAGGCTCCCGCACTGTGGGGTCTGGGGAAGGGAAAATAGCCAGCAATCATCCCTGCACAAATGTGCAGAGGCTGGGGCTTGAACCCTGGACCTCTTGGTAACAGGCGGTAAAGCTCTACCGCTTGCACCAGGGCCGCTCTTCATGCACAGTAAAACAATGTATCTAGAAAAATGAAACATCTTATAATTGGCAATGGAGAAGTATCTGCTATATTGATGTATGTTTCCAAATATGCCGAGCATAAAATGGGGTTGTCACATTTGGTTATTTTTGTCAGCTGCTGGAAAGGAGCCACCTGTTGTGACACCTCTTATGATGTATGTCCGCCAGCAAAGGGCAGCTAAGAGCATGGCTCAGGTACATTTATTCCTTAACCCATAACATAGGGCTCTTATCAACTGTTAACTCGCCACTATTTTCTTAAATTGCAGAGACCTGGAAGTAGACTTAGCAGAAAAGTTGCAGGTGTCATAACTAGCAGTTCCAGTCCTAAAAGGTCTTCTGAGAAGCGCAGATCCTCCACGGTAACATGCTTTGTTTGGAACCTTTTGATTTCTTCTGATAAAACTTTCTATTCCCAGTTTATAATTTCTTTGACATAACGAGTGCACCTTCGCGTGGGTGGCTATGTTGGCAATATTCTCTTATTCAGTAAGATTTGTTGTGTTGATGGTATTAACTCATCATTATGTTTTTCCTCATTCATCAGACGGTTCCTGATGGACTATGATTATGGTTTACTTTATGTGAATTAGCACAATTGCTCTTATTTCTATATCCCTGGTGTTTGTGCATAATATATCACTAAAATTGTTTCCTTCTGGGTGATAATTGCATAGTTATTTTTCCTTCAACTCCTATAGTCCTATGCATGTATGGTTTCCATGATCTTAAATTGAGGCACCACCTAACTTTAAGTTAAAATTTGAAATTTGAACGATTTATGTTGTTTTTTTTGTAACAAGACCTACTGATCTGCTGGAAGCTTAAAGTTGCATAGTTTGTTGTTCTGATATGACTACGTGTTGAGACAAAAAATGCTACCCTCCTTTTTTTTTCTGTGAAATAATTTGTGGCCTGAGGCTCATAATTTTGCTGCCTTTTTCTATTTTCTCAAGCAGTATGTTGTACGAGACAGTACTAAGGAGAAACCAACCTATATCATGGTGCCAAAGAGAGAGGAGCATACACAGAAGGAAAAAACTGTTGCTGAAAACTCAGGTGGTATGCCTGTACCAAATCAAGAAATTGCTAATAGTAATACTTTTGTTTTTAACTATCTCTGTCAGTATGTCTGATGTTATCAGGTATTATTGAGGACTATTTTTGTTAGTACCTACCCTTGCCGTAGTGCTGCTAAATGTTGTATCTAGTGATGTATGGACTATTGCACGCTGTTTGTTGAGGGTGGATAGTGAGCCAACTGCAGTTTTTTAGCTTTCTTTGAAATTGCCATAATCTTATTTATCATAATCTCCTGAATTGTTGGAGACCCAACGTCCAAACCGAGCTCAATTCAAACTGAGCTTAATGAGTCCAAGTCAAAAGTCACTCAGAATCAATTCATTTTCATTAAAAGAAAAAACAGAGTTCAATCGGAGCATTTTTTTACACGAGCAACTGAGCTAGCTCAACGAGCTTTTTGACCAGCCTGACATCTGTGATCCCTTATATTGTAATTTCACTCAGGGCACGCCATATGGAAATAGTACATCAAATTCCATGTTTAGCAGTGTCGATTAACGGCATTGTTGATATTGCTTCGTGTTGCTGCATGGTGAAATCGTGTATATATGTGAGCCCTTACCATTTAGAGAAAAATGCTTCAGAACTTAACGTATTTCCAAAATTAGCAGAAATAGGCAGTGTTTGATAAGAGCCAGTGCAACGATAAAATCATCCTTTAACATGCCACATGGAGGATTGTTGCTTTTTTGATTGGGTTGATGGCGTGTTGCAGTATACTATGTAAAGAGGTTACAGTTTCGGTACTGCCGATTCAGTCCAATTATGTGAATGATAACTGCCTTTTTTTATTAGGTGACATCATATACCTTACCTAATGTTATACTATTCTAATTCTAGATAAGGATGTGTTCTCTTTCATATAATTTTTTTCCTGAACATGGTCTGTCTTTTCAAGAAAGGGAAGCTAATTTGCTCTTGCCTCTGTCATGTTTATGGCTGCTCATCCAATTTACCAGATTAGTCACATGCTCTGGGTGCATTTTTCTATGTTAATAATCTTGTTTTGTTTTGTAGATGCCACAAGTGGAGGAACATCTGGGTCTGGTCAGGCTGCTCAGGATAAAAGGGACAAAATTATCATCTTGAAAGGAAGAGGAAGGGTTGATTCTAACGTAAGTTGATATATTTGCATTTTTATGATTATGGACCTATGTTTGATCAATTTTTGCCACAGACACCTGATGGAGCAACTCAGCAGTCATCAACCCCTGTGAAGAATGTACCACCTTCGAGTTCTAGACAAGACCAGCGACTTGAAGCCAGTGGAAGAATTATTAAAACTATACTTTCAAACAAGGAAGTCCGCAGTTCAAATCCATCTCAACATGAGCAAGAAGGTCACATGTTTAATACTGAGAAGGATAAGCGGCCACCACGGGCTCTCAACCCTCGTACCATTGTGAAAGATCAGGTAGTTGAAAATGCTGAGAGAAGCCATTTTGATGAGAAGACTAATCATATCCACGGCTCTGCTCCAATTGGTGAGAAGGTTGAAAGGCATGCCAGGAACAGAGATAGACCTGATCGTGGTGTATGGGCACCTCGCCGCTATGACAAATCTACATCTGGGGGTAGTTCACATGCCTCGTCGTCAGAGTTCCCTCAAATGCAGTCACGTTCTGGAGATAGTGTCTCGCAACTAGCAGTTGGTATGTAATTTGCTGAGATGATTTCACCATTGGTGATGTCTTTAGTTTCTAAACTTGACTTAATGCAGGTCATGGAGACAGAAAGACAGACACAAGGGGTCATGGTGGTAGCCGTGGTGTTCCTGTTGAAAATGGTTTGTATTGAAAAAAATAAGATATGCACTTTTTCTAGATCAGTTTCATGACACAGTTTTTAATCCAGGACATAGGCATGCCAACCGTCGTGGTCCTCCACGTGGTCCAAAGGAAACCGAAATATGTGCTAGTGTGCCTGATGGAAAGAATTCAAAGAGGGGCTCTGCTAGCTATGGTGCTCATGAGGTGCGATTATTTTATAATTTCTTATTTTCTCAGTTGTTCAAGGGTGTAGGCTCACTCAGACTACCCAATTTCAAGTCCTCATTTAGGAGAATTTGGGTTTGTATTACCTAATTAAAACGCCACTTAGTTCATCCTAGGTTGGTCGGAGTATAATTTTATTTCTTGGGGTCTTTGATTTATGTTCAATTTTTTTGATCCAAATTTTAATATATTGAATGCCGTGCAGAGACAAGTATGGGTTCAGAAGTCAAGTTCGGGCTCATGAGTTTGTTCATTGACGGTATGCTGTGCTACTCTAGTTTATTCGTTTTCTTCGAGCCCTTCTATGAATAGCTATAATACCACAATGATCCTTGTCAGTGCCATCAATTGTACATTCTGCTTTTAATATTTTTTTTGTGAACATTGCTGGTGGAATAGCAAAATCCATTTCATTGTTGGCTCAATATAGTCTCACATGTGTGCACTCATTAGCATGATGTTAGGTCTTAGGATGGTGTCTGCATACATGCTACGAGTCTTCTACACATTGTAAAATGATTTCTGTTAGATGATAGTGATATAACTTATTAAGTTGCTCTTGTTCCATGCATGCTACAGTTTGAATCTAATCTTTATCCTCTGATATGTGGTAACTAGGTGACATACCTACTTATTTGTATATTTGTACAGATTTTGTTCTTGTTAGATGGCTATAAATTGCTCTTGCTCCTGGCAGCATACCAGATTACCGGTTTAAATCAATTCGTTTAGACTTTGCATTATCCCCCAATATGGGGCAACTATGACATTTAATCCTTTGGAAAGAAAGTGAAACTGTGGTGTTGAAACTTTGGAGAAGAATTTTCCCATTCTTTCAACATTGTTAATGAATGCATTTTTTTTTCCCCACAGGTGGTCTTGAAATATTTGGAATATATGTTCACACCAGTTTCCCACTAACTCACTATACTGACTCAGTAACTCTTTTGCAGATACTCCCATCAAAACAGGTATTGCAAGTCGTGGAGAAGTCTTGGATTCTGCAGCGCATTCTTCTTTGTTAGCTGTTGATCCTGTGAAGTATGTTAACAAAATGTCCAACGGTCAAATGCTGCCATGAAGTGCAATCTCAGATTTGTCAATCGAAGCCTCAGCTATAGCTGAAAAGAGAGCTTGCTGATTTGATTCACAGAAATAGTGAAAGTAACATAACCGGGCATGTAGGTAGCTCTTGATAACTTTGGGCAAGATTTGATTTTGGGCCCAAGGTTGATATTTCTGGAGCAACAGATGGAGATTAGGTTGGCATATCAGTACCTCACTACCTCGTGACAGTGGTCACATATTTCCAAGACCCCTGGAGGCTACACACACCCTCAGCACTTCGGCAGAGATGGATGTAAATATCTCTAGAAAAAAGAAGAGGTCTGGTTCTGATTGCTGTTTACAGGTTAGAGGTGCAGCTTATTTACAAAGAGATATAAGAGTTATCACTTATTAGACTACCTGGTTTGCTAAATAAAGGTGAATTTAGTTACTAGATTATGAAACCCAGTGTTTTGACTGCTGCAACCATGGTTCGCGCGGCGGTAGAAAGGTTACCTAGTAGAGTGTGAAAGTGGGATGTGACTTGTGAGGTGGTTTTTGACGCCTGATGTGTGTTATGCTGTCATGTTCCACCAGATGACTGGGGGTTCTATCCTGTGAGGGATGATATGCTGGTGTACAGCATCAAAGGTGCTTATACTGTTTTATAAATCTTAAAGTGATGTTGCCTGGCTTTAATGGTTGATGTGTCCATTCTCTTGTGCATCCCTGTCATGAAAGTTGAAATGTGTATCTGTCTCTGGAGTTTTCGATTGTTTTGAAGCGGTTGGACATGATTCAGGAAGCCCATGGAGATAGCGCAGCTTTACGAAACGGACCCTACATAACCAAGCTCAGCATTGAAACTCTCATTTCGTGTGTATATATATTCTCGTTTTGGTTCGGATTGTTAGAATATGTGACCATTGGAGGGAACAGAAGATACTATAGCTATATATGCAGCTTCCAAGGAATGAAAAGCCTAATATTCTTCTTTTTAGGCAACAGTGAACTGAAAATCGCCTTTTATTATAAAAAAAAGTAGAATTTGAATCAGACAGTAATAAAGCTAAGCCAGCGAGCTAGAGCTAGGCTGAGCTAAGAGCAACTTTAAAAGAGTTGGTAAAAATGAATTGCTAAATTGATAATTTAGCTAATCTCTAAAATAGAAAATTATGTAAAAAAATATAAAACTCAAAAAATATAAAACTCAGTTTAGATTTGTCACTCTTCTCATGGTTTAACACGAAAGAAAATACGTAGAATAATTACTTCGAAAACAAAAGAAGCTCGACTCGGGCCGCGTCCCCTCGCGCTTTCTCTTGTCGCGGGTCGGCGGAGCGAAGGCTGCCGACTGGTCGGACCGGAACCGCCCGCTGCTCTTCTCCACCTTCCACCTGCGCCGCCTGCCCCGGCCGCCTTTCCACCTGCGCCGCCCGCCGCTCCCCGTTCCACCTCGCGCCGGCACGCAGGGCCCACAAGAAGCGCGCCTTCCACCAGAAGTTAACCCGCCCCGGTTTGTTTGCCTAGGCCCTAGGGTTTGTCCCATCCCGTAGCCGATCGGAATCGGCAGGTCGCCCCCGCGATGCAGAGGTACGGGCTGCAGATCCGCACGAAGCCGCAAGCGTCCTCGTCGGCGCGCGCGCCGCCGCCTCCGACGCGGCCCCTGCCGGCCTTCGCCGACGATGACGACGACGACGTGGAGAAAGAAATCCTCCGCCAGGCGGCCAAGAAGCGCGCCCTCCAGAAGGTAACCAGCTCCACCCACCGGCTCGCGCGTACGCTTCTCCACCGGTTTCATGCCAACACATTAGATAATTTTTTTTTCCTTCCTTTCTTTTCCCTTGTCCGGATGGGGTTGTGCTGCACGCACAGGTAGAGGAGCAGCAAAAGAAGGCGTTGGAGGAGGATCCCTCGGTGTACGCCTATGACGAGCTGTACGACGAAATGAAAGAAAAGGAAGCCCGCCCTAAGATGCAGGCTAAGGTCGTCCGCGAGGTAATTCATCCATCCTGCCTTAGAGAGTTGTTTATTTGTTTCGTTTGTGCTCACTGCGATATGTGACAGAGTATAGTTAGTTACTTTTTAGTGAAGAAGAAGACTAGTTGCTAGCTGTAGTCTTGCAGCCTGATTCTAGTGTTTGATTCCTGAAATCTAAGTTTTACAGTCTTACTTGTTTGTTGGGAAGGAAAAGGAGCATAAGACGTTGCTGTTATGTGGAGGAGGTTTGCCTTGGTGTTTAGCTTGAGAATTTCCTTGTTTGTGAGATGATTTTTATTTGTGGGATAAATAGGGATTGTAGAGCTATCTGAAAAAAAATCTCTTTCTTATGATGATTTAATTCCTTTTTTTTGGGAAATTGCTGTTTGCTTTTCTTGAATGTTTATTGATGCGGATGTTTGGAAAATAGCACGTCCTGTAGATACCTGACTTTCGAATTTTGCACAAGTTTTAGTATTTAGAAAGACACTTAATATAGCTACTCAATCTTGCATGATATATTGGTTGTGGCTGATTATTGACCTGTATTTTAGTGGAAGCTTCCCAAAGTGGAGCTTGGGTCAACATTTCGTATGCTAACATGATATTTCCTTGTTCTTATTTGTGCCAGTAGTTCTGAGTTTTTGATATTTTCATTTTCTAACACAATGCATCTTCTTTCAACAGTCAAAGTATATTGCACAACTTAAGGAAAAAGCAGAGCTACGCAAACGAGAACAGGATATAATATACGAGAGGAAACTTCAGAAAGAGAGAAGCAAGGAGGACCATCTCTATGGGGACAAGGATAAATTTGTAACATCTGCCTACAGGAAGAAACTTGAGGAGCAGCAAAAGTGGCTTGAAGAAGAGAGAATGAGGCAGCTTCGAGAAGAGAAGGAAGATGTAAGTTTTGCCTTTTATACTCTGTACCTGCATTTTTGTAGTCATGAGTCTTATTTGAATTACTTATTTCTGTTTCTTTCAAACTGCATGTTTACCTCTGTACTTTATTCAATATGATACGCTATTTATATAATCTATGTTCATGAGTCAGTCTAGTTCTTGCTGAACTACGTGTAAATTGGATGGCTACTGCATCGTGTTGAGATTTGTGTTTTATGATATATCAAGTCTCTAGTTTGAATTAGGTTATTTTTACATGCTACCTTTGTGGCAACAGACTATGAATGAAGGGATTTTGGTGCCTATGAATTCTGATGCATACATACATGAAACTGGCCTTTTAGCTTATCCCTTACTTCAGGACTATATTTATTTCTAGCAAATGATTTAATTTGTTTCTGCAAAATATGATCTGCTAATTGTAAATGCCTCTTGAGCAATTTGTCATTTGTCTGTCATGCTTTCCCTGTTCACAATATCAGTGACAGAAATACTGGTTTTCCTCATGTTCATCTGCAAATCAGATTGCCTAGCGAAAGGAACTGCATAACCGTTTTGCAACCATAGTCTGTTGGCTAATGTTTTTTTTTTCATCTGTCTTTTCTAGGTAACTAAAAAGAAAGACTTGAGTGATTTCTACTTTGGTCTTGAGATGAATGTTGCTTTTGGTGCACGGACACAAGGTAACACAAAATGTGCTGACACTCAAAAGTCGGACAATAAACCAAAGGATACGAATACCAGTAGTCCTGGTGCTGAAGCCTCTGAACCTTCTCCAAAGCATAGAAGAGAATCCAGTGTAGGATCGGAGGGGGCGAAGAGTATGGAAGAACCCAAGGCAAGTCGAACGAGGGATTCAACAGCTGCTGCATCTACTAAGAAAAGTATTGCGGATGTTCCATCGGATGCTAAAGAGACCCCACAAAACACTCAACCAGCAAAGGTTACTGATGATCACTACAAGAGAGGTGATGATGCACTTGCTGCTGCTAGAGCGCGAGCACTGGCCCGAAAGAAAGCAAAGGAGCAGCAATTGTGAAGTAAGAGGCAGAAAAGTTTACCGATCCTTGAGGCACAATTTCATATTTTATTTAATAGGATTGTGTAATGATGTCATCCGACAGCTTCGATGCACCTTGAAAAGATTTTCTTATCCTTGTGAATGATGCATATCTATCTTGTAAAATGACTTGTTCAGCCTTCATGTGCCATCTTCTGCGTGTTACATATATTGAATGGTTGTCAAATGGCTAGTCTAGGACGAATACCAAGACTAGCTATTTGCAAATCACTGGAGACTAGCCAATGGAATTTACTGCTTGGAACATTAAATGAAGTGACCTGGCAGAGTAAACTATATGCAGATGTCTTATTTCATCACGCCAATCTTGATGGATAGTTCCATTTTATTTTAGGGACAATTGGCCACAGTACATGCAAAGTGACTTTTATTTACTGGCGGACACTGTGAATAAAAAGGTTGTTGAAATATACTTCGTTTTTGGGTAAATTTGCTGGCAGACATTGGGCCTGTTAAAATATTCATTTCTGACTTTGGAGGTTAGTTAAGAGCGACAAAATGTCTTTTTTGCCCCTGCCCTCTTCTTCCTTGCTCACCGACAAAATGTCACGGCGGCGGCGACAGTTGCGTGGACGTGGCGGCGGCCACCCAGGCGGCGCGGCTGCGTGCTCGACGCTGCGGCGGCGGCCCCGGCGGTACGCCCGCGTGCATGGACACGGTGGCGTGGGCGGCGCGTCCGCGCGCTGGACGCTATGCGGCGGCGCGCTCGAGCATGTGGACATGGCGGTGGCCACCCAAGCGGCGCGCCCGCGCGCTCGATGCTGCGGCGACGGCCACCCAGGCGGCGCGCAGGCGCGCTCGACGATACGGCGGCGGCCTTGGCGGTGTGCCCACGTGTGTGGACGTGGCGACGGCCACCCAAGCGGCGCGCCCGAGCGCTCGACGCTACTGGCGTGTCCTGTACACGGCACTGGCGGCGCGTTCGTGCGCAGGACGCTGCGGCGGCCCCGGTGAAGTGGGCCCCAGTATAGAGCAGAGAGAAGGGACGGGACGGGGACGACTCAGCTCAGGACAAGGCATGGGCGACGTAAGAAGAAAGAGAAGGAGAAAAAGGAGAAAGAGGTAGGGGCATTAAGGACATTTCACCGCTCTTCTCTCTCCTCCAAACCTGAAAATGAATATTTTATTCGGTTCGGTGTCCACCGGTAAATTTCTAAAGAACGAGAGTGTCCACCAGCAAATCGTCAAATGTTGCATGTCCATTGGCATAGAGGGGTCACTATAAGTGTCCTATAACCAACTGTCTTTTTATTTTATTGTTTTCAATTTCAACATATGCCATAACTAGTATTTGGTTTGTGGTTGAAACAACCGTCTATGTGAATAGGTCTATTTCCTATTCATGTAGAAGTCTATTTCAACCATGAACCAATTACTAGTTGTTGTCTCATTGCATTTAATTCTACGACATATTATACATGTTGGACTATTTGGTTGATGGTCTGTGAGGTAGATAAGCTAGTTGATGTTGTTTATTTACGAGAGAGAAGTATTGTACCGTGGCTAATAAGCCAGGTCGTTAAATTCAAGTGAAGAGGGAGGGTTTCAATCAAGTAGAAACTCATTTCATCTCTCTTACGAAGTTCTTTACTGTGTCACTACCATTGATTTTGTTGAATGAGAATGAATGACACTTAGGCTATTTGTTGAGAGAAAACCATTGTACCATGAACTTTCTAAAGTTGAACTAGAACATCAAAGAGAAGAGGGCCACTTTCTTCATGGTTAAGATAAGTTGTTAGAAATAAAACATGAGTTTCCTTTTTTCTTTCTTTTCCTTTAGGATAAAGGCTGCAATGATGGCAATCTCGATTCCATATATACAAATTAAATTGGGATACTATACTAATTATGACTTATTGTACATTAATTATAAATTATGACCGTGTCAGTGCTAAAAACGATACTTCTCTCTGTTTCAAATTATAAGTTATATTTTAGTTTTTCTAAACACAAAGCTTTTGCTATTTTGCTACAACATAAATTTATTCCAAGACTAACGATGATATGCTTTGAGTGGTAGGTGACATTCTCACCGACAGTAAGGCGCATACGGTGACTTCGTAAATCTTAAGATCTCCCGACTCGGCCCTTTAGAGGTGCACATAGAATGAGCATGCATGTGAGGGTCTGTATTATATTGTATAATTCTCAAAATATAACCAATGCCTAAATATAGTGCCATATAATTTGTACATCTATAAACCAAATTACCAAAGTCAAGAACAAGAATAGAGTACTATTAGTTTGCCACTATCCTAAGTTTTTAATTATTATTGACTAATTTTATAAGAAATCAGTAATAATATTTATGGCACCAAATTAGTACATTATATGAAAGTATATTTTGTGATTCGTTTAGTCATATTAATTTGATCCAACTTAGAATATAGTTTGACTTAAAAGTGTGTGTCGTACTAGTCTGTCTCAAATTATAGTTCATTTGACTTTTTTAATCTCAAGTTTGACCATCTCGTATTATTCAAATTTTTTTTCAAAATATCATTTGTCGTGGTTTGCTTTATTAACAAAAAATCTTCAAGAATGATCTAAATTTAACTAATTTTGCTTAAATTTTTTAAATAAGACAAATGATCAAACTTGAAATTAAAAAAATCACAACAGAGGGAGTACTAATTAGCCTCGTTGGCACTAAACGCGGGACAGATGAATTTTGCTGTCTTTCGGCCCCACATCCACAGTAAAAACATCGGGTGGACCCCACCTCCACAGTCCACAGCGAGAGCCGACTGCCGAGAGGGCTTTGGTTTCGTCGTCATCCCATCCCAAATCCCCCTCTCCCTCCTCCCCGTCCCCGAGTCGATATCTCACCGCCTCCGAGTAAAACGAAGCCTCGCCGCCGCCACGGCGCCACGCGAGCAAAAACCCTAGCGCGAGCAACCAAGCGATAGGGAGACAGAGACCTCACTCAGCGCCTCGCGCAGCGCGGCCCGGCCGGACGGCATGGAGAGCCTCGTCCTTGCGTCCTCCTGCTCCGCGTCCCCACGGCTCCCGCTACTCCCCTCCGCCGCCCGCTTCAGGAAGCTCCCCGGCTCCGTGTCTCCGCCGTCGCTGACGGCGGCGTCCACCAGCGGTGCCGCGAGGAAAGGGCTCAGGAGGCACAGACTCTTCGTCGCCGCCGCCGCAGCGCCTCGCGGATCCAGGAACGGTGAGGGCACCGGCCTCCCTCGTCTGGTGCTTTATTTCCCTTCTTACTGATTGCGCGCGGCTCAGTTTCCTGCGAGCGAGGGCGCGCTGTTGACTAGGCGTTAACCGGGCTCTGAATTGCTATGTTCATTTATCTATATATCGACCCAATCCTTGCCGCCTCTGTCTGTGGAACCGATCGGTAGCTCGAGGTTGCTCTCTGCATCCCCGGTCTGATGTTTCCATAATTGACATCTGAATTTGTAGCTGGCAAAATTACATGTAGCAGTTGAGAACCGAGCAGGGAATGTTCAGCTTATCCGTTCGCTTTTAGAGTACTATAATAAAGCAGCTGATGAGTAGAGTTGAGAATGTTTTGTCACTTGTCAGCGTGGGTTGTTCCCATTTCTATTCGTGTAGTAGGACCTATTTTATTCTGATACTTAAATAAAAACGTTCATTACATCAGTTTTCAAGGGATCGAGAGCAAAAGGCTTTGCAAGCATGTCATCTTCAACTGGCAATGAGGATATGTCCACTGGAATCGGTACCCTGCCTCCCACGCCTCCCCCATCATCTTACTTGTGAGTTTTCCCGCTTGTTTCTCTTTGTATGGTGTTCTCAGCTTTACCTTTGCATGATGATTTTGCATATAATCTCTGCAGTGGTTCACCTGTTTTCTGGATCGGAGTTGGTGTAGCATTGTCTGTGGCGTTTACCACGGTGCGAATCCTGTTGTCTTTAATGCTATACCATGCTTTTATGTATGTCATTCACTTGTAACTTAAATACTTGGTGGTTTGATGTATCAGGTCTCTTCCATGGTAAAGGTGAGCTTACAGCTATTCTCTGTTTTTTATGTTGTCAAACGGTATGTATCCCCGCCAAGCTCATGGTTACTCCTAACAATTACCCTACGGCTGTCTGTTGATGGTTATACATGAATCAGCAGGAGTTCTTTGTGTTAGCCTTTCTGTGCTATGCTTGCTTAGTCTTCCATTATTTCTGTACTTTATCAGTCCATTTCTGAGGTTTTTGCCTCTGATCTACTCCTTCCGTTCCAAATTGTAGTTCACTTTGACTTTTTTGGCACATGAATTTTGCTATGATACATAGCAAAATTCATGTGCCAAAAAAGTCAAAGTGAACTACAATTGGGAACGGAGGGAGTATTTGAATTTTGATCAGCATTTTTTCTTAATAGACTATAGTTATGATATCTAATAAGTATGTTATTATGAAAATTATGTTTCAAGACAAATTTACACATCCAAGACTTTTATGTTTCTCAATTAAACATTTTGAAAACTGTTGACGGTCATTAGAATATAGTTATAATATCTGTTAAGTATGATATTATGAAAGTACATTTCAAGACATAACTACACATGATCTTTATGTTTTTTATAACTAAATATTTTGAAAACTATTGAATGTCAATTTTTTTTTAAAAAAATGACTGGATTTTGGGACTGATGACACTTTTGCCCTGCTTTATTGAAAGCAACAGAATTGTGCTGGGTTACCACCTTACAGACAGGTTCAGAGAGGGAAAAGGCATTTGTCTACACTCTCGAAAGAGCTATAGGACACAGCGTCACAGTCACATTTTCATGCAGCTCTACCATTAGACTCTACCTTTGTTTGACCCGATTTTGCTCAAAGTGTTATTTATGGCCAGAGGGACTATTGTTTTAGTACTTTGAAAAGATAGCATGTAGTCCTATGAAGGTGGTGGTGGGTGGTGGTGGTGCTGGCATCCTGTATAAGCTTAGTTTCTGCATCCTGTATCTTTAACTTCCATACTATCACTATTGCTGCAATCCTGTATCTATTTTCTTACCCCCTTTTTTTCACTTGTTGCTAAATTTTCTGCAGAGATATGCTATGGAACAAGCATTTAAGTCAATGATGACCCAGACACCACCAAACTCATTGGGATCCAACTCGCCTTTCCCATTTGGCATGCCACCACAGGCATCTCCTACTGCACCAAGCAGTTTTCCGTTCTTGGAACCAAAAAAAGATACCTCCACACAGGTGTCAACTGTTGATGTCTCAGCTACCGAAGTGGAAGCCGCCAGAACATCGAAAGAGGTGGATGTGACCGAAACGCCGAAACCTTCAAAGAAATTTGGTATGGCACTTAGGCTTATAGATTTTCTTCTTTTAACTATCCTTGAATGGAAGGTTGGGGCTTTCATTGTGCAGTGGCATGCTCAATTTGTAAGTTACCATTGTTGTGCATTTATACTAATAAATGAGAATGCACTACTCATTGGTGATGTGGCTTTTCTTAATGTTGATCTTCATTTCCTTCATCAATCTGCTGCTCAATCTGATGACCATAATTAAATGTATGCAGCATTTGTTGATGTTTCTCCTGAAGAGTTGCAGCAAAAGAACCTCCAATCTTCACTAGAGACGGTAGATGTAAAACCTGATAGTACAGACAGTGAAAGTAAGGAGGATACTGAGGAAAAAGTAAGTTATGTCACAACGCTGGGTAATAAGCTTCCTGCAAAATCCACTGTATTTGTTTAATACTTTAATTTCTGTAATTCTCGAAGGTTCCAACAAATGGAGCGACTTTTAAGCTGAATGAAGATGCTGCTCGTGAGCCAACTGAATCTAGTAAGTGATTGGACATACATATTGCGGATCACTATTTGTATCTCAGAACCTTTCTTATAAAATGATTTGGTAGTGTAGCTTTTATCTAGTTTTCCAGGTTGATCTGAATAGATTCCTCAACTGATTCTGTTATAGGTAACTCAGGACCTATGCTATCCATTGAGACAATTGAGAAAATGATGGAAGATCCAGCTGTGCAGAAGATGGTGTATCCGTAAGTGCCACCTAACTTTGCTGTCTTTGCAATTATTTTATTAAAATCAGAAGCGCTTTTGCTTCCCAAGAATTAGGTATATTTTATTGTTAATTGTAATAGCTTGGTGAATATTGTTGATTGTCGGTTAATTGATCTGAATGCCAAATATCCATGCCCTGCCACTTCTGATATATGCACAAAATGTTTCTTACACAGTATGCTTGATTGCTTGTGCAAAAAGAAATGCTCTGTATTAAAAAGCACCTAAGACACCAACTTGGCTCAACCAGTGCCCCTTTTTAACTATTGTTCTCGCTTCCCTAGAAGTCAAACATACTTAACTTCGATGAAATATATATACCAGAATATTAATATTTTTGGTACATAATTAGTATCATTAGATAGATCATTGAATCTATTTTCATAATAAACGTATCTGTTGATACAAATGTTGCTAATATTTTCTACAAACCTAGTCAAACTTACGAAAGCTTAACCAACACGGATACCATAGCAACACAAAAAGAGACAGAGGGAGTATTCCTATTCTTGTGAAGATAATTAAGTGATCAATAGTAGAAAAGTAATACCTTTGGTATACTAGACCAAGAACTTAATCCTGAATTTTGCTAGTTTGAGAAACATGACGTCTGCACTCTGCAGACTAACCTGCTCTGGAGGAACTCATGGTTTAACATAAAGATGGAATGGCCTAGAATTTTTTCAGTGTACCTATTATTTGCCTGTCAGGTGTTAGGGATGGAAGAACTATAGAGCAAGGTCTCCCAAGTAATGAATAGTAAGATGGGATTATGAAATATTCCCTCAAGTCACGAATAGATAGTGGGACTATTGAAGTCAACTATTTTTACTGTTTGCCTAAATGGTCGTTTAGCCCGTTTACGCACCGTTTAAACGCAACACAGTGGTACGCTATTTCCATTTAATCGGCCGTTTTGCCCATTTAAACAGTTATTTTTCCTGTTTGGCAGGTTAGCCTGACCGTTTACCATTTAGGATAACACTAACTAATTTAAACTTTGGTAATAAATTCTTTTTTATGTGTTGAATTAGTATTTGAAAGTAATATAGTAGATTTATCTCAAAATCCAGTTTCAATACATTACAAATATCCTGTAATAAAAGTGTCACTTTTAATCGAGGGATTTGTATCTTCTAAGTGCTCCAATTTTTGCCTGTTATCTGTTTGGAATGTGGTGGTAATATCTCTTGCGCTAAGGCCTCCCATGTAATGGACAGCCTGCAAAGTCAATTTTAGTAATTATGAAGTTACTAATTCTTGTGAAGGAATATTAAGAAACAGGAAATCTCCTTTTATTCCAAGTAAACTGAAAAGGTGTTGCTGATTTCTTCATATGTTGCAGCTACTTGCCTGAAGAGATGAGGAACCCAGATTCGTTCAAGTGTATGCCCATGAATCCTGATCACTTATTTAGATAATTAATACTGCATATCCAGAGTTCATTTCCATTCTTAATAATGATTTGTGTTAATATTATTTTCCAGGGATGCTGCAGAATCCAATGTACCGGCAACAACTACAGGATATGCTGTAAGATATATACATCTATTTGCACCCTGCTTTCGTATAGGCGTCGGCTTTCTATTTTGACTTCTCACCTTTTTTATTTTAACTTGGATATTTCAACATTTTATTTAACTTATCGTTTTAGAATTAAGATGAACCATGTCGTTAGTAACCATGGCATTAGTAGTTTGATTATTGACCAAGCCTATCATTAGTACACACCATATAAATCTTGAATAATGATGCCATGGGACGGTAGAAACATTTAGGATGATACCAGGTATTGGTATCCTCTGGACAATGCCAACTGATGTGGTCTTTAGCACAGAACTTACAACCAGACTCATGCTCTCATGGACCAACTGATTCAACTTATCATGGCAACTGGACAATGTATTCAGTTTAGCTAACAAGTATCAATACCTGAATGTCTAGCACTAAACTGTTAGCACTTAGCAGAAATCCTTGTCTTTATTGTAGTGCAAAAATCTTCCCTGATGATGCTGTTACCTATTGACAGAAATAACATGGGTGCAACTCCTGATCAATGGGATAACCGCATGGTTGATCACCTGAAGAACTTTGACCTTAGCAGTCCAGAAGTGCGGCAGCAGTTTGGTGAGTGAATCGAATGCTTTCTACATAACTTGGGTTTTGTTTGGAACACATGAATTCCGCAAAATTCCCCGTGCTATGTAGTACATTTGTTCCTGCCTGCGATTCATTATGGCGGTTGTCATTCTTTGCTTCAAATATGTTCCTCTGATGTGAGACTGGCACAAGCTAACGTATTGAGATTTGAGAATCTGGTGTTCTTAGAATACCCATGTTACTTTCTTATGCTAAAACCTAGCATAGTCAGCAAATGTTTCTAGTGTTTGCAAGGCAAGGGTAAAATTTGAATTATTTTAGTAAAGAAGCTGTGCTTCTGTGGTATATTTTTTTATTGTTTATCAAAGAACTGTTTAGACAAATTTGTTCCATTGGTGTCCATCAAAGCAGTTTTGCATAGATGAGATATGAACTCCTAAATTATTTGATTGCTTGTACAGCGCAAGTTGGCATGACTCCTGAGGAAGTGGTATCGAAAATAATGGCAAACCCAGATGTAGCTGTTGCATTCCAGAATCCAAAAATACAGACAGCCATCATGGACGTAAGAACCTGCAGAAACTCATCTATTATACTGCTTTAGTCATTTTTGTCTTCTGACATGGTGCCATCTTGATGCAGTGCTCGCAGAACCCTCTCAACATTGTAAAATACCAAAACGACAAGGAGGTATTTCCAGACCCACTTGCTGTCTCAGTCAGTTTATGAACTAGACCCTGCTTAGCCTTCTAATATGATTCTCTGCTTTTAGGTCATGGACGTTTTCATGAAGATATCACAAATCTTCCCCCAAATTAACGGCTAGCCGAACTTCGTCGCGGGATTGCGCTCTTGATTTTTGTCGGCCCATCATCTCCTGTCTCGAGGAGCTGCTGTGGTTTCCTTGTGTCAAGAATTCAGGGAACACCGGTTGTTGGGTCATGACGCTCCAGATATATCCTCCCTGTGTCAAGGTCCTTTGAGTTGCCTATGTACATCACACGTGTGATGTAGCGGCCTTGGTTTAGTTATGATAAGTATGGACCCAAGTCAGGCTAGTGAGCGTAGCATGGGTCATAGGTTATTTATTTACGTTACATCGAGCAGACCGTCTGTGCGCGGCTTTGACGTTGCACGGTTCGTCTCGTAGGATGTGTCCAAGGCGCAGCAGAGATGATTCGTATCAGATCAATTTTGATATATAATTGCTGTCAATGTGTACTATATCAGAGACAATTGCAATGCAAGTAGTCTGGTTCAACATTTCCTAACCAATCTGGTCGGGTGGCAATGCAACGTGACTCGTCAAAATGAGCGCTGCGCCGGGGAGCTACATTTTTCAGTCCCGTTCCACCGGGACAGGCGACCGGTATGATATGCTGACCGACCAGGTCCTAGCCCACCAAGCACTCCCTAGTCGCTGCCGTCCCCGTTCCCCACGGCCCCACGGCCCCACCCCCACCCGTGCGTACGTGCGATGCCGATGCCAAAGAGACAACAACAAATGCTCCTTGTTTGCTCGAGCGCGCGGATGCGTCAGCGCGGTTCACATCAGCCACCATGATCACGCGCTGAAACGTCGGTGTCAGACAGAGGGGAGGCGTGCGCCGCCGATCCTGTCCAGATTCCACCAGAGTGAGGAATCCAGCACAGCGAGCGTGTGAAGGCTTTTTTGTTATTTCCTCGATGTGTATTTTATATACCACAGTAATTTGCTATAGAGAATTTCTATTAATTAAAGGTATTATTGTTGGAATAAATTGTTATTTAATTTGATACATTGTGATCGCTAACATTGATGAATTAAGAGAAACGGAAAGAGAGGGATTCGAACCCTCGGTAAACAAAAGTCTACATAGCAGTTCCAATGCTACGCCTTGAACCGCTCGGCCATCTCTCCTACGTAATCTTATTATGGAAAATAAACTCCTAGCCCAGCCGCAGCCGCACACGGAGCCGGCGAGGCAGCGCGGCTCGTTCTCGGAGGAAATCGAAAAACCCGCGTCGCCGAGGATCGTAGCATGACAAGGGAGGGTGCATCCCCCGGCGCCCCGTCGTCCCGGCTTGGAATCTCTCCGGCCGAGCGGCTTTGGCTACGCGCAGAGCGACGGAGCCTGCAATAATGGGCGACCGAGAGGCAACGCGCAGAGCGACGGACGACTCGTGGTCGCGCTAGGGCGTTGCGGTTAACCTGCAAGCCAGGCTATGGAGATTGGCCTGCCCGATTTCTGGCTTTATGTCCGGTCTGGATGGTGATCTGGTCAGTAGGTCTAGTGTAATGCTCGCCCTCCTGTGCCCTCCAAGTCATCAGGCGTCGTCAGCGTTCAACGATACGACATGCATGTGCATTGCTGATCGATCCGTTCTGCTACCACTGATCCCAGTCTTACTTGTACGTACAGTAGTAATTATTTTTGCTCACATGAAAAACAGATACAGGGGAACGTCGACCCGAGTGGAAAAAACTGCAAATACTACAGCTGTAAGCCTCTGACGACGACAGTGGTCAAAGGTAGAATCGTTGACAACGCAGCCAACGCTGCTGCCTGTCGACGCTGTCGACTTCTTGCAACTACTACTCCCTACATTCTGTTGTTCAACAGTGCAAGACGTGTAGTTAGTTCTGCCATTCAAGGTTTAGAGAAGCCAGGAGGAGACGAATGGTAGTGGTAACCTGTATAAAAGGTCATCCATT
>CM041642.1:24365255-24390056 GCA_023333625.1 Bothriochloa decipiens
TCAAAAAATGACTGCGAATTAATTTTTTTTAAAACTAACCGCTTTGGCGGAGCCATCATCCCTGGCGCCGCATTTCCACACTGCGGCGCCATGCATGGTGGCGCCACAGAGTGTGACATGGCGGCTTTCGGCCCGAGGCCTGGCCCACCCTGTGGCGCCACCATGCATGACGCCGCAGTGTGGCGCCACAGATTATGGCGCCTGGCGCCACAGGTTATGGCCCATCTTCCTTCTCTTCTCTCTTCCTTGCCTTCCCTTTTCCCAATTCTGCATCCCGCCCGTGTGACGCACCGTCGCCCCCGCCGCCCATCTCCTCCATGGCACCGGCGGTCCTCCACCACCTCCTGTACCGCCCGAACCGTAGCGCCTCCGCCTCCTCCGGTGCCGCCCGGACCACAGCGCCTCCGCCTCGTCCGGCGCCGCCCCCTCCAGCACCTCAAGTTCCCCTTCGCCTGCCATTGGAGGGGGCGGGGCACCTCACTGCCGGGCCCTCTTGGGCCGGGCAGCCACCCGCCGCTGGTGGACAGTGCTGCCGGCGGCCACATCGTCAAGTCCACTTTGGGTCTTCAAGGTATACTATACCTTCAAATTAGTTGTTGACCTATCTATATTTTTGTGAGTAAATTAGTTTGAAATTAGTTGCTGATTTATAATTACAAATTAGTTTTACCTATGTAGTTAGTGTAGCTATTTTAGTGATTGTAGCTAGTTAGTGTAGGTAGTTAGTGATTGTAGTTAGAATACATAGTTAGTGATGGTTTATTGCTGTAATGCCTTTGTAGATGGATTGTTGTGTCCGGATTTTTTACGGAGGAATTGTTAGGCCGGAAGATGGTATGTTTGAGGGCATGTGTGAAGAAATAGAATGGTTCGATGAACCTCCTAGTTTTGACGGCCTTTTGGTTCGTTTGGAAGCCAAGTTTGACGGTGAATTCACACTCAACGGGAGGATTGATAGTGGGAAGACTAGGGCACACTATGTCGTGATGCCCTTGCGCAACCCTACTAACAGGTCACGTTACCACAGACTGCTCCAAGGATCCAATATGTCCATGCCTGAGGTTGTGGTAGAGAATGGGTATAGGAGGGAGGATGATGAGGACTTGCCGTATAATGACGGTGGTGGATACAATGAAGAAGAAGGTGGGGTACAAGGCGAAGGAACTCAAGATGAAGGTCATTTGACGCAGGAGCACTATCATTCAAACCTAGAGGGACGTATTGGCAATGAGGACTTTAATGTGAGGGAGTTTGCACGGGAAGAGGAGGAAGAGAGGGAGGACATGATGGTTGATGGGGTTAGCACAGATTCAGATGACTCAGATGATGAGAATGATGTTACAGATGCAACGATAGCACTAGTGGGTCCGATGCCAGCACCAGTTCCAGTTGAGGTACTTCATGCCATGCCGACGCAGGGCAGGCTAGTCCATGATTTGCCCGAGGAAGATACCCCTTATGATTCATTTGGTAGGATTAGCGAGGCAAGGCCGTATGTTCCACCGCCACCTTACACACCGACAGAGCTTATGCAGCTGAGGGGGAGGAACCCACCGATGAGTGACGTTCCTAATTACAGAGATGTTAGCATGACACATTTGGCAGTTTGTGACACCAGGCTGCACATGTGTTCGCCCTCATTGTATAACCATACAGACGGTGATATCCTTAGGAAGGGTATGGTATTCAGTACAATGGCAGAGATGAAGCTATTCCTTTAGGATTACACTGTGTACCACCATAGACCCTACTATGTCACTCATTCGGACCAGAAGGAGAGGTATCAAGTTGCATGTGTCATCTGGAGTTGTGATTGGAGGTTTCATGCAAGGAAGAGAAAGAGTGATGGCAAGTGGAAAGTAACCAAAGTGGTCCAACCCCACACATGCATGACCAATGAGGCGAAGGATGTGCACCCGCAGCTCACTGCGCGCTACCTCGCCCACCGTATATTGGGTATGGTTGATAAAGACAACAACGTTTCAGTGTCTTTGTTACGGCAACAAATATTCGATTTGATGAAGTATGAAGTAACATATGGAAAGGCTTGGCATGCTAAGCAAATTGCCCTTGCCATCCATTGGGGTAGCTGGGAGGAAGCATACAACAGGGTTCGTCGAATATTATGTGCAATGAGGCACTACAACCCTGGCATGAGATGGTTTATAGACACAGGAGAGATGTATCTGCAGAATGTTCAGCGGCATGTCCTGTTTTGTGTGTTCTAGTTTTTCGTGTAGACCCAACATGCATTCCAGTATTGTCGCCCAGTGATTCTTGTTGATGGCACTTTCCTTACAGGAAAGTACAGGGGAACTTTGATGATGCCCGTGTCTGGAATCGTTGAGTACTCCTTCACGAAGTGCAACGAATATTTTGTGCTCAGGTATGGACTTGCACAGAGAGATATGAATGAGCTTGGTAAGTTTGGGAGAGCCGCACAAGAATATATGCACGAGGCAGAATTAATGGCTAACGATCAAATAGCTGAAACATATGGTCTAGGGCGTGATGTCTACAGTGTTAAAGGTAAGGGTGGCACAAGGTTGGGAGGGGAACAATATGGTGGTCGAAACTACCGAGTCGATCTTGCGAAAGTTGAGTGCACTTGTAATGTCCCTCAGATCATGCATGCCCCTTGCTCCCACATGATCACGGCCTGCAAGAAGATCGGATATGATTGGACAGTCCCTTCATTTATGTCACCCTTGTACCTTCGTTCTAACACTTTATCGATCTGGAGTATGCCCTTCGAGCCATACCTCGACCCGACTCATTGGCCCGAATACTATGGTGAGAACTACGCGCCACATCCCGACTTGAAGAAGGTAGGAAAGGGTAGGAGAAAGAAGAAGCGACTCAAGGGCGACATGGACGCTATGAGAGGATACGGCCGAGACATGTATGGAGGGGGAATGTTCGATGAGACCCGTAGCAGAAATCTTTGCTCGATTTGCCATCAACCGGGTCATAATGCTAGTAGGCATAGAAGACAAGCCCAGCAGGTTGTTAGCACTCTTATTTTTGTTGTAGTACTTGTTTTTCATATTTCTGTTAAAGTTATTTGCATTTAACTTTTATTTGTCATATTTAATTCCTGTACCATAATTTTTTTAACATGTGTGCTAACACTTTGTTTTCATACTTGAAACAGGATGGCTCCTCGGCAGGGCTGTCACACCCAGCACCCACAGTACAACATCCTTGAGGTGGAGTATGACAAGAAGCACTGGGAACACTTTTTGAGCGACGAGAAGGAAAACCTTACTCCTTTGCGGCTGCGCACACACAGCAGAAAGCTTGAGTGGAGCGAGCACTACGCGCCATTCATACGACGTGCCAGCTTCCTAGAGCTTGTTCGTGTTGTGAACAAGGGTCTTCCACCCCTAAACCCCGCAGTGCTTAGTGCAGCTGTCGACAGGTGACTTGTTGTTTCCTTCCATTCCTGTTGTAAACTTGTTTTTTCAGTTGCTGACTTTCGTTCTACTACCGTTGTTCAACAATGCAGATGGATGCCAGAGACGCACACCTTTCACCTACCCTGTGGCGAGATGACCATGACCTTGGAGGACGTGAAGGCTATCTTTAGCCTTCCGTTGGGGGGACATCCAGTGATCGGTCGCGTCGACAATGACAACTGGAGGGAGACTGTGTTTCGGTTTTGTGGCCTCATGCTTGATAAAACATGAGCAATTGGCCCTACCTCTTTTAATACTTGTTTCAATTTTGCAACTCTTTTTCATATCATCATTGCTGATGTATTTCAGGAGGACTTCTGGTGTCACATCGAACTGGATCTGCGAGAACTTCAACAAATTGCCCAAACACCCTACGGATGCTGAGAAGGACTTGCACGCTAGAGTTTGGTTGTGGCACTTCCTTGGTTCTTTCCTTTTCCCCGACGGGTCGGGCAACACGATCAGTTGGATGTTTCTTGAGATACTTAGCCAGTCATGGGAGAACATTGCGTTGTACAGCTGGGGCAGCGCTGTTTTGGCATGGATGTACAGGCAGTTGTGCGACGCTTTCTGCTGCACCACATATTCCATCTCGCCCTCTACTTGACCCTGACGACCCTGCAACTATCGTTTGCCTGTAAGTATTCATTTCATTGTTTAAAGGACTTATACAAGATGCAGGAACAATATATAAATTGATGTCTTTTGTAATGCAAGAGTGGGATGGAACATATACAAGGCCGACTGGTTTGTTCCTCTGGAGCCATGCGGAGCAGGTCACAGGAAGATCAGATCGGAAGTACAGGGTGTACTCGAACGCCTTAGACCTCCTGTCATAGTTCCAGGTAACCGTGTGTAAATGGTCACACTAAGTCAGATTTTTTATTGAGAATCTTACTCAATCTTGAAACTTTCAGGTGGTTTGGCGCCCTTGGGATGATCCAGATCAAGAGGGGTACCTTAGTGAAACCTGTTGGGAGGAGTCCGATGAGTACCGCTGCGATGTTCCCCTAATTTTCTATCACGTGGTCGAAATGCGCTACCCAGTGAGGGTTCGCAGGCAGTTTGGATGTGGAATAGGAAGCACGATGCCACCGCTTTACTCCACCTACCCCTAATTGCATGGGTGAGTTTCTATTTAATAAGTTGTCACATGTTGTGTTTGTTCAATGAAACTAATTACTTCCTTGTTGCAGCGTTGACCGCAAGAAGAGGTACACAGAGAAGAACTGGACCGAGACGCACGCAGAGTGGATCCACCGGTGGGAGAACAGGCAGAAGGTAGCGCTCAACAGTGGTCCTAACTGCTCGAAATCACATACGGTGGAGGAGTCTGCAACAATGACAATAGTTACTCAAAACAATTCATGCAATATGCCCCATAACTAAATAAATTAAAACACGACAAATCATGACTCACACATAATTTGCTACGCCGTATTTTCTCAGTGACCCGAAATGCAAAATTGCCGCACATCCAATACCTCTGGTGATAGGTCTCATAATCTTCAGATATGTCTACTTTGCAAGGATTGCCACAATAGCACATGGGTACTGGAACACCTTCAGGGAGCGGGTGAATGACCCAAGGATCGGGTTGACGATAGCTACAATTTAAGAAATATGTTTTTAATAAGTAAACTAAAAAACAACTAAGACCATAAATTCTAGAGTTTTCTACATGTTGCAAAAAAAAGATTACAAATAGGGATTACCTTGTGTAACTAGCTTTAGCCTTACCACGCCTTGGCATCCTACCAAGTCATACAACAATAAAATTTGACAACCACACAAACAAGGCAATATCATTTCTAGAGTTACAAAATAAACAAAATATACACCAAATTCGAGCATAAAAATGGATAAGAGGAATGAGACTACCTTGCTTGCGAAGATGAATGGATTAAATTCGAATTTCTAAGGTTAAAATCGTCGAATCAGGAGTTTGAGTTCGGGATGGAGAGAAGAACCCGAGAGAGATGAGGGAAGAATGTAAAAAGAGAGAAGAAAGAAAGGGTGGCCGGTTGCCTATACGCACCCTGTGGCGCCATGATCCAAGGCGCCACATTTTGGCGCCATGCATGGTGGCGCCACAGGGTAAGCCAGGGCGCTGCTGCGGGCCGCTATGTCAACCTACGGTGGCGCCGCCAAAACGGTTAGTTTTAAAAAATAAAAATTTTCGCGGTTATTTTTAAAAATACTTTAAAAAAGTGGTTAAAAATAAAAAAAATTCGCTACGTACAGGCAGCAGCGACATGGTCGGCCATGATGCGCGCGTGCGGGCTCCGGCTCGTCACGCCGTGCTGCGTTGCCTGCCTGCTGTGTCCACCTCTGTCCTCGGAGAGGGATGGGCGTTGCGCCATTGCCTCTCTGCGGACCGCGGTCCTCTATGAATCATGTTCGTAGCATAAAGGACAGCAGCAGTCGAGGTCTCATAGAGGCGTCAATTGGTGCACCCATGCGTGTTTTTTAGCCGCTTCCTCTTTGGTGGGTGCTACACTGCGTCCGTACTTGGTGGTGGCCATGGCACCACCACCGGAAGCGGCATCGATACACGTACACTGGTTCTATTGATGGTTCCCCCTGCGACAAGCACCGTGCTGGACCTAACTAAACCCAAATGCGCGCGCGCGGCCAGATGGCCCTGATCGAAGCAGGCTCCGACTGTGACAGCGCGTGTTCAATAATCAAGCAAGCATTACTATACGTAGTACAGTATATTTATTACGGCCAAATGCTCTCCCTTAATTACTTGACCCAGTACGGCTGCACCCAACACTGTAGGTCAGGAGTGTCAAGGAACCTGACCACGAAGAAGCAGTCCCCGAATAGGTACCGTGTATGTATTTTTGCACTCATATTTGGTCTCTAGTATAGGAGATGTGTTTTAACTTAGTACGAGAGGTGATTGCCCTTGTGTGCGCCAATCCCTGCCCGGCGGCCAGGTGCGCGCATGTCGGTTTCACTCCCAATTGTTCGTGCCCCCGCGACACGCAGACAGGAGGAAGCCTGCTGTCCACGAGAAGATGAGGATATCCACACACACGTGCAGCGTGAGGTGGGGTCAGGCCGTCAGAGGCTCGAGAGGGCAACTCCGTAATTCCACCAAGGCAACTGGGCGTACTCCTAGCTCTCCTTCCGTGGGGTGCGGTGCGGTCCATGCCACGTTTCCTGGGAATACAATCGGAGCGAGGCTTACTACTGCGCGTACACGCGTCATAAAGCCCGGTGATGGGGACCGGCGATTTACCTGCTCCCGCCCGGCGGCGGGAGGAAAAGCTGAAAAGGTGACGTGTCCGAGTTGGATAGCCGCACATCGACATGGGGGTCAGCGTACAGAAGCCCGATGGCTCAGGTCACATCCCGCCAAGATTCACCGCTCGCCGTGACATGCAGTTCCTCCTTTCATTAATTGTGCTGGCTGGTTGCACACCGGGACACCTATAGTCTTTTTTGGTTAGGACGATTACATACATGTGCATTTCTGCTGATTAACGTGACTACTATTAGTCAAAGCAATTTAGCTAGCCAAATAAACTAACTTGCCAAATGGCGGGGCTGTAGTGGTAGTGGCCGCTGGCGCCTGCGGCGACGCGTTGTCGTTCGCTCGCTCTCGCAGCCGTGGAAAGAGGAAGACAAGGCGCACGGCATCATGCAGGGCTGGGCGCTGCTCCGTTTCATCGCCGCCTGGCCGGTTGGCCGGTGGTCGACCTTGCGTTGCCTCCCACCTCCCTGTCACTCCCGGTCACAGAATCATTAGCCCCGTCCCTGCCGACTCTGAAACGTCTTTTCTTTTTAAGCAACGCAGAGCTTTCATTAATCATTGACAGGAGTACAATCAGCTTCAGCTAGCCCCAACAACCAATTAGGAGCACAGTCAAGCCATAACAGTAACCGACACCACATGGGCACAATTGGTCGGCCATCGAATTAGACTCTCTGCAAACCTAATTTATTCTAAAATCATTAAACTCCTGCTAAGCTCGGTGATGTCGAAACAAAGCCCGCCGATCGTGGACCTCATCCCAGCTTCGTCCCTAACAAAGTTTTCAGCACTCGTTCTCCATAGCTAGCTCCAAGCCTTCTTTTGCCGCCAAGGCTTCAGCCGTGAGCATGTCCGGCACATCATCGAAGTAGCGCACTGCAGCCGCCAGCACCGTGCCCTGGTGGTCGCGAATTACCACACCAGCCCGTCCCACAAAAAGGTTTGGATCAAAGGCTCCATCGGTATTGACCTTGATCCAGCCCAATTCAGGTTTCTGCCAACAGCTTCTCCTCGCTGTCTTTGTTCCTTGGACCGACAATTTCAGTGTCGCCAACTCCTCTATCAGGTTTGATATGTATCTCGCCATGGTGCCCGGTTCCCATATCCTTCTGCCATGCCGACGGCCGTTGCGGCCCGTCCATAGCGACCATGCACCACACATTACCACTGAAGCTGTCGTCGTCAAGCAGAGCTCCGGATTGTCGGTGTTTCGACCCCGGGGGCCGAACACCAACGAGTGAATTTGTATCGCATGCTCCCTAATCCGGATGGTGATGCAAGAAGGACACACGAGTTTTATCCTGGTTCGGGCAATAGAAGGCCTACGTCCAGCGGGGGGAGGGGAGGGTTTGTATTATCTTGCACCGAAGTGTTTGTACAGGGGTGAATACAAGCGAGCGAGTGAGGTTGGCTAGGACTTGAGCGTTGCGGGCTCTGGCTATCCTCTGTCTATGGGTGAGCTTTTTTCTCTATGCTAGCCCGGCGCCTCCTTTTATAAGCCAAGGAGGGGCATGGGTGTACAATGTAACCCTAGAAATGGTGCTTGTAGGGCTGGCGTAGGCAGTGACGTCGAAAGTGGATGTCGATCATGTCCGGGAGACTGTAGCGACGTGCGTCGAAGCGAGGTTGAGCTCTACAACATCATGCCTTGCCATCTCACGGTGTCTCGGCGAAGTCGGTGGCTGACCGGTCTTGATGATGATGCTACCGTGCCTCAGCGGCGTGGCGAAAGACGTGTTCTCCTATTTAGAGCGTACGGCTCGCTATAGATGATGCAGTGGTGTCGTCGTAGCGCTGACCGGAACCGGCTAAGGGCTCAGTCGAGGGGTGCCCGAGGGGGGTCGAGGCCGGAACGGATAGGAACGGCCCCAGGAAATGCGAGATTTATTTTGACAAATGCTTCTCGAGGGGGTGCCGAATGGGGCACAGTCCGCGGTATGGCGACACAGTGCGGTACAATCTGCTGGTTTCCTAGGTATGGGCAGTAAAAGGAGGATTTGACCGGTGTACTATCCACTGTTACCACGGCTGTAGCCATGAGGTTAGGCGGGAGCAGGTGAAAACGCATTAAATGCCTGGGGAATCATATGGGAAGTAGGCGGGTCGAGGGGGTGCACGGTATTCAATGGGTGATCGTTCACCCGGGGGAGTTTCGTCACTCGAAGGGGTGATCGTTCCACCGAGTAGACAGCCTCGAGTCGAGAGGGTCCCGTCGAGTAACCAGTAGCCTGGTTCGTCGAGACCCGTTCATGGGCTGGCCCTGCGCAGTGTGATACTTGGATCGGATATCTTACGTACTTTTGGGCTGGGGGACAATAATGACGATTTTGGGTTTGTTAATGCATGGGTTGATTTGCTTAGTCGAGGGTTAAGGGTACCCCTTATTCGGGTACCCGACAGTAGCCCCCGAGCTCCCGCGTGAGTGTTGGGAGTCATGAGGGGGTCTTGAATCGAGGCCGAGGTGTGGACCGTAATTTTTCGGAGGGTGTGCGCGAGCGTACCCTTCGGGGGTAGCCCTCGAGGCCTCGGAGGAGTGGGGAGACTCCTCTGAGGGCTTTACATGTCTTTAGTTGAAAGGCGTTTCCGTCCAGTTGGGTGTAGCAGGCGTTCCTAAAAGGTTAGGATAACATTAACCGGAGTTGTAGCGCCTAGTCGAGGGCTGTCTTGAGTCGTCGAGCCCCTGGGTGCATTCGATCCTCTTTCGTCGAGGGGTTCCTGGCATAGTTGAGCCCCCGAGCCTCATGCGGCTAGGGTATTGCTAGCCTCGGGCGTCCATCTCATGAGTCCTTTCGATCGGATGTGAGGTGAGAAGCGCCGTACTACCCTCGATTAGGCGAGTCTCGACATTCTCTGTGAGCTGATAACGGGAGATCCAAGTGAGAGCTCGTGCCCCGTTCGATGGGGTCGACTGGTGGCCCTGAGGCGCTCTCATTGATGCAAACGTGTAGATATATGGATACCGATTCCATTCGATAGGACTCGGTGGCTCGATGCCTCCCTCCGTGGGGATTCCATGGTAATCCTTTTGTTTTGCCTTGGATACGTTCGAGGGGATCTCGAGGGTTCGTCCTTGAGCTGAGCTTTGTGTTGGCTCCCCTTGGGCGTCCTTGACTCAGGTACTCGAGGACGGCTGTCGAACCCTGATCGAGGGTCAGCCTTCGCTCCCTTGAGGATTTTGGTGTGGGATCGGAGTCCGTTTTACTTCCCATAGAAGGAAACACCGTGGATAACTTCTCCCATCCGTTGGGCACGTCTTTTCAAGCAAGAGCTGAAGGGGCGCGGTCATGGTGGACCCGGGTAACGACTAGAGATTGTGCGGGCGACGTGTGTGCCCGTTCCGGGAGTCGAGGGGCAGTTAGGTGAGCACATTAAATGTAGGGAATTACCGTGCCGTTGCCGGATCCGCCCGTTGTTTCTCGGCCCCATCGCTTATAAATACGAGGGGTAGGGTTTCTCTGTTCCCCATCTTGCCATCTTGCCTCTGCCACCGCCACCAGAGCACTTGAGCCTTCGTCTGTCTGCGCTAGAGAAGAACCGGTGAGAGAGAAATCGGGATTGGGAATCTTCCTGGTCGCCCATCCGCCGAGCAGATTCGCGCTGCATCCATGGCGCCCACGTTCCTTCCTCCAGAGGCCTGGACCCGTTCTGATGTGTCACAGCAGGAGCTGGAGAAGCTGGTTGACGAGGGACTCCTCCGCCCCGCCGCTTCGGCTGAGTGGCCGGAGTGGATCGTGCCGTCGAGGGAGCATCGGGAGTCGCAGCCGCCGGAGGACTACGTGGTGAGCTTCATCAAGTTCCACCAGTTGGGATTTGGTTCGCCTCTAAGCCACTTCATGCGTGTGCTACTCTACTTTTATGAGGTCGAGCTCCAACACCTCACCCCCAACTCCATCTCCAACACAGCGATATTCACCGTGCTCTGTGAGGGGTACATGGGTATGGAACCGCATTGGGAACTGTGGCTCCACCTTTTCAAGGGTGAGCACTACACCAAGTGGATCTTGGAGGGGAAGAGGAGGATCGTCCGCATGGGCAGCTGCAGCCTGGCATGGAAGAAGTCCGAGCTCTATATCAGGATGGGCTTGTCCACCAACCACGGCTGTTGGTAGTGCGGGTGGTTCTACATCCGCAACGACGACGGCCTGCTGCCCGCATACACTGGGCGCATCATCGGGGCACGTCCGGGGCACTGGCTTTGGGCATGGCCTAGCCCTTCCAGCGGAGGCTGAATCCCCTCCTCGATATGCTGCGCACCTTGTTTGATGCGCTTAGATCAGATAGGGCCTGAGGCGCTTCCTGAGTAGCTCGAGGGGTGCCGGATGTTGCCCATGGACTTGCCTCCCGAGGACATCGTGAAACGGGTTAGGAGCTCGGTCGCTTGCGACTTCGGGCTAGAGGACGTGGATCGTGTCCCGATGCTGCTACCGGATCCTCATAGCATCATCTTGGTAAGTCCCTCAATCTCACATCCTCGAGTTTCTCCCCTGTTTTTTTGGCTTGTCTTGACATTCTGACTGCAGTTTCGAGCGCAGGGTAACGTCGACTACAGGGTCTTGGTGCCTCCGATTTGAGAAGATGACCTCGATCGCTAGGTGAGGTGCTTTGATGCTCAATAGGAAAAGAAGAGGAAAGACCCGAAGAAGAAGAAGAGGAAGAGGTAGAACCTCACACGCCAGGCGCTCGAAATGTGCCGGGCTAAGCAAAAGCGAGATGGGCTCCCTATCGAGGAGTCCCCCCTGAGGAGACGGACGTGGAGGATGATGACGATGATGATGTCGAGGGAGTGGCGGGGCGTCTCGAGCCCCATCTTTCCAGCCTTCCTCGAGCTGACGCACCTCCTACGTAGGAGGACGTCTTGGAGCGACCGCAGGAAAGAAGGCAAGTGTAACAGATCCGCCCAATTAATATGAACCCAAGGTACTAAGTAAATCACCGAGGCAATTTAGTTAGCACATTGTGCTTATATTAACCCGGTAGTCCATGAAATCTCGAAGGATTTCAAACTTTTCCAATGACACACCAACATTGCACAGTTCAGCAATTACCATTCACCTGTTTTTACCTTTCATCATGTAGCATAATTACATCACCGATTTTACATAAACCCTTTTTGAATAAGAGTGTCAAATAAATAGCGGAAGTAGATATATTTTTGACATATACTCACACCTATGATTTGAAATACATTTCCAGTTCAGGGTTGACATCCAACAACAGCAATTAGAAGAGGTATAAGAGATGACCTTGCCCAAGGTCTAATCCTCCTGTAGTGGGATACAAGTCCATCTTGTCGCCACAGCAAAAGTCTTATGAGCTGCAACAAGTGGGAATAAAACCCTGAGTATGAGAATGTACTCAGCTAGACTTACCCATCATAAACCAAAAATAAAGTGACTCCAAGGAGTATGCAAGGATTTATAAGTAGGCTAGCTGACTCATTTCTTTGCATAAAAGCTTGAGCTTATTAAGAGCAATTATTATAACCCTCTAGCTTTGCATTTTAAAGTCATTATATGATCATGCTAGATTAGCACCTGGACTAAACAAGCATGGTGAAATTATCAAGCAAGAATAATAACCAATTCTGGTTGAGCATCTTTCAGTATCAACATCATAACCATCTCATCTCTTTGTTCAAGTTGTTACTACGATGCCGATGCTCAAGTCAAGTACTCACTGTCCAGGAGTGATGGCGATTCGAATCGATTCCTAACCAGCTGGTGAAATACTGCCCACACAAACCCAGACATGCCTGGTCGGAGGCACCTTAGGTCACTGTTTGCACTGTTCGGGTAAAAGATAGTCGCGGGATCAACAGGAACCATCGTACCCAGGGGCCGCCTGGCTGCATACTAGTCAGACGCCGACCTCAGGATTACTCTCCGCGCCCCTATAATCACCCGCGCCATCTCCAATACGATGCATTCAGCAGGTCAAAACCCACGGCCCAAACATGCTACTAGGCTTTGTGGTTTCCATATTGCAGACTAAGTGTGGGGTTGCGTTTAACATGACAAGAGGGCCGAGACATCGGACGGGTCCTAGTTCGACACAGATGGGATAAAAATAACACAGAACCTTCAGTTCTATCCACAACACCAATCCCGCCCGGTCTCAATTTATTACTTCTCATGGTTATTCCAAGATAACAATATAGCTCACCATTATGAATCACCACCTATCACTCGCGGATGACAGGAAATCACCCGACTTCTACCGATCTAATTAGACAGGGCTAAGCATATAAGCGAGCCTAGACTTAACAGGGTGTATGGATAATTCAGGTGGATAAGGGTAATCATAATGCATCAACGGTGTCGATCAACACCTATAAACTTAATGCATCATAAACAATAAAGGACGCAAATTAAGTTATTTGTAAAACTATAGGGAGGAATTCTCCGGGGCTTTCCTTCCTCCGAGGGGCGAGGTTGAAGCTCTAGGCACTCGGTTACTTCACTTCTGGATCCTCGTTTCACGTCAGTTCCATTCTCCTAGCGATCCTGTATGGTGCATATGCATGTATGAATACGAGGAATGCACATGGTATGATGATGGAGTATGATGATGATGAATGCTTGCATACTTTTTCTATAAGGTAACCAACATCATCCAAGAATATGTAACCTAATCATATGTAATCTACGGCATTCTCTACTGCAATGATGTAAGCCTATTGGTGAATCTTCTTGCTACTTATCACCAGTAAACAAGTCAGTAAAGCAACTAACCATCCTACTATCACTAGCAGACAAGCCAGTAAAGCCAAAGACCCTTATACTAAGCATAGCCATCTCAACACATTCATCATGTGCTAATCACTACCACAACTCCATTCAAACACACACAATACACTACTAGTAAGTTTACTTTAGGCAATGTATCTTAAACATCAATTAAAGTTTCATAGTAACACTAACAGATTAAACACCCTATGCATGCCTAAAGAAACATTATTGATGGCATGACAAGGCTAAGCAAGGTTGAATTACAACAACTTTATGAATAGAGTATAACTGCAACACCTAGTTTGACTTCACATAAAAACCTACAAAAATTACAAGGGATATTACACATCAATTCTATGCTGCCATCCAAATTTCACCTCATTTGGATAAGCCTATTATTCTAACAAAAAGGACAAGGCAACACATAATAGGGGACCTAAAAATACTTTGTACTGTGAATTATGCCAAACCTCATGTTTCACTAAATAAAGAGCTATCTTATAGCATATAAGTAGCCCACAAAAATTATCAACCCTAAATTAGGTCCACAAAATGCATTTTTGAATTATTCCATGAATAGCCCTAAAATCACACTTAAACTACAACTTCATATTTTTACACAGCAAGCATGCATCAAATATTTTTTCATAGATAGAGAATCACTAAAGAAGACTAGCAAAACTAGAATCATATTTTTCTGAGCAACCTAGATTTAGTTATGCATTTCTAAAGATGATAAGTATTTAATATAAATAAATCAACTTAAATAAAACTATACATAAAAGTATCCCAAACAAGGCATATTATATTTTTACTAGGTAGTACACTTCACAAGAAAGCTAACAAAATTGGTTTCACTCAATTTGGACCATTATTTTAAGATATATGAATTTCTAAATTATTTTATAGATTTTTGAAAATCTATTTTCTTATTGAATCAAAAATCAGTAAAGGACAGACACTTTGCAGAAAAGTCCCTAAACTTTCCTCAAATTGGTCAGGCCTAGATCTGTAAAACGATGAGTCTGGCCATTAAGCATGGACGCCCCTGACTTGTTTTCAATTCCGGGAAGAGGTCCTTGTCGGGAGGTGGAGCAGAGGAGGCGCGCTTCCGGCCGACGGGGGCCCACCGGCGGCCACGGGGCGGCGGCTGAGCGTTGGGAGGACCACGCGCACTCGCGGGTGGCTGCGGCTTGGCTCACAGTGGCCCGAGGCGGCCGGGCCACGTGAGCCCTGAGCTCCGCTGCGGCGGCGCTACGCGGTGGCGGCAACGCCGGCCACGGCGGGGCCTAGCGAGGCGCGGATGAGCTAGGCGACGTCGAGGCGAAAATCTAGCTTGGTCCTGTGCGTCAAATTGATGGAGCGGTGGGCGTCTATAACAGAACCGCCCAATTTATGTGAGCTCAAGTATGAAATTAACTGATAATCTGCTAATTTGCATATTTGAACCCATATAAACCCGGTAGTCCAAAAAATTTCGAGGGATCTCAAACTTTTTCAACGTACAACCAAGATTGTACTGATTCAGTAACCACAGTCCACATGTTACATAAAATTCACACATAAATTTAATTTATCGGAGTTTACAAAAGATTATTTCAACACCTTTTTAATAAAAGAATAGCGAAACCAAGATATTTTAAAAACACCCACACTTTATATTTTATTTAAGTACAGTGCCAGTTTATAGTCAAATCTAACAAAAGCATCTGAGATGAGCTATAAGAGATGACCTTGCCGATGGTCTAATTGTCCCGTAGTGGGATACAAGTCCATCTTGTCGCCACAGCAAAATAGGCTCACGATCTGCAACAAGTGGGAATAAAACCCTGAGTACGACAATGTACTCAGTGAGACTTACCCGTCATAAACCAAAAATAAATAGGCACCAAGGAGTATGCAAGGCTATTATAGGTGGAGTTTGGTTTACTCATTTTGCATAAAAAGCCTTAAGTGAGGAGAGTAACCATATTGTTATTAGCATCAAGTTAATATTCATTAACGTGTCATCTATGTTTGCACCTGTGCTAAACAAGCAAAAGTGAAGAGAATTACATAACCATATCAGGTTCATCAACAGCTATCTTGTGAAGTATGATTAACCATCTGAGCAATTTAATGTTTTCAAGTATGGAGATAATCCAGTCAAGCTTCTCACTATCCAGGAGACGATGGCGATTCGAATCGATTACTACCTAGCTGGGGAAATATTCCTAACATTCACCCGGTAAGCCCCACTAAGGGTAACCGTTGATCACCGTTGGTACAACTCAGGAATCGTGGATCCAAGCAGTGCCTCACTCCCATGGGGTCACCAAGCCAGGTCAGGAATTTTAAATCACCTGATACGGAACTTACGGACATGGTCCTCATCTGGGTACCACCGTGCTGCTGGACTTACAAACATGATGGCTAGTATGTACATACCACCCCAGTAGTGAGCACTTGATACTTCTTGATTTCCAACCTGAGTTGAGCTACTAGGCTTCGTGGCGAATAATCTCAGATCCAGCCAGCTAAGTGCTAGGCACTGTTCAACATGACCAAGAAAGGCTCCATTCCTTGTAGGTGATTAATCGGCACGACGGTACACTTCATTTAACAAGGTCCGTCGATCTTGTAACTTTCATGTTCCGCCTTACCGTCAATTTACATCCATATGGTTATTTGCACGATAGCACATATAGCCAACCGTGAACCATCATCCTAATTCTCGCAAGTGATTAATAATCACTCGACTTCTACCATTTAAGCATAGATAAGCAATACTACAGTATCATATCATTAGGATTTCAAGGATAATAACTGGACAAGGAAGGATGTAAATGCAGCAAGGGTTCCAATTCAAATCCTAGAACTTAATGCAATAAGCATAGCATAATTAATATATTATAAAAAGTTAGAAAGTTAAAATGCTCCGGGGCTTGCCTGGATAACTTAATATCACATTAAGTTAATAGGTTCCAACTTCAGTGGACGATCATCCATCATCTTTAAGATGATCACCAGGACACCGTCTCTTAGTTCAGCTTCAATGACCTTCCGTCGATCCATTCATAGTTCCTAGATGATATGCATGGATGCGATGCATGCTTAAGTGAAGCAAACATAATAACGATATTATAAACATGAAGAACAAGTAACACACCGAAGGGTGAACTAGGGCAATTAGTCGTTCGAGGTTCGACTCTCATCTCTCTTAGCGACTTACTCGCAAAATGGTTATCACAACATGACCTAACTATATATTTCACCATCTTTATTACTATAAAACAACAAGTTAAATAGTTATCATTAACACAAGTCCATCATGCACAGATCAATAAGACAATAAACTTGCCATGAAACAACAGGGGTGGATGTGTCTCATGGTCTTCAATCAACTCCACAATATGTTCAAGTCATTTCATGATTTATACTAATTACTTTAATAAACATTAACTAATAATTAAATCCTATAACTAAGGATATAATTAAACATCATCAAATTAATCCTAAAATTTTTGTGAAGGTTTATAATAGCATAAAACAGTTACACAAAAAGTTTCATGATCATTGGATATTTATTTTGGCCTACAAAAATCATGGAAACAAGCATTTATTAACTAAAAGAGATAATTTTAAATCATGTCAAAACTATTCATTTTCAATATTTCATATTTTTCATAGATAGAGTACATCATGGAGAGGCTATACAACAATTTTTAGAATGTATTGAGCTCTAGTTATTTTTATTACAAAAATAACAAATTACAACACTATTTATCAAATTAGGAAATGAATAAACTTCTAGAAAAAGAAAAAGGGTAGTTGGGCCGAATCTGAGCCCACTCGGTCCTCAGCGCAAGCAGGCCGGCCCAACTTGGCCTGCCTCGGCCGGGTCTGATAGTTTTATAGAAAAACCCTTGTACTTTTATAAAATTACGAAATAGTCCTAGTCACCGTTTGACACTATTCACATGAGTCACATATTTTGCACCAAGACCCCTGGACTTATCCATATTTTTGTTTTCCCAGGTCCCTGGGCGGTGCTCGAGCAGAGCAGCGGCGGTGGTACTTAGCCGGCGGCAGGGGATGACCAACGACGACCCTTCTGCGCGCGTATAGGTGCGCAACGGCACCGAGAGGCGGTCGCGCGGCCAAGGCAGCAGCTACACGCGGCAGGACAGCAACGGCAATAGCCAGGTGTGGCTGCCCATGCGCACGCCCACGGTGGTGGCGGCACGATGACAGTCGGCCACTTTGGCGCTCGGTGGACCAAGATAGGGTTAGCAAAAGCTCGGAGATGCTCACCGCGACTTGACTGGTAACTCAAGTGAAGAGGAGGCAGGGCAAAGGTGGTTGCTGGTGTCGAGGCAGGTCCGACGGCGCGGACTAGGCAACGAGATCGTGTTCCCGTGTAACCTGTGGAGGAAAAGGAAAGCCATCAAGCTGATAAGCTTCATGGTGCCAAGGCGAACCTTGAACAAAATAGATATGGAAGGAAGAGCAACCGGGAGCAGTTGGCCAAGGTGAGACTTCCCACGGCAGCCATGGCGGATGGCCACAATGAGAAGCGATGGCGCGGGCCACTCCAGTGGCTAGGGGCAGCGCGAGTGGGTTCAAAACAACCGTAAGGACGAGGCGATCTTGCTGAGGGGATGGCATAGACGGAGGTGCTGTGGTGGCGGGCAATTTTGACCGGCGAGCGGAGCTCGGCCGACGCCGGTGAAGAGGAAAAGAGAAAGAAAAAGAGCAACCGGCGACGGCTTAAAAGGAAGAAGAGGCGGGCTTGGACACGATAGGAACTTCGCGGCCTCATCCACGCGTCCAGGGATGTGAACACGCATGCGAAGGCGCTAGGCGCCCACGGCGGACGTCGGCGACAGTGAGGGAAGGAAAGGGATAGGGGTCGGGTTACTGTAGCAGTAGATAGGATTTTCCTCTTTTTTCAATTGCTCAAAAATTCATATAAGAACTTGAAAATTTTCAAATACGAAAGTTACTTAAAATAAATTGAATTACACTTTCGCTTTTTGGATGATAGTCAAATTAGGTTTTTAAGATTTGAATTTGAATTTGAATTTCAAACTTTATCACAATCATTTTGCAATGGCAACAATGAATGCATGGTGCTTATGCTCATGTATTACAATATGATTAAACAAGCATAACACCGAGGTGTTACAGGGCCGTGTGCATGGCGGTGGTCGCCAACAGTGGAGAAGAAATTGGCCCGATTGATCCCTTAGCTTTGGCGACGGCGGCTGCGAACGGGCTCAGGAGATGGCTGAGCTCATTGCGAAGCAGTGTGTGCGAGCTGGGGAAAAAGTGAGGCGGAGTGGGTGGTTCGTGGCCAGAAGAGCTCCGGCGGCGCCAATGGCGGCTCTGCGCGCTGCACGAGGGCGAGCGAGGAGGAGAAGGGCAGAGGGGGGATAAGTGAGCGGCTGAGGAAGGGCAGCTTGCTTGCATGCTTAAGAAGGCCGAGGACAAGTGGAGGGAGAGGGCGGCGTGCTGTCGTAGCCGACTGAGCTGCTGGCGCGTGAGCGATGATGGCGTCCAAGCGCGACGTGCCCACTCAAGTGCCTGCGGCCGCGTCAGGTTGCGCTCGTCGTGAAGTGGCAGGAGAGGCAGGGCAGGGCAGCGGTGAAGCGAGTCAGCAGCGGTGCAGCGGCGTCGATGACGCCCTGGCGCTCGGTAGCAACGAAAACAGAGGGGAAAAGGGCAAAGAGAGGGGAGGGTGATGATGACATGTGGGGCCAGGTGGGTCCCCCATTTATTCAATGAATGGCAAATAACTTTGGCCTGTAGCTTGCAAACAAAGCCAAATCAAGAAAAACTTTGAATACAAAAAATGTTCCTCTCGATGAGTAGAACATTTCATATATAGAATGTTTTGGCTAATTCGGCATAGATTCAAAAATATGAATTTAGGTCAAAAATCCATTTAAAAAAATAATTTATATATATGCAACTATTTTTGGAATTTTGAAGACCTTAAAACATTTTCATGAGATGCACATTAAACAACTTTTGTTCCATATATTTTTCTCTACAAGTCTTATTAAAGGTCCAACTTGAAATAAGCACTATAACTAACATATTTTAAACAGGGCTAGAATTCACATCCAGGGCATTTCAGTCAAAACTCAACCAAATCAATTTTTGAGCTATATGACCAACACCAACATGACTCCAATCAACATTATAAACATGTTTCAAATCAATCCAAGCATCAATTACATAGCAAATCACAACCTAGCATTCAAATATCCTATTTGAAATATAATCAAGCAAGCACCAAATAACACCGCCTAGTTGTGTGTCACCATGCAAATGAGATGCTCATGAGATGATTATGCAATGTAATGCAAGATTGGTTAGGCCTAATACTAGGGATGTTATAGCAAGGGGGCTCCTCGACCCGTGTGGGGTCCTCGTCTTGTCGCCAGCGCGGCGGCACTCTGTCGGCCTCGTCCCGGGGTCCGTCCAGTGCCTCGCCACGTCAAACCAGGTCCTTGATGCTCGAGGCGAGGACCCGGGGCCGGACGGGCTCGGAGGAGCGGGCAACACCAACCTCGGCGCACGACTCACGGGAGGCGGCCCAAGTAGAGCTCGAGGTGCCGAGGTCCGAGCCGGTCGCTCCGCGCAGTTCTAGCTCTGACAGGATCTGGTTCAGAGGGGGCTTTTGAGGCGCCCAGGTAACTTGAGGGGGCCTGGGTCGGTCATCATCCCTCTAGGGTAAGCTTTTTCCATACAAAATTTTCTTCCCTTTTCCTGTGTTTTGCAGAGTTTACTTGATGTTCTTGCCTTTCCCTACGTTGCCCAGGCTCATGCGCCAAGTGGAGGAGGCGAACCCTTCGCCGGCCAAGCGGCTCAAGGTGGACGCGGCCACGAGGATGGTGGCAAAAGGGGCAGGTGTGATCCTGAGGCCCCTGTCAACATCGGAGGCAGCCTGGCTATCACAAGATCAGGCGGCAATTATTCAGGGCAAACTGACGGGCTCTGCTCTCATTGCAGGCTCGAGCGGTGCGGGGGCCATGGCGGGTGGCAGCTCTGTCCGAGGGCAGATGCTGGAGAGTGGGTGCCCCGGTCTCGACGTCCACGGCCCCTACACCTGGCCAGGTCGAGGCCCTCGCAACCGAGGTGGAAGCCCTCGATAGCCGCGAGTCTGGGTCAGAAAATGCCCTGATCGTCCTTGGAGACGAAGAGGTCGCGGTTCCTTCTCCCTCCATCGAGGAGATGGTGGAGCATCCCTAGGAAGTAGGAGCGCCACCTCCTCTGTGAGAGGGGTAGGAGCCATTGCCAAAGGGCCTGCACAAGGTGGAGGTGCAGCGAAAGCGGGAGCAGGAGAGCCCGCAGAAGGAGGAAGACCGGCTACAGAAGCAGCCGGAGGAAGAGGGGCTGGCCGAGAACCAGATTGAACAACAACGAGAGGGGAGAGGCTAGCGTTAAGCCAGTCAGAGTAGCAACGACTACAGCAGCAGTAGTAGCAGCAGGAACAGCAACAGCACCAGCAGACGCCGCCAGAGAATGCGAGGCCTTCGGACCCGCCACCTCAGCGGCGGGACGAGTCATTGGGGGAGCAGGTGATCTCGAGCCTCCCTCGGTAGCAGGGGGACATCACGACAGCCTCGAGCCAACAGTCGTTGCAGCAGAGCGCGGCGCAGGAGGTGTCGGTGGTTCTGCTCACGCCGCGGGAGCCGACCGGGGATGTGGCTGTCGAGAGCCCGCGGCTGTTGCATCGGCGCGAGGAGGAGGGAGACGCCCTTCTTCTTGCCGGAGTGGTAGTTGCTCGGGGTGCCCCTCGCAGCCCTGGCTGGTCCGACCCTGGCTCTTTTGACCTGGCGGGGCAGGTGAGCGGTGAGGCCGAGTCATTGGCGGCCAGAGCGGGGGTCGAGCCGCCGTTCCCCACCTTGGCCGATCGGGTGGCCCGTTACGGCGGTTTGCCTGATGCGGTGGAGCGCATCAGGTTGTTGGTGCGAGAGAGGGTCAAGGCGGCTCTCTCTTCTTAGTGTAGGAAGCACCTCCCGCTCTAAAATCCGCTGGAGCCTAGCGCCCCTGTGATCTGAATGGATGATGCGGCGGAGATAAACCGCTGGGAGGATGCGGAGGAGTATCAGGCATGTATGGCCCATGCTCTGAAGCTGGCCATTGATGTCGTCGCGGAGGATCTGGGCCGGATTTTTTTAGTAAGTGTTTCTCCGAGTGTGTTGAGCTTGGATAACTTCTTGATTTGATGTCTGATTTCTTGCTCTTTGCCCTTAGGACCTAAGGAGGCGCTCCTCTATGAAGTCCGAGTTCCTCCAGCTGAGGCGGCATTGACCGATAGGCTCCGCACCACGATTAATGGTCTTTGCGACTCCTGCGGGGTCGAGCCCATAGAGGAGGCCAGGGAAGAGGTGCACGGGGCCGCTCTCGTTAACCGGCTATACTACCTTGGGGCCGCAATGAGGTATCGCGTCCAAGATGCACTCCATATTAGCGTGAAGCGGGAGATGGCGGTCGTCTATTCTGGCTTCACGTATGACATGGACGTCATCTCCCATGGCTTCATCTCCGACCTTACCAAGACGGACGCCAAGAACAAGGAGAGGTGTCGGGGCTTGATCGATGCTGCCGAGGAGCCGGGTGAGAAGTTGGTGAAGCTGTTCGAGCCCGAGGTCCTTCCTTTTGAAGGTGAAGAAGGCACCAGTGATGAGGGTGGTGGCAATGATGGGGACAAAAGCCTGTGAGCCAGATGTGGGCAAGGAGGCCCATGTAATAGATTAGTTTTTGCGAATCATGACAATGTGGCCCTGGTGGCCTTGAAACATTATGCATGTATATATTTTGCATATTTTAAGTCCTTTTCTTTCTTGCATGCCCTGATTGTGTTTTTACTTAGTAAACTTGATGCACGGTCGTGTCCCTCGAAGGGAGGGAGTGAGTGGTGGTACGGTAGCGCAGAGGCGTAGTCGAGCTCCCAGCTCAACAGCCCTCGACCCTCAAGACACTCGTGGCGTTTTTGGCTAAGTGACGACACATATCGAGGCGCGTAAGAAAGAATGGACATTGAGTTTTGAAAAAATGTGCGAGCTTTTTGAGGACTTTGGGGGGTTCCCCCGTTGGAGCCCCCGAGGGAGGCTCGACTCTGAGGGAGCAGAGTTGAGGCTTCCTTACATGAACAAATAATAAAGTATGCTGAATCAAAGCCGTTTTCTGTTTATTCATTCATGATGCCATAGTTGTACAAAATACGAGAAATGCACAAGGCCTCGAGGCCCTAGGGGTAGAAGCGACGTAGCCGTTTGATGTTTCAAGCATTGGTGAGGGTTTTGCCTTTGCCATTTGATAGCTTGTATGTTCCAGGTTTTAGCACCACAGCCACGGTGTATGGGCCTTCCCATGACAGTGTCAGCTTGTGGTGCCCCTTGTTGCTCTGTCGTCGATGGAGGACGAGATCGTCAACTTGGAGATCCCTCTTGCGCATGTGTTTGTCGTGGTGGCGTCGAAGCTTCTGCTGGTACCTTGCAGAATGGAGAAGGGCCATATGTCGAGCCTCCTCAAGCCGGTTGATGGCGTTCGCGAGGGCCTCCTCATTCGTCTGTTCGTTGTAGGCATTAAGTCAAGGGGACCCGTACTCGAGGTCACTGGGGAGGATGGCCTCAGACCCATAGACCATGTAGAACAGAGTGAACCCTGTGGCTCGACTAGGCATTGTCCTTAAGCCCCATAGGACCGAGGGTAGCTCGGCAGCCCACTTCTTGCCATACTTCTTCAACTGGTTGTAGATTCTTAGCTTGAGGCCTTGAAGGATCATGCCATTGGCACGCTCGACCTGGCCATTGGTTCGACTGTGGACCAATTCACACGAATGTGATTATGGTCACAGAAGTCCAAGAACTTCTTGCCAGTTAATTGCGTGCCATTATCAGTGATGATGACATTGGGGACCCCAAAGCGGTGGATGATGTCGGTGAAGAACAAGACTGCTTGCTTGGAACGAATGTTGGTAATGGGCTGAGCCTCGATCCACTTGGTGAACTTGTCAACCGCTACCAACAAGTGCGTAAAGCCCCCGGTTGTCTTCTTCAGAGGCCCGACAAGGTCGAGCCCCCAAATGGCGAAAGGCCACGTGATGGGGATCATTTGCAGAGCGTGGGCGGGTAGGTGTGTTTGCTTGGCGTAGAATTGGCACCCCTCGCACGAGCGAACGAGGTTGATGGTGTCGGAGATGGTGGTCAGCTAGTAGAAACCTTGCCAGAGGGCGTTGCCAACGAGGGTCCTCGGGGCGGCATGACAGCTGCAAGCCCCTGAGTGTATGTCCTCGAGGAGCCTCCTGCCTTCCTTGATGGTGATACAATGTTGGAGGATTCCTGACGGGCTTCATCGGTAGAGTTCCGTGTCGTCACCATAGATGACGTAGGACTTGGCCCGTCGAGCTATCCGTTGAGCCTCGGTTCAGTCTTCTGGGAGCTCCCCTCGAATAAGGCAGTCAAGGAAGGGAACGCGCCAGTCTGGTGGTGGGCTTGATGGTGGAGGTGACTGTGGCAGAACCTCCTAAATCATATGGCCCACACGCATGATTATTGTCTAAACAGACTCCAAATAACCATGACTGTGTTCCATACGACTTAAAAAGTCTGTCGGGTAAATCCCGAATCATCCACGATTCTCCGAGCAGGATCAATCATTGTAGAGAGACATTGCAGTATTACAACAGTTTCATATAAATAAAATACCACGGAGTAAAACAGCGGAAGACTTACAATAACATACATTTACAAACTCTGAGTTTCAAAATATTTACAATGATAGGTTTAAGTTATACAAACCATAATAGTAGTGGAGTAGCAGTAGATTACAATATTACACAAAAGCTCTGCCTAAGAGCTTAACATCTTTATTCGTCATCGCTTTCCTCGACGACTGTCATGCAGCAGGATGCATAACACTCCTGCCCATGAAGCTCACCTGCAACAGGGGTTCAACAAACCCTGAGTACAAAGTACTCAACAAGACTGACCCGACGAAAGAGAAGGGTAGAGAAAACAGAAATGCAGGCTAGAGGGACAAGGTAAGGTCTGTAAGAGATAAGAAATTTTTGCGGAAAAACTTTATAGAACGAGAAGTTTGTTTGGGCTAACTCCCATTATCACTCAACTTCATTATTGAATCTTAACTTTTGTTCAAGTTGTTACTACGATGATGAACAACGATCGAGTCTCCTTCTCCGAGAAGCAACGGCGATTCGAATCCATTTTCATACCCAGCTGGGACCTAGGCGACTGAGCATACCGGAGACTTTAACTCCGAAGCACCCCAGATACACCGATATACCGGGATAACAACCTCAGCCGTATATCACCACATGATACACGTGAGCTCT
>CM041642.1:24390156-24434120 GCA_023333625.1 Bothriochloa decipiens
CGTTGGGGTTGTAGTAGAATAATGCGGATGGGTGGTGATGAGAAGATATCTGTGAAATGAAAGGTTTGGACAGATGGTTTGCGTGTTGGACGCGAACATCTCAAGTGGATGACTGCCTTAATTTTTTGGACTTAGGTACAAGCTAGTATTACCTATAGCCTATAGGCTGGTTGGTTACACACACTCGAGTCGACTATTAGTGAGCGATTTGTGCGCTTTTTTCCATTCCAAAACGGGGAAGAATGAAATGACCGATGAGCAACGGATTCCACTTTGCATATTCCTGCATGTTCCTGTGCTGCTTGGAGTTTGGACCTGTAAACATTGCATGAGCCTAATAAGCTCGATCTCTAGCTAATATCTTTGGTTTTTGTTTGTTGAGCATTGATGATGCTTGCTTTACCTGAACATGGGATATGTTTGCGACGAGATTAATGCACTGATCTCTGACATCAACAGGAATTCCAGACTCTAATCATCCTGCCTTTGTTTACTAGTACAGGTGTAGTATACAGGGTACAGAATTGCGTCAGGTCAAAGCAGAGAGCTGTATACCCTCATTATGCCATGTCATCATCGATGTTGTTTATTACGATATCTATCTAACCTGCGCTCTTGATTCTCGGATCTAGCTGACTGACACTGTGACCAGCTCAGATGTGCCGTGCCAATTGCCAACCTCCAGGCCCCTGCTGCTTGCTCCGCCGTTTCCCAGCAACAACTTGGACAGACAGAGACAGACAGCATACTCTCCAAAATCAGCTCCCGTAGGACCTGGCCATAGCTGGGAGCCCGCAGGCACGCTCACGGGGCCGGTACGGTGTTGCCTGAATCTGGCCTCGGCTTTTCTCCGGGAGTTGTTAGGGCCCCGCCGGTTTCGTCTTTCGTCGTCGTCGCCGTTGGGTTGATGCGGTGACGGTGACACGAGGTGCAGCGAGGTGACAGGCGCAGCCAGCGAGAGCGGCTCGGTTCATGGCTGCCTAACAGGTGCTGACCTGACCCAACCCAACCCAGCCCCGGACGCCACGGAACTCCCTGAAATTGATACGGCGGCCCGCCACCATCTTGGAGGCAAATATAAACATAACCGGAGCCTCCGATGGCTGCCGCGGTTGGCATGGCGCGCCGGTGCAGCAATCAGCATTGTGTTTTGTTGATTGACAAACCAAAAGGAGTGGCGGCCGGCCGGAGTATAGTAGTGGTAGGTAGGCAGGTAGTCATGCCGTGTCAGTTCGCCCTGGCTTACTAATACTAATTATTATTAGTATCTATATATCTACCGGAAGAACCTTCGAAACGCTGTAATATAGTGGTTTGGTGTACTGAATCCCATAAACAATCGCCAGCGCTACTCGGCTTTTGCAGCTCAGCGCGTTCTTCTTCGAATTCTTCGCCGCAAGTCGGCGACGGCGGCGGCGGCAGACTCAGAGACAGGCGCTCCCCACCCCACTGTGGCAAAAATAATTAGGCGCAGGCGCCATGCTAATCTTCTCCGTATCGGATGCCTCGTAAGAATTGGGCGGAGGTAGAGAGGAGCCAGGACGTGCGCGCGTGCGTGCTCAACAACTGAAGACGAGCTGCACGTGCCTTTTGCATTATATATACTAATACTTTAGTTAGTTCTTTGGAGGTTAGGTTCTGGACTTCTGGAAGGAGGTCTGAGGTGATGCCATATACCTGATCACGTAGGGGGCCGGATGGATGTGAGTGACCATGTGCAAGGGTCTTCTCATCAAGCACGGAACTACCTGCTGTTTCTACAAATCACAGTTATTAGGCAACCGTTTTGACTTGAGATTAGAATGCTACGAAAAGGAAAGGGTACCGACCGGCAGGATCGGACTCGATGATTCCGTTAGAAGCCATCATCTGGAACTCCCCAGCAGTTGAAGCTACCATCTACTCCCTTCATTATTGTAGTTAACTTTGATTTTTTTATGTATATATTTTATTATATACCTAAATAAATAATATGTATAGATACATAACAAAATATATATCAAAAAAGTTAAAATAAATTATAATTTAAAACGAAGAGAGTAAAATTCCCCGTTCAGATCATAATTATGTACTAGCTGGCTAGCAAGGTTGCCCGTGCAACTAGCTTAGGGAGGTAGGTGTAACATTAATCTAAATATAATTTCAAATAGTTTTGTTTAATTAAAATAGTTCTACACGTTTCACTCATATACTTTTCTTTGAACGAAATGGCAGGAGGTCTGTCTTGCGTCACAGTAGAGAGACAGAATAGAGGCTTAATTAATCCCAAAATGGCAAAGAGAAACACCACGCGTACCAAAATTATCATAGGAGGCTTCCAACGCCCATCGCCAAAGGCGTAAACCGCCCCCGTTACAAGTTCTCAAAAGCATGCTGTCATTCCTTAGCGCGAGTCGCCACACTTAGGAGGTGAAAAATATGTTGATTTTTTTATTTTCACAAATTCTACATAATGTAAAGGCTGATTGGTTGGCTACCAAAAGGATTTACTAGGAAAGAGATATGCTCCCTCACAAGCACATGCTTCCAAACTTCATCTGCAAAAAGAATATATATACATAAAGATGGGCCTTGTCTCTTGTTGCCCATGACAGAGTGCGCAGAGTTTCACTCATATATATATATATATATATATATATATATGTTATGGTTGTGCAATTTCTTCCCCTAAGGTCAACATTATTTTTATTCCAAAGGCTCAAAAGTTACCTTTTTTTCTTACTCAATTTACACCTGAGCCAATGTTACCGTTATCTGTTCCTCGTCTTCGTCTAGCAACCTTAGGTCGTAGCTCGTCGGGTTACCGTCCAGACCCTGTGTGAGTTTGTTTCATCATCTTTATTTACAATCTTGATCCACAAAAGTTTTCTTACCACAGTGGATACGGACAGAATAATTTGTGCACTCTAGATCTTCATTAAACTAATCTTTGGTATGATCTCTTTTGATTACTTGCTTGCTACAAGAGTATGCAGAATAACCTTAACCATTAGATTATCTAAGAATGGGCATCGCAGATCTTGTTTTCGCTGATCGATGATCACGCCTGCGTGATGTATATGCATCGTTGTCTGATATCCAATCAACCCCGTTGCCTTCAGGGACTGTCATGCTCACAGTCCATGCTTTTAACTTTGTTGACCCGATCTCTTTCAACTCCTGTCCATAAAGTGATCTGAGTGGTCTGGCCTGGAATCTACCTACCTAACATAACATTTTTATTCCTCCTAATCATCCCCTCAGGATTGGATTGCTTGTCAAACTTTAGCGATTGACTTGGACGGAATGGCACTGCAAGCTTTTTATTTCACATAGATATAGTACTGTTTGTTGCACTGATGGTTTTATTCTCTGTTTTTTTATGTAAGATTATATATTCAGGAAGGAGCTGATAGGTAGCAAATAGCAATGGATTAGCAGGGTTTGATATATGCTTCAGGTTTGGTCTACGAAATTTGCTGAGAAGGAAGGCGGCCATGGCCTATTGGGCGTCATTAACTACCTGCTTTGTCTCTAGCTTCAGCCAAATGCGTGTATAAAAAATTGTTTTCAAAGATACTAGTGAGCAATTCTAGATTTCAAGTGCCAACTATGAATCAGACGGCAGAAAAGTGTATATATGAATCCAAGAATTCTTCTCTCGACAGAGACATCAGCAGTTTTTCTGGATAATTACAAGCAGCAACACTGAAAAGCTTAAAAAAGGGATGCAACAAAAAAATCGTCTAAAAGTTTAACAGTATTGTGTGGTTTGTCGTTGTGCTTTTGTGTCTGTAGGCAAACGGTTTGCATGTATAGGTGCTGGATATCAAACAGGAAACAGGAAAAATATGAGAAGAAGAAAAGGCAGGCGAAATGGGAACTTTTTTTATTTTTAATTTTTTTTAAAAAAAAATTTACAAAAATAATCGGCCGTTTCAAAAAATGACAGAACTAGTCGCCTACAGTGGGCGTTTTTTAAAAAACGCCCACTGTCTGGGCGTTTTTTGTGACGTGGCAAACGGCCGGCCGGTGCCGGTGCCGGCGTTTGCGGGCGGCCATCTGGCGGCCAAAAAACGCCCACTGTGTGGGCGTTTTTTGGCGGCCAGGGGGCCGCCTGCAAAAGGGTCGGCCTGTTTTGCGGGCGGGCCCCGAGCAGTAAAAAAACGCCCACACAGTGGGCGTTTTTTCCTCCCCAGGGGGCCGCCTGCAAAACAGGCCAGGCCGACCGCGCTCTTTTGCAGGCGGCCCCCTGCACGCTAAAAAACGCCCACACAGTGGGCGTTTTTTGGCCACCTGGGGGCCGCCTGCAAAACAGGCGAGGCCGGCCGTGCACTTTTGCAGGCGGCCCCCTGGCCGCCAAAAAACGCCCACACAGTGGGCGTTTTTTGGCCGCCAGCTATATATACCCAGCCCCCCTTCAGATTTTCATTATATTCACTAAAATTTTCAGAAAAAAGGGAGAAGAGAGGAGGAAGGAGAAGGAAGTAACGGCGAAGCCCTGCCAGTTTGAGACCTCGGCTTTTAGGTAAGTTTCTCATACATTATAGGTCTGTTGCTATGCATTAGTAAAATATAATGTGCACTAGAGTTGTTTAGTTTTTAGTTGACTCTGGGTAGATCTGTGAGTAGTATGTATATTAGATCTATAAATAATGATGTTAGAGCATTGCAGTTCGTGTTAGAAATAATGATGTTTCTTTTATGATTTAAACAATGGATTGCATGATTTGAAATGTGACGAATATCGTATTTTCTCTGAATAGATATGTCAATCAAAGTGATGTTTCGGTTGTTCCATGGTAGTGGCACTGTCAGATATGGGCCGTATGGTATAGATCTGTCTGAATTTGGGTCAACACTAAAGGGGATAGATAGGCCAGCGGAAAGAAATTTTCGGTCAGTGTGTAACTAGTTAATGAGGGTATTTCATATCAACCCAGAGGTGAACACAATAAAAGTAAATGTAGTAGTCAACCGTGGCAACGAAGAATGCTTCTGGGAATTGATGTCGGTAGATTGCACCGAAACATGGAAATGGTACGTAGAAAATGCATTGCAGCGGGGCTGGGAACCCAGCATTTTCATGGAGGTGCACGATAAAGACAATGCAACCCTGCAAGATGTGGAGGGTACAAGCATGGTTAGGACTGATGCTGAAATAGAAGAGGGAAATGACCGTGCTGAACAAGGAGAAGAACAGGGACATGATGTGCAGCAACCAAAAAGAGAAGAAGAAACCAGTGAGCCGAGAGGCTTGGCAGATGAGGGCGAGAGGATCAACTCCATTGTTCAGGAAATGGAAAACGAAGATGCGGCGAATGAGAAAGTGAAGGGTTATGAATCTTCTGATGAGGAAGGATGCAATGTGAATCCGTGGCAGTGGTCTAATGAAGACTTCTCTGGACTTGCTATTTCAGAGGGATACCATGTTCCATGGGAGTATAAGGAGAATGAGGTAATCGAGGGAGCGATGTACGCAGAGAAGGAAGAATTGATGGAGGCAGTCAAGCTTTGGGCTGTATCACTGCAGAGGGAGTTCTGGGTAGCAAAGTCCACAAAGTGTGTATACGAAGTTAAGTGCATGAGATCCAGCGATGGTTGTCCGTGGAGGGTGCATGCATTCAAGGGAAAGTGGAAGGATTATTGGAAAGTGTCAATAGTCACCCAGCACAACTGTCACTTGGAAGGTGTACAGAAGTACCACAGAAACATGACATCTGCATTTATTGCTGCAGAGATGTATTCAGATGTTGTGCATAATCTGAGATACGAGCCAAGGTCAATAATAAGGCATATCGAAGATAAATTCAAATACACCATTTCATATGCTAAGGCGTGGAGGGAAAAACAGAAGATTATCGAGATGAGATTTGGCACATTTAAAGCCTCATATGATAATTTACCATCTCTTCTTCAATGCATAGCCGCCAGAAATCCAGGGACATGTACAGATCTTATAACATACCCAACCATGGAGAATGACCGTGCAGTATTGGTCTTGCAACGAGCTTTCTTTGCACTAGGTGCTTGCATCAGGGCTTTTGTGCATTGTCGTCCAGTACTCTGTATTGACGGGACATTTCTGACAGGTAAATACAGAGGTCAGATACTAACAGCAATTGCCGTTGATGGGAACAATCAAGTTCTACCACTGGCATTCGCTTTTGTGGAGAGCGAGAATACCAATAGTTGGTACTGGTTTCTCAAGCAGATGAAGGTTAGCATTGTTGGTATGAGGCCTGGTGTATGCCTAATTCATGACCGTCACGCTGGCCTTCTTCGGGCAATTGAATATCTGAAGCACGGTGATGCAGAGATGGGATATGGTAAAGATTGGCCAGATGTTCAAAGTCGGTGATGTATGCGTCACATGGGTGCTAATTTTTACAAGCAGTTTAAGCGCAAGAGCTTGATGGATCTATTCAAGAGGCTGTGCGGACAGAATCAACAGAAAAAATTCAAAGAGCTTTGGAGGAGGTTGGACGAGCTCACAACGAAGCATATGGAAGAACACTCAAGCCGATCAGCACCTGTTGGTGAGGATGGTCCAGAGTCCTTAGGACCGCTGCCCACAGATGGTCCAAACATCAGAAGGAGATCGGCATCTGCTGTGAGAAATTTTTCGCACTGGATAGAGAATGAGCCTAAGGAGAAGTGGTCTTTGCTGCATGATGTCGGCGGAGCGCGGTTTGGTATTATGACAACTAATTTGGCTGAAGTTTACAACTGGGTGATGCGTGGTGTTAGAGACCTTCCCTTGGTTGCCATTATTGAGTTCATCCTGCATGGAACATGCAGATATTTCAGAGACCGGTACCAAGTCGCTGCCCTATCAATGCAAGTGCGAGGTGTTTTCTTCGGACAAATGCTGACAAATTATCTGGAGGAAAAACGTAAGAAGGCAAAGGAGCATAGAGTTATAACTCAAGGTACTAGAGAGCACTGATTTGAAATCTTGTGTGCTGATAAGGCCAAGCGTGGAATATATAGAAGAAGAGTTGTGCAAGAATGCATACTTAGAGAGGATGGGTATTGCGCATGCACGTGCCACAAGCCAAGACTCTACCACAAACCATGTTCCCATGTTATTGCAGCGAGCTCGGAGTGTGGAATACTTGATCGTACTTTTGTATCTTCCTATTTCACCAAGGAAGCCATATTGCATACATGGTCACATGAAATTTATGGTTTTGGCATAGCGGGGAATTTTACAGGTACAGTACCGCAACCTACCTATATTCCAGACCCAAGTAAGATCAGAGACAAGGCTGGGCGTCGGAAGACAAGACGTATTCGAAACGCCATGGATGAGTCCGAAGCAGGTGGAAGGTACACACGTTGCAGCAAATGCGACAAGGAAGGACATACTTACAAGAAGTGCCCCAAGGACTCAGACATGGCCACAACAGCAGAAGCCCCGCCATCCGGATCCGGATTGGATGGTACCCCGCCAACAGGAGAAGGGACAACTTCTAGGCCCACCAGGCCAAGGCGTGCACGCGTGCCTCGTGGTTCGGTCGTGTTGTGATGTGTAGAGAGCTTGGTTAAGATTATGTAATATACGGTTTTTGCTTTGTTGTAACTGGAGTGAACAAACTTATTGTTTCAAACTATATTCCGGATGTAATGTTCATAATCTCAGTCTTGTATCTGAATATATTTCTGTTACATGTTGTATGTGCAGTCTGTTGTTGTACCTTAAATTTATTGTTGTATACTTTTTCACTTTCTATTTGCATGTGTCATATGTGTTAACTATGATATTGTCATGCAGGGATGGCGGACGACACACCGGAGCTGCTAGATCGAGGGATCGATCTGCAGCACCGCTCGTACCGTATTGCGGTGCAGAACGCCAATCTGCCCGTACTTCGACCGCGACCGTTCAGACGTCTACTTCCAGTGGACCCTCGGTTCTGTTCCAGGTATCCGTTGACTCTTTCAATTCTCCCAATTAAGTACACATGGCTTCTTAATAACATAAAAATTTTATGTGCAGGTTACGTGAGGCAGGCCTCCTCCCGTTGTGTCGTCTTATTGAGGCTGGAGCTGGTGAGGCCGATGAGACGAGGAGGTGGAGTTTCGATAGGTCTCTTCTAGCAGCCCTGGTCGACCGATGGAGGCCGGAGACACACACGTTCCACCTACTGTGCGGGGAGGTCGCACCGACGCTTCAGGACGTTGCGTTCTTGCTTGGCCTTCCCCTCGCTGGCGATGCCGTTGGGCCAGTCGACGGACTTCATGATTGGCGAGACGACATGATGGCCCGCTTCGGCCACGTACAGCGTCACCCTGCACTTCCAGCTTTGAGCAGCTTCCCTCTGTACACGACCATGGGCCCGTCGCAGCAGTGGCTCATGCAGTTTACCGTAAGGCCTAATTTAAAAGAATTTTATCAATTTACAGTTCTACTCAACTTTATTAACTATATCTTTTTCAGTCCGATCAGCTACACCCAGAGGCTGACGTGTACTCTGTGCAACGGAGCTTCGAGGCCTACTTGTTGTGGCTTTTTGGCTGGGTCATGTTCACCAGCAGCGCGGGACATGCCGTCGACAAGGTCATGATCCCCTACGCGCGCACGATCGCTGATGCTGACGAGGGAGCAGTGCCACAGTGGAGCTGGGGATCTGCCGTACTGGCGGCGACGTACAAGGGGCTTTGCGAAGCGTGTATCAAGATAGAAGCAGGTTCTGTGCTCACTGGTTGCCCCTCCTTCTACAGCTATGGGCAGCTGAACGGTTCGCGATTGGTCGACCTGTGGTGGATCACACCGCCTACGAGGAGGACCTGTACTTGCAGCTTCCGCCCGAGGACTTCCCCACCATGGGTACAGTCTGGTGCCATCGTCAGGTTCGTGTTCCTAGCTGACGTATATTGTTAATTCGTATCGTACCTTCTAACCCATTTATTGTTATATTTCAGCGACGATGGGCACATATGCAGGTCACGCGGTCGTACAACGAGTTTATGCTGGAGTTCGACAGGATACAGCTGACCGACGTGATCTGGGAGCCTTACAGCCAGGAGGCTATCCACGCACGAGCTCCCCTTGGGCTGTCCACGTTGTGCACACGTGACCAGGCCTTCTGGCTGACGCTCCGACCGATGGTGTTCGACATCTTCGTCAAACCGCACTGCCCAGGGCGTGTTTTGCGCCAGTTCAGTCTCATGCAGCCGTCCCCCGTCCCTATCATCCGTACCGTCCCTGCAGATGCTCATAGGTAAGTACTACTAACAACTGACTTTGAAAAATTAATCGCAGTAGACATGTCTTACTCAAATTTGTGTTCAGGCTGACTCGGAGGGGACAGGTCGGTGGCAACTTATGGGTTCCACGTCTGCAGCCATACGTGGACGATTGGTTGCTTGCCACAGAGGACGTCGTTGATGAGTACCGCCCCCACACCGAGGACTCGTACATGATGTACCTCCGGTGGTACCAGCCTCGTACCCGCACACGTGTCACCTTCGTTCCTCCAGAGCAGCAGCCACACGTCGTCGCCGTGCGTGACACTTACCTTGTGCACCGTGATCAGGATTACTTCCGTGCAGTGAGTACTTGAATCTCTCATATATATCAGTACTTCATTACGTATATCTTTCATGTAACTTAAAACTGAAATTAGGTCGATGGTACGCAACTACTTTACACGGAGATGGACTCCGTGTGTCGCCGCTTGGAGGGTGGCTTGGCGTTGACAGTCGACGAGCAGCGCACCTCGTACACGCGGATGCGTACGACGCTTAGATCCGTGATGAGGGCTCTCACTTGTTGGACCAACGACGCAGCGCCTCAAATTCCTGCACCGGCACCCGCAGCACGTCCTCCTGCACCCCAGAACAGAGGTAACTCCATGTACCCCACCTCGTCTACCTATGTTTTTCTAATATGGATGACTGTGTGACTTACGACGACACCTTTCACAGCGTTCACTACGCCGTACCTTCGTTCCTCCGGAGGGGGGTCCTCGGTGCACGGAGCAGAGGCATCCAGGCACTTCACTCATGCTCCACCCAGCTCGTCGGCCCATGGTGAGGGTTCCTCCGCTCAGGGAGCAGGCTGGGGAGCCTGGCCTTCGCCCCATGGAGTGGGTACCTCCGCTCAGGGAGCAGCCTGGGGAGTCCTGGGAACCTCCGCGCAGGGAGCAGCTTCGACGTCAGGCCAGGGAGCCGGCACCTCGTCGCGGACCTACCGACTACCTAATGACCCCCCCACTGACGCATCGATCAGCGACGAGGAGGTCGAGATCGGCCCCTCACAGCTTGCAGGAGCACCTCCGCCCTACACGCAGGAGTTATCACAGATGACTCCAATGCAGGACGTCCACGCGACTCGAGGTGTTCCATCGGATCGCTACACCTACTCGTCGGGGCACGTGCGACCGAGGAGGCCGAAGAGGGGTAGGGGGCAGGGGCAGGGACAGGCTCCGGGACAGTAGTACCCTGTACGATGTAATTACTGTCTTCATGTATGATACGCACTATTCTTTTGTCAAAATTTACCCTAAACCGTAAACCCTAAACCCTAAAAACCCTAAACGCAAAAAACCTTAAACCCTAAACCCTAAAAACCCTAAACCCTAAAAAATTTACCCTAAACCCTAAACCCTTACATGCTTGCATTACATCCGTTATAATAGTCCATTACAGCACAGTTAAAAGTCACAGAAACAGTTTATTACAATAAAATTATAGGTCCGCTAGGGCGATGAGCTACTAATCCGAATCATCTAACAAAACGACCCTAATAATCCGAAACATAACCGGGAAGCAAGTCTTCATCTTCAGAACCACTATCCTCTCCCACAAACTCATTGGTACGGCTACGCTCAGCTGCGTTGGCCTCTTCTTCCGTTTTTTTGTAGTAAGCGGCCTCCAAGTCATCAACGGCTTGGGTGAACGCTTCATCATACTCCTCTTCTTCCTTTTTTTTATAGTAAGCGGCCTCCAAGTCATCGAGGGCTTGGGTGAACGCTTCATCATACTCCTCGTCCTCGTCGTTCATTGGCATCTCCGCCTCCGCCATCTTCTGCTTCATCTTCGCATCAGCACTCCTCTTTTCGGCCTCCTTCATCTTCTCCCTTGCATGCAAGGATGCTTCCTCTTCTCTCTTCTTTTTCCATGTTTCACAGTCTTTCTTCCACCGAGCAGCACTTGGGGTTTGGACACGCAATCGTCGGGCATAGTCAACCTGCACTCGCTTCCGCATCTTAATGTAGTTGTCCACAAGCTGAGTACCAGACCTGAACTTCAGGTCCATTACTTGCTTTTGCTTTAGTGTATCCATGTATTCCCTGCGGTCTTCAACATGGGCAAAAACCTCCCACTTGCATTTCCTAAGGCTCTGTGATCAAACGGAACAATTTAAAGTCAGCAAATACAAAAAGCTTGGATATCAAGTGAGCAACAAGTGCAACAAAAGGACCTCATCGTAATCAACCATATGGCCGCACCAATAGCCTATTCCAAGCTCCGATGGTAGTAGGCCATATTGCGCTTCGACACCACATTTGCACAACACAGGAGGCTTAGGGGTAACCACTTTTCTCTTCTTGTCCACCTTCGGATCCGGCCATTTGTTCTTTGGACCCCACAGCCACTCCCTGAAGTTACACTTCCGCAACAAGGTATACCCACCCTACAATGTAAAATGTTAGTACATGCACAAATACTAAGAAAGCCATGACCGTATACAATTTGCACTTACTCCGGCGGGGTTAGGACATTCGAACTCGTTAGGCCTATCTGAACTTATTACAGAATAATCTCCGCATTTGCAACGAGGCGGAGATTCAAGCCGTCTCAATTGGGCTATTTTCTTCTCCTCGTCTGTCATTGTGGGGGGTCAGGGGGAGGTGCCACCCACCACTCGAATTGATCGGGTGGATTATGCTTCTCTTTCCACCATTCGTCAAACTGGAGATACCTTGGGTCGAATTTGTCTGGACCGTCAATCCACTGAAAGAAAAAGCACCGCTCATGGGCCTACAAAACATGATTGCTAACGATATTGTTAGAGATGCAAGAGCCGCAATTACTAGCAATGAATAAAGGCGCAATGACAGAGGTGCAATTACTTACATTGAATCCACCGCATGTGTAGTAGCAACGGGCAGCTGTGTCCTCATGGCGAGATTGGCCAATATCAGTCGGTTCTCCACAGTCACAATTTGGGACAGGGACTGCAGGAGGAACAAGAGCATCCTTGCTAGACACGTCGGGATACAATTCTCTAGGGCGACCTCGTTTTTTCCAAAACTCCGTCCGCCACAAGTTTTGCATATCTATTCAGAGAAAATACGATATTCGTCACATTTCAAATCATGCAATCCATTGTTTAAATCATAAAAGAAACATCATTATTTATAGATCTAATATACATACTACTCACAGATCTACCCAGAGTCAACTAAAAACTAAACAACTCTAGTGCACATTATATTTTACTAATGCATAGCAACAGACCTGTAATGTATAAGAAACTTACCTAAAAGCTGAGGTCTCAAACTGGCAGGGCTTCGCCGTTACTTCCTTCTCCTCCCTCCTCTCTTCTTCCTTTTTTTCTGAAAATTTTAGTGAATATAATAAAAATCTGAGGGGGGGCTGGGTATGTATAGCTGGCGGCCAAAAAACGCCCACTGTGTGGGCGTTTTTTTACTGCTACGGGGGCCGCCCGCAAAACAGGCGCGGCCGGCCGCGCTCTTTTGCAGGCGGCCCCCTGGTCGCCAAAAAACGCCCACACAGTGGGCGTTTTTTGGCCACCAGGGGCCGCCCGCAAACGCCGGCACCGGCGCCGGCCGGACGTTTGCCACGTCACAAAAAACGCCCAGACAGTGAGCGTTTTTTAAAAAACGCCCACTGTAGGCGACTAGTTCTGTCAATTTTTGAAACGGCCGATTATTTTTGTAAATTTTTTTAAAAAAAATTAAAAATAAAAAAAGTTCGGCGAAATGGCCTTGTATCCCTTGACCCAATTAATGGGCCAATAGCATGTAAGACATCCAGCTCTCTCCAATTTGGCCCAACTGCTGCTTCCTTTTCACTCCCGTCTCCCTCGGGTAACGTGGCCCTGCCCTGCTAACGTGGCTCTCTCCAATTGATGGGCCCACTCTGAGTGTGTTAAGTTAAACTATCAGAACGAAAATACTGTGACCGCAGATGTCTCTATTTTAAAAATAACTAATTTATACTTAGATGTTTTTAAAAATTTAAAACTTTAAACATTAATAGTATCAAACTAAATATATATTGTCCCAAAATTTTAGATTTAAACAATTTTTATAAAAAATTTATATGAAAAAATAAATTTCAGTTACTAGAGGACAAAATTTAGGATGGGTAAAATTTGTTTTTTATATGAAATTTTATAACATTTTCTTGAATCTCAAACTTTGGGACAATACTCATCTAGTTTAGTATTATTAATATATAAAGTTTCAAAATTTTTTAAAACTTCTAAGTATGAATATTATAAACATTTATAGTTGTTTATACTCACGTGGCTGCTTTTCACTTTATTTTTCCATCCTACAACATCTAGCTCTTGTGGGTACTATATATGAAGAGCCATTTTGACTCTCTATTTTAAGCAAGCGTGAAACCTGAAACTCATGATGGCAATATTTAGCGATCTAATTGAGAAAAGCTATTGGAGAATTTTTTTTACTAAAATCTTTATTCTTACCAATACGAAAGTATATAAAGAAACTAAGTTCAATTTCTCTTAGAACACAATGCGACTCTAGTATTTGTCTTTAGAGAAACTCCAACGATTTTATAAATGAGTTTTATATTCTTATTTTTTCAAAAAAAGTCTACAAAACTCTTATCCAATAGTTTGACAAAGGGGCTTTGTATTTTTGTTAACATGGCAAATTCTGAGATGGATTGGCATATATGCATGCTCGCGATTGACTTGGCATCCTGTCTCGCGTGCTACTCCTGCGCGCTCTTCCCTTCGCGCCACCGAGTTTTCTTTTTTTGCCACAAATTCCTTTTTTGCCAAGTGAATAATGGCAAACCGTTGGAGATTGACTCTTTTTACCTTTATTATATTCATTTAGGACATGACAAACTCCTAATTTTTGCCAAACAAAATATATAAAATCGTTAGAGTTGCTCCTATATATGGTCTTGCTCATGCCATCAATGCAAGCAATTATTGGGCAATGGAACTTCTAAAGATCTCCGTCTTTAACTTCTTTATTATCAGATTAGGTACTTGCAGCTAGTATCTAACTCTTGATTCAATAGTACATCATCTGAATTTTGAGACCACTAAGTCGTGCAGATTTAAGGTCTCACTATTGACCAAGGGTGATGATCCGATGGTACTAAAACTTGCATGTGACTACATAAATACCCCGTTGGAACTTTAAGAAATGATATCTTGTGAATGCTAAATAAAATAATTATACAAATATTAAGAAAAAAATTCTAAAAATATTTTTGAGTAGGAGCGGTAACATTATATATAGTTGGAACTTTAGGGTTGTATTCAGTCACATTATAGTTTGCATAACAGTAACACTATACAGTTGTCAATTTTTATTATTGATTACACCAGTTGGCCTATGGACATTATTCCCAAAATTGAATTGAGAATAAAAAAAAATGTGTATGTGTTTACATCAAACGAAACCTCGTTAGCAGCCTTGAATTGCCTTATGAGATATTTTGGTTGCATAAGACTTCAAGATTTAGACTCAGCGTTGAATCCTACATCATAGAAATATTTTGATAAAAGGAAATTAACATCTTGAGCATCAATGTTATATTTATGTGAAAGGAAATGTTATTGAAGCCAATGTAGATATATGAACATCTACGAGATAAAAAAGGATAGAGATAAAATGATAACACTAGTGGAATGCTCGTGGCTAGTTCGAGCGCACCATTTGATCTTGTCACACTAATTGACGCGTGAGTATCACTTAGGAACTTGCCACAATTTGGATGTAGGTTGCCGACAAGCAACCAACCACAAGGATAAATCATTCTTTGATCCATTGACCTCATTGGTTTGTTACTACTCTTACTTGCATTTACTTTCATATCTATTGCTTGTGTGGTAGTAGCTTGGTAGAGTAGCCTTTAGTTAGTGGTAGTTTTAGTAGCAGAGTAGCTTGTTTTCAAGTGTAGTTACTAGCTTGTGTGGCGTTGTGATTTAGAATAATCACTTGCTACTATATATAATTGGGTAGGGGCTTGCTTGACTGCTCTAGAACTAGAGCAAGTCGAAGCTAGGAGTATTAGGATCATTTGTTGTACTAATCATCTTTGCTCTAGCGTTGTGCCTTTGCAAAAGAATTTTTATTGGCAATTGACCCCCTCTAGCCATCTAGATCCTTGGTATGCCATAACAACTGATCCATGGCTAGGTAGGTGGGGTAGTGGTGCTATAGTAGTGCACAATAGACATTGTTGTTACCCATTTCAAATAAAGTAGGTCATGTCGTGCCATATGTATGTCCTGACCTATATGACGGTTAATCAATAGCCTCATCTTTAGAAACTATGCTGGTACTCCCCTCTCGACCAATGGGTCAGACCCGTGCATGAAACGTCATCACACGTGCATCATAAATTATGAGCGAGAACATGATTTTTAGTTTATACGACATAAATGGAATGCCGTCAGAGGTCAGCGAGTAGTTGAGGTTTCTAAGGTTTAACAAAGTATGCTTGTATGGACTGAAGGGTCCTACAAGAGGTCGGATGAGGGTCAATTGACCCTATGGTGGTTGAATCCACTAGGAGCACGTGAGCTCACCTAGTGGGTGTAGCCCATAAGCCTTGTCCCACTAATTTAAATGGGATAGGGGTTTAGCGTCTTCCAAGATCATTCCTTGTTAACAAGGGTATTCGCGGTATAGATACATGTTTTAGACTTCACATCGGATTCATCCTGCATGCTATAATGATTGTATACTCTATATTGTTTCGTGCTCCAATGTATAAATAATCAAATTCTCAACAGTGGATTAATACTTTGGTGCACAAATATCTCATACTCCACTTTAGATTCTCTACAAGTTGTGTATTTCAATTGAAAAATAATGTCAACTTGTGAAATAATATATATCTTCATAGCCAGCACCAGCTCACTTAATATTAGTGATATATCGTGAAGATTCTCCACTTTGAAATCTCTACGAGCTGTCAAATTTCAAATGAAAATTAATGTGGATATGTGAAATAATATACATTTCATACCCAGCACCACTCATTTAATACTGGTGATACATCGTGAAGTATGAGATCACTCGGCACACGGTTCAACAACCACTACGGCTACTACTGGCTGGTATTGTATGTCATACCAGCCTGTCAAATGAAAATTAATGTTGACCTGTGAAATAATATATATTTTGTAGCCAGCACCACTCATTTCATACTACTGAAACATCCATATAGTATGTCTAACTCATTTATGATAGTTGGGGTATTCTACGCTTTAACATATACCAAATCGTCTAAGAGAATATGCATTATTTTGATTTTGTGGCTTCTCCATTTTATATTATTTGATAGACAACCATTCTCTGTCGAAGAATCTCAATACTTATATGGTCATCTTAGCAAAGAATAAGCAAACACGTAGAACATAACTTTATATATGGATGTCTTCGATATGCTACATTGCATTGTATGTTCTAGACTCTCTAACGAAGCTGTAACACACTCCTCATTCTCAAACTCCATACAGCCCCAACGTGATCATATGACTAAATAACCTCAAAGCAGAGGTACATTTTTAGAAAAATGCTCACCGGGGATTAAGCGGGCAACTGTCCATTTTGCCACTGCAGTCAAACCGCTATAAATGTCGACCGTCGTTCCTTCTCCCGTTCACTGCATCGCCCGCTCTCCAACTCCGTCATCGCAGAGTCGAAAGCTCGAGCGCCAAGCACTCGGCGGGCGGCGCTTGGGGCTTTCCTGAGGTCCGCCTTCACCGCCGCGCCGGGGCACGCTCGTCTTCGTGCCCACGCCTCGCCTCGCCGTATGCAGCTCCTCCTTGTCGTCCTCGACGCTGCGGCCCCAGGCCTGGGGGGGTGTATTAAAAAAAACATTCGGGGGCCTGCATCATCGCCGGCCGCGAAACTTGTCGGTGAGATCCGTGAACCTTGCCCTCGTTTCAGTGCGACGTCCTTTCTTGCGTGTTAAAGCGTGCAAAATGACATTTTTCCCGTGGGTTCTGAGTGTCCTGATGGCTGATGGGTCTGTTTGAGACTTTGAGTGGGAATGGCTGAGGGGTTAATCGGCGGCAGGCGTGGGTTGAGGTGGGCTAGCGTTGCAGATGAGCTTGTAACTCAGTGGTAAGACTTCCGGTTAGGAAGCAACCTATCCAGGTTCAAAGTCTGGGTGCTGCATAATAAATATTTCTGCGCTGGCCAAGCCGGTTCGAGGGTTTTTTTTTGTGACTGGACGAACCTGTGGCTTTCCTCTTAATGAAAAATGGTGGGGCTGTTTCCCCCAGTCACGTTTTTTAGGTGGGCTAGCGTTCTATGGCGGCTTCTGGGGGGTTTCTGATGCGATCTGTGCAATGGCCATGTTTTTTTCTTTTGTGAATTGAGTTTTGTGGGGGTTTAAGGCGCTTATCCGCGCAGCAATGGACGATTTGAGTGTGGGGGTCGGTGATCACAAGGGTCGCGTATGCTGGTTCTTTGGAAAATTTGCATTGAACTGTCATAGTACATTGTTGTGCATTTATGTGTTTCTTGATCTTTGGCTTGAAAGAGAGCGCGAGTGGAGCCAGAGTATGTACTGCCTTGCATCTTGTGTAAAACATGGCTGTTGTCATTTATGCTTCTGGATGAAACGTGTTATTATTGATGTAATCCAAGAAGCTTCTCTGCTTGATGGTTTTCTGCTTCTATATCATTCTATCAGATATAAGTTTGCTGATAATTGTTCTTTTCGGTTTTTCTTAAATAACAGAATCTGACACAGAAATAATATGGAACCTTGTGTGTTAATTAATAGATTAGGTTACTTTATGACACCATAAAATATGCCAAAATAACATATCCGCGTGCATTGCTGCACAAATGCTTCGACGTTTATTTCGATTTACAAGCCAACCATGCCTCTTTTATGGTATTTACGATTTTATCTATGTGGTTGTGATGGCCAGGGGCATAGACATTTTAATTACCAACATTGTATAACAACTGTAAACTGTTGGCTTTTGCAGGTGTCAAATAAATCGTGCCTTTTGCAGAGGTTCTATAACAGGAATCCAATGCCCCTCCTAAAGAGAACCCCTTTCTCCTTACCGGAACAACCAAAGGACTCGGATCCTAATGAGAAGGTGTTCCGAGTTGAGTTCACTAAGGAGATATTCCGCGATCATCAGTATCCTTTTGCATGCCATTATTGCTATCTAACTTATTTATACCTGATATGAATCAAAGCTGTTGATCCAATTGGATTTCTTTTAGCTCTCACACTTGCCTTTGATTATATTGTAGAAATATGTTTGTGTCCTTGACTATTGAATAGGGAATACCGGAATAGGATGGACGTCCTACGAGGAAGCTTTGGTCTGTGAGCAACAAGCTGCAGCGAAGGCTCAACAGTTGCCAAAAGAGCTGATAGCTCCTGTTCTCCGGATGATTCAGCACAGTTGGGCCAATCTTTTTTCTGACATTGTTCTCATTTTGTGATGTTATTGTGATTTTAGACTGCAATGCTTGTCATATTATTTTTATTTCTTAACTCTGCACACTGTTGATCTTTATCTAATTTGACCTAGCATTTATGTGTTTTCTGCTAATTAAAGCTGCATAGAGCTAATATTATTTGAAATATATATTATCCATGGCTAGCAGAGGCCAAGCCGGAAGCCCCCCGCCCCTCCTCTGTGTACTGGCCACTGCAAATCTCCATTTGTTACATTGGCCCCTGCTTTGGTTGGCTCCTCGCTCCGCCACTATGACAAGTTTAAATTCCATGCAATTCTTTATATTGGACAGTTTTCATTTAGTGGATTAACAGGTCTTATTTATACCTGGTGTTATTTTTCCTTTTGATTGTTCACTGTTAATTTTGCTTGCTAAATTTCTGTGTTGCCTTCCAAGATATTTCCTTGGGGGGTCTAATCCCAGATCATTGTAATAAATTTAATACCTCGTAATTTGTCAAGCAAATCCGTACATATAGGGCAACATACCTAGTCAGATATATTGCCCACTTAGTAAATCTGAACAGAAGGTGTTTTCCATTGTACTGTCACAAATCATTGATCTACTATGTGAAGAGGAAAAACTTGTTACTTGTATTATATTGCATTGCATTTCTTCAATGTTCTCTTTATGGACTGGATTTTTCTGCTACAACTTCAGGCACTCTTAGCTTGACTGATCTCGTCGACAAAGTATACAGTAGTCTGGTATTGGATCTTTTTGAAGGACTAGAATTGCATGCTAAACAAGATGGGTCTGAGGCTGCTTGCAAGATCTTGAAGGTTATAAGCTCTGATGGGACCAAGTCATGCGAAGTGGGTTGGATTGGTAAAGGCAATGAAGTAATCAACACTTCAGTGGTCAAAGCTGATGATCTGATCCTCAAGAAAGCACCTGCTAGTCGTAATGCACTGAAACTTTTTATTAGGGAGTCGACAACAGAAACTTCTCCATGGACACTACATGCAGATCTTGCAAAGAAATATGGGATACCCACTGAGGTCCCAGTAGATGTTATGGTAATCATATTTTTAAAATTCCTTTGTTCGCTTCCATATTATCATGTCTCTAAATCAAGCATGGCTCACAGAATGGTGAAGGCTTGAACAATGGGAGGAAAAGATTTGTAAATAAAGATGCCAGCAAAAAGTTGAAGAAAGGTGATTTAGCATGTATTCATGCCATTTATTTCAGTTTACAATTTTAAATGGTTCATGTACTACTGTTTTCTGGGAGGTTTCTTACTTTGCAGTTTTCATTTGATTACAGATCAGCTAGTACAACCGCAGGTTAAATATCCAATTGATGATCTTTTAGTAAAGCCTGCAGCAGATGACCCCATTTTGTCCAATAAACCTCCACTATCTAAAGATTTCAGAGTGCCTATAGATTCTGTGGGAGATCTCCTTGTGGTCTGGCACTTCTGTTTGTCATTCGGGAGGCTTCTATGTTTGTCACCATTTTCCCTGTCAGATCTGGAGAATGCAATTTTCACCAAAGAAAGAAACCACGTTCTTGTGGTAGAAATTCATTCTGCACTTTTCTGCTTGCTCATTAAAGATGAGAGTGAATATTTTACAATTCTCCAGAACAAGAAAAAGATACTAAAGGTAATTTCTTCTCATAATGTAGGTGGTGTCAAGCGCTCTTATCTTTATTTTTTTCTCTACTCTAAAGTTTCTTGAATTGAATTTTTCCTTAGGTAACATTTGTCAAATGGTCAGTATCTATGCAATTTCCTGGAGATGATAAACAAAGAAGAGTTCTCTGGTAAGGTGTCAACTATACGAAGGGGTAGTTATGGTCTTCTTGAGACTCGTCTGAAGCTTAAAATTCTAAGGGAATTGGTAGAGGAAGCCATTACGACTTCTTCTGTGCGAGAGAAAATAGGTGAACAGATGAACCAGCAAGGAGCACTTGTAGCTGCAAGAAAAGCAGATGCTAGAAAGAATAGAGAAGAGAAACTTAACAAGGAAGGGATAGCAGAAAACGGAATAAATCGCATTGATAATACACTAGATGGTGACAAGCCTCCTAAGGACCAGCGTAGGGGGGAAGAACGAGAGGATTTGAACATTTTATCTTCCAGCAAAATGTTTCTGGTGAGAACTGAGAATGCATAGCCTTTTTATAAGCTTCCATACATGCATTTATCTGCTAAATCTATTCATGACAAAGGTCTTGTTTGTATGTGTGTTTTTGCTCTATATTTTTATAGAGAAGACACCCTGAAAATGAAATGGAGCAGCAATCTGTACTACCCAGTCCTCTTGGAAAAGACAGATTTTATAACAGGTATTGGTTCTTTATGTGTGAAGGAAGACTTTTTGTTGAAACTGCAGATTCCAGAGAGTGGGGTTACTACAGCACTAAGGAAGAGGTGATTGTGTAAAGATTGAGGGGAACAAGATGCCGGCCTGGGCTCTTGGTTACATGTTATATAGGCAGGGAAAAGCCCCCTGACTTGGCGTACAAGTTAGGTAGTTACAAAGAGATTGATCTCAACAAACATGATCTGATCTACAACTCCTAGTGTCGGTTACCGAGAGAAGGGGTACCCTAAACCTCCCTTGTTTTCGGTTGAACCCCGAGTTTACCCTCAGATTAATCTCACGGGGACCCTCGAAAAAACACGTGCAAGACCAGACCATACATCCTCGACCCACTAGGGCCCACCGGCAAATACACACTGGGCCGACCCACAACAGAATACTTAACTTCTGCCGCAACCCTCGACAAGTCACTGACGTCACCAACTGATAATCACTCGAGAGGGGGGACCCCGTGTCAAGTGTCGAGGCCCCGGCGGGACGGACGCCTCGATACAACAAGGGTCGAGCCCCCCTCGATCCACCAACTCCGGGTGCATCCGACAGCGCATTTGATGCAAAACTACCTAACCTCGTCCAATCGTATGGCTACAGTAGCCGCACAGTGGTCTGTACAGCGGTCGAATCCTGCTTTACCGCCCATACTGAGGACGTGCATCGGTCTGTACGGCACTGTTACGTCGTACTCAGCACTATTAGGCCGCTCGAGGCCCCCTTCGACGCGCTACGCGACAAACAACCCACATCGGATTCCCTAAGTTCAATCTTATCCGTTCAACCACTACGCTCGAGGCTACCCCTCGATTGGGCCTCGAGTATGTGTCGACGCCCTCCGGTCAACCCACATCGACCTCGAAAGCTGCGCCAACAACTCCCGATGCGACCCCAACAGGGACTCGCACGTCCTGTACAGGGGATCGCGTCTTTCGTCAGTCAGCAACCACGCCTCCGAAGGACGCCTGTCAACTCCGAGCCATGCTGCTACAGAACAAGCCATGCTCAGCGCACGTCTCTACAGTGGCCTCGAGTTGACCACCACGACCCCGACGTCACCACTGCGTCATCAAACCAGGACACTTGTACCCCTGTGCCTCCCCTTGGCCTATAAAAGGGGATGCCAGGATACACAACAGAGGGAGAGGCCCAATTGGACGAAGAACCAACTCCAGACAACGGTCTCACGAACAACCGAACACACGCCTAGGCAGACTCCTAGACTCTGAATAACTCTTTCGCTCTATACTCGACCCACCCGAATTCTCTCCTTTGCTTGTATTCACCCCTGTACAAGCACTTAGGTGCGAGATAATACAAATCTTCTCCCCCTGCTGGACGTAGGGCCTTCTTTGCCCGAACCAGGATAAACCGCTATGTTCTTCTTGCATCACCATCCGAATGGGTTACGCACACATATGTTTACTCGTTGGCTTAGGACACCCCCGGGTTCCTAACGTCGACAGTTGGCGCGCCAGGTAGGGGAGTGTGTGTGTCAAACCACTTTGTTCGGATGGCGGATTTCATATCATCGCTCCCTTTCGGCTCGGTGATCTGGTTTGGGAGTTTGGAGTTCCTGTCGCTCGGCACAAGCCATGACATGGTCCTGCTCTCAGCCGGGCACCCAAGCGGGGGCGCTTCAGGGACTCCGCGAGGAGCCCCGCGTCGCCCTCGCCACCACGCTTCCCAATCAAGAAGGAGACGTGGATCGCAGGGCGGGCGACGCCGCCGTGCGACCACGGTCGTCACATCCTCTTCATCTTCGACAGATGACTTGAGCTCTCTGGCCAGGAGCCTCCCACGACTACGCGTAAGGCCCGAAGAGGGGCAGCGCTCGCCGGGGTTGAACGCTTCTCACCAGGCGAACGCGCCCCTCACGTCTACGGCTCTCTTGCCCCATGAGCAGTTTGCCGTCCGACCGGCACTGCCATTTGGGCTCAATAATGCCGCTTCAACATACTCCACTATCATGCGCTCGGGTTTCAGAGCGGACAGGGAACTGCTCTACTCTGACTCCGACTACGACTCCAGCTACTATGATCCCACGCGGGAGTGTTTCCACGTCGACATAGTCGCCGCGTTGGGCAACGACAATGCCGATCCCGCAGAGACGTCCACACCACCGGCTGTAACAGGTGGACCCCTCCTCCTGGCGGGACAGGAGGAAGGGCCCCTTGCCGCGACCAATGGTCCGTGCGATTCGTAGGGCGCCCGCGTCGCCCAGGTCACGCAGGTCCGGGAGCTTCGAGCCAAACTCGACGAAGACAAAGAGCGACTACGCCAGCTCGAGTGTACCCTCGAGCAAGACAATCGGAATCCCCCAGGCGGAGGGGCTCGGGCCCGAGCGTGGCTAGTACAGCGGTAGATTGTGGGCGCAGATACGGTTGCACGTCCCACCCTCAATCGAGCCAGTCAGAATGTCATCGCAGCAACCATGCTTCTTCACAACATGCCGGCCCCCTCGAATCCTGAAGCCCAACAAGTCCGACAGGAGATCCAGGGCCTTCTCGAGGTGGCCGCCATCCAGCAGGCCAAGAGTTCTGCCTCGAGGCGTCGAGGTGCGGCCTCAGGGCAACACCACGAACCCTCGCGGCATGAGAGGCAGGCCTCAACCAAGCCGGTAGACTCCCCCCGCTCGAAGGGGGCAGTCCCGGCCCACGATCGCGTTCGTGACAAACGCGAGCCCCGCGATGCGTGTCACGACATCAACGAACACCGCAGACGCAAGAGTGGTGACGCCAAGGCGCGAGGCTACAGCGCTCATCGAGGTGGATGCTATGAAAGCGACGAGGACCGATGTCGATCCCCGGATCCGCCGGGACCTCGAACCTTCAGCCGTGCGATTCGCAGCACGCCGCTGCCGAGCCCCTTCAGATCCCCGATAAGTCTCATCAAATACGACGACGAGACAAAGCCTGAGCTCTGGCTTGCCGACTTCAAGCTGGCGTGCCAGCTTGGTGGAGCCCGCGATGACAGGCCATCATTCGACAACTCCCACTCTTTCTCTCCGACACCACACGACGGTGGCTCGAGGAGCTTCCCCCTAACCAAATCTATGACTGGTCCGACCATGTCAGGGTTTTCGAGGGGAACTTCAAGGGCACCTATGTGCGTTCGGGCAATAGGTGGGAACTCCGAGGCTGCAGACAGAAGCCCGGGGAATCCCTCCGCAATTTTACTCGATGCTTCTCCAAGCAGCGCACTGAGCTTCCCCACGTCACCGACGAAGAGGTGATCCTGGCTTTCATTGCCGGGACCACCTGCAAGGAACTGGTCCGGGAGCTCGGGCATGCTCCCCCAAAGACCGCCGATGAATTGATGGACATCGTGGCCAACTTTGCCGCCGGAGAAGAGGCCGTCGGCACCTTCTTCGACGATGGCAAAGGCCAAACGCAAGCCAAGGCGGCCAACCCCGAGGGTTCGAACCGGGGTGGCAAGAAAGGGGGCAAGAAGAAGAAGAACCCATGAGGCAAGCGCGAAGACACCACCGACGACGACCTCATGGCGGCTGTCGAGCGCAAGAAACCTCGAGGCCCTCTCGAAAAGGGCCTCTTCGACGAGATGCTCAAGAAATCGTGCCCATATCACAAGGGCCAGGCCAACCACACCCTCAAAAATTGCCGGATGCTCAAAAGGCATTTTGAGGGTACGGTTCGAGGAAAGGAAGAGAAAAAGGAGGAGCCCGACGACAAGAACGATGACAAGGATGATGGATTCCCCGTGGTGCAGGACTGCTACATGATCTACGGGGGACCTATCGCCCGGCTCACCCCTCGATAGCGTAAGAGGGAGCGTCGGGAGGTATTCTCCACTCGGGTCGCCACCCCCCGATTCTTGGACTGGTCCGAGACGGCTATCACGTTCGATCGTGATGACCATCCATCCCGAACCCGGGGCTCTACCCGCTTGTTGTTGACCCTGTCATCATCAACACCCACTTCTCCAAGGTCTTGATGGACGGAGGCAGTAGCCTCAACATCATCTACTCTGAGACCCTTGACCTTCTCAGAATCCTGACGGAAAAGCTGAAACCCAACGCTGGGGGCTTCCATGGCGTCATGCCAGGGAAAAGGGCTATTCCCATCGGATGCATCGACTTGCCGGTGTATTTCTGTACTCCCACAAACTTTTGAAAGGAGACCCTCACATTCAAGGTAGTCCCATTTCGAGGCACGTACCATGCGATCATCGGACGACCGGGCTACGCCAAGTTTATGGTGGTTCCCAACTACACTTACCTCAAGCTCAAGATGCCGGGCCCCAACGGCATCATCACCGTCGGCCCCTCCTTCGAGCACGCATACGACTGCGACGTCGAGTGCATCGAACACGCGGAAGCCCTCGAGGAGTCAGCAATGCTTGCAGCCACTCTCGAGGCCCTCGCTGACGAGATCCCCGAACCCAAGCGACATGCCGGCAGCTTCGAGCCTGCCGAGGACACGAAGAAGATCCCTCTCCACCCGAGTTGCTCCAAGGGGGAGGCGCTGCTCATCAGCACCTCCCTCGATGCCAAATAGAAAGCAGTGCTCGTCGACTTTCTCCACGCGAACGCCGACATGTTTGTGTGGAGTCCCTCGGATATGCCGGGCATACCGAGGGAAGTCACCGAGCACGCCTTGGAGATCCGCCCCAGGTCTAAGCTGGTGAAGCAACGCCTACACCGCTTCGACGAGGAGAAGCGCAGGATCATCAGGGAAGAAGTCAACAAGCTCTTGGCGGCCGGATTTATCAAGGTGGTCCACCATCCCGAGTGGTTAGCTAACCCTGTAATAGTCAAAAAGAAAATAGGAAATATAGGATGTGTGTAGATTACACCAGCTTGAATACAGCATGTCCTAAAGTCCCATTTCCCTTTCCACGCATCGATCAAATCGTTGACTCGACGACGGGATGTGAGACCCTCTCCTTTCTCGACGCCTATTCCGGCTACCACCAGATCTGGATGAAGGAGTCCAACCAGCTCGCGACTTCCTTCATCACCCCCTTTGGCATGTACTGCTATGTTACTATGCCCTTCGGCCTTCGAAACACCAGGGCAACGTACCAGCGGTGCATGCTCCACGTTTTTGGAGAACACATCGGCTCGACGGTCGAGGCCTATGTCGATGACATCGTGGTCAAGACCAAAAAAGTCGAGGATCTCGTCTCCGACCTCGATGCCGTGTTCAAATGCCTCCGGGCGAAGAGCATCAAGCTGAACCCCGAGAAGTGTGTCTTCGGCATCCCCCGAGGCATGCTCTTAGGGTACATAGTCTCTCAGCACGACATCGAGGCCAACCGGGAGAAAATCTCGGCGATCATCAAGATGGGGCCCATTCGAGACCTCAAAGGCGTTCAGAGGGTCACAGGATGCCTGGCAGCCCTGAGCCGCTTCATCTCCCGTCTCGGGGAAAAGGCATTGCCCCTCTACCGCCTTTTGAAGAAATCGGAGCACTTTGAATGGACCCTTGAAGCCGAGGAAGCCCTCTCAAAGCTTAAGTCTATGCTAGCCTCACCCCCGATCCTAGTACCTCCTCATCCGATCGAGCCCCTCCTCTATGTCGCCGCAACCACCCAGGTGGTCAGTGCAGCCATAGTGGTCGAGAGGGCGGAAGAAGGGCACACCCTGCCCGTTCAAAGGCCAGTCTACTTTGTCAGTGAAGTACTCTTGGAGACCAAGGCCCGCTACCCTTAGATTCAGAAGCTGTTGTACGCTCTAGTCCTTACACGGCGCAAACTCCAACATTACTTCCTAAGCCACCCGATAACCGTGGTCTCGTCCTTCCCCCTCGGGGAGATAGTCCAGAATCGGGAGGTCACAGGGAGAATCGCTAAGTGGGCAGTCGAGCTCATGGGCGATACCCTCACTCTCACACCGTGAAAGGCCATCAAGTCGCAGGTGCTGGCGGATTTCGTGGCCGAATGGACCGACGCTCAACTACCGCCCGCACAGATCCAGGCCGAGCTATGGACCATGTACTTTGATGGGTCAATGATGAAAATGGGAGCGGGCGCGGGCCTGCTCTTCATCTCGCCCCTCGGGGTTCACATGCGTTACGTGATTCGACTCCACTTTGTAGCCTCGAACAACGTCACGGAGTACAAGGCCCTCGTGACCGGACTACGCATCGCTATCGAGCTCGGGGTTCGACGCCTCCAAGCCTGGGGCGACTCGCAGTTAGTCATTGATCAAGTCATGAAGGCTTCGAGCTGCCACGAACCTAAAATGGAAGCATACTGTTAAGAGGTCTGCAAATTGGAAGACAAATTCTACGGCCTCGAATTAACCCACATTGCTCGATGCTACAACAAGGCCACAGACGAGCTCGCAAGGATCACGTCAACCCGAGGCACCGTGCCACCCGATGTCTTCGCAAAAGATCTCTACAAACCATCAGTTGACTTCGCGGATGAATAGGAACATCCGTCCAAGGGGGTCGAGCCTCAACCAACCCAGGCCCCCTCGACCAGGGCCGAGGTCATGGACCTCGAGGTATCAACCCCTCGAGCAAGCGACGAAGCCGATTGGCGTAAGCCCTTCCTCGAATACCTTACTCAAGGGGAGCTGCCAGACGAGCAAAACGAGGCTCAACGCATTGCGCGAAGGGCCAAAACCTACGTCCTCTTTGGTCCAGACAAGGAGCTCTATCGACGGAGCCCGACCGGAGTTTTGCAGCATTGCATCACCATCGAGGAAGGCAAAAGGTTACTCAACGACCTACACTCGGGGGCTTACGGTCATCATGCTGCGCCCAGGACCCTCGTCGGGAACGCTTTTTGACAAGGCTTTTACTGGCCGACCGCTGTCTCTGACGCCATCAGCCTCGTCCGCTCATGTGAGGGGTGCCAGTTCTATGCCAAGCAGACGCATCTCCCTGTGCATGCTTTGCAAATGATCCCCCCTCACATGGCCGTTCACCGTATGGGGGCTCAACCTCATTGGTCCCCTCAAAAGGACAACTGGAGGCTTCACCCACCTGCTCGTTGCCATCGACAAGTTTACCAAGTGGATCGAGGCTCGGCCCATCACCAACATTCGTTTCGAGCGAGCGGTCGAGTTCTTCATTGACATCATTCATCGCTTCGGGGTCCCCAACGTGATCATCACCGGCAATGGCACGCAATTCACCGGCAAAAAGTTCCTGGACTTCTGCGATCACCATCACATCCGTGTGAATTGTTCTGCAGTTGCTTATCCTCGAACTAACGGCCAGGTCGAGCGTGCCAACGAGATGATTCTTCAAGGGCTCAAGCCTAGAATCTATGACCGCCTAAAGAAATACGGCAAGAAGTGGGCCATTGAGCTTCCCTCGGTCCTGTGGAGCCTAAGGACAACACCCAGTCGAGCCATGGGATTCACCCCGTTCTTCATGGTCTACGGGTCTGAGGCCATCCTCCCCATCGACCTCGAATACGGGTCCCCTCGATTAAAAGCCTACAATGAGCAGACGAACGAAGAAGCCCTCGCAAACGCCATCGACCAACTCGAAGAAGCTTGAAACATGGCCCTCCTCAACTCCGCAAGATACATGCAGAAGCTTCGACGCTACCATGACAAGCATGTGCGCAAAAGGGACCTTCGAGTGGGCGACCTCGTCCTACGACGGCGACAGAGCAACAAGGGCCGCCACAAGTTAACTCCACCATGGGAAGGCCCCTTCATCATAGCAGAGGTGTTGAAGCCCGGAACCTACAAGCTCGCTAACAACAAAGGCGAAATCTTCACCAACGCATGGAACATCGAACAGCTACGTCGCTTCTATCCCTAGGGCGTCGATGCCTTCTTCATATATTTTCGTATACGGAATGCTTTCGATCACAAGCTCAATCTTCTTATACATATAAGAGGTAGCCTTGACTCTGCTCCCTCAGAGTCAAACCTCCCTCGAGGGCTACAAGGGGGGAACCCCCCGAAGTCCCCAAAAAACTCGTATGATTTTTTCAAAACTCAAGTCTATCCTCTCTACGCACCTCGATACGCTCTAAATACTTAGTCGAAAATGCCATGTGAATGCCCTAAAGGTCGAGGGCTGTCGAGCCAGGAGACCACCGACGCCCTAGGGCTACGGTACCTCCACTCACTCCCACATCGAAGGGCACAAACATGTGTCACACTAAGTTAAGAAACGTTATCAGACATATGAGAAAGGAAGGGACTAAACAATTTGCGAAGTTATATTTTACATTCAATAATGTTTCGAGGCCCCCTGGGCCTCGCAAACCAGAAAATTCCAAGATTTCTTACAAAGGCCTCTTTGCCCAGATTTGGCTCACAGGCCATCATCCTCAGGAGGCGGAAGGACCTCACGCTCGAAGAGGCTTGCAAGACGATCGCCAGGGTCCTGAGCAGCCTCGACCAACCCCATGAAGACGGCTTCGTTCTCCTCATCAGCCTTCGAAGGGTCGCTGACGAAGCCGTGGGAGACGACCTCCATGTCGTAGATGTAGCTGGAGCCGATGACCGCCATCGCCCGCTTCACGCCGACATGAAGGGTGCCCCGCACCTTCTCCTTAACCACGCGGCCGAGCTCGAATAGCCAGTTAAGGAGAGGGGCCCCATGGACGTCATCCGTGGCCGCTTTGGGACGAGGGACACCGAGGCTATCATAGACCATGTCGAGCATACCGCCGAGCTCGCCGGTCAGCTTCACCTCGGCCGTGTACGACTTCTGAAGCAGGCCGAGGTCGCGATGAGCCCGAGTCAGCTCCTCCTTCAAGGCTGGAAACAAACGGAGTTAGTAACGCTTAAGAAAAAACAAAGGCAAAAAACTCTTCAAGAAAAGAAGGAAGACTCACCAACGGCGTGGGACTTGAGCTTCGTGTGCGTATCTTGCAGAACGAGATACTCGTTTGTAAGCGTCTCACCAGCGCGGACCATCGACGCGTTCTCCTCCTTGAGCTTCTCGAGGGCCTCGCCTGCCGAAATGGCATTCCGCCTTTGCTCTTGCCAGGCTTCGAAAAGCCTGGCATTTTCAGAGGCCGAGGCCTCGAGCTCCTTCCGCACCGCTTCGAGGCCCGCGCCAGCCCTTGCCAGCTCGTTGCTAGCCTCGGACCTCGCCTTCTTGAGGGCCCTCTCCACTTCCTCCTTCGCCTTGGCCTCGGCCTCCTTGGCTTGGGCAGCCACCTCTCGGGCCAAGGCAGTTTCGGACTTCGCCTTCTCAAGCCCACTTCGAGCGGCAGCAGCCTCCTCCTTCGCCTTCGCGGCCTCGACCCGGGCAGCCTCGAGCGCTGCTTCTAGCTCGGGGATCTGGTTCCACTTATCCTTGGCGCCGTGGATAAGATAGGACTTGATGTTTGAGCGCTTTCTCAGATCCTAAGAGCAAGAAGAACAAAGGACATCATCAACAAAGAGAACACACCCCGAGTTCCATAACTTCGAAGAAGGATGCTTACCGCGAGGCACTGGTGAAGGTTGTCGCTGACGAGACCAAGCATTGCCTTCAGCGAGCTCTGAAGGCAAGAATGCTCCTCCTCGACGGCCCTCCAGCACTCGAGCTCCGCGAGGTCATCCACCTCCCACGAGGGAGCGTCGTGACTCGTGGGGTCTTGGACGCGGATGGGCTCCGAGCCCCATCCCGAAGTCTCCGCCTCGAAGCGCCGCTGTGCCGCCTCTGCTCCGGCACCCTCCGCGTCGACGGCGGCGCCTGCCGCAGGTCGTTGCTTGGGCACCGCGAGGGGAGACGGACCCTCCCACGGCACGATAGCCAGCAAGCCGGCCTGCGGCACCTCCCGCTCGACAAAAAGGTCCGTCGGGGCAGACACGGCGACGCTCGCCTCCTCGACCGAATCACCCACGGGGGCCCCGCCTGACGGGGCCGCTTTGGCACCCCCGGACTCGACGACCCCGACCTCGGTGGCGACAGGGGGGCGCGGCGTCCTTCTCCTTCCCTTTGTCGATGGAGGCCTCGCCCTCCTCGGCCTCGAGGACGATGGGCGCCGCCTCCGAAAACCCCAGCAGCGAGTCATCCGAGGGGCCCTCCGGCACGCTGCTGCCCGGCGCCTCGACGGCCATCCCGGCTCGGGGGCTCGATGCCGCAGCCGCTGCAGTCTCGGTGGCCGCTTCGCCGATAACAGAAGTAGCATCCCGGGCCAACGCCGCGCGTGCGGCCTTGACCCAAGCGATGACCCCCGCGTTCGAAATCGCCGGGGGAGTCGAGGCGGCGCTCGTGGCCAAAGGAACCGGGCCCGTAGCCGAAGCCGCCGCGACCGCCATCACCTCTGTCGCAGCCTCCGTCCGAAGGCGCTTGGCCAAAGCGGGCCCTGCCAGTGCCCGCTCGCGCTTGAGTCTGCAAGAAAGGAAAAATTAGATGCGTGGAATCGAGACGCGAAATATAAAGCTGCTCCAAGATTAAGAACTTACCCCACCAGGAACCTCCCCGGGGTTCGTGAGCCCCCCGTCGACGGCCGCCTCCCGGCGCCCGGAAGGCTTGAAGTTGCTGCCGGCGGCGTCACGCCGCGAGGCCCCGCAGCCCCTGGAGCGGAGGCCGCCACCGATGCGGCCAAAGCCAGCGCCACCGGCCCGACTCCAAGGGCCAGATGACTTTCACGGGATCCCTTCGTGGGCCCCCCAGAACCAGCGGCGCCCTACGTCGAAGGGGCACCAGCCGCGACCCTCCGGGTTGAGAGGTGCTCCTCTTCTCTGCTCCACTCCTCCCCCGACTCCTCAGAGGAGGACCCTTCGACGGGCCCCACCTCTCGTCTCTGCTTAGCCGAGTGCTGCTCGCCCACAGAGAGATCGAGGCTCTGCATCCGCCTCTTCTTGCTCTCCTCCTCCTTCGTCTTCTTTGCCGACGAGGCGCCGAGAAGCCCCATCGGACCAGCTCCGAAATCTTCCTTAACGGGGGGCAGCGACAACTCGTAGTCGAGCTCCCCCTACACGCAAAGCCCAAAAAAATGTAAGGTGAAAAGAAACAAAAAAGAGGGGCTCAACGAAGTAATACACTCACCAGTTCGGGGTAACCGGGATCCGGTCGCATCGGAAGACGGTTGACTTCCTGCGCCGTGAAGGGGCCTGACACCGTGCCTCGAACCCTCTTGGCGATGCTCTCCAGCGTAATATCCTCAGCAACCATCCGGCTCCCCTCGAGCTCTGCTCCAAAGAACATTTGGCTCATGCGGAGCGAGCGCCGCATCAGGGGGAGCACCCGACGATGGTGGAAGGCCGAGGCAACGACCCCGGTAGTCAACCCCTGCCCTCGAAGGGTCGCCAGGGCGTCGAGGAGGTCTTCGAGCCTTCCTTGATGGTCCCGTGTCGGGGCGCCCCAGTTGTGGGGACACGACTCGATGACGCGCCCCGTGTACTGAGGCAGCAGCCCCTTGTCGTTCTTGACGTAGAACCACTTCGAAGGCCAGGCACCGTGGCTCGAAGTCAGGCCGATAGGGATGAAGGTGTCGACCTTCCTCACGGTGAAGTTGCAGCACCCGGCCCGCACCAGCCTCCGCACCCCCGGCGACGCGCTCTTGGAGAAGTACTCCGCCCGAAAAAGATGAAGCCAGAGCTCCCAGTGCGCCTCCACCCCGAGGTAACCCTCGCAGACAGTGGTGAAGATGGCGACGTAGGAGATCGCGTTGGGGGAGAGATGTTGCAGCTCGATCCCGTAGTAGTGGGTGAGGGCGCGCATGAACCGCCTCGGCGGGGAACCGAAGCCCAGTCGGTGGAACTTGACGAAGATGACCACGTAGCCCTCCGGTGGGTTCGGCTCGAGGTCCCCCTTCGGTGGAATGAGCCATTCGGGCTTGGCCTTGTTGGTGATAGGGCGAAGGAGCCCCTCCGCCACCAACCCCTCCAGCTCCTTCCTCGTCACGTCGGAGGGGAGCCACGTCGCGGGCTGAAGAATCTCCGGCGGTGCCATGGCAAGGGCACGGAGCTCTTCGGTGGACGGACGACCCGGAAGATTTCCTATCTCCGCGGGAAAGGCAAAGCGCAAGGAGGCGAGCGCAAGGAAGGTAAGCGCAAGGAAGGTGAGCGCAAGGAAGGCAATCAAGCGCAGGAAGGCGAATGCGAAAACGGCAGGAAGGCAAGTGAAGAGAAATGGTGCGCGGAGTGCCTCCTTTTATTGGGGCAGAAGACCAACGGGCGGCCGTCGCTTGCCCGACCAGTAAGTCCCCGTATTAAATGCGCCCAAAGTACTCTCCTCTCGATTCCTGTGTGTCGACATCATGAGCGAGGCCACTGGGCGCCAATGATACCCTCGGGCCTGCGCGTTCACGCCGTTTCGCATTCACCCCTCGACTCCCATCGACCATGGACACGCGTCAAGCATCCACGAATCAGCCGTCATGTCGGCCCCACCACGACCACGCCGTTCCGACTCCCGTGACATTACGGCCGCGCCGCTTCGAATCTTTTCTTGAAAAATGAGACTAATATGACAATTGACAGTTGTCCTCCTCGAAATGCGCTTTGAGTACAGGAATCATCCACTACCGCGCCGCTCTGGCTTCTGCATAAAAAGGCACGCGTGATGGACAGGAGGAGTTATCCACAGACGGATCTTCCCACGACACGGGATATGGGCCCAGGCCCTCGAAATCTCCAGGGAGCGAAGGCTGGCCCTCGAAAAGGGTTCGACAGCCACCCTCGAGTACCGGAGTTAGGGGTGACCGAGGGGGGCCGACGCGAGTCCCTTGCTCGAGAACGAATTCTCAAGGCCCCTTCGGACACATTCAAGGCAAAACTAAGGGACCACGATAAAATCCCCTCGAGGGGAGGCATCGAGCCACCAGACCCGATCGAAAGGGTTTGGCATCCGCGGGACCCACTGTTTTGCTCGAATAAGAGCGTCTCAGGGCCACTAGTCAACCCCTATCGAATGGGGCACGAGCTCTTACTTGAATTTCCCGATAGTAGCTCACCTGAGACGTTGATGCTCGCCCGAGCATGGGTAGCACAACGATTCTCCCCCCTCTACCCGATCGAAAGGGTTCGTGAGGGTCAAATGAAAAGGTCGAGCTCGCATCTGACCGGCTTCGACGAAAGAAGCTAAGGAGCGGACTCGCAACCGGGTGACCTCGACGAAAGAGGACCCAACCGCCCGGGGGCTCGATCATTCGAGCACGCCTCGACCAAAACCGAAAATAAAAGACCTCGGGCGAGTATTCTACTCACCCGAGGCCTCGGGAGCTACACCCGAAGGGTGCGCTCGCGTGCACCCCTTGGAATACGACCAACACTCCGAGTCCATTTAACTGAGCCTTCGTGTAAGTATCAACACTTACACGAAGCCTCGGGGGCTACTGTCGGTTACCGAGAGAAGGGGTACCCTAAACCTCCCTTGTTTTCGGTTGAACCCCGAGTTTACCCTCAGATTAATCTCACGGGGACCCTCGAAAAAACACGTGCAAGACCAGACCATACATCCTCGACCCACCGGGGCCCACCGGTAAATACACACTGGGCCGACCCACAACAGAATACTTAACTTCTGCCACAACCCTCGACAAGTCACTGACGTCACCAACTGATGATCACTCGAGAGGGGGGACCCCGCGTCAAGTGTCGAGGACCCAGCGGGACGGACGCCTCGAGACAACAAGGGTCGAGCCCCCCCTCGATCCACCAACTCCGGGTGCGTCCGATAGCGCATTTGATGCAAAACTACCTAACCTCGTCCAATCGTATGGCTACAGTAGCCGCACAGTGGTCCGTACAGCGGTCGAATCCCGCTTTACCGCCCATACTGGAGACGTGCATCGGTCTGCACGGCACTGTTACACCGTACTCAGCACTGTTAGGCCGCTCGAGGCCCCCTTCGACGCGCTACGCGACAAACAACCCACATCGGATTCCCTAAGTTCAATCTTATCCGTTCAACCACTACGCTCGAGGCTACCCCTCGATTGGGCCTCGAGTATGTGTCGACGCCCTCCGGTCAACCCACATCGACCTCGAAAGCTGCGCCAACAACTCCCGATGCGACCCCAACAGGGACTCGCACGTCCTGTACAGGGGATCGCGTCTTTCGCCAGTCAGCAACCACGCCTCCGAAGGACGCCTGTCAACTCCGAGCCATGCTGCTACAGAACAAGCCATGCTCAGCGCACGTCTCTACAGTGGCCTCGAGTTGACCACCACGACCCGCGACGTCACCACTGCGTCATCGAACCAGGACACTTGTACCCCTATGCCTCCCCTTGGCCTATAAAAGGGGACGCCAGGATACACAACAGAGGGAGAGGCCCAATCGAACGAAGAACCGACTCCAGACAACGGTCTCACGAACAACCGAACACACGCCTAGGCAGACTCCTAGACTCTAAATAACTCTTTCGCTCTATACTCGACCCCCCCCCCCCCGTCCGAATTCTCTCCTTCGCTTGTATTCACCCCTGTACAAGCACTTAGGTGCGAGATAATACAAATATTCTCCCCCCGCTGGACGTAGGGCCTTCTTTGCCCGAACCAGGATAAACCGCTGTGTTCTTCTTGCATCACCATCCGAACGGGTTACGCACACATACGTTTACTCGTTGGCTTAGGACACCCCCGGGTTCCTAACGTCGACACCTAGAATATTACAACAGAATATGCTAACCGGAATATATCCTTTAACAGATTGCTTTACTACCATGGATATCCCTATGTTTGGCTTTCTGTTTGTAACATATTTGTCAATTTTTACTAACAGCTTGATGCACTCCTTGGAACATTCAACATCAAAGGCATAAGGGAGAGAGCACTCAAGCGTCAGCTTGACAAGCTCTATGATAAGGTGCGTAAGCTCTTTTTGTGTGTATGCTGTATTAATCGTTTCAACAACACCATGGATCAATGTAGGTCAGGGCTGATATTGACTAGCACAAGTCTTTTTGCATAATATTTTATCAGTATTGGCTTTTTCTAAGACCCTTTTTTTTTGCTGGACACAGATGCATTCATGGCACTGTGGTTTGCGATGCATAGTTTTAAAAGTAGTTTAGCTACAACGAAGTTATGAATTTTCTGACGCATTCTGGATCCTGAAAAATATTTGATATAGCTCTTAATAAGCATTGGTCAAGCATTGGTTCTCTCTTCAGTTGAACTAGTGTTCTGTGCATGTTTTCTATTTACCGTTAGCTTTCTGAATGTGTTTATCTTCTTTAGTTACAAATCGAACATGATCCAGACCTTTGTTTGGACTCCATGTTTCCCTGAAACTGTTGGCCAACTTTTTGCTACTTGGGTACACTTAGGTTTTAAGCTGTTATACACAACAATGCTGATCTGGTGAAAGTTTTGCTCTTAATCCTACAAATTAACTTGTCGTTTCTCCCCTTCTGCTGATGCAGTAATGCTCTGGAAAGTAGATCGAAGGACGTCCAACAGAAAATGTTGCTTCATGACGTGGAAGTGCGGCGTTCCAGTCGTCTACATGCTGCCCAACAGAAAGAGGATATGTCATTCCTCGAGTATGTCAACATATGGAAACAAAAATGAGCCAGTTTTTGCTACCATCGGTCTTTCCTTCGTGGCCTACTCTTTTGTGGTACAACTTCAACTTGATAGATGAGACATGAGAGATCTGGTCAATCAGAGCTTTTGGAAGAAGAGCCCAAGGTTCTCGATTTTTGAGTTAGTTTTTGGAAACATTTCTGCAGCTCAGATAGCTGCATGCCAATCCCAATTGGTGACGCTGTTACAGCTACATTTTTCTTTCCTTTCTTCTCAGAGATGTTAGCTGAGAGCTAAACATTGGTAGTCGCCATTCTCCATGATCAACTTTTTTTTTTTTGAAACGGTAGCTACAGTACATTTGATGAATTGATAGTTGGGCAAGTTCCATTTCATTCACACCCAACTTTATGTGTGATTCTCTTTGTTTGTGTGCAATGCTCTGCGTGATATATGGTTCGCCCTGCCTGCACATCACCGCTGGTATTATGCACAGCACAGTTGAACGCTGGAGTCTTAAACATGAGAAGTTCAGGGCTGCTCTTACCTGTGCAGGTACCAAGTTCGAGTGCCTACGCTCTACGGTGCATTTTTCTTTCCTAGATCCGGCGATAGTTATACTTGTAAGAGAACTGTATAGTTAGACTTCAACCAAATCTAAGTCGTCGACAGAAACAAGCGATATGCGCAGAGCACAAATAACTTACAAGAATTATTTACATTATTTCAGTTCTAGAATAAAACAAGGTGCCACAATTTACATTTCCAGATGCGTTTCAGCATCCATCCTTCAACCCTGACTAAATTCTGGTGAAAGGGCATCCATATTCGCCCAGCTCGCTAGAATTCTTCACATCCTGAACTGCCTACGGATCAATGGACAACTATAAATTGCTGTACAATGCCATATCTCCCACCCCACCCAGTGGAACAAGTAATTTACACTTCGACCCTGTATTTTATATTCACAAAAGGCGAACCATTCACGTCCGCATTCACACGAGCGCTTTGTACCACGGGCCGTGGACCTTCTCTGAGACCGTTGCCACCTTGATCAGCCCCTCGGCAGCCTTCAACACCCTGTCGACAACCTTGGCAGCGCCGATGCGGCGCAAAGCCACGCCCGCCAGCTTCTGGCCCTTGGGACCACTGCCACCTAAGACGATGCCACGGAAGGCGCAGTAGACCGCACGAGAGACCTTCTTGAAGACCACGTCATCAGGCTGGAGGCTCTTGAGGAACACCTGGGTGATCATCTGCATCCTGGCCTGAATCTTCTCCTCTGATGGTGAGCCAACTGAGGCTGATGCATTGACCATCACCTGCACAATCTCTTCGGTGCCGGCATAAGGTGAGCTGTCCAGTATATTTGTGAGAGCCTTGAAGAGTTCTGAGATAGCGTTTTCCAGTTCCAGAGGAGTGGCCTTCGAATTCTCGCTCATCAGAACTTGGCGCAGGACGAGCATGCTGCACAAATCATACAATTTGGATGGATCAATATGACGCATCAAAACAATTCAATCTTTCCAAAAGACTGAGGCCAAAGGATCAAACAATTTACCTTGTGGCGATCACGATCACCTGTTGGAATTGGCTCTGCGCGGCCCTCAGCCTCAACAGATTACTCTGAAAACTTTCAGGAGTTGACTGCAATTGCAAGCCCTCCATACCGCTAATAAGTTGCAACAGGCCAATCCTTATCAGCTTGTCAAGGTTCTCACCCTTGCACTCTGGTTGACTAGAGGTGTCTGCTACAGAAGATAGTTGCCCTACTGGAGCTCCATGACCAGCTCGGAGTACCGGAAGAGCCTGTCCTGCTGATGGCATTATTGAAAGACAGTCTGAATGTTCACTCCATTCTACTTCTGCAATGTTCTTTGATGTCAAAATCCATTGCAGAGTTCGGGGAAGAGAAGCTGATGCATTCTCAGGAGGTCCATAACGATCAGTGAAAGCCTTTTGCAGGTACTCCACCCCAGCATATTCTTTTATGATCTGTTGCATCATCTGGATACGTGCTTTACTCACTTCTGCTTGCAGTTCCTGTTTTACAAAGGATAGTGTTAGAATTGCCATGTATATATACAAAGTGAAATCAACTCTATGAATATTCATTCCGATAAGAAAGTTTAGGAATAATTAATATGCAAGTATCTACAAGAAACATACCCTTATTTCTTCCAGGATGAAACGCAGGCCCTTGATAACAGAAATGGCAAATGAGTTGATGCCATTGTCATTAACTTCAGAATTGGTAGACAACTCACTCAATAATTTATCATGATTTTTCTTCATCTCATCCTCCTTTGCAGCAGCAGAGAGCTTGCGAACCATATCCAGAGAATAATGCAAAATCTGCCCCAAGTATTGTGCATCCTGGGAACCTGACCCAAGTACCTGAGACAGAATTTCAAGGTCAATGTTCTCAAGAATTTTGTCCTTCCATTCTTTTGGAGCCAGGTCATGCAACGAATCCCTCACTTCCTTGACTAGGTTGATCAATTGACTATAATCAGGTCTTTCTCCTTTCATGGAGTTGGTGACCATATCCCAGAAAGCTTTCTCCATGGTTTCTCTCACTTTCTGCTGGAACTCCTCAGCAGTACTAGCATTATCAGACCTGCCAGCAAAAGCACTGGCATCCTCATGAAGTATCTCATTGACCATTTGTTCATTCTCTGTTGGCTGCTTTGCTGGTGATGAACCGACTGATGATGAAGAACCACCAAATAGAGAACGTACAACAGAGCTTGTTCCAACAGCATTTGTACTGGAACTTCCATTAACCTCAGAAAGTGGGACCTTCCCAGATGAATTAATGCTCAAAGGGGTAGATACATTTGCAACAGGTGCTGCCAGTGGACTCCCATTCTCCTTCGCTTCAAAGAACTTTGATCTCGTATCCGAAAGAGCAGACTTCATCCTCTCAAGGCCAGCATCGCCACTCAGGTGCTGAACCTTCTCACGTAAAAGCTTTTGATCATCAGTAACCTGTTTCTGAATTGCCTTCATGTCATGAGTAAGATTGTTTGGCGAGTGCCCATCTGCAGTTAGCTTGCATGTTTGCATCATTGACAGCTCAAGCTTGCATGCAGCCCTGACAAGATCTTCCTCCAATAATCTTGCATCTTTTACCTTCCACACCACAAAGCGGTAAAGATATGTACACCAAGCCTTGTCAAAATTAGCCAACTGAATTCTGAACTTCCTCTGGCCAGTAACATCTGATGACTGCCCTGGCCCATCAAGTATTGTCTTAATCAACAGCTCGAACTCCTTGATAAAGTTTGCGGCTGACTCCATAAGCTGTTTCTCCCGCTCACCTTGCCCACTTAAAACAGCACTAGGATGAGCCAGTATCATGTAAGCGCAGAGCACGACCCTCAGTGAGTACCTGGGCAACCTGGTGCTTGCTTCAGAACTTTTAGCTGATCTTTTTACCCCTGCCCGAGTTTTTCCTTCTCTGCTAAGAGGAACCTTCCTCCTTGGGGGAGAACCAAGGCGTTTCAGTAGATGATCAACATTTTCTACTGATGAAGATACTACTGACTGAGAAATGACAAGGCGTTTCTCCAATCGGTCAAGTAATGCCTTTGTGCTCTGAAGAACTATAGGAGATTCCATTGACATGGCTAATTTTTCAAACGGCATACTTTTCACAGACTTCTCATTAATCCCCAAGGCATCATAAGCTTGAACCAAAGCAAATGTTGTCTTCTTGGACTTCACAAATATTCTCCAGTATCTAAGATACCAACAAAATGATAAAAAAACATATGATTAACTCCACTCATCAGACGAGAACAAGAAAAAAAAACAAAATATGCACTTGCTGAGAGCCATATTAGTACCTTGTTAGTTTTCTTGAGAGGGCATCTGCATGCTTTATGTAATCAGTGTGGGTTGAACCACGAGGACTTCCTCTCTGCTTCAAATACTCAGCCCTCTGCCTCTTTGCCTGTTTCAATAAGATAATCTGTGAATGTTAGAAACAGAACACAAGGGGAAAAAAAGTTTAACATGAACTCAACACATCTATAAGAGTTGAGAATACATACCCTTTGAAGTTTGTTATCCAGCTGTTCTTTCAGTTTTCTCCTCTCCAATTCCCTTCGGCTGCATACAGTCATGGCAGCTTTTTGGATGCGCAAAAGCCTAGCTTGAGCCTTTGTCTTTTCAGCTTCGAGCAACCTCAGTCGCTTCTTCTCAGCAGCAGCGCGCTTTTGTGAAATTGCAGACCGCACCTGTTCCATGTATTTGCTCTCTGATGTTGCCTTCTGCACCAGGGACCTCGCTATCCTCTCCTTCAGTGCAGCCCGCTTCTGCATATCAGCATGCAGAAGGCGCATGCGGTTCTCCTCTGCCTGTCGGACACGAGACTCAACTTTGGTCTCGAGTTCTTCCCTTTCCTTCTCAAACCGCATTTCCACATCATTCTTAGCAGCTTGTCGGAGTTCATCCAACTTGGCCAGACGGTTCTGTGCCTTCGCCAAGAGGCTTAACCTTTTCTGCTCGGCAGCCAGAAGTTTCGCTTCAAGGTGCTGCCCGTGGTCTTCCTCTTGAGAGGACCACGATGGGCTCCGTGGCTTCTTCCTTGCTTTGCAGGCCAACCATTCATGGAATTGCTGGGGGGGGGGAACATTTGGACATATTAGTATAAGTTATGCTATACAGCAGCCAGTCCGATTCAACTTCACATAGTTGTTTCCTATGACACTTCACTACCAAAATGAATTGCACAAACAGGAAACACTGAGAACTCTCGAGAAACATAGTACTAAGACAAACCCATTCAGAATTGTGGCAAGCCAGAATTTCCCTAACCACCCAGTTGTTGAACAGTCTAGAGTAAATTTAACTGGACAGAACCTACCAAGCACAATTCACATCAATCAACCAACAAAAGTTCCAACCATGTTTCTGGTCACCAAATTTTGCAGAGGTAGTACATGTTTAGCAAGTTACTTCTAAGCCAACCCAAGTGGTCGGTGGTAACCAAACTACCAAATTACCATTTTTTTTATTACCACAATAACAATTAATAGCTGCTAGTATCTCGATTTACTTCTGATTTGTTAAGAAAAAGGAATTTTTTATAAACATGTAACTTGGCATATCTCGATACAGGAAACTAGTAAAATATAATTTTAACAGCCGTGGATTACGTTTCCTAGGAACTGCGGATACAGCCAAAAGCTAATATCTAATAACACTATAAAAAAAAGAATCAAAAGACGATGCAGGAAACCGATAGAACCGAGACCCAGGCCTTGTTCAGATTGCCTTCAAATTCTAAGTTTTTTCACTCTCTCTTCGTCACATCAATTTTTAGACTCATAAGCATTAAATAATATAGGTAAAAAAATAACTAATTACAGAGTTTAGTTTAAAATGATAAGATAAATCTTTTAAGCCTAGTTGATTCACGATTGGACAATATTTATCAAATATGACGAAAGAGTTAATATTTATCAGGTTGAAATTTTTTGCAATCTAAACAAGGCCCTGCATGGGGACAAAAGAGACGCATTAAGCTGGAGCACGCTAAATCCCGAGGTGAGGAAGAACCGAGGCAAGGACGCACAAAGTAAAATTTGAGGCACACAAGCGTGAATCCGACTCGAGCTCACGACTACCTACCGCGAAAAGAAATCCGGCAAAGAATGTTACTTCAACTTCCCCGACGAATCCCAACCACCGAAAATAAGCTACAAAAGGTCACACAAAAACCTTCCACACACACTCCACCTCTCAATCCCTCCTCGTTCCTACATCCTTGCTTGCCAGCAAAATCGCACCGAGACAAGAGCAGAGCAGGTTCTTTTTTGCAATAACAAGAAACTCCAATTCGGAATTAATCGCCTCTGAAATGTGGGGTGTGGGTGGGGATGCAGCTTCAGAAACAGGCGGGCAACAACTACCCTGGCGGCCTGGCCTCGCCTCTCAACTCACCAGTAAAATAAAAAGCGATCAAGTACTGTCGTGACAGCGCTGAATCACTTCGTCTTCACAGTTCACGCCGCAGCCACGCAACCCAACCCAACCCCAACTATTTTAGCGAGAACGAGAAGCAACGCGAACCAAATTAGCCACGGAAACAAGGGGAAAAAAAAATGAGGAGCACGAAAGGGACACGTACCTGCCTCCGTAGCTCGGCCTCCCTGAGCCTGGCCTCGATCTCCTCCACGCTGGCCGGCGCCCCGGCGCCGCGCGCGCCCTCCTCCAGCCTCCTCCTAATCCGCCGCGGCGGCGCCCTCGCCGCCGCCCCCTCCTCCGCCGGTATCTCCATGGCCACCGGCTCCCGCGCCCCCATCATCATCGATCAATCAAACCCGCCGATCAACCCAACTCGCCGGCGGAGAGCCGGAGAGAGAGAGAGCAAGCAGGTTCCTCGCCGCCCTTGGCTTTCCTCCGCTGGCACCGACTACCGCTGCTGCGGCGCGCTACTTTACGCTTCCTCTCTCTCTTCTCCTTCCTTCCTTCCCGTTGCTAGTCAGTTTGTTCCGTTAATGGATGATGATCGCGCACCGGCACCGCTCCTCCATTGATATAGGGGGCGAGCTCGCGTGGGAAGCGGTTCGGGAATCTTGAAGGGCGATCGGACGGCGGAGGCGAGTCGGAGACGGACGAGGGCGTTTTGGGGATTTGGGCGGGGTCACGGCGTTAGCCGCTTCCAGACGGTTCGGCAGTTGGGCCCAGCGGGCCGGGGGCTTTCTTTCGTCTCGGCCTGTGGGTTTGACCAAACTGCCCCTCCTCCCGTGCCTTTCTAAGTTCGACTCAGTGTGTCCGGGGTTGTTCGCTTCCTGATTTCTGTTTTTTCTTTTGTGACTTGCGAGGAACATGCGGCTGATTGATTCCCTATCCGGTTACAGGTTAACGTAGTAGTGCTGCACGAGGAATTCATTTAGGACTGCAGATTTAGATTTGAATTGAATTAAGTTAATTTTTAAGTTTGACTAAATTTATAGAACTACTAAACTTAATTTGTTGAGTCTTGTGGTTGAGCCTTTATATCTAAGTTTATGTCCTTGACTGCTAGATATCTTAAAAATATATTTCATGGATAAAGTACTATATTTATAAAGATATCTTAAATGTTATAACATGAAAATTACAAGTTGTTTATATATTAGGATAGAAGAGTAGGATAGCCACTGTTTCTTTTTATGATACAATAAAATTTATTGTGTTTATAAGGAATACGGTATAAAATAAATAAATAAATATTTAAAGTGTAATTTGGAAGATATATAATATCAAATTGTGTCTTATTATAAAAGGGAAATTGAGGGGGGTAAAATATAGTCTCTTAGTGTTCTCTCTAGCTAGCAAGATGGTAATGATAATACAGATACTTGATCCCTGGAGGAACATTTTTTTTATTTCAAGAAATGGTATAAAGTCTTTATCGGGATGCGCACATGCACACGACGAAAAACAGAGTGCCATGGAGGTACTGTATAGGACAGGGAGACAATGAGGTAGAGGAAGGAAGAGCTCCAATTTTGGTCCAGGACAATGACACTCCTGTACTACGAGATGCCTAGATTGCCTAACTATATTCTGGTATGGTACTACACGTATAATGCATGAAATGATCATTCTTCTCGGTCCAGC
>CM041642.1:24434130-24480809 GCA_023333625.1 Bothriochloa decipiens
GGTACTACACGTATAATGCATGAAATGATCATTCTTCTCGGTCCAGCGAGCCAGCTGGTACACCTATATTTTTCTGTTACCGGAAGACTTGTGTGCTTTTGACTTGACGATGTATGTATGCTCTCCTAACAATCTTAGTACTCGCTTAAAGTTGCTACCTTTTTCGTCTATACAAGCAACATCACATGTTGCTGCTGTGACCATTTCTTTGTCATAAGTAAGCAACAGTAATCGTCCTAGCCGAAGACAGCGTCCCTGTGAGCAACCAAACAAAATCAGCTAGCACGAATGAAAGGGCGGCCGTGTCCCGGTGAGCGATGAATCTCGCCCAGAATCTTGGCTGATGGGGGCTTGTCTCGACCCCATGTCCATGTGCGGCTATCCAACTCGGACACGTCACTTCCCCGTCACCCTTTTTCCCCGCGTGGCGGCGGGAGCAGGTATTCAATCGCGCCGGTCCCCTGGCTCTGGCTTTGCGCTTTCACTGACATTATGGGACTAGAGGCGAGGCGTCCCCACATGGCAGCCGTGCACGTCTCGCCCGTCGCCGGTGGCGTCGGGGCTGCGATGACGCGTGTACGCGCAGTAGGACGCCTCCTATTGTCCTCGGGAAGGAAACGTGGCAGGGACCGCACCGCACGGGGAGGAGAGCTAGGAGTACGCCCAGTTGCCTTGGCGGAATTACGGAGGTGCCCTCGCGAGCCTCTGACGGCCCGACCCCACCTCACGCTGCACGTGTGGACATGGTCGTCCCTTCTTCGGACAGCGTGCGTGCATGCGTGTTGCGTGGCTGCCGGGAACAGAGACAGTTGAGGGCTACTAGGGCCACGGTTGATACGTGGGTCACCTGCCATGTTCGAGTGTGGTAGTAACGGTATGATCCATGTCTGAATGCGAGCAGCTGAAGCAATGGCCTGTCGAGACGTGGCTTCTGCTAGCGCAAGAAGGGGGAGTGTAACGTTTGCAGTTGGAAACGGACTGTCAAGTGTTGGTTAATGATCTATGGGAGAATCGTTCCCGTCAACGTTTCAAGATTGGGGCTCTACTCATACAGACGGAGTAGTTTTGGGAGCCTGTCTCTAGAAACATGTAATGCCTCCAAAGTTGATCAATTTTTTTTTTAGTGAAGTCCACCGAACTAAACTAAAAGTAGGCTACATCCTGCTTTTTAGTTAAAAAATAGACTACACCTCGTTTTTTAATTAAGAGGATGCATGGCTCGAACATGGATCTCCCACTTGACACGACGGCATCTGCTTTAATGGCGTACTTATTTCACTGTATCAAAAAGGTTACGAGGCTGTTCTCCCCACTTGGGTACGGCGGTGTTCATCGCAGTGCGCCTGAAAGGTTGATTTGCAATGTTGCTCACAGTTGATTTGGTAAGTGTAGCCATCGATCGCTGAAACCGATATAAAAGCTAGACGAAGTGGAGCGATGAAACCGACACGCAGCTCGCCGCCGGATGGGCACACGAAAGCAGCATCCATAGTATAAATATGAGTGCAAAAATCATACACGGCGCCTGTACGTGTATGGGACTGTTTCTTCGAGGTTCGGATTCGTCCTTGATACTCTTGCTGCAGCATTTGGTGGAGCCGGACTGGGTCAGCAGTAATGGACTATTTTGCCGTAATTAATAAATACTAATGCTTGATTACTGAACACGCGACGTCGGCGATTGACGGGTTGATTGATCAGTAGGAGAAGCAACCGTGTGTTGAATCTGATGCGTGGGTTTCAGAATCCAGAAAACTGAAGCCTCGGGAGCCAGAGCCAGATACTACTAATCCCGGAGGCCGCAGCCGCACGTTCCGCGAGCGCCGAGCTCCCGGCGTCCGGCGCACAGGAAATGGTTCAACCCAATCCACACACGGCTCACCTCTGGTAGCTAGGGGATGAGAGGGTGGATGACGCATCAGATACTTGGGGACCCGGACGAGGGAGAGGAGAGATGCCCCTTCCTGCACGGTCGTTGGACCCCGGCATTGTATGGGTCCGGCAGCTCCAGACTCCAACATGGGTCAGCAGGGCCACTCTGTTGCCAATGCACCATTCCAGTAGTGACCGCTGCTTGCTTCGCTCGCTTTGAAACCCAGACGAGCAGTTGTTGCAGGTCCAGCACGGTGCTTGGCGCATCGGGAACCATAAAATCAGTGTTGTGTTATCGCTGCTTGCATTGTGGTGGTGCCAGTGCCTGCCATGCAATGAAACCCACTCAAAGTACGGGTGGGTACTTACTGTAAACACCAAAAGACGAAACTGGTTAAACACGAGTACTTGCACTGCCACTGTTCTGTCTTTTATGTTACTCCCTCCGTTCCAATCTGTAGTTCATATTTATTTTTTTAGTTCATATATTTTATTATATATTTTAATATATTATTTATCTAGATATATAATAAAATATATAAGTCAAAAAAATTAAAGTAAACTATAATTTAGAATACAAGAGGAAGATGAATATGATTCATGGATCGAGAGAGAGGACATAGGAGAGGGCCATGTCATGCTCACGCCCATCCCTCTCCGAGGACAGACCCGACTAGCCATAGAGGACAAGACATAACACAGGCAGCGGCGTGATGAGCCGGAGCCCGCACGCGCGCATCATGGCCGACCGCGTCGACGCTGCCCGACTGCCCGTAGCATTCATTCACCCACGGTCACACTCCGCTCTCCAGCAGGCAGGGCCCCGACGGTCGACGGCGACGGAGAACTAATCCCCCTGCCCCGTGGACCTCGCAAGTCGCAACGCAACCAGAAAAACCGCCAACTAATGATGATACTGGTGGTAGGAGTACTTGACGCTGGGTTCCTTGGTGCTCGTGCTGTCGTGCAGCACGTAGTACGCCTCGCTGCCTGACCCGACTGACGCACGACAGATTCTCCGGCCGGCCGGTCCATGGAGACAGATATATACTACTCGTATATCGACATCTATTTACCGATCAATCGCCAACACATCCCGGCTGCCGTGTGTCATGGATGATTCCTTCTCCTGATTAATAACATCGTAACATCACCTCACGAATCAATCAAACATTAGAAGAAGAAAGCAAGGATCGAGGGACGGAGCCTCGGGATGATGACGATGATGATGATGATGGGTTCATTGATTTAAAGCCAACAATGGGACATGTCGACCATGGATGTTTGGGTCCAGCAAAGGCACCTCCTTTCAGTTTGGAGAAAGAAAACCCAACTTGTTGCCTCCCTTGCTCGCGTCATCCGTCATCCGGCCTCTTGCGTCCACGGTTCCGTCTCCTGGCCATGGGGGTCCTCAGTCCTCACCCAGCAGAGCACGTCAGGTCAGCCTCTCTAATCCGCAGCCAACGCTTTGAGACCCCTTGATGTCAGCCTCACGGATGCGGCCGTGACGCGCGAGAAAACGAGAAATCGATACCCGTTCGTTCAGTTCCGGTTTTCTCCTTGTTGTCTTCCATCAGGCTATTCGACTGATGATGGCTTCTTTCGGCATTTTGCTTTCTTTTTGGGCATCGAGTGTGGTCATCGATGAAATGAGTGTCATTGTCAGTTTAGCACTTGCCGCACTGCACGCCATGCCCCAGTTCATCGGTAGTGTGTGGCAGCTGCGGTTCTATCTATCCTATCCTTTGATTTCTAGGCGGCCTAAAAAGCTCCCTGCCATTTATTCGTTACTAAAACCAGATTCATTCATAGTATATAATATATAGGTACCAGATTTATAGAACGAATGAATAAATATTCCATGTGGACCACTATCCATGAATGAATAAATAAAAAGGATATCAATCGTACTGCATCTTTTCTCGTCGGTGGGCGGCAACTGTCCTACCGAAGGGAAGCAATTTTCGTGGCATAAGAGCAACTCCAGTATAACCACTACTTGAACTCTCATAATTAAATATGAGACCTTAGGTTAAAAATTTAGCTCCAATAGAGTCCCTACTATATACCCTATTTTTATTGGTCCAATAAAAACCACCCCACGCCAACAAATTTGCTGGCCCCACAGCTCGGACCCCATCCGCGCAGAGCGGCCCTTTCCTCCCCGCGTCGTACGGATGCGCCGCCGCTTGCCTCCCTCCATCGCCATTCTCCACCGCTAGGCCTCCAGCGAGCGCTGGCCCCCGACGCGGGCGAGCCCGCTGCCCCACCTGGCTCCGGCGAGCACCTGGCCCTGCCCCGCGTCGGCCGCCGGCGCTCTTCCTCGCCGCGCGGGCGCACTGCTGTGATGGCTGCCGGTGCTCTGCTCCACAACCAGGGCGTCCGCCGCCCCTTGCTCTGCCACGCGACCGCCTCCTCCTCCCTCTCTGCTCACTCTTCGAAGCCGGGCCACCGTCGTCGGTCCAAGATAGGCCGCACGCTCCATGACCAGCGCATCCATGGAGGTGGGCTCAGTTCCCTCTCAGATCCGCGGAGTACACAGGGCCAACGAGCTCGCAAGCCAGCGGGTGCCGGTGAGCACATTCGCCCCTGCCGGCGGGCGCGGGCAACCACAGACGGCGTGAACCCGGCTTCAATGGCGGTCGCATCTCCGAGATGGACGCCGCGGCGCCCTCCGGCGGACCCTCCCTTTCCTCGGGCAAAGACCACAGCTGCGCAAGGCCAGCGCAGACCCTCCCCTCCCTCCGACATCGACGGGAGCGGGCCCTGGCGGCGCCCTCCGCCTCCGTGATCGGGACGCCAGCCATCAGCGGTTCGTGCTCTGCGTCCTGGCCTCTGTGTGCGTAGAGCATGTGGGGAAGAAAGACTTGAGTCGACGATGAGTGGGTCCTATATGTCATTGACTGCAGATTTGGTTCAAGATTCAGTATGAGACTCCCCCCATACATTTGCTTTGCGTGTGGTAAGATGGGCGTAACAACCCGAAAATCCGAGCTATAAATTTTTTTTTGATAAAACCCTGAGTGATGTGGTGCAACATGTCATCATCTACCCCTTAACCTTGCATTAACCCCATCATGTCATGCATAGCATTCATGTGTTTTTAATTAACTAATGTCTCATGTAAATGCTTCATGTTTCATATGATATATTTCAATGTTGCCAAAGCTTTGTTTCAATATTTTAATAGTTCATGCATCATGTTGTATTACAAGAGTGATTTGGATTTTATTTGGTTTATGTGTTGAAAAATAAAAATGACAAATATAATATTTATTTTGACAAATAAATATTAAGGGAATAATACCCTAACATTATTTGGGCCATGCATGCTCACTATTTTGTTGCTCATAATTCACACATCATATGTATATATATATGTATATATAAATATATTTGAAAATAGAAAAATAAAAGAAAAAGAAAAGGAATAAGGAAAAAGCCTTCGGGTCGGCCAACCAGCCCAGCCTAGCTAGCCGACCGCCGGCCCGGCTGTTCTCCCGTGCGTTCGCCCGCTCGCACGCGCGCTGCATCGGCCCAGCAAGGCGGCCCAGCAAGCGCCGCGCCACGCCTTCGCCCGCCGCTGCCGTTGACGGGCGGGACCAGCTGTGGACCCCGCCTGTCATAAGCGCCGCTGAAGTCACCCGACCGGCCGCTCGTGCTGACGTCGCCGTTGCCAGGCGCTGTTCCCCCGTGTCGCCTTGAAGCAATCTGCCTCGGCCGCTCGATTCGCATCGCCCACTTGCCCGCCTGCCACCTGGCCCGACAACCCCTGCACAAAGCACCCATGGCCGCGGGGATTTTCCCCTCCCGCGCGCGTGCACATGAGTTGCCGCCGCAGTGGAGCGCTGCCGCTGTAAAGCTTAGGCTCGCCCAGCCCTACCTAGCCCTCTCTCGTTGCTCCATGAACCCAGACCGAGCACCCCACCGGTGACCTGGACCCCTCCTTGGCTGCTTGATCAAGCCGGAGCCGTGATCGGCCGTCCGCCGGCCACCTACCTCCGCCTCTGCCCTATATAAGCAAGGGGCCAGAGCTCTAGGGTTCCCAGGCCGCCGCCACCACTCTGGTGGAGCTCAATTTCATCTCGAGCCGCTCAATTTGGAGAAGGAGGGGAGGTAGGAGAAGAAGGAGGCGAGGAAGAGAAAGCTGTGCGTCGCCGGAGTTGGAGAAGAAGAGGAGCTCCGCCGTGCTGCTGCGCCAGGAGCAAGAAGGGGAGGCCGTACCGCAAGCCGGAGCCACAAGAACGCCGGAGCTTGGACTTGAACCGCGCCTCCATCCTCGTCAACCGTAGGTGAGCACCGCCGCCATCACCCTCTTCTACCCCGACCTTGCTGCCGGTCATGGCGCTCCGCCTTGGGAGCGCGTAGGCCGAGGCCTCTGCCGGCCATCTTGGACACCCGCACGCACACACACGGTGTAGCCCAGCCCTTGGACCACGGCATCGGGAGGATGCCGGACCGGAGCGCCGCCTTGCCAACCACTGCGCGCAGAGCGCCGCCGCGGCGAAGTCACCCAGCCATCTCGTCGTCGAGCTTCGCCCTCTATCAACCTCGGATCCGTACTCGCCTTGATGAGACGGACTCCATGCGCCCCTTGGCACTGCAATTGCCCCACGGAGCACCGTTCCTGAGCCACCTTGCCATCGCCGCATCTCCGCCATGCCGCTCCAGAGCGCCGCCGTTTTCGTCGTTTCCCGCCAACTCCGACCACCGCAGGGATCAAAAAGAGGCCGAAGAGCTCCGCCGTGACATGCTGCATCGATTGGACAAGGAGGAGGAGGCCGTGGACCCTTCCTGAGAGCCATAGCCGTGCACCGTGGACATGCCGGAGTTCCGCCGCCGTGCACCGTGGACATGCCGGAGTTCCGCCGTGGGAGTTGCTGCCCGTGCGAACTCCGCCGTGGCTTTTGGTCACCGCTGGCGCCTCGGGCAGATGCTCCGTGACTCCAATCACGCATCTACGCCGCCAGTTGGAGCTGGAGTGACTCGGTGTGAAGTGTACACCGAGCGCCATCGCCGTCGAGCCGCCGTCCGCCGTGGAGCTTGTCACCGGAAGCAAAGCTGCCGCCTTGAAGCCCATCAACGTGACCGTTGTGAAGTCCCGAAGCCGATGGGCGGGTTAATGGCGCCGGAGATCCACTGTGGCACCAGGAATCGAGGGTTTCCCCGTCGTCGATCGCCGAGGAGGAACCCCGCGCTCGAGCCAGTTTCGTCCGAGATGGACCCTGTGCTCGAGCCGATCTCGTCCGAGACGGATCACACGCTCGAGCAGACCCTCGAGTTCGACACATCGATATGCCGACCCTCGAGTTCAACACATCGATACGCCGACCCTCGAATTCGACACTTCGACACACCAACCCTCAAGATCGACACTTCGGTACGCCGACCCTTGAGTTCGACACATCGATACGCCGACCCTCGAGTTTGACCCTTCGACACACCGACCCTCGAGTTCGACCTCTCTACACACCGACCTCGACCGAGACAGACCACGCCCTCGAACCGACCCTCGAGCTCGACCCCTCGATACACCGGCCCTGTTCGAGACAGACCACGCTCTCGAGCCGACCTTCGATATCGACCCCTCGACACGCCGTGGAAAAAGAAACAGAGGAGGGGATCGCTTCGGCAGGAAAATGATGGACGTGGTGATCTTAGACTGGGTACTTGCCAGTGGATCCCGAGCCACCCTGTTCGGCCTGATAAATACCTAGCCTTTTATCCTTTATAGGATACATGAAAATCTCTAAAAAATCATAACTAATTCATACGAGCTCCAAAAAATGCGATCCACATATCCAAATTTTCTATAAATCGAGCCATATCTATCTAGGCTATGTTTGAGTGCATTTGGATCTACCATTTTTCATTTGTTCTTGGTGCTAATCTATAGGGGTCGCTCCCGCGACCATTAATTCTCGTTACAGGCTCGAGCGAGGACAAGTCTGACGACAGTGATTACCAGGAGAAGTCCGACAGCTACGTCAATGAAGGTGCCACACCTCATCCAACCTCGTAGATCCCATTACGCATGGAAAATGTAGTCTGGCTAGTGCTTTAAATTCCTGCTGCTATAATGCATTGCCTGTGTTAGGATTGCATGACAGATTATTACTTGATGAGCCCTACCTTGTTGTAAACTTTCACCTGCTTACCCGCTGTTATGATAGCCACTTGCTTATCTGCTATATTTATATATATACTTTACTCTCTTACATTTTGATACGACGTGATGAACCCTGGGAAGGCCTGGAGGGTGCCAGGCTTGATGTGTGAGTTGATGGATCAGATGGGCATGTGAGCTGATGATGCTGTATCTGGGTTTGGGGTGGAACTTACGGTAGGGAGTAGGGTAAGGGTTGAGTCGATCGAACCGGGATCTACGACGAGCTTTTGGAGCAAGTCTTGCTGGGGGATGGATCTGGACATTCCCATGAGAGGAGCCTGTGGCGGGCTAACTGAGATGAGATGGTGGTCTTTGGGTGTGATCCTCTGAGAGGTGGAGCTCGGGATGAAGGTGCCGTGGTAGCACGTTAAAGACAAACCCTGATGAAGATATCCCGGTTTGGTCAAACTTAGGAACTATTGCGCTGGTATCCGGACCTTAGGAATCTCTTGCTTTCCACTCGCTCTCCATGGGGGGAGACGGCCGAACCGCTGGATAGATCGATGCCAGTACTGCTAGGCGAGTTGTGATAGGAAGGTATATGCATGGGATGGAGCTAACACCCTACCGAGACGATCATGGCACCCCCTTCGGGAGTGGGTACATGGCATGGCATCCTCTACGGGAGCGGATACATGCTCTCTTCACAGTTCCAGCAATCCATAGCTGGATGGTAGAGTGACATCGTTCTATGGCAGTAGGCGCCCGGAATCTGCCTAGGTGGTGATCAACACCAATGATGGTTATCTAGTGGATTAGTGAAACCTCTGCAGAGTGTATGGTTGATCGATCGATACATATGCCAATTCTTTGGCTATGGACCTTTCCTATGTTCGCATGCACCGGACTAGAGAGTGGAGTGTTCTACCTTCCCCCTGAGTGTGTTTTCCGGTCGTGAGCCAGTTGAGGGCTGCGGGCCGCTGAGACAAGTCGAGAGGGAGTTGGCTTGTCGACTTGAGTCTGAGATGGTGTTGGAGGAGTTGGGATGGTGCTGTAGAGATGGATGGTGATGGATATGAGGGATGAGAATGTGTTTAAAACTTATTTACTATGTTGTTATTTATATACCTGATAAAGCATAGGAAACCCCAGCCTTATAGGTTCCTTTTCGATATATCCTTGTTTTGCATCCACTTCCATAAAGCAATACATAGGGTGGGAGTGTGGCCAGTACAAATAGTACTGAAAATTTGGTTTCAGGTTCAAGGAGTGAGTACTCATCTGGGGAGTACAGCGATTGAGGGTTTCGTGCCTACGCTCAAGTTGGATCGAAGATGATAGCTTTCGCACCTCAAGCTTTTATTGTTATGCTGCATGAACTCTGATTCCGCCAAGTGGCGATGTAATAAGTTATTGTAGACATCTCTATTGCACTCTTTTGTTCGATGTATGGATTATGGTAATCAACTGTTATCGGGTAATGTGATTTAAATGGTCATATTACACTTCGGCTCTGTGGATTTTCCTTCGCGAAAATCAAGGTCGTTTCAGTTGGTATCAGGAGCCATACTTGACCCTAGGACGAAACCCTAGAAATGGACGTTAGTACAGGATAAACCAGCTTTTCTTTCGGTTATATACCGATCCTGCATTTCTTCTTATGCAAGGCTTCTCTATTGTTACTGACTTGCTGACCCTTTCCCCTTTGAACGTGCAGATGACAAGCTTTGGACCCCCGCTTGGACCATTGAGCAGCATGCCCAAGGATGAATTCACCTACGAGGGACAAGAGTTCCCAGGCTTTTCGTACACCCTACGCCGTGTTCTGGGAGTACTCAGAGTGCCTATCGAGGAGATCAAGTACACCTGCACTGGAGCACCTGACCTAGAGGGAGGAATCAAGGGTTACGTGGTCACTCACCTAGAAATACCTGCAAGTCATACCCTATCTTCAGTACCAGCTCTCCTAGAGATGACAGTCGAGGACTTAATCGAGGAAGGAATCCAGTCTGTGTCACTCAAGGCTCTGCGTGAAGTGATGAAGACCGCTTACGAGCACCTTCGCAACACAGAGTTTCGTCTTCTTCCTCAGGCCCTGAACTCTCTCCTCACACCAGAGCAGCAGGATGACCAGGTCAGGCCGGTTATCCTAGCTGAGACTAGTCTTTGCAGCCGTGCCTCCGCCGCTCACCTCTTCGAGCAAAACCGCTACATAGAGCACTTGGAGAAGAAGAGATGTCTCGACCGCAACACTCTGATGGAGTACCAGGAGTTCTGCAAGAAGGAAGCTGAGGAGAAAGAAGGACTCGAGGCTACCGTCGCCCAGCTGAAGGACAAGCTCGCACGTCAGGCAAGGGCTCACAAAGCCGAGGTCGCTGACCTGCACGACAAGGTTGAGGACATTGGGCTACGGAACTACTACCTCGATGCAAGAGTTCTCCAGTTGAAAGGAGAGAATATGGACAAGGACAAGGAGATCAGAGAACTGCAGAAGAGAAGACGGGAAGATGACAAGAGCAACTTCACTGTGCAGTGTGAGAAGTCAATGCTCGTCAAAGCCCTAAAGAAAGCAGAAGCAAAAGCATAGTGCAACCAAGGCCATCTGATTGCCCTGATGATTCAGAACGAGACCTTGGTGGACAGGTACAAGAGGCTCAAGACAACTTGGAAGAACACCGACAAGAGACGCCGCCAGGAGTACGTTGAGTTGCGGGACCGACTTCCCTTGTCAGCCAGACGCAAGGACCCCTTCAAGGAAGCTTTCCAGATTGGCCAGACTCTCTTGAGGCATAACCACTGTCCAGCTCCCACCAACCTGCCGCTTACCAAGGAGTTCAGAGAAGCCCAGGCTTACGTGAAGCGCCTTCACATGTCACAGGAGGAGTTGACAATTCTTGGCAGCCGCTTTCACCCAGCAGTATACAACACACCGATGTACGAGTCAGAGTAGTGTGGACCCTGCGTGGCCACGTTATGAGATAGAGTTAAGCTAGTTTTTATCCATGAGTTATGATGTACCTACCCTAATGTACCCTCCATGAGTTATCGTCTCGTAGTATGAGTCTGGCACGTCATCTAGCGTAGCTGCTAGAGATGATGCCATGTAATGCAAACCATGTAATGAATGATCGATCTTATCACATTTTATGGCTCTTATTGCTTCTTTGTATGAGTGTTGGATAGATTAAATGTTTTTCCTTAAATCATTGATATCATTTAATTATATTAAATTAATAAAGTACTAAACCGTTGTCGAACCGTGTCGCAGATGTCTGCACGTCGCTCCGCACGTTTGGGCAACCGTCCGCCTCCACCCGAGCCCGAGCTTGGGCATGGAAGACGCTATGGACGTAGGGGTGGTCGTGTTCCGCCCATCGACCTCAACCAGGGTGGGAACGATCGTGAGCAGACCTCGCTAGCCGGAGGTGCCGCTGGGGGAGGTGATGCCAATGGCAATGGGCCTCCACCTCAGTTGAACCCTCCGCCGCAGCCGATTCCGCCACCACCACCGCCACCGAATCTGGCGGAAGTGATGGCTCAATAGACACAGTTGCTCACCGCATTGGTCAATGGAGCCAATCACCGCTATGGAGGAAACTCGAACAACTTCCAGAGGAAACTTGAGGGTTTTCTGAAGCTCAGGCCACCCACTTTTGATGGCACCTACGAGGAATCGCTGGAAGTAGATGATTGGCTTCGTGAGATTGAAAAGAAGCTGGAGCTTACCACTTGTACCCCTGAGGAGCGAGTCAGAATCGCTGCTCACCATCTCACTGGAGCTGCACGCTCCTGGTGGGACAGCCACCGTCAAGCTCATGAGGACCCCGATCACATCACCTGGGATGAGTTCGCTAATGAGTTCATCGAGTACCATGTTCCTGAGGGAGTCATGGAGCAGAAAGAAGAGGAATTTCGCAACCTCACCTAGAAGGGATGTGACATCTGCGAGTACACCAACACTTTCACTAGTTTGCTACGCTATGCACCTCTGCATGTTGTGACATCTGAGAAGAAGAAGATTACTCAGTATAGGAAGGGTTTGAACTCCAAGATCAAGTGGCCCTGGGAGGCACCTAGAGTCACACCCTTCGTGACATGATCGATCGCTGCAAACAGATCGAGAAAGACCAGAAGGAGGTAGGAGAAATGTCCAGAAGGGAGAAGAAGAAGTATGAGGGCTTTCACCATGACTATGAGCGCAAGAGGTTCCGACGGGACAGGTCTTCTAGCCGTCCTCATTTCGGCAAGGACCCTGCCTATGGCTCGAGTAAGAGTGGTGGTGCCTACTCTGCTGACCACTCCCGCTCTTCTCGTGACCATCGCTCCCGCGACCGTCACTCTCGTGATCACCGCTCTCGTGACCGCTCTGGGAAGGATCGCTACCCTCGTGAGCATTCTTCGCAGCCGCGTCACAGGTCTGATCACTCTACGCCTGCTCGTGCTGCGCCAAACTCAGGCAACTGGAAGGCCGCTGTGCTAACCTCCACAGGCAGTGTGCTGTTCCCTTGCTTTGGTTGTGGCAAACCTAGACACAAGGTGTATGACTGTCCTGAGATGACACCCGCACCTGCTGCACCCAAGTCTCAGTATCGTGGATTTGCAAGCCGCGGTCGCCTCACGCACATGAACGCTGAAGAAGCTCAAGCTGCCCCAGATGTTGTGTAAGGTATGTTTCTTGTTAATGGCATTAAAGCATCCGTTCTGTTTGATTCTGGAGCTACATGTTCATACATCTCATCCAAGTTTGCACTAGAGAATAAGATACCTACCACTCCATGTTTGGAGCCTATAGTCACCAGTTCTCCTCTTGGGGAGATGAGAAGCACCCATATCTGTAAGAGAGTGAAGCTTTCTATCGAGGGTCTAACCTTTCGAGCTAACCTTACTCTTTTACCTTCAAATGGTTTGGATGTCATCCTAGGCATGGATTGGCTTACCGAGCACAAGGATTTGATCTCTTGTTCACCCAGATATATTCAGATAACTCATCCTTCTGGCCAAGCAGTCAGATGTGCACCTTAGAAGGATAAATCAGTATCTGTTCTATGTGCCCTGAATGCACTCAAGTCTCAGGCAGAATCCCAAAAAGAGGAAATGACTGTCGCTGATGTTCTTGTTGTCAGGCATTATGAGAATGTGTTTCCAGAAGAGTTGCTAGGCTTGCCACCCGATCGTGACGTTGAGTTCATAATTAACCTCGTGCCGGGAACCGGTCCCATTTCTAAGCGACCGTACCGCATGTCGGTTGATGAACTAGAAGAGCTCAAGAAGCAGTTGAAAGAGCTTTCCGATAAGGGCTTTATTAGGCCTAGTGCTTCGCCCTGGGGATCACCTGTTCTGTTTGTGAAAAAGAAGGATGGCTCAATGAGGATGTGTGTTGACTACCGCAATCTCAACGCCGTTACCATCAAGAACAAGTATCCTTTGCCAAGGATTGATGACCTGCTTGATTAGCTTCGTGGTGCTAAGTACTTCTCGAAGATTGATCTCAGATCTGGCTATCATCAAATGAAGATTCGCGAGGAGAACATTCCTAAGATAGCCTTTGTCACTCGCTATGGGCAATATGAGTGCACCGTTGTATCCTTCGGTCTCACAAATGCCCCTGCCTACTTCATGAACAGGATGAATAAGGTGTTTATGGATGATCTTGACCGGTTTGTGGTAGTCTTCGTTGATTACATTCTGGTTTATTCATCCACTGCCAAAGAACATGAAGCACACCTAAGAATAGTGCTCGAGAAGTTGTCTCAACACCAGCTCTATGCCAAGTTCAGCAAATGTGAGTTCTGGCTTGAAGAAGTTGCTTTTCTTGGTCATGTACTCTCAGCTGATGGTGTTGCTGTAGATCCTGCAAAGATAGAGGCCGTGAAAGAATGGGAACAACCTCACAATGTGTCCAAGATCACGAGTTTCTTAGGATTGGCGGGTTATTATCGCCGATTCATTGAGAACTTCTCGAAGATAGCTCGTCCTATGACTAATCTCTTGAAGAAGGCCAACGAGTTTGAATGGACACCTGAGTGTGAGCACAGTTTCCAAACTCTGAAGGAGAAGCTCACTACCACGCCTGTCCTAGCCTTACCTGATATCACTAACGACTTTATCGTCTATTGTGATGCCTCTCGCCAAGGACTAGGTTGTGTGCTGATGCAGAATGGGAAAGTTATTACTTATGCTTCCCGACAGCTGAAGGAGCACGAGCAATGATACCCCACTCACGATCTTGAGTTAGCAGCTGTTGTGCACGCTCTGAAGATCTGGAAGCATTATCTCATTGGCAACAAGTGTGATATATACACCGATCACAAGAGCCTAAAGTATTTCTTCACTCAGGAGGATTTGAATATGAGACAGCGCAGATGGCTAGAGCTAATCAAGGACTACGACATGGAGATTCACTGTCATCCAGGAAAAGCGAATGTAGTCACAGATGCTCTCAGTCACAAGACCTACTGTCATGCACTGTTCACCTCAACTCTGCCACCTGAACTGCAGAAAGAGATTGAAGATCTCCAGCTTGAGATAGTACCCCATGGTCTGTTACACGAACTTCGCATCGAGTATAATCTCACTGAGCAAATTCGTAAAGCTCAGAAGAGTTGCAAAGAAATGGAGTACATACGTGAGTTGATGAAGCTAGGCTACAGCCCAGAATTCAGAGAAGATGAGCATGGAACTATCTGGTTCAAGGACAGAATTTGTATATCAAACGACCCTGCCTTACGTAAGGAGATTCTGTCAGAAGCACATGATTCCAAGTATTGCATCCATCCTAATGGTGCAAAAATGTATCAAGATGTAAGGAAGCACTTCTGGTGGAAAGGCATGAAGGCCGACATTGCTAGACATGTGGTCGAATGTGACATCTACAACAGGGTCAAGGCCGAACACAGAAGACCCGCTGGATTACTCAAACCACTCGATGTTCCTGAATGGAAGTGGGAGAGCATATCCATGGACTTTATCGTGGGATTGCCTCAAACCCCGCAAGGTCATGACTCCATCTGGGTAATAGTCGATCGTCTGACAAAGGTAGCACACTTCATACCAGCCAAGACTTCGATACGTGCCGAACAGTTGGCAGACCTGTACATCAAGGAGATTTTGAGGCTTCATGGAGCTCCCAAGAGTATTGTGTCGGATCGTGGACCTCAATTCATGTCCAGATTCTGGCAAGCTCTTCACGAGTCCATTGGGACTAACCTTGATTACAGCACTGCTTACCACCCTCAAACTGATGGTCAGACAGAGACGCTGAATCAAATTCTTGAGGATTTGCTTCATGCCAGTGTTCTCAAATATGGAACAGATTGGGAGAAGTGTTTGTCGTTTGCTGAGTTCTCTTACAACAACAGCTACCAGGCAAGTATCAAGATGTCACCCTTCCAGGCTCTTTATGGCAAACCATGCAGAACCCCATTGATGTGGGACCACCCAGGTGAGAGGGCAGTCTTTGGCCCCGCCAAAATCAAGGAAGCCGAAGAAGGAGTAGCTCAAGTTAGAGAGAACTTGAGGATCGCTCAAAGCCGACAGAAGAGCTATGCAGATAAAAGGCGTAGAGACCTTGAATTCAAAGTTGGGGACTTTGTTTATCTCAAAGTGTCTCCAATTCGTGGTACCGTCAGATTCCACGTGAAAGGAAAGTTAGCCCCAAGATATGTTGGACCGTATCACATCTGTCAGAGAGTTGGAAAGCTTGCATACAAGCTTGAACTACCCCCACAGTTGGCAGGAGTACATCTCGTATTCCATGTTTCACAGTTACGTAAGTGTTTAAGGGTACCAGAAGAAGCAATTTCTACGGATGTGCTTGATATCCAAGACACTCTAGAGTACAAAGAGCACCCCATCAAGATTTTGGGTTATGACACCAAAGAGACCCGAAGCAAGTCTATCCCTATGTGCAAGGTTCAATGGAGAAATCACACTGAACGTGAAGCTACGTGGGATGATGAGAATCAGCTTTTGCTACAGTATCCTTACCTCTTTGAAGGGTATGTCACCTCTTAAATCTCGAGGACGAGATTCCAATGAGGGGGAGGACTGTAACAACCCGAAAATCCGAGCTACAAAATTTTTTTTGACAAAACCCTGAGTGATGTGGTGCAACATGTCATCATATACCCCTTAACCTTGCATTAACCCCATCATGTCATGCATAACATTCATGTGTTTTTAATTAACTAATGTCTCATGTAAATGCTTCATGTTTCATATGATATATTTCAATGTTGCCAAAGCTTTGTTTCAATGTTTCAATAGTTCATGCATCATGTTGCATTACAAGAGTGATTTGGATTTTATTTGGTTTATGTGTTGAAAAATAAAAATGACAAATTGACAAATAAATATTAAGGGAATAATACCCTAACATTATTTGGGCCATGCATGCTCACTATTTTGTTGCTCATAATTCACACATCACATGTTTATATATATGTATATATAAATGTATTTCAAAATAGAAAAATAAAAGAAAAAGAAAAGGAATAAGGAAAAAGCCTTCGGGCCGGCCAACCAGCCCAGCCCAGCAAGCCGACCGCCGGCCCGGTCGCTCTCCCACGCGTTCGCCCGCTCGCACGCGCGCTGCATCGGCCCAGCAAGCGCCGCGCCACGCCTACGCCCGCCGCTGCCGCTGACGGGCGGGACCAGCTGTGGACCCCGCCTGTCATAAGCGCCGCTGAGGTCACCCGACCGGCCGCTCGCGCTGACGTCGCAGTTGCCAGGCGCTGTTCCCCCGCGTCGCCTTGAAGCAATCTGCCTCGACCGCTCGATTTGCATCACCCACTCGCCCGCCTGCCACCTGGCCCGACAACCCCTGCACAAAGCACCCATGGTCGCGGGGATTTTTCCCTCCCGCGCGCGTGCACATGAGTTGCCGCCACGGTGGGGCGCTGCCGCTGTAAAGCTTAGGCTCGCCTAGCCCTATCTAGCCCTCTCTCGCTGCTCCATGGACCCAGACCGAGCACCCCACCGGTGACCTGGACCCCTCCTTGGCCGCTTGATCAAGCTGAAGCCGTTATCGGCCGTCCGCCGGCCACCTACCTCCGCCTCTATCCTATATAAGCAAGGGGCCGGAGCTCTAGGGTTCCCAGGCCGCCGCCACCACTCTGGTGGAGCTCAATTTCATCTCGAGCCACTCAATTTGGAGAAGGAGGGAAGGTAGGAGAAGAAGGAGGCGGGGAAGAGAAAGCTGTCCGCCGCCTGAGTTGGAGAAGGAGAGGAGCTCCACCGTGCTACTGCGCCAGGAGCAAGAAGTGGAGGCCGTACCACAAGCCGGAGCCACAAGAACACCAGATCTTGGACTTGAACTGTGCCTCCATCCTCGTCAACCATAGGTGAGCACCGCCGCCATCACCCTCTTCCGTCCCGACCTTGCTGCCGGTCATGGCGCTCCGCCTTGGGAGCGTGTAGGCCGAGGCCTCTGCTGGCCATCTTGGACACCCGCACGCACACACATGGTCTAGCCCAGCCGTTGGACCACGGCAACGGGAGGATGCCGGACTAGAGCGCCGCCTTGCCAACCGTCGCGCGCAGAGCGCCGCCGCGGCGAACTCACCCAGCCACCTCATCGTCGAGCTTCGTCCTCCATCAACGTCGCATCCATACTCGCCTTGATGAGATGGACTCCATGTGCCCCTTGGTTCCGCAATTGCCCCACAGAGCACCGTTCCCGAGCCACCTTGCCATCGCCGCGGCTCCGTCGTGCTGCTCTAGAGCGCCGCTGTTCACCATCGTTTCCCGCTGACTCCGACCACCACAGGGATCAAAAAGAGGCCGAAGAGCTCCGCCGTGACGTGCTGCATCGATTGGACAAGGAGAAGGAGGCCATGGACCCTTCCTGAGAGCCGTAGCCGTGCACCGTGGACACGCCGGAGTTCCGCCGTGGGAGTTGCTGCCCACGAGAACTCCGTCATGGCTTTTGGTCACCGCCGGCGCCTCGGGCAGATGCTCCATGACTCCAATCATGCATCTACGCTGCCAATTAGAGCTGGAGTGACTCGGTGTGAAGCGTACACCGAGCGCCGTCACCGCCGAGCCTTCTTCTGCCGTGGAGCTCGTCACCGAAAGCAAAGCTGCCGCCTTGAAGCCATCAACGTGACCGTCGTGAAGTCCCGAAGCCGATGGGCAGGTTAATGGCGCCGGAGATCCACTGTGGCACTAGAAATCGAGGTTTTCCCCGCCGCCGATCGCCTTGGAGGAACCCCGCGCTCGAGCCAGTCTCGTTCGAGACGGACCTGTGCTCGAGCCGATCTCGTCCGAGACGGATCACGTGCTCGAGCAGACCCTCGGGTTCGACACATCGATATGCCGACCCTCGAGTTCGACACATCGATACGCTGACCCTCGAGTTTGACACTTCGACACACCAACCCTCGAGATCGACACTTCGGTACGCCGACCCTCGAGTTTGACACATCGATAAGCCGACCCTCGAGTTTAACCCTTCGACACACCGACCCTCGAGTTTGACCTCTCTACACACCGACCTCGACCGAGACAGACCACGTCCTTGAATCGACCCTCGAGCTCGACCCCTCAATACACCGGCCCTGTTCGAGACAGACCACGCTCTCGAGCCCGAGATCGACCCCTCGACACGTCGTGGAAAAAGAAACAGTGGAGGGGATCACTTTGGCAGGAAAATGATGGACGTGGTGATCTTAGACTGGGTACTTGCCAGTGGATCCCGAGCCACCCTGTGTCGGCCTAATAAAGACCTAGCCTTTTTTCCTTTATAGGATACATGAAAATCTCTAAAAAATCATAACTAATTCATACGAGCTCCGAAAAATGCGATCCACATATTCAAATTTTCTATAAATCGAGCCCTATCTATCTAGGCTATGTTTGAGTGCATTTGGATCTTCTATTTTGCATTCATTTTTTGTGCTAATCTATAGGGGTCGCTCCCGCGACCATTAATTCTCATTACAGGCTCGAGCGAGGACAAGTTTGATGACAGTGACTACCAGGAGAAGTTCGACAGCTACATCAGTGAAGGTGCCACACCTCATCCAACCTCGTAGATCCCATTACGCATGGTAAATGTAGTATGGCTAGTGCTTTAAATTCCTGCTGCTATAATGCAATGCCTGTGTTTGGATTGCATGATAGATTATTACTTGATGAGCCCTACCTTGTTGTAAACTTTCACCTGCTTACCCGCTGTTATGATAGCCACTTGCTTATCTAATATATTTATATATATATTTATACTTCACTCGCTTATATTTTGATGTGACGTGATGAACCCTGGGAAGGCCTGGAGGGTGCTAGGCTTGATGTGTGAGTTGATGGATCAGATGGGCATGTGAGCTGATGATGCTGTATCTGGGTTTGGGGTGGAACTTACGGTAGGGAGTAGGATAAGGGTTGATTCGATCGAACCGGGATCTACGAAGAGCTTTTGGAGCAAGTCTTGCTGGGGGATGGATCTGGACATTCCCATGAGAGGAGCCTGTGGCGGGCTAACTGAGATGAGATGGTGGTCTTTGGGTGTGATCCTCTGAGAGATGGAGCCCGGGACGAAGGTGCCGTGGTAGCTCGTTAAAGATAAACCCTGATGAAGATATCCCGGTTTGGTCAAACTTAGGAACTGTTGCGCTGGTATCCGGACCTTAGGAATCTCTTGCTTTCCACTCGCTCTTCATGAGGGGAGACGGCCAAACCGCTGGATAGATCGATGCCACTACTGCTAGGCGAGTAGTGATAGGAAGGTATATGCATGGGATGGAGCTAACACCCTACCGAGACGATCATGGCACCCCCTTCGGGAGTGGGTACATGGCATGGCATCCTCTACGAGAGCAGATACATGCTCTCTTCACAGTTCCAGCGATCCAGAGCTGGATGGTAGAGTGACATCGTTCTATGGCAGTAGGCGCCCGGAATCTGCCTAGGTGGTGATCAACACCGATGATGGTTATCTAGTGGATTAGTGAAACCTCTGCAGAGTGTATGGTTGATCGATCGACAGATATGCCAATTCTTTGGCTGTCGACCTTTCCTGTGTTCGCATGCACCGGACTAGAGAGTAGAGTGTTCTACCTTCCCCCTGAGTGTGTTTTCCGGTCGTGAGCTAGTTGAGGGCTCGGGCCGCTGAGACAAGCTGAGAGGGAGTTGGCTTGTCGACCTGAGTCTGAGATGGTATTGGAGGAGTTGGGATGGTGCTACAGAGATGGATGGTGATGGATATGAGGGATGGGAATGTGTTTAAAACTTATTTACTATGTTGTTATTTATATACCTGATAAAGCATAGAAAACCCCAGCCTTATAGGTTCCTTTTTGATATATCCTTGTTTTGCATCCACTTCCACAAAGCAATACATAGGGTGGGAGTGTGGCCAGTACAAATCGTACTGAAAATTTGGTTTCAGGTTCAAGGAGTGAGTACTCATCTGGGGAGTACAACGATTGAGGGTTTCATGCCTACGCTCAAGTTGGATCGAAGAACTCTGATTCCGCCAAGTGGCGATGTAATAAGTTATTGTAAACCTCTTTGTTGCACTCTTTTGTTCGATGTATGGATTATGGTAATCAACTGTTATCGGGTAATATGATTTAAATGGTCATATTACACTTTGGCTTTGTGGATTTCGCTTCGTGGAAATCGAGGTCATTTCAATGGGGCACTCGGAGCTCGAGTGTGGCACTCCTGTGGAGAGAGACGAGAATGGTAAATTACCAAATGATGTGCAGCTGAGGGCACCAGAGGAGAAGCGTCGTCGAATTCAGTCTTTTGTTGGGGCTGCGGCTGTGACTTTTGGTAGTGGTTCATCGTCGACGTCGCGACCCCCAAGGCCCCATTCACGCTCGCAGGGGGTGGCTCTATGTTAGAGTCCCGTGGATCTAGGAGCAGGATGGGTGACTCTGAGGACCAGGAGGTCCAATCTCCGTTGAAGACAACCTCGGGGACGGAGAAGCCGGGAGGGCACGATGGAGGTGTGGGGGCGAGCAGGCGTCTGGACATGCATGAGGTACATGAGGACCAAAGCAAATATGCACGTAAAAGGAAGTCTAAAGTGGGATCAAGTGTAAACCACACTCCTGATCTGAACATACCAGTGGAGACCTCAAACACTCTGGTGCTGGTTGGCTTAGTGACCTCCTGTTTTAACGAGTTCGATGGTAGTACAGAGAGTGGGGGCGAGAGCAGGATTGAGATTTTGAAGAAGCAGAAATGTGGAAACAACCAAACCATAGGATCGGCGGTGGCTGTGAAGGGCAGCCCCCGCCGAGAGCAATGAAGGCAGTTCAAGAAATCCACCAGCTGGTGGATGAGAAAAGGCCCGAGGTGGTGTTCTTAATGGAGACGTGAATGAATGAAGAACGTGCTCTTGGCCTATGATGAGATCTTGGCTTTCATAATGCCATTGTCATTAAGGCCGAGGGTTTGAGTGGTGTTCTAATTATGCTCTGGAGGCAGGAGATAGTAGTGGCAGAGATGAGTAAATCAAGGTCGCACATCATTGTTCTTTTGTTGAGTGACCAGTTGAGGATCTCACAGCTGCGTGTGATAGGTTTCTATGGGGAACCAAGGAGGGAGAGGTGAAAAGAAAGTTGGTATCTCATGAGATTTCTACGTGCACAGTCGGGCATGGCTGTGTGTTGGAGACTTCAACAAAGTATTATCGGTCGATGAACAAATTGGTGACAATGAGCGTGAAACTTAGCAAATTGCTATGTTCCAAGAGGCAGTGAGCAATTGCAGGCTGTCAGACCTGGGATTCCATGGGCTGCCATATACGTGGGACAATCGCCAGGAGGCCGACCGAAACGTGAAAGTTCAGCTAGATCGGGCCATGGGGGATGATGCCTTCTTCTCGGCTTTGGGTGAGTCGGAGGTATATCACATTCCTCTCACAGAATCTGATCACTGTGGTGTGCTGGTCGAAGTGAGAGAAAGGTTGTTGGGGGGCTGGCATGGTTGTCGTAAGGCTAAACCATTTCGGTATGAGAATATGTGGAAGAGCCATGGTGAATACATGGGTTTGTTACGAGGACCTAGGACCCCAGTTCGGGTGCCCATGATTTGGGGCCGACATCAAGAGCTCTCTATTCCCTGCAGTGATCACTGAAGGGCTAGGATAGAGAAGTCTTTGGGTCTGTCAAATAGCAGGTGAAGGACCTACAGGGTGAGATTGAGGCGGAGAGAAGCATCACTCTCTATAGGAGGCCAACATAGAGGGAACAGAGTCTAATGGCTCAACTCTCTGAGGTTCTATTGAGAGAGGAGACAATAGAGAGGCAGAGGGCGAGGATTTCCTACATATGGGAGGGAGACAGGAATACTGGATTTTTTCAAGCAAAAGCAAGGGCATGATAGCGAACTAATCGAATCAAGCTGCTCAAAGATAGTGAGGGCAATATGTATACAGAACAAGAAGATCTTGAGCGGTTGGCTTGTGAGTTTTATCAACAATTGTTCACAGCCCAAGATGTCTTGCAACCTGATCTGATTTGTCGTTATGTCCCTAAGAAGGTGACAAAAGAGATGTGTTTGTCACTCCAGAGACCCTTCTCAGAAGAGGACATAGAAACAACTTTGTTCCAAATGGCTCCGAACAAATCTTCGGAGTCGATAGTTTCAATGCCGGTTTCTTTCAGACACACTGGTAGCTAATTAAACCATGTGTGGTGGAGGCAGTTCTAGGTTTTTTAAATGGTGGTGACATCCCTGAAGAGGTTACCAGAACACTTCTAGTTCTCATTCCCGAGGTAAATAACCCTCAGGATTTATCACAATATCAGCCTATTTCATTATGCAATGTCCTATACAAATTGTGTTCCAAGACTATGGCCAACCGTTTGAGGGGCATTTTGGATGAGATTATATCGGAGGAGCAAAGTGCTTTTGTTCCAGGAAGATTGATTACTGATAACATTTTGATTTCCTATGAATGTATTCATTATTTGAAAAACAAGAAGGGCAAGGCAGGAGTGTGTGTTGTTAAACTTGATATGGCAAAAGCATATGACCGAGTGGAGTGGAATTATTTGAATCAAATTATGCTGGCACTAGGATTTCTAGGTTCTTGGAGTTCCTTGGTGATGAAGTGTATTTCTTCAGTCTCTTTCCCGGTAAGAATCAATGGAGTGTACACTGAAAACTTCAGGCCAACACGGGGGATCAAACAAGGGGATCTGATATCGCCCTACCTTTTCCTTCTGTGCTCTGAAGGTTTGTCGAGCATGATAAAAAATATTGGGCCACTTTATGTATCTAGAGGAGTGCGTGTGAGCAGGAATGCTGCCTGGATCTCACATCTGTTATTCGTAGACGATTGCCTGATCTTTACAAAAGCATCCAAGAAGGGGGCCGATCGCATAGCTTCAATCCTTGATGACTACAACAAAGGCTTAGTGTTTTTCAGCTCCAACTGCCAACCGGAATCACATAAGTCGGCGGTGTTTTTCAGCTCCAACTGCCAACCGAAATGCAAGACGGAAGTGCATGCTGGGCTACAAATTCCAAACGAGGCCCTAGGGAAGCGTTACCTAGGTCTTCCTACGGTGGCTGAAAGGGGTACAGCGGATGCGTTTAACTATGTGCAGACAAGGGTAAGGGGTTTTGAAATGGATGAGCAGAGAAAGATTTGAGCTGTGCAGCACGGGAGGTCCTTCTCAAAGAAAATGCTCAGTCAGTGCCAACTTATGCTATGTCATGCTTCAAGTTATCGCCGGTGGTATGCCGTAAACTCACCTCGGCAGTTTTGAACTATTGGTGGGGGAGCTCATTGGATAATCACAAGATCCATTAGCTTCGCTAGGAGAAATTGGCGAGATCAGAAGATCAAGGAGGCATGGGGTTTAGGGATTTCACTTTGTTCAACCAAGCCATGCTTGGCAAGCAAGGCTGGAGACTAATCATGAGACCAAACTCGCTGTGTGCAAGGGTTCTGAAAGGGAAGTACTATCCATCATCTGACTTCCTATCAACAACCAAAAAGTAGCGAAGTTCGGCTACGTGGACAGCTATCTTACATGGTCGAGATGTCCTAAGGAGAGGATTGATACATCAAGTAGGTCTAGGAGATTTTGATGCTTGGAGGGAGAACTGGATTCCCAGTTCCCGCTCCCTTAAACCACTTGTTAAGCTGGACACAGCAACGGTGGAACGAGTAAGTGACTTGTTTATTCCGGGAACACGTGTGTGGGATGAATACCAAGTGAGAAGATCCTTCATATCGCTAGATGCAACTAAGGTTCTAAAAATTAGACCGAGCGGACGACTGCAGGAGGATGTCTTGGCCTGGGCTTATGAAAGGCATGGGGTGTATTCTGTGAGGTCGGCTTATATGCTCCTTTTATTGCCCATACCCAGGAACCAGCGGATTGTACCGCACTGTGTTGCCATACCGCGGACTGTGCCCCATTCGGCACCCCCTCGAGAAGCATTTTTCCCGGGACCGTTCCTATCAGTTCCGGCCTCGACCCCCCTCGGGCACCCCTCGACTGAGCCCTTAGCTGGTTTCAGTCAGTGCTACGATGACACCACTTCATCATCTATAGCAAGCCGTACGCTCCCAACAGGAGAACACAGCATTCGCCACACCGCTGAGGCACGGTAGCGTCATCATCAAGAGCAGTCAGCCACCGACTTCGCCGAGACACCGTGAGATGGCAAGGCATGCTGTTGCAGAGCTCAACCTCGCTTCGACGCACGTTGCTACAGTCTCCCAAACATGATCGGCATCCACTTTCGACGTCACCGCCTACGCCAGCGCTACAAGCATCATTTCTTGGGTTACACTGTACACCTGTGCCCCTCCTTAGCCTATAAAAGGAGGTGCCGAGCTAGCATAGAGAAAAAGCTCACCCATAGACAGAGGATAGCCAGAGCCCACAACGCTCAAGTCCTAGCCTACCTCACTCGCTCGCTTGTATTCACCCCTGTACAAGCACTTTGGTGCAAGATAATACAAACTCTCCCCCCGCTGGACATAGGGCCTTCTATTGCCTGAACCAGGATAATACTCGTGTGTTCTTCTTGCATCACCATCCGGATTAGGGAGCACGCAATACAAATTCACTCGTTGGTTCTCGGCCCCCGGGGTCGAAACACCGACAGTTGGTGTGCCAGGTAGGGGTGCTGCGTGTCATCAACGACTTCCCGCCATTTCTCCGGATGGCAAACTCAGCTTCACCGCTTCCGCGAGCCACGGTGATCTGGTTCGGGAGCTTGGAGTTTATGTCACTCGGCCGTGAGTACGACACAGTCCTGGTCTCGGTCAGAGATCCGAGCGAAGGCCGCAGCGAGCCCCCACGCTCAGGAGGGGCCGCACGCCGGTCTCGTCACTGCGCATCCGTGCCCAGGAGGAGGCGCGACCGGTGCCACCATCATCATCAGCCCGCGTCTGGGTCGACGTCTTCCATGTTTCCTCCGTCCTTGGTGGGCAGCGTAGGGCACCTAGTTGGGGACCTGTCTGACCCACGCCTGGGAACGGAAAACGAGCCGGCAGGGCTCTATGGAGACCCCGACTTCAGCTTCATGATGTGTTCGTCAGGGGAGCTCAACGAGGTTCCCCCGACAGGCATAGCTTCGTCACCCCCCAATCTGCTGCCGCAGGGACTGTTTGGGGCTCGCTGTCAGTTCCCATTCGGTCTGGACAACGCCGCCAAGATGTACACCGCCATGATGCGCTCCAGTATAAGCACGCATGAGGACCGCCAGGGGGCTCTCTTGCGCGCTACCATGGACCTGGCAGCGGTCTTGCCAGCCTCCGAGGACCTTGGCTTCTGGCGAGCGCCTGGCCCAAGGTGGTACATCCTCGGTACCATGCGATGTCAGCTAGAGGAGGAGCGGTGCGGGCAGTTCCTCATCTTCTACTGCGGCGACCCTGACCCTGACTCTGACTTCGACCACTACAACCCCACCCGCGAGTGTTTCCACATCGAGGGCGAAGTCACGTCGAGCGACAACACTGTCGACCCAACGCACGGCAGCAGCCATGGTCACAGCAAGAGGGGCCCTTGTCGTGGCGGACCCAGAGGAGCAGCCGCTGGCTGCGCCCCAAGATGAACGCCCGCATCTGGAAGACCAAAATGCTCAGCTCGCGTAGGTTCGGGAGATGCGAACCAAGCTCGGTGAGGATTGGGAGCGCCTATGCCAGCTCGAGCAGACCGTCGAGCAGGAGCACCGACCCTCGCCCGGCGAGAGGGCCCGAGCTAGAGCCTGAGAGGTCAATCGACAGATCATTGAAGACGGGGGACCTGGCCCTCTGTCGTCAACTATTTTCCCCGAGCTAGTCAGAACATCATCGCAGCCTCCATGCTTTTTCGTAACATGCCCACGCCGTCGAACCCTCAAGCTCGGCGGATATGGGACGAGGTCGAGCGCCTCCTCAAAGTCACGGCTGCACAGCAGGCCGAGAGCTCGGCCTCGAGGCATCGAGGGGTGGCCTTGGAGCAACCTGTTGAGCCCCCCACGATGAGAGGGAGGTCTCGGTTCACCAGGAAGCGACCCCCAAGCAAAGAAGGCGACCCCCGTCCGAGACCGCATCGTCAACAACCGCGAGCCCCAAGATGCGTGCTATGACATCATCGAGAACCGATGGCGCAAGAGCGGGGACACCAAAGATCAAGGATACAACGCTCATCGAGGGGGACGCTACGATAGCGATGAGGACCACCGGGCCCCAGAACCACTAGGCCCTCGAGTCTTCAGCAGGGTGATCCACAACACGCCGTTGCCGAACCCCTTTCGACCCCCATGAGGGTTGTCAAGTACAACGGCGAGACCAAGCCGAGCTTTGGTTGGCCGATTTTTGATTAGCCTAGCAGCTGGGCCGGGCACGCGATGGCCATGCCATCATCCGCCATCTCCCCTGTTCCTCTTCGACACTGCTCGAAGATGGCTCGAGGAGCTCCCCCTGGGTAGATCCGTAACTGGGCTGACCTGGTGCGGGTCTTTGAGGGAAACTTCAAGGGGACCTATGTGCGCCCTGGCAACTCCTAGGACCTCCGCAACTACAAGTAGCAGCCCGAGGAGTCCCTCTGTGACTTCGCCCGATGCTTTTTCAAGCAACGCACCGAGCTCCCACACATCCACGACCATGACATCATCCTAGCATTCGTCTCGGGTACCACCTACAAGGATTTGGTACGGGAGCTGGGACATAATCGCCCCAGGACCATCAATGAGCTGATGGACGTCGTCGCCAACTACGCAGCCGGCCAGGAAGCGGTCAGAGCCTTTTTCAGCAACGAGAAGGACAAGGGGAAGGAACAGGCGGCCGACGGTGAAGGTACAAGCAAGGGCCCCAAGAAGGGCAACAAGAAGAAGAAGAAGACCCAGCAGGGTAAGCGCGAGGCTGCGGATGGCGATCTCATCGCTGCAGTCGAGCGCAAGAAGCCTCGAGGTCCCCCGAGGGGCCGTCTTCGACAAGATGCTGAAGGAGCCCGGCCCTTACCACAAGGGAGGGGCTAATCATAACCTCAAGGACTGCCGCATGCTCAGGAACTACTATGAGAGTTTGGGCATCAAGAAGGATGACCAGAAGAAGGATAAAGGCAGCGACAAAGGTGGCAACAAGGAAGATGATAAGTTCCCCGAGGTCTTCGACTGCTACATGATCTACGATGGCCCCTCGACCCAACTCACATCTTGACAACACAAGAGGGAGCGTCGAGAGGTCTTCTCCATCCGAGTCGCTACACTGTAGTACCTCACTGGTCCGATGCGCCCATCACGTTCGACCATGATGACCATCCGGATCGCATCATCAACCCCGGAGTCTACCCGCTCGTTGTCGACCCAATCATCATGAACACCCGCCTCTCTAAGGTGCTCATGGACAGGGGAAGTAGCCTCCACATCATCTACGTCGAGACCCTCGACCTCCTGGCGGTCAAGAGGTCGCAGCTTCAGCCCAGCGCCAGGGGCTTCCATGGAGTCATGCCTGGGAGGAAGGCCCTGCCCGTCGATCGCGTCGACCTCCCCATCTGCTTCGGCACCCCCTCGAATTTCAGGAAGGAGATCCTCACCTTTGAAGTAGTCGGGTTCCACAGCACGTACTACGCCTGAAAGGTCCTTGTGTGGTTTTGGTAATTGACCAACAACTTAGGTGGACTAACATGTGTTATGATTGAGATACACAGGGGTTAGTTCATAAGATCATGTGTGTGGGCAACATATGCCATGGAGGGCTTGATGTTGTTACATTGCTCACACATGTGATAATGAAGGAGCTTTATTGCATATGTGACATGACATGGAGTCATGTGACCAAGTTGGTGAAGATCAAGATGAGGCTTGGCTCGATGGACCGGTGGATGTGTGAAGGACAAGTCAAGGCTTTGAAGCGATGGACCATGAGACGGTGAAGCTTGAGCAAGACTTTGTGCCGATAGACCATGAGATGGTGAAGGGCAAGTGAGGTCAAGATCAATGGACCAGGAAGGTTGCATGATGATATGAAGTGGATCACATCATTTGATGATCGTGTTGGTGCATGTGTTGCACTTGCACATTTCGAGGCGATGGAGGAAATGGAAAAGCACAAGGCAAAGGTATAACCTAGGGCTTTTCATTTCACTGGTCTAAGGTTGAGTAGAGAAGAGCTTGACTGGATTTAGGATAGATGGCCGTACTATCAAGAGGGGCAAATTGGTTTGCATATCGGTCATCTAGTGCCACTTGAGCGATCTAACATTGCGACACGCTAGGATCAAGTGGCGTTGTGAGATCAAGAGAAAATCCTTTGAAAATGATTGTGAAAATGCTAACACACATGCACATGGTGATGTACACTTGATGGTGGTTAGCACATTTGCAAAGGCGGAGGTGTTTGCAGGGTTGAGTTGGGTTTGGTAACCGCTCATTTTTCTATTGCGGGAAAATGAGAGAGCTATTTTCTATTGCGTCGGCTGCAAAATCTTGGTGAAAACATGCTAATTCTCATGTACAAGGAGTTATACTTGTTGATTAGCATGTATGATAAAAGGTGGTGAAGTTTGGCGTCGACGCGGGCTTGGAAGTGCAAACCTTCCAAGCGCCGGACGCTAGCGTGCGGAGCGCTGGACGCCGGTCTGGCGCGTGGAAGGCGAGGCAGGCAGTCTGGCGCATGCGCCGAACGCTTCCGGCGCTGGCGTCCGATGTGACGGCCCCTAGCGAGGTACGCACTGTATAGCGTCCGGCGCCGTTGCACGTGGCATGGAGAGTGAACGCACCGGACGCTGAATAGTGGAGGGGCGTCCGGCACTCAGTGGAGCTGCAGCGTCCGGCGTGGCCTAACGGCCAGAAGTGCAGATGGTGAACGCGCTGGACGCGTCTGGCGGTTCCATCAGGCGCGTTGATCTGAGCCGTTTCGAGAAGTAGCCGTTGGGATGCAATGGTCGACTTTGAACGCGGGCGACACATGGCGCAAGATGAAGCGTCAGACACGTTCGGCGGTTCCATCAGACGCGTTCGGCGCTCATGGTTGAGGTGCCCGAGGAGGCAACGGCTAGTTTGAGCTGTTGGGCTATAAATAGAGATGGTGGCCGGCCTTGGGCGGTGGTTGAGCACCTTGGGGACTTTGTGTCTTCGTTGGAGAGTGCTTGGAGAGCCCTCTACTTACTTGAGCTTGATAGTGTTCATCCGATCGAGTGAGTGAGCGATTCTAGTACGTTGCTTTGGAAGAGAGCATCGTGTAGCACTAGGTGTTCGTGTTGCAAGCCGGTGGGCTTGTTACTCTTGGAGGTTGCCACCTCCTAGATGGCTTGGTGGCAGGAAACTCCGTCGAAGCACGCAAGGAGATTGTGCGGTGCTCCAGAGAAAAGATTGTGAGGGGTTCTTGAGCCTTCCCCGCAGGAGTCGTGAATTGGCTACTCTAGTTGAGCTCGTGGCTTGGAGGATCCTCATCTTGTGTTGGTTACACGGCGCACCTGGCTGTGGGATTTGGCTAGGAGATTCCAATTAGCGCGTGAACCTCCAAGTGAGTGTATCGCCACAAGAGGACATAGCTTGGTGGCAACCAAGTGAACCTTAGTAAAAATCACCTTGTCATCTTGTTCCACACTTCGCGGTGGTTTGTGTTCTCTTACTCACAAGCTTGCTTTTACATTCTTACATTCATTTGTATAGCTTGTGTAGTTGCTCTTGTGTTTGATTTGCTTGTGTAGCTTGTTAAACAACTTCTTACTTGTGTAGCTAGAAATAGTTCTCTTGATTTGCTTATCTTGTGTAGATTAAGTAAAGTTGTGCTCAGGTTCTGTTTGTGTAACCTTGTCCTTGAGCATCTAGTGAGCTTAGGTTGGCTTTGTGCTTTTGCTCATTAGAATTATGTAGGTGCTCCCTTGCTCGATAAAGTACTAGTTGCTAGGTTTGTGTGACCTTGCAAGCTAGACTCGATTAGGAGGGCACTAGTTAGTTTGGCACCTTGCTTTCTTGTGTAGGATCTTTTACAAGGTGCATCTAGAGTTATAGTTAGAGGGGTGAAGTCTTGGCTAGACCGATAGTTTTAATTCCGCATTTATTTCGGTTAGCCGGTGCGATAAGTTTTAGAAAGGACTATTCATCCTCTCTAGTCCGCCATCTCGACCTTTCAACGCCATCATCGGTCGACCTGGATACGCGTAGTTCATGGCGATCCCCAACTACACGTATCTCAAGCTCAAGATGCCGGGACCCAAGGGCGTCATCACCATCGGTTCCTCCTATGAGCATGCGTACGACTGCGACATCGAGTGCGTCGAGAATGGAGAGGCCGTCGAGGAGTCCACTAGGATAGCCTTGACCCTTGAGGGCCTCGCCACTGAGGCCCCTGACTCCAAGCGTCATGCAAACAGCTTTGAGCCCACAGAAGACACCAAGAAGATCCCCCTCGACCCGAGCGGCTCCTGTAAGAAGGCACTGACGATCAGTGCCACCCTCGACAGCAAATAGGAAGCAGTGCTCGTCGACTTTCTCCGCGCGAACGCCGACATGTTTGCGTGGAGTCCCTCAGATATGCCAGGCATACCAAGGGAAGTCGCCGAGCACGCCTTGGAGATCCGGGCCGGGTCCAGACCGGTGAAGCAACGCTTGCGCCGCTTCGACGAGGAGAAGCGTAGGATCATCGGCGAGGAGGTGCACAAGCTTTTGGAGGCCGGATTCATCAAGGAGGTTCATCATCCCGAGTGGTTAGCTAACCCTGTATTAGTTAAGAAAAAGAATGGAAAAATGAGGATGCGTGTCGATTATACTAGTTTAAATAAAGCATGTCCTAAAGTCCTATTTCCTTTACCACGTATTGATCAAATTGTTGATTCAACTGCGGGATGTGAGACCTTCTCGTTCCTTGATGCTTATTCTGGTTACCATCAAATCAAGATGAAGGTGTCCGACCAGCTCGTGACCTCCGTTATCACACCTTTTGGCATGTATTGTTACGTTACCATGCCCTTCGGCCTTCAAAATGCTGGGGCAACGTACCAGTGATGCATGCTCCATGTTTTTGGCGAACATATAGGGACGACTATCGAGGCCTACGTCGACGACATCGTAGTCAAATCTAAGAAGGTCGACAACCTTATTGATGACCTCAAGATCATGTTCGGGTGCCTTTGGGCCAAGAATATCAAGCTCAACCCTGAGAGGTGTGTCTTTGGCGTGCCTCGAGGCATGCTCTTAGGATACATCGTCTCTCAGCGCGGTATCGAGGCCAACCCCGAGAAAATCATGGAGACCACCAAGATGGGGCCATTTCGAGACCTGAAGGGCGTACAAAAGGTCACAGTCTACCTCGCGGCCCTCAGCCGCTTCATCTCACACCTGGGAGAAAAGGCCCTGCCGCTGTATCATCTTCTGAAGAAATCTGAGCACTTCGCATGGACCACCAAGGCCGAGGAGGCCCTCGCTAAACTCAAAGGTATGCTGACCTCCCCTCCGATTCTTGTATCTCCTAAACCGGCCGTGCCACCCAATCCAGCCGAGCCTCTTCTCCTCTATATCACCGCAACCACCCTGGTGGTTAGCACGACCATAGTGGTCGAGAGGAAGGAGGAAGGACACTCCCTGCCCATCCAATGACCGTTTTACTTCATCAGCGAGGTACTCTCGGAAACAAAGGTTCACTACCCACAAATCCAGAAGCTGCTCTACGCCATCGTGCTCACGCGTCGCAAGCTCCAGCATTACTTCCTCAGTCACCCGATAACCATGGTTTCATCTTTTCCCCTCGGAGAGATTATCCAAAACCGGGAGGCCACGGGAAGGATCGCTAAGTGGTCGGTCGAGCTCACGGGTGAGACCCTCACTTATGCGTCGCGCAAGGCCATCAAGTCTCAGGCGCTGGCGGACTTCATTGCCAAATGGACCGGCACCCAACTTCCACCAGCACAGATTCAAGCCGAGCTATGGACGATGTACTTCAACGAGTCGCTCATGAAGACAGGAGCAGGCGCAGGCTTGCTCTTCATCTCGCCCCTCGGACTCCATATGTGCTACATCATCCGCATCCACTTCGCCACCTCCAACAGCATCGCGGAGTATGAGGCCCTCATCAACGGTCTGCGCATCGCAATCGAGCTGGGGGTTCGACACCTCGACTTTCGAGGCGACTCACAAATCATCATCGACCAAGTAATGAAAGCCTCGAGTTGCCACGACCCCAAGATGGAAGCCTACTGCAATAAGGTACGTGAGTTGGAGAATAAGTTCCACAGCCTTGAGCTCAACCACATCGCTCGATGGTACAACGAAGCTGCAAATGAGCTCGCCAAAATCGCATCTACTCGTGGCACCATCCCACCCAACGTGTTTTCGAGGGACCTCTTCGAGCCCTCTGTCAACTTAGGCTCGGGGGCTAGCATCACGTCATCAACACTCAATCCCCTAAGGCCACCTTGACTGGGACCGAGGTCATGGAGATCGAGGGGGTCACTGTAACACCTCTGGTGTTATATTAACTAAAACATGCCATGTCATCATATGCACTGCAAAGCATTCATGTTTAAGTTCACCTTAATGTGCATCCACTAAAACAAGTTTACATTATATAGGTTGATTGAGCTTTTGTAATGTTTGGCCACATGAAATAATAAAACCCTATTTTCGAATGTCATCGCAAATGCTTAATTTATACTCTATGTACTTGAGGTGTAAACTGTGTTTACACTAGTGTCAAGCATAGTGTATAAGTCTAAGTCCAACCCTAAAAATGATTTCCTTATTTGAAATTTAATTTGGATTCCAAAGCTTATTTATAAGCCTGGCAATTCAAATTTAAAGTCAGATTGGGAATGCTATAAAAGGTTTTTCAAAAGTCAACTTGGTCAACCAAGGGTGTCATTAGGTCGATGATCTGAAAATATCCTTGGATGATGTTTGTGCTCACTAATAACCAACCAATTAAGTTAGAAACCAAATTGAGTTTAAACTCCTTTTCAAAAACCCTTTATTTCCAACCCTAGTTTTATCCCCTTTTCTCTAATTCAAATTATATAAGGAATTTGGAGATACTCTAAAGAGATAGTTTGTAGATCTTGACAAGAGGTACAAAGTTGGTATAGAAAGTTTTTCAAGTTTCCAAAAGGAATTTCAAATTAATTTGAAAATACAGTTTTCAGCATTTATCCCCTTTTGATTTTAAAACCATAATTCAAAAATTATGCATAATTTGAGAAAACTTTGTACATGAAAAATGTGAGGTTTGACAAACTAAACATTTCATAGTTTTGAAGATTTTCAAGTTTTATTGAAAAATCAAAAGTAATTTTAAATGCTTGTTTCTAGGGTTTTATCCCCTTTTCATATCTGAATTCAAATTTCAAAATCTAGACAGAATTTGAAGATGCCCATTAAAGTAAAAGTGTAGCTCTTGAAAAGTTATGCAAATGATATTTTTGGAGATTTTCAAGTTCTTATATAAATTTGGGAGTAATTTGTATTTTAAACCGAGTGGCAATTCTATAAATAACTTGAACAGCACCTAACCCTATCGGCGCCCGCCATGGCCGGCTTCTCATCGCGCGCCGCCATCCACCGCCGCGCCTTCTCGGCCGCCCGCGAGCTCACAGACGCGCGAAGGTTCACCGTCGTCGTGTCACCTGCTCCTTCATCAACTCCAAGCTATAAATAGCCGCCGGTCGATGCCGTTCTTCTCCTTTCTTCCTTCCGCCGCCGTCGCCGACGATCTCCCTCCGCCGCCGAAATTCGCCGTCGACGCTCCACCTCTGTCCAATTGCCCTCGCTCAAAGCTCCGCCACTTCATCACGGTTCTTTTGGGCTAGTTCAAGCTCGCTCTCATCGCCCGAGTCACCCACACTCCACCTTCTTCCCCGCGACCGGTCAGCCGAGCCGCCGCCGCCATCTCCGCCGTTTGCCGTCGCCGGAGGTGAAAATATTTTACCTTCGACCTTGTAATCATGCTCTCCATGTCATCCTGCGTCTGATGCGCACCTTGGTTTGGGCAGCGCATTGCTGGTGACCGCCGTGACGCCGTCGTGCCATCGGAGCGCCGCCGCCGCCATCACTGCCGTCGACCGCCGCTCAACCCAGCCACTCCGGACCTTCATTAACGTGCGCATCAGCGCCGTGGTGAGCTCCTGCGTCTATCCATGTCATCAATTTCATCCATCCTGCACCGTAGCCACCAGCCACTGTGGCTCGCCGCCGGCGCAGCCATGCCGCTCCGCCGCACGCGTTGCTGCCCTAGCTAGGAACCCGGAGCCGATGCCATCAAGTGATCAAATCTGTCCATTTAGGTGCCCTGCGTAGGTTCGTGTGGTCGCCGTCGCCGGAAATCACTCCGGTGAGCGACGCCGCCGCGCCCGACCTCCGCCGCGCCGCCATCGCCGCCGGCGTGGGTGCCGCCGCCGCTCCTGCGCGCCGTTAGCTAGCTCGTTGGACTCCCCGTGCTGTGCTGAGTCTGATGGACCAACTCATGTCGCCGGAGACCTCACCGACGGCGAGGAATCGGCGATCAACCGCCGCGCGGCCGTCGGTCAGCGCGGGGTTACTGTGCCGATTTTCTTTTTCCATTTTCAGAAAATGATTTAAATGCTATTTTTTTGAAAATTCATAGTAAATCATATATAGCTCTAAAAATTCTAAAAATTTTTGTGAATGTTCCTCATGATGTCATCTACATAGGAAAAATATTAAATGCCAAAATGGAGTACCTTTTTGCCTATGTTAAAATTAGCCCTTTTAATTAAAAAATGGACCTTCAATGATTTTTAATAATTAAAATAATTGGCTTTTAATTCTAAAATTTGTTTGCCATCTAATTAGGCTAAGAGCTTTCTAACATAAAATTTTGGGCTTAATTTGACAACTTTAATTTTTATGCCTTTATTTAATGCTTTTAAAATAATTAAATAACCCCTTTTAGTTATCTTAATCATTATAGGAGTTGTTTGACTTTGGGATTGATTGATGACCTTAGGTCATTAACCCTAATGACCTCTGGCACTTTAATTAATTGTTTACGCTTATCTTAATCATGTCATTAGGATTTAATTAACGTTATTTTATGTGTTTAATTAATTATAAAAATGGCGTAGTTAACCCTAATGAGTTATTTAAGCAAAGTTTTGTTAGCTTGCAACTTTATCGTGAAGAAAAGTTGTAATCGATCCTTTAATCTGATCATGCATCCATCGAGCATCATGTTTACTATTCCATCATGTAAAGCATATTAATTATCGAGTAGTTTCCGTTAAGCATTCTGAACCCTTGTTGCAGGTGAGCTTCATGTTTACTATTCCATCGAGCATCATGTTTACTATTCCATCATGTTTACTTTTCCGTTTCCGTTAATTAATCTGAACCCTTGTTGCAGGTGAGCTTCATGGGCAGGAGTGTTATGCATCCTGCTGCATGACAGTCGTCGAGGAAAGCGACGACGAATAAAGATATTAAGCTCTTGGGCAGAGCTTTTGTGTAATATTGTAATCTACTGCTACTCCACTACTATTATGGTTTGTATAACTTAAACCTATCATTGTAAATATTTTGAAACTCAGAGTTTGTAAATGTATGTTATTGTAAGTCTTCCGCTGTTTTACTCCGTGGTATTTTATTTATATGAAACTGTTGTAATACTGCAATGTCTCTCTACAATGATTGATCCTGCTCGGAGAATCGTGGATGATTCGGGATTTACCCGACAGACTTTTTAAGTCGTATGGAACACAGTCATGGTTATTTGGAGTCTGTTTAGACAATAATCATGCGTGTGGGCCATATGATTTAGGAGGTTCTGCCACAGCTGGTATCGGAGCAGGTTCGTTGTTGAAAAGAGTTATTGTAGTATTCTCCTGTGAAAACTTCAAAAGTTGAGTCAAATAATTTTAACTTGACTATTTTGGGTCCAAATTGCTTATTCCTTATCTATGATTCCTTCTATCGACCCTTATTCTGACTTTATAAAGTGTGGTGGAGAAATAGCATATTATATTGCCCTATGCTATATATGTAAGTATTGCACTACAAATCTATTACGATTAGACCGTAAGTTCGTTCATGCATCATGCTTAATTAAATCTATTTAATTACTTTCCCCTTTAAAATGGTTTGGGTTAAGTAGTGTCAATCCTTTTCATGCTAACCATTAGAGTTCTTCTCATCTATCCTATCTTGCTTCAGAATGGCTATTACCAAGCAAACACCTCGCAAGAGCACTGCACCAAAAGGAGTACCTCGGCATCAGTTAGCTTCTAAATACGAGATCGGAGAAAGCAGTAGCAATCCGCATCAAGATCCACAGGTTGAGATAGCAAGGCTTAGATCCGAGTTGGAAAGGGCTGAAACCGACAGGATGTTAGAGTCCACCGAAATCACTTCGTTGAGGCGATCCCGAAAGTATATGAAGCACCAAAGAAATGATGCTTGGGCAAGAGAAGATGCAGCAAATGTTCGTATCCAAGAACATGAAGACTATGTGGAAGATTTGGAGGAATATGCGGAGGAGGCTGACGATGAATGTGTGAGGTTGAATAACTTATTGGATCCTGACTATCAAAGACAGGCAGCCCAGGATGACCTTGGTCTTGTAATGGGTCAGGATGAGGAAGAGGAAGATCCTGAAGAACTAGAACCCGTCGATGAGGACGTTATCGATGAAGAAGAGGAAAACCAAATGGATATAGAGAATGAAAGTGAAGAAGAAGATGTTATGGAAGAAGAAGATCCCGAGATAGTAGAGGAAGAGCCTGAAGAGGAGGAGGACCCTGAGGAAGATGAGTAAGGAGTTTGGGAAATAAGATGTGTAATATATCTTTTCTTTGCTTTGTAAAGCCTAGTAGGTACGGGAAGTCTTGCCGGAGAGCAGACTAATGTAATAAAAATAATGTAACATAAGTATGTTACGCCTTTGTAATATATCCTTATAAAACCCCGTAAGGTTTTGTGAATAAAGTGAAGTTGTGTTTCAACAGATGCCTGCTCATACCCGTTCCCGTGATGCTGCTGGCCCATCTCAGGATGGAGGTGATATCCCAAATCCTCCACCAGTTCCACCCACTCTGGCTGATGCAGTTGCAGCATTGGTCACTGCCACAACCATGATGGCTCAAAACCAGAATCAGAATGCCCGACAAGGAAATCATGGGCGGAACCATAGAGATGAAACCACATATGTGGATTTCACAGACACTCGTCCTCCAGTTTTCAGCAGAGTAGATGAACCCATGGAGGCTGATGATTGGCTCCGCACTATGGAGCAAAAGTTTGGACTGATTGAATGCACAGAACATCAAAAGCCCATGTTTGCAGCCCAGCAGTTGAGAGGTACTGCAGGAGCCTGGTGGGTAAATTTCGTTGCTGCTCAGCCCGAAGGCCATCACATTACTTGGACTGAGTTTCGAGAAGCCTTTCGAGCACATTTTATTCCCGAGGGAATAATGACTATAAAGCTCGAAGAATTTCTTTCCTTGAGGCAAGGTGATATGTCGGTAATGCAATATTTTGGTAAATTTAATCACTTGTCTCAATACGCGTCAGACTATATTAGTACTGACCGTAAAAAGAAAGAGTGTTTTCTGAGAGGTCTGAATAGTAAAATTCAGAGAATGATGACGGGAAATCCAAATGCCACTTTTCATGAGGCGGTGAATATCGCTATCTCTTATGAAGATAAGAACTGTCAACATTTAGAAACCAAAAAGAAGAAGGGTGTACCCTCTGGATTTTCTGGTGGTAATCCAAAACGCCAGAAAATAATCTATCACCCTCAGAATCATTTTCGTCCACCTTATCGTCCACCACAATATCTAGCACCGCAACAGGCATTCGCTCGCCCTGTTGCTAATTTATCATATCCACGACAGCCGAATGCCCCTAGTATTCGTAATCCCAATTCCCAGCCACCTATCTTTCCCTGTTATAACTGTGGCAAACCTGGTCATTTTGCAAGGAACTGCCCGCATCCGAGGCAGTATAACTTTTATGTCCCTAGAGCTTTTGCACCACAACCACAACCACAGAGTCAGCCTAAAGTAGGAAATCCGAAGGTATCAAATAGTAAGAATGAAAAGAAGTCTGGAAGAGTGTTCTACACTCAAGTTGGGGAGATACCAGAAGGAGAGCCTATCATGATGGGTACGTTTACTGTTGCTGATCATCCTGCAATTATGTTATTTGATTCTGGTGCATCACATACATTCATTAATGGTACGTTTGTTAAGACACATGAAATTCCAATAAGGGATATAAAAGAATAGTTCTTTATACAATCGCCTGGAGGGCGTATGTGTACTAAAGAAATGGTACATGATGTGCCAGTGAGTTTGGGTGGGTATATTTTTCCCACTGACATGATAATATTAAAGGATCAAGATATAGATGTGATCCTGAGTATGAATTGGATGAAACGGCATGGCGCTGTGATAGACATCCTGAATAGAACTGTGAGATTAAACATACCCAATTGCAAAACTTCACTTCTTATCCAACTTCCGACACTTAAGAGGAATGTGCAAAAGGTATGTGCAACATCGGTAAAAGAAATTGAAGATATACCAGTGGTTTGTGAATTTCCTGATGTGTTTCCCGATGAGTTACCGGGTTTACCTCCCGACAGAAATATGGAATTTAGAATTGATTTAAAACCTGGTACTGCTCCTATCTCCAGGAGAGCTTATCGGATGGCACCACCTGAGTTAGCAGAACTCAAGATTCAATTGCAAGAGCTACGAGATAAAGGTTTTATTCAACCTAGCTTATCACCCTGGGGATGTCTTGCTCTCTTTGTGAAAAAGAAAGATCAAAGCTTGAGGTTATGTGTGGATTATCGACCCCTGAATGAGGTAACCATCAAAAATAAGTATCCTCTACCCCGCATTGATCTGCTCTTTGATCAATTGGCAGAAGCAAAGGTGTTCTCTAAGATTGATCTTCGATCTGGGTATCATCAAATCAAGATTCGCCCAGAAGATGTTCCAAAGACCGCTTTTACCACTCGGTACGGTCTATATGAATATTTGGTTATGTCTTTTGGACTTACCAATGCACCGGCCTATTTCATGTATTTGATGAACTCAGTGTTCATGCCAGAACTAGATAAGTTTGTGGTTGTTTTTATTGATGATATATTGATATATTCCAAGAATGAAGAAGAACATGCTAAACACCTCAGAATTGTCTTGCAACGTTTGCGAGAACATCAACTGTATGCCAAGTTCAGTAAGTGTGAGTTTTGGCTGAGAGAAGTAAAATTTCTTGGACATGTATTGTCAAACAAGGGTGTTGCTGTTGACCCTAGTAAAGTAAAGGATATACTGGATTAGAAACCACCAAAGACTGTGCACCAAGTTAGAAGCTTTCTGGGAATGGCGGGTTATTACCATCGTTTCATACCAGATTTCTCGAAGATATCCAAGCCAATAACTGAATTGTTAAAGAATGATGTCAAGTTTATTTGGTCACCTGCCTGTGAAGAGGCATTTCAGAAATTGAAGAAACTAATGACTACTGCACCTGTGCTAGCACAACCAAATATTGAGAAGCCGTTTGATGTCTATTGTGATGCTTCTGGTATTGGTATTGGATGTGTGTTAATGCAAGAAGGGAGAGTCATTGCATATGCTTCTAGATAGCTGAAGAAACATGAGGAGCATTATCCCACACATGATTTGGAATTGGCAGCTGTTGTCCATGCCTTAAAGATATGGCGACATTATTTGTGGGGTAATAAATGTAATATTTATAGTGATCACAAGAGTTTGAAATACATATTCACTTAAGATGATTTGAATATGAGGCAAAGAAGATGGTTAGAGCTGATTAATGATTATGATTTGGAAATCTATTACCATCCTAGCAAAGCCAATGTAGTGGCAGATGCACTTAGTCGAAAAGGTCACTGTCATTGTTTAACAGTGAAGCCTTTGGGTATCTCTATATGTCATGACATAGAAAAATTGGGTATAGAGATGGTACAACAAGGAAGTTTGTCTAACATTGTTGTTGAGACAAATATCAGAGATCAAATTATAGCTGCTCAGAGAAGTGATAAGGGAATTCATTATATCAAAAAGAAAGTTAAAAGTGAAAAGAATTCTTGTTTCACAATTGATGAAGCGGATGTCCTATGGTATAAGAATCGTCTGGTCATACCAAAAGATTCTGAGTTAAAACAAAAGATCTTTGACGAAGCACATTTGTTAAAATTTTCTATTCATCCAGGCAGTAATAAGATGTATCATGATCAGAAACAGAGATTTTGGTGGACTAAGATGAAGATAGAAATTGCTAAGTATGTGGCTCAGTGTGATACTTGTCAGAGAGTCAAGGCTGTTCACCTAAAGACAGCAGGAGAACTTCAGCCATTACCTATTCCAGCTTGGAAATGGGAAGATATCAGTATGGACTTTATCGTGGGTCTACCCAGGACAACAAAGGGTTTTGATTCAATTTGGGTTATAGTGGATCGACTCACAAAGTCCGCACATTTTCTTCCAGTTCAAACTACAAATTCAGCTTCACAATATGCCAAACTGTATTTCGAACGCATCGTAAGTCTTCATGGAATACCAAAGACTATTGTTTCAGATAGAGGAACGCAGTTTGTCTCCCAGTTTTGGAAACAACTACACAGGTCTTTAGGTACTGATCTCTTGCATAGTACAGCCTACCATCCCCAGACAGGAGGTCAGACTGAAAGGGTAAATCAAATACTTGAAGATATGTTGAGAGCATGTGTTCTAAATTTTCCAGAGAAATGGGATGAATGTTTACCCTTAGCAGAATTCTCATATAATAATAGTTATCAAGAAAGCATCAAAATAGCACCATTTGAAGCATTGTATGGTCGCAGATGTAGAACTCCATTAAGTTGGTCTGAGCCCGGAGAAAGAAGATTCTTCGGAGTTGATTTGGTAAAAGAAACTAAAGCGAAAGTTAAACAGATACAACAAAATATCAAAATAGCACAATCCCGTCAGAAGAGTTATGCAGATCAAAGACGTCGACCATTGTATTTCAATAATGGAGATCATGTATACCTAAAAGTGTCACCCATGAAAGGAGTTACCCAATTTGGAGTCAAGGGTAGGTTAGCACCCCGTTACATTGGACCATTTCCAATTATAGAAAGATGTGGACAGTCAGCATATCGTCTGCAATTACCTGAACAATTGTCGGCTGTGCACAATGTGTTCCATGTGTCCCAATTCAAAAAGTGCCTCCGTGTGCCAGATAAAATCATTGATGTTGAGGGTATTGAACTTGAACCTGATTTGACTTACTCTGAGTCCCCAATTCGAGTCTTGGATCAGAAGGATCGTGTTACTAGAAGCAGAACAATCAAGTGGTATAAGGTACAATGGAATCAACATACAGAAGAAGAAGCTACTTGGGAATCAGAGGATTACCTATTGAAGAATTTCCTGGAGTTTTATGCTTCTATCTAAAGTAATAATTCTTTCTACAAGTTGTAACTTCTCTATGAGTGGTACAATTCCTTTCTTTTATAAACTTAGTAGAAGTATGTTTTCCTAACACCTTTCCTTTTCCATTAATTCACTCGAGGCTTTAAATCTCGGGATGAGATTTCCTTAAGGGGGGAAGGCTGTAACACCTCTGGTGTTATATTAACTAAAACATGCCATGTCATCATATGCACTGCAAAGCATTCATGTTTAAGTTCACCTTAATGTGCATCCACTAAAACAAGTTTACATTATATAGGTTGATTGAGCTTTTGTAATGTTTGGCCACATGAAATAATAAAACCCTATTTTCGAATGTCATCGCAAATGCTTAATTTATACTCTATGTACTTGAGGTGTAAACTGTGTTTACACTAGTGTCAAGCATAGTGTATAAGTCTAAGTCCAACCCTAAAAATGATTTCCTTATTTGAAATTTAATTTGGATTCCAAAGCTTATTTATAAGCCTAGCAATTCAAATTTAAAGTCAAATTGGGAATGCTATAAAAGGTTTTTCAAAAGTCAACTTGGTCAACCAAGGGTGTCATTAGGTCGATGATCTAAAAATATCCTTGGATGATGTTTGTGCTCACTAATAACCAACCAATTAAGTTAGAAACCAAATTGAGTTTAAACTCCTTTTCAAAAACCCTTTATTTCCAACCCTAGTTTTATCCCCTTTTCTCTAATTCAAATTATACAAGGAATTTGGAGATACTCTAAAGAGATAGCTTGTAGATCTTGACAAGAGCTACAAAGTTGGTATAGAAAGTTTTTCAAGTTTCCAAAAGGAATTTCAAATTAATTTGAAAATACAGTTTTCAGCATTTATCCCCTTTTGATTTTAAAACCATAATTCAAAAATTATGCATAATTTGAGAAAACTTTGTACATGAAAAATGTGTGGCTTGAAAAACTCAACATTTCATAGTTTTGAAGATTTTCAAGTTTTATTGAAAAATCAAAAGTAATTTTAAATGCTTGTTTCTAGGGTTTTATCCCCTTTTCAAATCTGAATTCAAATTTCAAAATCTATATAGAATTTGAAGATGCCCATTAAAGGAAAAGTGTAGCTCTTGAAAAGTTATGCAAATGATAATTTTGGAGATTTTCAAGTTCTTATATAAATTTGGGAGTAATTTGTATTTTAAACCGAGTGGCAATTCTATAAATAACTCGAACAGCACCTAACCCTATCGGCGCCCGCCATGGCCGGCTTCTCATCGCGCGCCGCCGTCCACCGCCACGCCTTCTCGGCCGCCCGCGCGCTCACAGACGCGCGAAGGTTCACCGTCGTCGTGTCACCTGCTCCTTCATCAACTCCAAGCTATAAATAGCCGCCGGTCGATGCCGTTCTTCTCCTTTCTTCCTTCCACCGCCGTCGCCGACGATCTCCCTCCGCCGCCGAAATTCGCCGTCGATGCTCCACCTCTATCCAATTGCCCTCGCTCAAAGCTCCGCCACTTCATCATGGTTCTTTTGGGCCAGTTCAAGCTCGCTCTCATCGCCCGAGTCACCCACACTCCACCTTCTTCCCCGCGACCGGTCAGCCGAGCCGCCGCCGCCATCTCCGCCGTTTGCCGTCGCCGGAGGTGAAAATATTTTACCTTCGACCTTGTAATCATGCTCTCCATGTCATCCTGCGTCTGATGCGCACCTTGGTTTGGGCAGCGCATTGCTGGTGACCGCCGTGACGCCGTCGTGCCATCGGAGCGCCGCCGCCGCCATCACTGCCGTCGACCGCCGCTCAACCCAGCCACTCCGGACCTTCATTAACGTGCGCATCAGCGCCGTGGTGAGCTCCTGCGTCTATCCATGTCATCAATTTCATCCATCCTGCACCGTAGCCACCAGCCACTGTGGCTCGCCGCCGGCGCAGCCATGCCGCTCCGCCGCGCGCGTTGCTGCCCTAGCTAGGAACTCGGAGCCGATGCCATCAAGTGATCAAATCTGTCCATTTAGGTGCCCTGCGTAGGTTCGTGTGGTCGCCGTCACCGAAAATCACTCCGGTGAGCGACGCCGCCGCGCCCGACCTCCGCCGCGCCGCCATCGCCGCCGGCGTGGGTGCCGCCGCCGCTCCTGCGCGCCGTTAGCTAGCTCGTTGGACTCCCCGTGCTGTGCTGAGTCTGATGGACCAACTCATGTCGCCGGAGACCTCACCGACGGCGAGGAATCGGCGGTCAACCGCCGCGCGGCCGTCGGTCAGCGCGGGGTTACTGTGCCGATTTTCTTTTTCCATTTTCAGAAAATGATTTAAATGCTATTTTTTTGAAAATTCATAGTAAATCATATATAGCTCCAAAAATTCTAAAAATTTTTGTGAATGTTCCTCATGATGTCATCTACATAGGAAAAATATTAAATACCAAAATTGAGTACTTTTTGCCTATGTTAAAATTAGCCCTTTTAATTAAAAAATGGACCTTCAATGATTTTTAATAATTAAAATAATTGGCTTTTAATTCTGAAATTTGTTTTGCCATCTAATTAGGCTAAGAGCTTTCTAACATAAAATTTTGGGCTTAATTTGACAACTTTAATTTTTATGCCTTTATTTAATGCTTTTAAAATAATTAAATAACCCCTTTTAGTTATCTTAATCATTATAGGAGTTGTTTGACTTTGGGATTGATTGATGACCTTAGGTCATTAACCCTAATGACCTCTGGCACTTTAATTAATTGTTTGCGCTTATCTTAATCATGTCATTAGGATTTAATTAACGTTACTTTATGTGTTTAATTAATTATAAAAATGGCGTAGTTAACCCTAATGAGTTATTTAAGCAAAGTTTTGTTAGCTTGCAACTTTATCGTGAAGAAAAGTTGTACTCGATCCTTTAATCTGATCATGCATCCATCGAGCATCATGTTTACTATTCCATCATGTAAAGCATATTAATTATCGAGTAGTTTCCGTTAACGGAGAGTTAACGTATCATTCAGATTCGAAGGACGAGCAGATTCAAGAATCGGGAGTTGATCCAGAGTTTGAGAACTTCTACCTCAAACATCAAGGCAAGCCCCGGATACATTTAAACCTTATTCTATTTATAAAAGTTTTACCGCTTCCGCTCTGATATGATGCATTAAGTGATAGGAGTTTAGTGAAAACCCACAAATTGCATTACCTATCTTATTCCCTTAATCCTTGTTACCTACTTGGAAGATAAATAGTAATGCTTAGCCCTGCTTATTTATTTAATTATTTAAAGGAAAAGAATGAAAAAGATGAGATTGGTTTCTTTGTTGGAATCTTGATAATAGTAATAAATCGAGTCCGGACGGCGAACTTGCACTGGGAATGGAGTCCCTCTGTAGTGTTCTCGTCTGTTGATGCCCTAGGTCCCGTCCGTTGGTGAACTGGTGATATCGAGAAATTAGAAAATCCACATGCATGAAGTGGTATACGGATGGTTGTAGCCGTGTATGCCTTGGAGTGACCTAGCGTGGGGTTAGAGAATCCCATCTGCTGTCATAGTGTGTTTTACTGTGGGGTTTAAGTTCCCATGTATCTCGGTACGCTGGGCCGCAGAGCTCACGTGTATCATGTGGTGATATACGGCTGAGGTTGTTATCCCGGTATATCGGTGCACCTGGGGTGCTTCGGAGTTAAAGTCTCCGGTATGCTCAGTCACCTAGGTCCCAGCTGGGTATGAAAATGGATTCGAATCGCCGTTGCTTCTCGGAGAAGAAGACTCGATCACTGATCATCATCGTAGTAACAACTCGAACAAAAATTAAGGTTCAATAATGAAGTTGGTTGATAACGGGAGATAGTCCCAGCAACTTCTCTTTTTGTAAAGCTTTTCTGCAAAAATTGCTTATCTCTTACAAGCCTTACCTTGTCCCTCTAGCCTGCATCTCTTGAGTCTCTACCCTTCTCTTTCGTCGGGTCAGTCTTGTTGAGTACTGTTGTACTCAGGGTTTGTTGAACCCCTGTTGCAGGTGAGCTTCATGGGCAGGAGTGTTATGCATCCTGCTGCATGACAGTCGTCGAGGAAAGCGACGACGAATAAAGATGTTAAGCTCTTAGGCAGAGCTTTTGTGTAATATTGTAATCTACTGCTACTCCACTACTATTATGGTTTGTATAACTTAAACCTATCATTGTAAATATTTTGGAACTCAGAGTTTGTAAATGTATGTTATTGTAAGTCTTCCGCTGTTTTACTCCGTGGTATTTTATTTATATGAAACTGTTGTAATACTGCAATGTCTCTCTACAATGATTGATCCTGCTCGGAGAATCGTGGATGATTCGGGATTTACCCGACAGACTTTTTAAGTTGTATGGAACGCAATCATGGTTATTTGGAGTCTGTTTAGACAATAATCATGCGTGTGGGCCATATGATTTAGGAGGTTCTGCCACAGCTGGTATCAGAGCTGGATCATTGTTGAAAAGAGTTATTGTAGTATTCTCTTGTGAAAACTTCAAAGTTTTGAGTCAAATAATTTTAACTTGACTATTTTGGGTCCAAATTGCTTATTCCTTATCTATGATTCTTTCTATCGACCCTTATTCTGATTTTATAAAGTGTGGTGGAGAAATAGCATATTCTATTGCCCTATGTTATAAAAGTTATTTATATGTAAATAATGCTTTCTTTTATGATTAGATCGTAAGTTCGTTCATGCATCATGCTTAATTAATTTATTTAATTACTTTCCCTTTTAAAGTGGTTTGGGCTAAGAAGTATCAATCCTTTTCATGCTAACCGTTAGAATACTTCTCATCTATCCTATCTTGCCTCAGGATGGCCATTACCAAGCAAACGCCTCGCAAGTGTACTGCACCAAAAGGAGTACCTCGGCATCAGTTAGCTCCCAAATACGAGATCGGAGAAAGCAGT
>CM041642.1:24505809-24557465 GCA_023333625.1 Bothriochloa decipiens
GTTTGCCTAGCCACAACTATGGCCGCCACAGGAGCGTGGCTGGTGTTTGTTTTGTGATTCATTTATGGCTGTCACTCTTTGTCGTTTGCTCTGTCTGTTAGTCGTGTAGCGTAATTAATGTGCGGCGAAGTGTGGCGAGTTGTGGCGGAGGTTTTGACTGCCGTGGCTGTGGCGAGCGTGGTTGTGACGCGGCAAACTCTGGCCTGGAACCAAACAGCCCTTTAAAGCCAACAACAACGGGACAGGTCGACCATAGATGGGTCCAGCAAGTAAAGGGCAGCTCCTTTTTTCAGTTTGGAGAAAGATAACCCAACTTGTTCCCTTCCTTGCGCGCGTCATCCACCCGTGGCCCGTGGCCCGTGGTCCGTGGTGTGCGGCGTGAGGCCTCTTGCGTCCACGGCTCCGTCTCCTCGGTTCTCGATCACCCAGCACTCCAGAAGCAGCGGCCTGATCCGCGGCCAACGCTTTGAGACCCTTGAGGTCAGCCTCACGGATGCAGACCGAACGGGGTCGTCTCACGGATGGATAACGGACGGGGTCGCGGCGGCCCTTGACGCGCGAGGAAAACGAGCGATCGACTTCGTTCGTTGGTTGCCTCTTCCGGTTTTCTACTTGTTGCCTTCTCAATAGTACTTTCTTCGTCCTAAAAAAGAATACAATTACGTGTTACGTATCAGTTAAAATAATTTAAATTTGATTAAATTTTTACTAAATAATTATCATATTTATGATTTTAAATTAATTTATTATAAAAATATATTTTGCAAATAATCTCATAGTACTAATTTGATATTATAAATATTTATACTTTTAAATCTATAATTAGTTAAATTTAAAACATAAAAATAAGATACATAATTATATCTTTTTAGACGAAGGAAGTACCTGCCAACTGCCACGTGAAAAGAGCATACATCGAATATCGACGAGTCATTGTCAGATTAACACTCGTCGTCACACTGCACGCCATGCCCCAGTTCATCGGTAGCGTGTGGCAGCAGCCGCATTTCACTCTTAGGCCTTGTTTAGGCCTCGTTTAGATATTAAAGTTGGTGTACTAATTTTATATAGTAAATTCTATTAAACACTGTAGTAATTTTATTTTTATAATTGTCTAAACATTGATTAATTAAGCTTAAAATATTCGTCTCATAAAGTACAATAAAACTGTATAATTAGTTTTTTATTTCATCTATATTTAGTATTTCATACATATGCCGGTATTTTGATGTGACGAGGAATCTTCTTTTTACATAGTGAAATTTGGAGGTGAAATCTGGAATCTAAACAAGGCCTTTGATTCGAGATTTTACCCTAAATTTCACTATGCAAAAAGAAGATTCCTCGTCACATCAAAATACCGGCACATGTATAGAATACTAAATATAAATGAAATAAAAAACTAATTATACGGTTTTGTTATACTTTGCGAGACGAATATTTTAAGCCTAATTAATCAATATTTGGATAATTATTACTAAATAAAAATAAAATTGTTACAGTGTTTAACAGAATTTACTATACAAAGTTGGTGCACCAACTTTGGTATACACAACCCTTTCCCTGATTATTTTCTTTCTGTCCTATCCTATCCTGTGATTTCTAGGCGGCCTATCTAAAACGATTCCTGCCATTTTCGTCTCTAAAGAGGATTTATAGTACAGTTTACAAAATTAGTAGATGAATGAATGAATAGATATTCCACGTGGGCCACTATCCATGAATGAACAGATAAAAAGGATATCCATCTTTTCTCGTCGTCGCGGTGGGCGGCAACTGCCCTGCCGAAAGGAAGCATTTTCCGCGGCCAGCAAGCAAAGCCGAGCAGAGGGCGGTTTGAGGGTACTAATGTAGTATTACTAGGCTAATGATTCCGGGGCCGGGAGTGGCGAGGAGGTGGGAGGCAACGCAAGGTCGTCGACCACCGGCCGGCATGATGAGCCCTTGTCGTGCCATGCGCCTCCCCTCTTTCCACGGCTGCGAGCGACTGCGAGCGAGCTGACACTGACGGCGCCAGCACCGGCGGCTAGTAGACCACTACCAGTCCGGCCACGTCGCACCACTTTGATGTGGAGGAGCCTAGGCCGCACGCGTCCAATTCGCAGCACAGGCGACCGAGCAGGGGATCACGAAAGCTCTGGCCAGGTCCACGCTGCTGGCTGTCAAAACCAACCCGTCTCGGTCTCGGCGGCTATCGGTGTGGGCGTGGCGTGGCATCCATTTGTTCGACGGAAGTTTTCGCCATGTTCGCTCGGTCGTTTCTGGCTGACTGGTTCTGGCTGCTACTGATTTTTTATAAGAGAAAAATACTGTTAAATGGTTGACTGGTCTGGCTGATAAGTTCAAAAGAACGGGCTGTTCGGCATCAGCCTACGCATCTCGGTCTCGATCCATCGATTGCCCTCTCTGTGTGTTGCCTTTTCGGAGCAAGTGACGTGTATCATGACATGTCCGGAGCACTCTGGACACCACTTTTGGGCATGCCCTATACCTATATCTAGTCTATTCGTAGTTGGGCAAAGGCATATATCCTAGTCTACCCAAAGACACCCTAATACCAGTATTTTGGGACGAGGCTTCTTTTGGAGGCTAATAATAATCCTACTAGATGTCAAGATAGATTTTTGGTTATCTTTGTGGGCTGGAGGAACCTTTCCATCACGCAACCTTCAATTCCCTGTTGCCGCCCATGGCACGTTGCGGTGGCCACAGGAACGACAAGCAGGGACCATGATGATGGCGGCGTACCTGCCGCCCGGCCGGCTGCCGCTGCCGCGCGCGGTCACCACTCACTCGAGGGGAACGGAGACCGGAGCAAGCGGACGTGTGTGTCCGTGTCTATGCACTTGGCGTTTTGTAGCCATAGCCCATGACGGGCTAACTCCTCCGTTTGCTGGCGCCACTCGCTGCCGTGGCAAAAATACAGCAACAAGTACCCCCTCCCTCTGTTTCAATTATGATCAAATTCTGATCAATTTTGCAAAAAAGGTATTTATATAGTTTGATGTTGTATATTATATATAAACTTGATGCCTTGAGTTAAGTTTAAGACGATTTATGATTTAAAACGGAGTGAGAAATAGCTTTATTCCTCTTTTCGTCGAGAAGCTCAAATGAACTTTGGGAGGTACGTACTGGAATGAGAGTGTTGCTGCTGCCTCTGCCGCGCTTTGTGGCTGTCAGTCACTTTGTCAGGTGCTAAACCGTGTGTGCAGGTAACGCATAGGAGTAGCTTGTGACACCGGAAACTCAATCTAAGCTTAAAGTACCTCGCTGATTCTGATACTTCCCTTGCCTTGCCTTGTGTTGTGAGAGAGCATCGAGCGCTGTCTATATGATGCTGGTCCAACTATTTTGATGCCAATTTTACCAACACTCGGAAACGAATCACACTGATTCTGAGCCAAAAAAAAAAGAATTAATTAATAAACCGGAAAAGTATATATATATATATATATAATAGTGTAATATGCAACCTCAGAACTTCATGGGCTGTGAGCTGGGCCTTGGCTACTCCTGGCTGGTAACGAACTACAGCCCACCTGCCCTTTCGAATTCTGGTTAGCCCTCGTATATTTTTGGTATGAGAAAAACAATCCTACTCCCATCAATATCTCAAGTTTGAACAAATTGTAAATCATTTCAAGTTTGACTCTTTAAGCAGTCAGCTGCGCACACGTGTGCAAAACTGGTGTTCTAAAACCAGTTTGAGCCTCTAGTGGTACATTTATTAAGTTTATGGACCTAAAGATGCAGTTTTAGAAGTACATTGAACTATTTGAGAATACGGGACAATTTTAACGACATCCAATAGATTTTTTTTATGATTATACATTAAAGCATTGCTAGTATACACGATAATAAACTAGACAAAAAATTAGCGTGGCACCCTCTATTTGCATAAGACTGGTTGTGCAACGATCATCAAGCCTCTCCCATATCCATATTGTACTACAGTACTAGTGTTCCTCTTCATCTGAAAAGCATGTAATGGCACTATCCTGGTTGCTCTCCTGATTATTCCACCCAACAACTGTCTTTCCCTTCTCCTTGTTGCGAGCAATGACATTGCATATCAGCTCCTTGGTGATGGTAGGGCAGCTCAGCGCTAAACTCTTAAACTCTTTGGTTCCAATAGCGGCGAACAGAGCCGCGGAGGATCCCAGGAACTCCAAGCACGCCTTTTTAAGAATAGCACAGCGGTGCTTCTCAGCTAGCCCCAACATTGCCGCCACGGAGCCCGTATCGACATGGCCGCATGGCCTGTCTTCACACATCAGCTTTAGCCTCTGAATGCCGTATCTGTCTGCCGCGGCAAGAAGACGGAGTGCCATGGCAGACGACTCGTCCTGGCCACCTATATCCGGCCACGTGTCCGTGTATATGAAGGCGAGCAGAGCCCTGAACACCGGTGCCTGCATGTCTTGTATCTCTATGATGGCATTGGTGGTGGGGACGGAGAGCTCTGCCTTGAAAACCAGCGACCGTGCCCGGAGCACCAGCCGGTGCGCGGCGAACGTCTCCCCGCCGACCAGGAACTCGACGTCGGCGCCCAGCTTGCTCGACAGGAGGCCGCCGAGATGGCGGTGCATGTCAGACGGTGGGACGACAGCCGTGGGCGGCACCGGCACCTGCGGCCTGACGATGTGCACGTCCACCCTGACGGCGAAGCAGTCGTCGTCGCTTAGAAACTCCGATCGCTCCAGCTCTTCGCTCTTGATGAAGTATTTGAATCCGTAGCCGAGCAACCCGAACTTGGAGAAGTCGACCATGCCGGTGGTGCCGCTGACGGATGGCACCGGCTTATGGTCCCGGTCGAGCAAGGTGAAGGTAGCCTCGGCCGCCACGACCTCGTCGATGACGTCGACGAGGGCGAGGAAGAAAGACATGAAGTCGGTGTCGCCGCACTGGGCCTTGGGGAAGAAGCGGATGACCCAGGTGTAGCCTCCTGCACGGAAGGGACATGAATTGATGCACGGCTTGTTCGACAAGATGTCAGAGGTTCTCGAGTATCCGTCGATCTGGAGAACGTGGTAGGCTCGCACGGAGATAGTGGTGGACAGCACCTCGCCGGCACTGGACGCCATGGTAGCCGGCCGGTGAGAGAGACGTCGTCAATTGTGGGGCGGATTGTTATTATTATTAAGATCAAAACACATCCCACCCAATGGGTTTTCATATATAGAGTTTTCTTTTATTATTATATTATATATAGTAAGTTTTGGAGATTAGTGAAGCAGAGACAGGGGGTAAAGTCTCCAATTGCAACCCGGCCGTGCATTGGATGATCAAGCCGGCTCAGTTGGTTAGCGGCCTCGTCGTAGTCGCTGCCCGCCCGGGAGGTCACGTGTTCGACTCCCGGGTGCCGCACCTATCTCGGTCCTGTTGCTGGCCTGGGTAATATATTTCTGTGGTATACGCACGCGTGCGCGTTCGGTGGTACTGCTCGTTTCCCGCGCAATGAAGGCGATGGCGGCTCCCAATCTCTTCTTAGCGTGTGTTCGGACACGCACGCGTGTGTGCGTGTGGTGTGAGTGTGATGTGTGTGGGTTGTGTGCGTCTAAATTGTACCGTATCCCAAAAAAAGAAAGGATACTTTTTCACCTTCCTTTTTTGTTCCCCTTTCTATTTCCTATATGGTTACTATTTGCAACTTTTCGAGCACGTTGTAGAGGTGATTATATGGCGGTTGGCGTGGCGGCGTGAAGCCACAATTCCACCACTACTACCGTCACCGCATGTTCCCGCGCCACCACCACCTCTCGCCGACCTCGCTCCTCTCTCCAAGCTCATGTTCTCGTGCTCCTACACTCACCTTCTGCTCCCCCCTATGGGCCAAACCCTTTTTTATTAAGAATTACACAGTACAACACAGACGCTTATAACACGCACGCACACTCACCCCTATGAACACACGTACAAAATCCTACCCCTACCCCTATGAGCACATCCGAAGGACTGAGCACCCGGCAGATCTGGAGATTCCCGAAGTCACCATTGGTGCCTCGTTGTCGAAGAGAACGTCACTTACCACTTAACGCATAACGCCGGATAATCTTTGGGAAAATCCCAGAAAAAGGTGCGAGCACCAAGATTTAAACCCTGGTGGATAGCATTCCACTGGACCGTCCTACCATTGGACTACAAGCCAATTCACCTTACGGGGCAAACTTGAGTCTCCACCTTAGACCGGCAGTCGGACTACTAAATTAAACCGAACCAAAGACTGATTCACTTAAAAGACCGCTTATGCAATCGAAGCTCACGTTTGGAAATTGAATGTTGCACATGCATGATGGCACAGCCACTACTACTTTTACAATTTGAAAGTTGACTTTGGGTCGTCGCATCGGCTAACATCAGCATTACATTTTAAGTTTCAAAATTTCATAACTTTTTCAAATGATCTACACATTGAACAAATAATATATCTATTTTGATTATCTCAACGAGCTCTTCGCAATGTTACTTAGCATACATATTATTTTGGAATGATGAATACTTGAATTATTATTGTAGTATTTTGCACAATTTTGTAAGTGCTCCATATATTATGTTTTCATACAAATTTTAGTAATTTTGCACCAATATCTTGGAGTACTTGTGGGTAGATTAGTGGGAAGCAGGTTATATAATTGTGTTTTTATCATCTTATTTGTATATGTGATCAAATATTTGTTGCCAATTATTTTCTACATATCATTATATCGCACTAGTTTGAAGTTTTTGTGGACGGTTCAATTCATCTAGTCCAAAACAATCAAACTAGCGGTTCAACCGGTTCTTAACGGTTGGACCAGTGAACTATTAAATCAATGGCCTCATCAGTTTGATGTTTGGTCCGGCCTAATAACTTTGCACCTCTCCCTCCCCGTGTCCCCTCTTCCACGTCCTGTTTGGATGAATGCGTGCCAGACGCTCTTGAGGCCACTTTGTTCTTGTCACGGGCCCTAGGGACGTCGTTGCCTGCCACATGGCTGCGACACTACACTGGCATGCTTAGACATGACCCTCAAGAGAGACTAGAACCATAAGCGCGGCATTGCCGCGCTCCCTTGGATCTAACAAGTGTTAGTGTTGTTGTCATTGTCTGTGGAATTTTTATTTGATTACTGCCCTATCACATAACTTGCTTCGGTCATTGCTTGGAGGAAAGCGTGTAGGGAAATTCCTCATATTGGTTGGGTCTGAGCATTGCGAATTGCGATGATGGATGTCGCTGACATTAAACTCATCGCTTGGCTCTTTCCTGATCAGCATGATTGTGTGGATGCCCTAATCGTCAACTCTTGCTCGCAAAATCAAACATTTAGATAAACATACACAATTAGGAGCAAATTATATGATAGAGCGTACGTGCTCAATGTGCTGAAATGGAAACTCCAATATTCTCAGGGAGTCCTTTGGATAAGCATAAATCAGAGTAGAGGTCATAGTAGTGATAATAATTTGAGGAAAACTTTGGAAGTAATGACAGTATTAAAACTAAAATTAACTACAATTATAATTATAGGAAGCATACGGTGTATATCTAATCAGCCCATACTTGACAGTTACTTAATTGGAGGGTTCTTTTGACCATACAATAACTAGGTGAGCTGGAAAAGCTGTTGCTAAGTTCAGATATGTTGGAATGGTGAGTTACCACGACAGAAGAAATGGGGAACAATTATGTTGCGAAAGGGCAAAGTAGAATGGTGTTGCCACCCGATGCTTGAGAAGACCCCAGAGTGCAGCGAGTGTTATGGCCACCCTAATGCAGAATCCCGCAACCTTGTCCATGAGCTTAGTTAGCCATGCGCGGATGCATGTGACACAGAATCCCGAAACCTTGTCCAACTCAGCGAGTGGTGCGCGGATGCATGCGGCAGCGGCGATTACATTAGCTGCATTACCCATGGAAGCGGCGATGCTATAATTGAGTTCTTTGGTCGCTGGCAACGGTGAGCACACGGGAATACGAGGCAGCTGGCGTGGTGCGGCGGTGCTGTTGTTGTCTTCAGTTCTTCGCCATCGCTGGGCCAGGATCGCTTTAGACTGGTGCCGTTGCCGCTGTCTCCGGCCTTCTCAGCCACCGCCGCTGCGGCGACGCGGCCCTTGCCGGCTTCCCGATGCGGATTGCATCCGGTTCCACTACGCGTGCACGGCCGGCAACCGGGCGCATGCCGCACGCTTCTCTGGCGGCGCGAGCTTCGTGGGCTCTCGGCGCACAGCGGCTTCACCGCTGCGAGCGGCTGCGGCGAGGATGGGTCATAGGGGAAGGATCGAGTTGCTCGCTCAGAGGAGCACAGAGTACAACTAAACTAAGCAGTCCTGTGGCGCCGGCACGTACGGGCGACGGTGCGGGAGCGACGGTCTTGCTAATCCGGAGCAGGCGGTGGGCGCGGGCACGGTGGCTGCGGCCACGCCGGAGCGGCGTAGGGCTCGCAGAGGTCGCAGGGTCAGTAAAGGCCAGAGTAAGGCGGTGGTCCGGTAGCGGCAATGAGGAGTCGCTTGCAAATCATGAACTCGAGCCGAAGGCTCTGGAAACACTTGCTTCTGTAGACATTTCTGCACGCTCGATAAAAAATACGATAGCTAATAAATTCCATTGACGTGGCAAAATGAAAGGCCAAGACGTGGCAAAATAGGAGGCCGGAAAGCATGTTGCAAGATTCGTTCTTTTAAAGATTGACAGAAGATACAAGTGGCACCAACGGAACCGCCAAAATTTATCATAAAATTAAACCAAGAGAAAATTCTATACTCTATTAGCCATAGTTGCCGCCGAAGTTGATGTAAATGGCACCAAGGCTCAAGGAACTTTGCATCCATAGTCGAGTTTGCTACAGAATATTTTTCGTGGCACATGTGGAATTGAAAAACTATTTTAGCAGGATACAAAATAATTAGGCGTTTTATATTCTCTTTGTGTATAACCGGTCAATTACGGAAGGCATTATGGAATTGACATCTTCAATCTTTTTAAAGAAAAACAATATAGAAGAAACCATGTGTCAAAACACTTTTTAAAGCTCCACCGGAGAAGTGCCTTCCAAAATCAGAACGTTACAACATCGTTAGCGGCCAAATGGAGCCGTTCGACCCTCCCTGGAGGGCCTCCCGTCCCGAGCGCTCCCCACCACCCCTCTCCCCAAATCCTCCAAAATCCACCCAACATCCATGGCCCAAATCCAAGTCCGCCCCAGATCCCAATTCTCCTCGTCTAAGACCTCCCGCTTGAGGTGCCTATTGCCTGCCTCGATGGCCTGGGCGGCGCTGCAGCCACGGCGGGGGCAAAGACGGAGATGGCGACCTGCAACGCCCGTGAGCTGCTGGGGATGGCGGATATCGACGGCCCGCCCGTGGTGGCTGGCTCCGGCGACCGCGGTGCCTGCTCTCCTCCGCCGGCGCCATCAGTTGTCCCTCCGCCGCCGAGCGCTGCCGCCCCGGCCACCTACTCCACCGGCGCCACTTCGACCCCTGCGTAGCCTCCGCGGCGGCCGGGCAAAGGCCCGCCTTGACGATGGTGGAGCAACTGTTGCAGGATGGCGAGGTCATCGTTGAGGACATCCTCGATGACGAGGAGGAGGACGACGACCTCGACACGGACGTCGACGCGGACAACGGGGTGCGGACGGTCTCCCCACCGTTGCCGGATTCCAAGGCCGCGGCATTTGTCAGGTGCGCGGATGCAGGTTCCGGCGTGGTGTCCGCCGCCGTCATCGACTTCTCTCTCCCCACATGCACCTCCATTCCATCCTGGAGGCTGTTCGGCTGGGAGCTCCAAGGCCTGTCGCTGGGCGGACGCCGGCCTCGACGATGGCGATGCTGAAGAGCCGCCAAGGGCCAACCCCTACCTCGACACGGTCCTCCGTGCGCCACGGTCTGCGAGAGGCCCTACTCCGACTACGGGCCCGGCGGCAACACGTCTGTCGTACCAGGACGCTGCCCGTAAGGCTCTACAGCCCTTGTCGTCGCCGCTGGAGGGGGCTGTGGATACCTCGCAGTGTGCTGCTGCTGTGGAGGGTGCCCAGCGGGCGTCGATGCGGACGACACGGCGTCCACGGCGGCATCATCGGTGCAGGAACAGGGTGCCTGCAGGGCATGAGGCTACTCTGCCTCAGTCCGTGCAGGTGCCCGCGCAACGCCGCCTTGGACCGCTGAGGGCAGCGAGGATCCCAGTGCACCAGCGTCTTACCCCGGGGTGCTGGCCGCTGGAGACTACTGCGCTTGACGCCGACGGGTTCCTGACGGTCGTGAATCATCGCCACCGGCGCAGAACACGAAATGTGGCTCCTAAGCAGCGACGTCCAGTCCCGCCGAAATATAGGGGTCGCTGCTTCAACTGCCTAGCACACGACCACATCGCCGCCCAATGTCGGTCTCCGTCGCGCTGCCTCTGCTGCCGGGACACCGGTCATCGGGCATCGGCGTGCAAGCGTGGCCACTCGCCGCCATACATGCCGTTGGCCTCGGTGGTACGGCGCCCCGTCCAGGGTGCCAAGGGGCGTGGCCCGACTGGTCCATGAGACGGTTGTGATGCCTCTGGACAACCGACAGCAAGGTCATCGCCAGCATCGCAACAACAACAACCATGTCCCGTGTGGCAGAACCTCCTAAATAATATGGCCCACATTCACTAATCATTGTCTTAACAGACCTCTGATAATCGTGCATGTATTCCATAAGACTTAAAAGGTCTGTCGGGTCAATCCAGAATCATCCATAATTCTCCGAGCAGGATCAATCATTATAAAGAGACATTGCAGTATTACAATAGTCTTATACAAATATTATACATCAGAGTAAAAGAGCAAAAGGATTACAATAACATTAGTTTATAAACCATTTATTTTCAAACTTACAAACCTAACAATACCTTAAGTTATATTATTACAAACCATAATGGTAGTGGAGTAGCGATAGATATTTTTATTACAACACCCAAACGTATTGCTCTGCCCAAGAGCCAAACAGTCTATTCATTGTCTCTCCGCAATGACCGTCATGCAACAGGGTGCAGAGCAAATTTGTGCATAAGATATACCTGCAACAGGGGTTCAACAAACCCTGAGTACAAAAGTACTCAACAAGACTGACTCGACGAAAAGAGGGGAGAAGACTCAGGAATGCAGGCTAGTGGGACAAGGTAAGGCTGCGAAAGATAAGGACTTTTGCAGAACAGCTCTTTGGATCAAATTTTTATTCATCTTTTGTTATGACAGAAAGTGGAGTTGTCCTAATCTAGCTCAACATAAACAAACAACTTCATTCTCATTCCTTACATGCGGACCACGTGATAGGTCAGAGGGTCGAGTCTCCATAACCGAGGAGCAACGACGATTCGAACCGATTATACCCACCTAGGAATCCACTTAAGCTTGCATATATCAACCTTCACTTAGATCCTCCAAGACCAGAATAGTTTCCGCGCCACCCGAGAGCACAGTACTCCACCGCCCTACTGCCAAACTAGATGCTTCCATCCATCTTAGATCCATAGGGTAGGTACACGCTACTCCCGACCATCTCGCCACTCCTAGTGCGCGGGCTCGCCGTTCCACTCATGGAATAGCTAATATCTTAGGCTTACCGGAGTATGTGATTAGTTGCAAAGTCTCAACCACACACAGGCCTCCACGACTGATCCTAGATGACACAGATGGAAACACTACACCAAAGAGTCTTTTCCCGATGTAGGTCACCGTCTCGTTTCAAAGTTCATTATCATAAAGCAGTGTCATACTCAACCATTTTGAAATAGTTATTTTGAAAGCCTAACTCATTAAGCAAGGCTAAGCATATCTAAACATTTTTAAAAACAAAATAGGTTTCAAGGATGATATTAGAGTGACAAGGTAGGTAAATGTAGCACGTAGGATATCACTCAACTCCTAGAACTTAATGCATCATTTCATAAGCTAAAGTGATAAAAACTTTATGAAAACAAGGAAGGCTTTAAATGTATTCGGGGCTTGCCTTGATAGTCAGAGAAGATGGGCTCGGGCTCTAGATTAGCACCACAATTCTCGGCACCCAACTCCTGAGGATGTTCTTCCTTGACGGCTGGATCAATAACACTCTCCTCGTTCATGGGGACTACACGATATAACATGACATGCTTCAACATGATGAAATAATAACAATGATGCTCAAAGATGCTAAGCTCAAACAATTAAATAAGGTGCCAAAGGTCATTAAGATTAATGACCCTAGGTCATCACTCAATCTCAAAGTCAAACAACCCTATAATGATTAAACATGATTAAAAGGATTATTTAATTAATTAAAAGCATAAAATAAAGGCATAAAATTAAAGTTGTCTAATTAAGCTCAAAATTTTATTTTAAAAATCTTATGGTCTAATTAGATGGCAAAACAATTTTCAGAATTAAAAGCCAACTATTTTATTTATTAAAAATCATTGAAGATGCATTTTTCAATTAAAATAGCTAATTTTAACTCATGCAAAAACTACTAAAATTGGCATATTATATTTTTTTCTAGGTAGAGAACATCATAAAGAGCATACATAAAAATTTTCAGAAATTTTGAAACTATACATGAATTACTATGAATTATTGAAGAAAAAGCATTTTTAAACATTTTCTAAAAATAGAAAAAGAAAAAGGGAAAATCTTCCCCGACGTTGACCACGACCTGCCGGCGGTTGACCGATGATTTCTCACCGGCGGCGAGGTCTCCGGTGACCGGGTTGGCGTCTACGTGACCCTTGAGACGAGGTGCATTCACTGACGTGGCCAATGAAGCAGCTAGGGCTTCGGGACGGGGTCACCGTCGACCATGGCGGACACGGCGGCGCGGCACAGGGCGGAGATGGCCATCGGGACCCTCTCCGATGAGCTAAAGACTACCAACGCACCCAGCACACTTAGGCAAACCTAACCGTGCAACAAATTGATCCGAAGAAGACTCCCAACGAACACGGCCACGCGCGCGGTGGTGGCGGCAAGGCAAGCTCGCCGGCGACAAGTACTCCGGCGGCTGTGGTGCAACAGGGACTTAACTGAAGGGATAGGCATGTGCAGAAGCTCACCGTGACTCTGAGGTGCACCCTGGAAGGATCGGAGGTGAAGCGGAGGTCGAAGCTCAACGGCTATGGCGGTCGCGGCGGTTTGCTCCGACGGCAACAGTCGCGTCCCGACGCATCCAGGGCTGGTTTGCCATAACGGTCAAGCCGACCATGAGCACAACGTCAAGGTGGAGATGATGAACTAGGAAGAGCAACTCGAGGCTCACTGTGGCAGGTGAACTTCGGTGCGGTGGCGAGCGGCAGCGGTGTTGCTGGGTCTCAAGAGGACGGCGACGCGCAGGCGTCTCAGGCGGCGAGAGCGGGCGTGAGTAGTCTCAAACGGATCGCAAGGGTGCTGCGAAGCTGCTGGCAAGAGCAAGCGAGCAAGGATGGATCGATGGTGATGAATTTCATCGACGGATGATGGACCACGGCGATGGCAATGGCGAGCAGGGGAAAGGAAGAAAAGCGGCGGCCGGCTCCATTATTTATAGGAAGGAGGCGAAGCACGGGCGGGCGACACGCAGGCGAGGAGTTTTCCAGTGACGGGCGAGCGCTGGCAACGACCAGCACGCCGGGATGGCGGCCATGGACACGGCGGTGACGGGGAGCAGTGAGGAGGAATTGAAGATGGTGACGTCAGCATTACTATAGCAACCGAGGTTTTTCTGAAAAATGTAAATTACTACCAAAAATATATAGGAACTTGAAAATCTTCAAAAATATCATTTACATAACTTTTCAAGAGTTACATTTTTCATTTAATGAACCTTTTCAAATTCTGCATAGATTTTGAAATATGAATTCAAATTAAAAAGGGAAGCAAAACCCTAGAAACAAATATCTAAAATTACTTTTGATTTTTTAATAAAACTTGAAAATATTCAAATATACGGATTGCTCAACTTTTTAAACAAAACATTGTTCATATATAAAGTTTTCCCAAAATATGCATAATTTTTGAATCAAAAGGTGATAAATACTGGAAAACTGTATTTTTTAATTCATTTGAAATTCTTTTTGGAAACTTGGAAAACTTTGAATATCATTATTGTAGCTCTTGTCAAGATATACAAATCATATATTTAGAGTATCTCAAAATTCCTTCTAGATTTTAAAATGTATAAAGGGGGGTAAAACAGGGTTTTGAAAATAGTTTTTGAATTAGCAATCAACTCATCATTTCATGTAACACAACATTTCAGAAACACAAGCAACCTATAATATTTAAACTTGTTTTAATTAATGCACATCAAGGTTGACCTAAACATGAATGCTTTGCAATGCATATGATGACATGGTAAGTTTTAGTTACTATAACACCAGGGGTGTTACAGCCCTTCCCCCTTAAAGAAATCTCGTCCCGAGATTTAAAGACTTGGGTAAAGTAATGGAAAAGGAAATTTGTCAATAAAACACACTTTGATTGAGTACATAAGGAAAGGGGTTTTTACAACTCACACTAGACCAGTTACAATTCATAGAGAGAATTATAACTTAGATGGAAGCATAGAACTCCGAGAAGTGCTCTAACAGGTAATCTTTCGATTCCCAAGTAGCTTCTTCTTCTTAGTATTGATCCCACTGTATCTTGTACCACTTGATTGTTCTACTTCTGGTAACACTGTCTTTTTGATCTAAAACTCAAAGCGGATACTCAGAATAAGTCTGATCAGGTTCAAGTTCAAATCCTTCAACATCAACAACCTTATCTAGCACTCGAAGACATTTCTTCAACTGAGAAACATGAAACATATTATGCACAGCTAACAACTATTCAGGCAATCTCAATTTATATGTTACCTTTCCACATTTTTTAGGACTCAAAACGGTCCAATGTAGCGAGGTGCTAACTTGCCTTTGATTCCAAATCGAGTAACTCCCTTCATTGGTGATACCTTCAGATACACGTAATCTCCCTTAGCAAACTTTAGGGGCTGATGCCTCTTATCCGCATAACTTTTCTGATGAGATTGTGCCACTTTCATATTTTGTTGTATCTGCTTAACCTTCTCTTTAGTTTCTTTTACAAGATCAACTCTGAAGAACCATCTTTCTCCAGGTTCTGACCAGTGCAATGGAGTTCTACACCTGCGACCATATAATGCTTCAAATGGTGCCATATTGATGCTTTCTTGATAACTATTGTTGTAAGAGAACTCTGCTAAAGGCAAACAGTCATCCCATTTTTCTAGAAAATTTAGAACACATGCCCTCAACATATCTTCACGTATCTGGTTACTCTTTCTGTCTGACCTCCAGTTTGTGGATGATAAGCTGTACTATGTAGCAAGTCAGTGCCTAATGAATCATGTACATGTTTCCAAAAATTGTTAACAAACTGTGTACCCCTGTCAGATACAATGGTCTTCGGCACCCCATGAAGACTGACAATTCTCTCAAAATATAATTTGGCATAGCGTAGGACCGGATAGTTTATATTTACTGGCAGAAAATGAGCTGACTTGGTAAGTCAATCCACTATAACCCAAATGGAATCAAATCCCCTTGATATTTTGGGTAAACCTACTATAAAGTCCATACTGATATCCTTCCATTTTTATGCTGGAATAGGCAATGGTTGAAGTTCTCCTGGTGACTTCAAATGCACAGCTTTGACTCTCTAACATGTATCACATCTTGCTACATATTGAGCAATTTCTATTTTCATCTTAGTCCACCAAAATCTCTGCTTTAAGTCATGATACATCTTATTACTTCCTGGATGAATAGAAAATCTAAAAAGATGAGCTTCATCGAGGATCTTTTGATGTAATTCAAGAACTTTTGGTATGATCAGACGATTATTAAACCATAAGACATCTGCTTTATTGATTCTGAAACAAGAGACTTTTCCATCTCTAACTTTCTTTTTGATATGCTCAATACCCTTATTGCCTTTCTGAGCAGCAATAATCTGATCTTTGATTGTTGTCTCAACAGTAATGTTAGGCAAACTACCTTGTTGCACCATTTCAATACCCAACTTTTCTATCTCATGACATAAAGAAATATCCAAAGGCTTCAATGTCAAGCAATGGCAATAACTCTTGTGGCTAAGTGCATCAGCAACCACATTTGCTTTACCAGGATGGTAATATATTTCCAAGTCATAATCATTGATTAGTTCTAACCACCTTCTTTGCCTCATATTCAATTCATCTTGAGTAAGAATATATTTTAAACTTTTGTGATCAGTATAGATATAACATTTGTTACCCATCAAATAATGTCGCCATATTTTTAATGCATGGACAACAGCTGCTAATTCTAAATCATGAGTGGGATAATGCTCTTCATGTTTCTTCAACTGCCGAGAAGCATAAGCAATAAGTCTTCCTTCTTGCATCAATACACATCCAATACCAATGCCAAAAGCATCACAGTAAACATCAAATGGCTTCTTAATATTTGGCTGTGCGAGGATTGGGGCAGTAGTTAATAATCTCTTCAATGTCTGAAAAGCTTCTTCACATTCTGGTGACCAAACAAACTTAACATCATTCTTTAACAACTCAGTAATAGGTTTGGACACCTTTGAGAAATCTGGTATGAAACAACGCTAGTAACCCGTCATTCTCAGAAAACTGCGAACTTGGTGCACTGTCCTTGGTGGTTCCCAATCAAGTATATCCTGTATCTTGCTAGGGTCAACAGCAACACCCTCAGCTGATAAAACATGTCCAAAAAATTTCACTTCTTTTAGCCAAAACTCACACTTACTAAATTTGGCATACAATTGATGCTCTCTTAGACGCTGTAAAATAATTCTGAGGTGTTCAGCATGTTCTTCTTCATTCTTGGAGTATACCAAAATATTATTAATGAAAACAACCACAAACCTATCAAGCTCTGGTATGAACACTGAGTTCATCAAGTACATAAAATGAGTTGGTGCATTGGTGAGTCCAAAAGATATGATCAAATACTCAAACAGACCATACCGAGTGGTAAAGGCAGTCTTTGGGATATCTTCCGGGTGAATCTTGATTTGATGATACCCAGATCGAAGATCAATCTTCGAAAACACCTTTGCCTCTGCCAATTGATAAAAAAGCAAATCAATACGGGGTAGAGGATACTTATTCTTGATAGTTACTTCATTCAAGGAACGATAATCAACGCATAATCTCAGGGTTTTATCTTTCTTCTCCACAAAGATAGCAGGACATCCCCAAGGTGATGAACTAGGTCTGATAAAATTTTTATCACGCAATTCTTGCAATTGAGTGTTAAGTTCTGCTAATTCTAGTGGTGCCATCTGATATGCTCTCTTGGATATTGGAGTCATACCAGGTTTTAAATCAATTCTAAACTCTACCTTTCTATCAGGAGGTAAACCTGGTAGATCATCAGGAAACACATCTGGAAACTCACAGACTATAGGAATGTCTTGGATTTCCTTCACTGATGTTGCACATACTCTTTCAACAGACCTCTTAAGAGTGGGAAGTTGGATGAGAAGCTGAGATTTGCTATTAAGTAAGTTCACTCTCACAGTTGTATTTAGGATGTCTATCACAGCCCTATGCTGATTAATCCAATTCATCCCTAGGATCACATCTATATCTTGATCCTTCAAGATTATCATGTTGGTGGGAAAAATATGCTCACCCAAGTTTATAGGCACCTCATGTACCATTTCCCTAGTACACATACGCCCACCAGGCGACTGTTTAAAGAACTCTTCTTTTGTTTCCCTTATTGGTATTTCATGCTTCTTAACAAATGTACCATTGATAAATGTATGTGATGCACCAGAATCAAAAAGCATAACTACAGGACGATTTGCAATAGGAAACGTACCCATCATAACAGGCTCTCCCTCAGGAATATCTCCAGCTTGTGTATAGAACACACGTCCAGTCATCTTCTCAATCTTACCCTTCTGATTGTTGTTACCCCTATTTTGACTTTGTTGTTGTTGCTGGTTGCCAGGGGCTCTTCGAATATTAGAGTTGTACTACCTTGGATACGGGCAGTCCTTAATGAGGTGTCCTAACTTTTCGCAATTATAACATGGGTTATTAGGGACTTGTGGAGTGGGTTTACGAATGCCAGGGGCATTTGGCTGGCATGGATATGGAAGAGTTGCAGCAGGATGAGCAAATGTTTGCTGCTGAGGCTAGAAATGTTGTGGACGATAAGGAGGACGGAAATGATTCTGGGGATGATAAATAATCTTCTGGCGCTTTTGGTTGCCACCAAAAAATCCAGATGATCCCTTATTCTTAGCCTTTGCCTCCTTGTGCAGATGATACTATTCTTCAGATTCAAGAGCAATGTTGACCGCTTCATGATACGTCACGTTGACACAAGCAGTCATCATTAAGCGAAGCTTGGAATTCAATCCTTGCATAAAGCACTCCTTCTTATTTTCATCAATATCCACACGATCTGGGGCATACTGAGCCAAGTGATTGAATTTACCAACATACTCCATCATAGATATATCCCCTTGTTCTAATGCTAGGAACTCTTGCAGCTTTCTTTTCATGATTCCCCTTGGAATATGATGAGCACAGAAAGCTTCACAAAATTCTATCCAGTTCAAATAATGACCCTCCGGCTGTGCGGCTAGAAGATTACCCCACCAGGTAGTTGCAGGACCTCTAAGCTGTTGAGCTGCCAACATTGGCTTCTGGAACTCAGTGCCATGAATAAGCCCAAACTTTTGCTCCATGGTACGGAGCCACTCATTTGCTTCTAAGAGCTCATCTGCCCTAGTGAACACAGGTGGACGAGTATCAGTGAAATCCAGATAAGTGGTCTCATCCCTATTATTGTTGTTATTCCTGCCATGATGTCCCTAGGGCACATTCAATTTCTACTGAGCCATTTCTCTCAAGAGCCTTGCATTATCAGCCGTAGCAATGACCAAAGCAGCTACAGCATCAGCCAGTGACGGAGGAACAGGTGGTGGGTGAGAAACACCATCTCCACCATGAGAAGTCCTAGTGCGATCATTCTTAGGCATCTATTAAAAATAAACCAAACTTTAATCACAGGCTTTTAGCAGGAGGCAAGATCAAGATTAAAGAATAGATGGGTGGGATCTGAAGGCTAGCAAGAATGGGATTGATACTACTTAACCCAAACCACATTAAAGGGAAAGGTAAATTAAATAAGTTAATTAAGCATGATGCATGGATCGAACTTACGACTAAGTATAAAAGATTTTTTTAAAGTAATACATACATAAAGTAACTTATTATAACATAGGGCAATATAGTATGCTATTCCACCACCAAACTTTTTAAATAAGAATAAAGGTCGATTGAAAGAATCATAGGTAAGGAATAAGCAATTTGGACCCAAAATAGTCAAGTTAAAATTATTTGACTCAAAGCTTTTGAAGTTTTCGCAAAAGAATACTACAACAACTCTTTTTAATAATGATTCGGCTCTGCTACCAGCTGTGGTAGAACCTCCAAAATAATATGGCCCACATACACTAATCATTGTCTTAACAAACCTCTGATAGTCGTGCATGTATTCCATAAGACTTAAAAGGTCTGTCGGGTGAATCCCGAATCATCCACGATTCTTCGAGCAGGATCAATCATTATAAAGAGACATTGCAGTATTACAACAGTTTTATGCAAATATTATACATCAGAGTAAAAGAGCGGAAAGATTATAATAACATAAGTTTACAAACCATTTATTTTCAAACCTACAAACCTAACAATACCTTAAGTTATATTATTATAAACCATAATGGTAGTGGAGTAGCGATAGATATTTTTATTACAACACCCAAATGTATTGCTCTGTCCAAGAGCCAAACAGTCTATTCGTCGTCACTGTCCGCAACGACCGTCATGCAACAGGATGCAGAGCAAACATGTGCATGAGATATACCTGCAATGGGGGTTCAACAAACCCTGAGTATAAAAGTACTCAACAAGACTGACTCGACGAAAAGAGGGGAGAAGACTCAGGAATGCATGCTAGTGGGACAAGGTAAGGCTGCGAAAGATAAGGACTTTTGCAGAACAGCTCTTTGGATCAAATTTTTATTCATCTTTTGTTATGACAAAAAGTAGAGTTGTCCTAATCTAGCTCAAGATAAACAAACAACTTCATTCTCATTCCTTACATGCAGACCACGTGATAGGTCAGAGGGTCGAGTCTCCATAACCGAGGAGCAACGACGATTCAAACCAATTATACCCAGCTAGGAATCCCTAATCACACGACATATGTAGCACTGAAGCTTGCATATATCAACCTTCACTTAGATCCTCCAAGACCAGAACAGTTTGCGCGCCATCCGAGAGCACAGTACTCCACCGCCCTACTGCCAACCTAGATGCTTCCATCCATCTCAGATCCGTAGGGTGGGTACACGCTACTCCCGGCCATCTTGCCACTCCCAGTGCGCGGGCTCGCCGTTCCACTCATGGAATAGCTAATATCTTAGGCTTACCAGAGTATGTGATTAGTTGCAAAGTCTCAACCACACACAGGCCTCCACGACTGATCCTAGATGACACAGATGGAAACACTACACCAAAGAGTCTTTTCCCGATGTAGGTTACCGTCTCGTTTCAAAGTTTATTATCATAAAGCAGTGTCATACTCAACCATTTTAAAATAGTTATTTTGAAAGCCTAACTCATTAAGCAAGGCTAAGCATATCTAAACATTTTTAAAAACAAAACAGGTTTCAAGGATGATATTGGAGTGACAAGGTAGGTAAATGCAGTAGGTAGGATATCACTCAACTCCTAGAACTTAATGCACATTTCATAAGCTAAAGTGATAAAAACTTTATGAAAACAAGGAAGGCTTTAAATGTATCCGGGGCTTGCCTTGATAGTCGGAGAAGACGGGCTCGGGCTCTAAATTAGCACCACAATTCTCGACACCCAACTCCTGAGGATGTTCTTCCTTAACGGCTGGATCGATAACACTCTCTCGTTCATGGGGACTACACGATATAACATGACATGCTTCAAGATGATGAAATAATAAACATGATGCTCAAAGATGCTAAGCTCAAACAATTAAATAAGGTGCCAAAGGTCATTAAGGTTAATGACCCTAGGTCATCACTCAATCTCAAAGTCAAACAACCCTATAATGATTAAACATGATTAAAAGGGTTATTTAATTAATTAAAAGCATAAAATAAAGGCATAAAATTAAAGTTGTCTAATTAAGTTCGAAATTTTATTTTGAAAAGCTTATGGTCTAATTAGATGGCAAAACAATTTTTAGAACTAAAAGACAAATATTTTATTTATTAAAAATCATTGAATATGCATTTTTCAATTAAAAGAGCTAATTTTAAATCATGCAAAAATTACTCAAAATTGGCATATTATATTTTTTCTAGGTAGAGAACATCATAAAGAGCATACACAAAAATTTTCAGAAATTTTGAAACTATACATGAATTACTATGAATTATTGAAGAAAAAGAATTTTAAACATTTTCTGAAAATAGAAAAAGAAAAAGGGAAAATCTTCCCCGACGTTGACCATGACCCGTCGGCGGTTGACCGATGATTTCTCGCCGGCGGCGAGGTCTCCGGCGATCGGGTTGGCATCTACGTGACCCTTGAGACGAGGCACATTCACTGACGTGGCTAATGAAGCAGCTAGGGCTTCGGGACGGGGTCACCGTCGACCATGGCGGACACGGCGGCGCGGCACAGGGCGGAGATGGCCATCGGGACCCTCTTCGATGAGCCAAAGACTACTGACGCACCCAGCACACTTAGGCAAACCTAACCGTGCAACAAATTGAGCCGAAGATGACTCCTAACGAGCACGGCCACACGCACGGTGGTGGCGGCAAGGCAAGCTCGCCGGCGACACGTACTCCAGCGGATGTGGTGCAACAGGGACTTAACCGAAGCGGAGGTCGAAGCTCAACGGCTATGGCGGTCATGGCGGCTTGCTCTGACGGCAACAGTCGCGTCCTGGCGCGTCCAGGGCTGGTTTGCCAAAACGGTCGAGCCGACCATGAGCACAACATCAAGGCAGAGCTGATGAACTTGGAAGAGCAACTTGAGGCTCATTGTGGTAGGCAGACTTCGGTCCGGTGGAGGGCGGCAGCGGTGTTGCCGGGTCTCAAGAGGACGGCGGCGCGCAGGCATCTCAGGCGGCTAGAGCGGGCGTGAGCAGTCTCAAACAGATCGCAAGGGTGCTGCGAAGCTGCTGGCAAGAGCAAGCAAGCAAGGATGGATCGACGGTGATGAATTTTGCCGGCAGATGACGAACGACGGCGATGGCAATGGCGAGCAGGGGAAAGGAAGAAAAGCGACGGCCGGCTCCATTATTTATAGGAAGGAGGCGAAGCACAGGCGGGCGACACGTAGATGAGGAGTTTTCCAGCGACGGGCGCGTGCTGTGGACGGCCGGCAAGCCGGGATGGCGGCCATGGACACGGCGGCGACGGGGAGCAGTGAGGAGGAATTGAAGATGGTGACGTCAGCATTACTATAGCAACCGAGGTTTTTTAGAAAAATATAAATTACTACCAAAAATATATAGGAACTTAAAAATCTCCAAAAATATTATTTGCATAACTTGTCAAGAGCTACATTTTTCATTTAATGAACATTTTCAAATTCTACCTAGATTTTGAAATATGAATTCAAATTAAAAATGGGAGCAAAACCCTAGAAACAAATATTTGAAATTACTTTTGGTTTTTCAATAAAACTTGAAAATCTTCAAATATATAGAATGCTCAACTTTTCAAACAAAACATTTTTCATATACAAAGTTTTCCCAAAATATGCTTAATTTTTTAATCAAAAGGGGACAAATACTGAAAAACTGTATTTTCAAATTCATTTGAAATTCCTTTTGGAAACTTGAAAAACTTTGAATACAATTATTGTAGCTCTTGTCAAGATCTATAAATCATATATTTAGAGTATCTCAAAATTCTTTATAGATTTTGAAATGTATAAAGGGGCGGTAAAACAGGGTTTTGAAAATAGTTTTTGAATTAGCAATCAACTCATCATTTCATGTAACACAGCATTTCAGAAACATAAGCAACCTATAATATGTAAACCTGTTTTAATTAATGCACATCAAGATTGACCTAAATATGAATGCTTTACAATACATATGATGACATGGTAAGTTTTAGTTACTATAACACCAGGGGTGTTACATCCCGCATCGTCGTCATCGCCGCAGTAGCCCCGCTGCCGACTGGAACCTCCATCTTTGGTACGCATGGATTGCCATCCCAGGGTCCAAGTCTTCGTTGTCCAGAGGAGAGGGGACCCTGCCACCCCTGGTGAGGCCTTCTCCATGGTTCTTGTCTCACTTACTGGTGTTGCCACTCCGGAGGAGTTCATGGCGCACCTTTCCTTGAAGTTCAATGTGGCTGTGGGTGTCGCCAGGGGTGGTGTATGTCAGCAGGGTGCTTCTCCCTGCATTGGGCTCCAGATGCCTGAGCCTGTGGTGAACAGTTGCTCGGAGATTCAGTGTCGAGATTTCGATCCCATGGATGTTGAAATCGAGGCGGGTCTCTCTAGCCAGGTGGTGCCTTTGTCAGTCGACTTGTGTCTCTCAGTCCTGATGAGGGCGTCTCGGGCCAGACCTTCCAGGTCGACTTCCACGACGCGGGCTGCCTTAATCCTTCTCTACAGGCTGTTGCTGTTGTTGCAGAATGCGTGGTCGAGGAGGAGGACGCGGCCGTCGCCCCACCGACCTTGGATGACGTTGCTGGTGTACGCTCCATTCAGGAGGAGCTGGAAGCTGCAGTCTGTCTCCTTCTATAGACGCCGGTCCTCCACAAAAGGCCACGACTGCGTCGGGCAAGGACTCCTGTCTCGATAACTTCGCTGAGGAGGAGGAGGAGTCGCATTAGGGCTAGGCTGCGGGCAGCGAACGCGACTCGCCAGGCGCAAAACATCCTCCTCAAGAAACTCGGGGAGGCAGTGCAGGAGAGTGCAACCGATGTCGAGGTGGCAAGCAAGTTCCAGGCAGCTTTTGGGGGACAACCTGACGGAGAGGAAGAAGCGGGTAATGTAGATAGTGTTGAATGGAGAGTTCGACCTATCGGCCATGGATTTGGACCTGACTGGGTTGGAGGACGAGGTGGCGCACGCCTAAAGAGCAGTTTTGGCTCGCTCCTGTAGCTTAATTTGTAGCGATGTAATCCATCGATGGTTTTTGGAAGGGTTGGTGTGAGTTTTGGGATTTGGTAACCTCGGTTACTGCCTCTGTCTTTCTTGTATTTGTTTTAAACTTCTGTCTGCTTAATTAAATGCGTGCCGTTGGCGTGTTTAAAAAAAAAACAGAACGTTACCAAAAATCGTTTAAAGAGAGGAGCGCAAGTCTTGCCGAAAGAACCTCTTTTTCATCAGATTTCATCACAGGCCACGAAATAATGGTACCCGGGAGCAAAGCTCTCCTAATGTCTGTTTTTCAAGATCACGAGCAAGAAGACCGGAAATTAGCTCCTTGACAATAGTCGGGCAGCTACGGGCTAAATACTCAAATTCTTGCGTTTTGATAGCCTCAAGGAAACCTGCCGAAGAAAGGCCAAGGAAGTCGAAGCACGCGTTCCTGAGGCCAGGACACTGGTGCTGCTCTGCCAGCGCCAAGACAGACGCCACGGAGCCCGCGTCGATGCGCTTGCGCAGCCTCTCTTCGCACATGAGCTTGAGCATCTGCAGGCCATACCTGTCCGCGGCGGCGAGCAGATGCTGAGCCATGATGATAGACTCGTCATCGTCGTCGTCTTGCTTGATCTCCGGCGGCCATGCATCCGTATACATGAAGGCAAGCAAGCCACCGAACACCTGTGGCTCCATGTCATCGACCTGTATGACGGCGGCGGCGGCGCTCTCTTTCATGGGGCCGAAGAGCTCCGCCCTGAAGACCGGCGACCGGGCTCCGAGGATCAACCGGTGCGCGGCGAACGTCTCCCCGCCAACTCGGAACTCGACGTCCGTCGTCGCTGCCTCCTCTTTGCTGCCAGACATCGTCAGGAGATCGCCGATATGCCGGCGTATGTCAGGCAGCGGCACCGCGACGGACGGCGCTTCCTTCTTGATATGCACGTCTACTCTGATCGCAAAGCGGTCATCCTCGAGAATCCCGACGGATTGCTCCAGATCTCTGCGTTTGATAAACCTCTCGGATCCCCAGACCCTACGTGCCGCCGAGAAGACCTTTGCGGTGGTCGAGGTGTAGACCGGCTCTCTGCTGCGTTGGTCGAGCAGGCTGAACGTGGCCTGGGCGAACACCGCCTCGTCGCCAGCGAGGTCGTCGAGAGCGAGGTAGAGAGCGATGGAGTCGGTGTTCTCTGGCTGCAGCGAGCTCCCCATGGGCCGGTAGATGACGTGCCAGGTGCGGCCTCCCGCGCGGAACCGATGTGACTTGAAGGTGGGCCGAGAACAACCCGGCTGCTGGGCTGTCAAGCTTCTTGAGTAGCCGTCGATCGTGATCACCTGGTACGACCTCGGCGCGACAATGGTGCTGCCAGATCGCCCCGGCTCGCCGTCGCCGGGGCTGGACACCATGGCCATGGTGGTGGGCAAATGTTGGGTCACGGGAGGAACGAAGTTATCGATCCATGTTTCGACTTTTTTTATGTGGATGATGTAGCTTTAGAAGGCGCGACAAGAGCGAGGGCAGGGTACAGTACCGGTGGAAAGATACAACTCAACTCCTGCCGGGATCCTTCCATTTATTGTTTCTTTTTTGGAGTAGTTATTAATATATATGGAAAGAAAAGGAAACCAAAAGGTGGCTCCGAAATTCATACGAAATTATTTGTCTTATATAGAAATTATTTTGGTGTTCATTTGCTATTTTGATTTGAGTGGGGAGTTAAAATAACTGATTTTAAAACAGTTGTCAGAGGAATAATAAACTTCACTATGATCACTGCAAAAGAATGTACGAATATACAAATGTACTATCTGTCTATCTGGTAATTTCAGTCTGATCACTGCAAAAGAGTTTAGTAAACCAGGGCAGTAATAGAATTGATGCTTTTCAATTTTATAAGAACACAGGTGGCTGGTTATGACGGGGAAGACAGTCGTTACTCAGTCTATTCTAACCGTCCTTTGGATTGCAGCTACATTATTATATTCACATTTTACAGTGCACTGTAGCATCATGATCCCAACCGAAGGGAGATTCACATTTCACAGTGCAGTGTAGTATAACGTTTCCAACCCAATGAGAATCAGAGCAAATTCCATCCGGCATTGGCATCTATAGAAAGTCTAAATTGCCAGCAACTCAGCGCATGCAAATTATACTTGACAGAATGCAACCGCAAAAAAGTTGTATGTTAATTCGAACACAACCAGACATGGCTAGGTAGTAGTAGATATCACTAGGGTCAGATAAGCGATACGTCACATCACATGAGCTAAAAGTCTAAAAGTACCAAGGAAGCCAATGATTGCCTCAATCCTTTGGTGCCAAACATTAGGAAACAAGTACTTCAACAATTAAGTTAGCTACAGATACAGATACAGAGCTTCAGCTGGATTCAGACAGCAACCATGGCACAGCATGGCCAGGGGATCCGCAGGTAAACGTCCTGATAGAATGGAAGTTATATGATTCGAACAATACCATCCCGTATCATTACCCTGTTGGCATCTTGCATCCTCTGAGAAACAAGAAAACAAATTTCAATGCAATCCACATGCTTAGCTATTTATTAAAAGCCTGAAAGAAAACCAGCTTTGTTTTTTCATACCTCCAAAATAAACTCTACTTGGCTTCTGGTGTAAGGTGCAGTTGACTCCCTATTAAGCGTTGTAATATCCCAATTTTTGAAAATGATGCTTGAAATATAAATAATTAGACAAAATAAAAAAAATTTATGAAAATAAAGTTGCAACATAGTAGAAACATGCTTGAGAATTTATGCTGGTGCATATTTTCATGTGGTGAAGTTGAATTTGAATTTGAATTCAAAAACCCATTTGAAGAAGTGTTTGAATAAATGAAAAACCAAATCCCTTCCCTCTCCTCTCTTTTTCTATTTTCGGCCCGGCAGCCTGAGCGGCCCAACCGGCGCCTACGCCATCTCTCTGCGCGGGGCCCGCTTCGCCTCCAACTTGGGCCGTAGGCCGGTAGCCCATCAAGCCGCGTGCCCGCGTCCGCTCTCTCCGCTGGCTGACAGGTGGGGCCCATCGCGTTGCCTTCCTCCTCCGAACCAGACTCGTGCCGCGCGCGCGTCATCGAGCCGACTCGACGTCCGTGCCACACCCGGCCGTACCCCGTCATCAGGCTATAAAAGCCTTTAACCCCGTCTTGAGCCCCTACCCGCAACCCTAAGTCAGCGCCGCCTCTGCCTTCGTCCAGCGCAAATCGCCGCAACGCCCCGAAACCCTAGCCGCCATTGCCGCCGCCGTCGGAGTTCGAAATCCGCCGTGACCGAAGCGCATTTAGTGGGGTAAGTTCCCCTCCGAGCTCGAGTTGGTTTCTCTGAACACGCGGGTGCCCTCAATTTGGATTGAGCCGCTCAATTCTGCTGTGAATTGACGCCCGCAGGTCGCCGCCGTCCGCCGTCGCCGGCAACAGCTCGCCGTCGGTCATCTCAAGTTCCTTTTTCCCCTCTGGTATTCTCATCTTGATCCCCTGTGTTGTTTGACCGCGTTTCCGAGTAGTATGGTAGGCCGTAGCGCTCGGCTGGTGAACGCCGACGAGCTCGCCGCCGCCATTGCCGGCCACGGGCCACCCTTGACTTGCTCGGGTCATCATCTTCGTGCTCATCGTGATCGTCTCGATCTCCTGAGTCGATTGGTCAAAGCCCGGTGTCAAGCCGAGGTCTGTAGCGCCAGATCGATAAACTCCGGCGAGTTTCATCGTCGCCGGCGAGGTCCGCCGCCGTGTCGAGCGTCGTCTCCGACGAGCCCGACGGACCAGACCGATCTGAGCCGTTCATTCTGAGACGGACGGCCAGAAACAGCCCGTACCCCTTCGCGAGGTATTTTTGCAGAAAACCCCCTAGCCTTCTGGCTATTTAATTAAGAGTCCTTGGCACTTTCATCTGAATACGTTTTCTCTACTGGAAAACGTAATTTCTTCTTAATAGATCCATAATACGCTTTGTCCACTGAAAGGCGTATTTTCCTTGTAACAGCTTCCAGAATACGTTTTCTTCTCTGGGAAACGTATTTTTCTTTTTCAGTTCAGAATTCGTTTTCAGCTATTTACAGTTTTGCCATTATCTTTAAAAGCTTATAACTTTCACGTTTTAACTCCGATTTGGTCCGTTCAAATTTTGTTAGATTCATAATTTCATAATCTACGCAGTGGTACTACTTTTGAAGTATTTTGGAAACTTTATATTTTTAGCCTATATTTAAAGTATTTATTTGTCTACAAAAAATCTTTGAAAAATCATAGCTTCTCCGTTATAGCTCCGTTTTCAGTGAACTTGACGTCTGTGTGATCATAGAAACAAGTAGAATAGTTTTATAAATATTTTATTCTATTTTGATGACATTGGTATACTGTTCCTCTAATAACTCATTGTTTGCTTCGTGTATGTATGCTCGATTAAATTGTCTGGTGTTGATGGTTAATGTCGAGTTCAGACGGTGAGGGTTTTATTGGGTCAAGTTATTTTGAGGATCAGCAGGACCAGCAAAACTTTGTGAATCAAGGCAAGTATAGCATGGATCTTCCTTGTTACCTATTCACTATAAATAACAATACATATGCATGTGTCTGTTTGATGACCTAGAGATTATAACTAGCTTTGATATCCTGATTCCTTGAATCTTTTAGGTGCATTGGGTAGCAAGATGCTAGTGCTTAATGATATCATGATCTTGTGGCTTGATGAGTATTTATGACATGAACAGTAATAATGACTTTTAACCACCTGAGGATTAATCAGTAACGTACCTTCCGGGATTTACAGTACAGCTGTGAGGGCTATATGGCTCTGGTTTTAGCTCAGTATGAGGACCTTTTCTAGCATGTTAGCGGTTCCCTTTATGGCGCAAGGGGGGTGTGTTTCGGGTTGGGTGTAGTTGGACCTCTGTCTGTATGAGTATAGGCTGCGGTCGTGTGCCATCAGAAGGAGGGATACTACATCCGTAGGGCACAGAAACCTCAGTGGCCCTAACTTGTTAGACGAACCTTTGAAAGGCTTCATAGTGAACCCTGCCGGTCCTCCTTGGTAGTGGGCTAAGAGGCTGATCTCCTCGGGCGAAAGGGCAATTCACGGCTCACAGTGAAAGTGTACACCTCTGCGTAGAGTTTAATAAATTGGTATACTAGCCTTGCTCAAGGACACGAGCGGCCTTGGAACTCCTTACACTAATGATAATCTCTCTTGTCATGTTAAATTGTTCATACATTTGCTGTTATATTTACTATTCATTTATGTCATATTGATCATAATGGTTTTAGGAAACACTTGCCACCTTGATGCTGCTTAACTGATCAACTTGATTAACATATAAAAGCTAAATGCAGTCAAACCGTGTCAGCTTATTTGAGCCTCATTAACCCATGTTATGCTTGTTGAGTACTGTTATGTACTTACGCTTGCTTTACTTTCAATTTTAGAAAATCCCGGATGGGTAACAGATGAAGGTTGAAGTGAGAGCTATCGGAATGAGTACTAGACTTGGTGTTCACCAGTCGACGTGTCTCTGTGGGAGACTTCCACTATAATGTTATCTTAGATTTTCTTGTTTATGCGCAATACTCTGTAATAAATATTGATACGCTATGTAATAAACAGGGTGATGATACTCTTTGTAATTTGGCATCCTTTTATCCTTAAAAGTGGAGTGTGATAATCGTCTGCTCAATTTCATCAATTGACATTTGATCTACAACACATGCTGACCCAGAATTGCTTCAAATGCTTCAATTCTGCAGGTTATCCAAAAACAAGGGCAGCTAAGAATCAGGCATAAACAAAACAAAACAAAACAAAACAAAGCTTCAGATTTGCAGGTTATGTAGCAACCTCTCAGCCGGAACATTCTGATCACTTGAAGTGTTTCCTACATCCACATCCATTGGATCGTTACCAGAGCTGTGAAGAGTAGAGATCTTTTTAGATACATGAATGGGGAGAAGGTAAAAACTAAGAACAGAAGGAACAGATGGGACAGGAAACATACTGTAAATGAACTACTTCTTAAAAAAGCTGAGACAAGTAGGTATTTGGATAAAGTTACAAAATATTAAAAATCGCCTTCCATGTCCATCCACAGTGCCGCCAGTTGCACCTGCATCATGATCAGCTTGCAGTTTCATCTCCATTTCTCTCTGTTCACGCTCTTCCATCTCAGTCAACTCCTTGTGGTATATTGCAAAATTTAGAACTTGCAATGCAGCCTCAACATCGGATTTCAGAACCTGCAACACGAGACATTACCACCATGATCAGATCTTCTCAAGGACAGGTGGCTCTGTTATCCTTATAAAATATCAAATTGTTTGTCTAATGGAGAAATTGCTTCAATTCTCGGTGAAATTTCAGGAAATCATGAGCAAACAAATAGGAACTATGGTTCATCCAGAAGTTCTTGATGTGGGAAGATTGCTTGTGGAATAAACAAAATACCTCATGCCTCAGTTTCATCTTGGCATGAGCTGTAGATAGACGAATTATGGTTTCCAATGTCCTTGCTGTAATTGGAAGTGTACCTCCACCGGAATGTAAAACACACAGGTGAACAAATAAGAGCTACAAACATATAGCATTAACAAGATAGCAGGCAGCTATGCTTGAATCAAACCTTTGCATTTGCACTACCATCCCTGAGCTCAGCATATGAAGTTGCAATATGATCAGATGCCTGCAGCAGAAGAATTTCAATGTAACATCTGAAGGGAGAGCTTTCTATTATATGTAAGAAAAGAGATTCTCTTGAACAATGGAGAAAACAATCAAACAAACATTGAAATACAGAAGTGTATTGAAGAGGGAAAAAAGAAAGCAGCCCCCACCTTGGTGGGGACAACATGGTATGTTAATGCACAATAGGAAAATAATATCTCTGACAACTTTGTATTGCTCTGTATCCAGGATTGGAAAAGGTTACCTCATCAGTAAGCTTTGGTTCAATAAGGTTCTTCGCATAATGAATATATTTCTTCAGAAATTTGACAGTTAGCATGTCTTGCTTGGCTTTCTTGCCTCTTCTTCTATCCTGACCATGGAGCATTCTATCATACTTAACAAAAATGGCTGCATTAGCATCACCGTCATCTTCTTCAGCATATCCCTCTTTATCAAGAGACCTTGCTCCTACAGTTTATGAGGTTGTCTTTTATTAAGCAGATGAAAAGAATGGAAGAGCTAAAAAAAAATATATTAGACTGTAGAACAGCAAAGCTACCTCCATCATCAGTGCAATATCTATGCATTCGTGCAACATGCTCTGAAATTTGCCGATCAATCTCAGGATCCATTTGATCAAGAACAATAAAAAGTAAATCAAAACGGGAGAGCAGTGAATCCGGAAGTCCGATATTCTTTGTTGGCGTCAATGAACGATCGTACTGTCATAAGGCCAGAAATTATTGTCAGAAACAGCAAACAATCAAGTGGAACACACTGATGGAACAAAGGAAAGAAATGCTAAGAACATACGGTTCCATATATTGGATTTGCTGCAGCAATTACACTACATCTCGCATTTAGCGAGGCATGTATTCCTGCCTTTGCAATGGTTACAGTTTGCTGTTCCATAACTTCATGAATAGCAACTCGGTCTTGATCATTCATTTTATCAAACTCATCAATGCAGACAACACCACGATCAGCAAGAACCATGGCACCAGCTTCAAGCCTTCTTTCCCCTAAACAGAAATTTGTCATGTGGCTCTTACTGGAATATGAATACCAATGCACTAAGTAGAGTTTTCTTTAACGTAAAATGCAATAAATGTGCAAAGTAGAGTTGCATCATTTACCAGTCTCTTGATCAGAAGTCACAGCAGCAGTCAAACCAACACCAGATGAACCCCTGCCAGTTGTTGAGATGGCCAAAGGGGCAATGTTCATGACAGCTCTTAGGAGCTGGGACTTGGCAACTGAAGGATCTCCCACCATCATCATGTTTATATCTCTGTATGTATGCCAAAAATATAAATATACATAAATAAAGCACAATCAATGGAATCATGTGTCAGACTGTCAGTAATGATCTGAAACATCACTTACCCTCTCAAATGAGTACCATTTTTTAGATTCTTCTCAACTCCACCAAGCATCAATAGTACTACTGCCTTCTTTATCCATAGATGACCATATATGGATGGAGCAAGTGAGTTTCCCAGCAAGTCAAAGGTGTCATTTCTCCTCGATATTTCTTTCGTTCGCTTCAGATCTTCCCGAGTATAGATAGGTGCATTTGCCTCTTTGTTAAGAAGCGATACATTATTTGCGATAAGGACAGTTCTACAGACAGTAATACAAAACCACATTATACCTCAGAAATAGGTAAATTGAAGCCAGTTCTGGTGAAGGTCATAGCTGAACTGACCTGAACACACCACTAACACTTCCCTTTCTTTTCCCTGGTAGAACCTTGTATACACCAACAATTGAGACACGGTCGCCAGGTTTGCAACAATCCACAAGATCATCTTCTACAATAACATCGACAGTTCTTGGGAGCTGCCCAGGTGCAGAATTTTCAGGCACTTCTTGCATGGACAATGTCAAATGTCTGGTGATCCTTATATTCACACATCCCATACTCAGTGACCAACAAGTTACCATTGTCATCCTAGACATTCCAGATTGAGAAGTATCACAATTACAGTACCAAAGGGGTTGATTGAATGAAATTGCAAAGAGCAAACAGTAGGAGCATACCCTTGTTGGATACACAGAGCCAGTAGGCAAACCTACAAAAGAAGTGATGTCCCTGTATTCACGAGACAGAAAAGCCCCGGTCACAGGGCAGAAGTGAACACTCTTTAACAACTTTCGGCCTCACCAACGAGCCTGTTTTTTCATGAGGAAAAATGGTATTAGCACTCATAGTCAAAGGTGTACATCTAGTGTCTATCTATGCTTTGTATTAGTAAATCACTGACACGGATTGATATACCAAGTAGTTAGCATCAGATTAGTATGCTATATGCACAGCATAAGTGATGAATTAACAGAAGTCAGTACCAAAGTTTCATTACAAACTTGTATCTCAGACATTCTCACATGGTCATTGATGTTCAGTTTTTACTGACACAGCTAACAAGGACAATTTTACCCATTCAATTTTGCAGTTTGCCTTTACCACAAAGGAACCAGTTGAACTACCAACAAAACTTCTATCCACCAACAAGAAGAATGCTAGAGTTTAACTGGAGCTTGTTCAAAAGATACTGACAGCACAATCTGGTACCATGTAAACAAAGTGCATCCAACAAGCAGTCTGAGTGGAACCAGAGCATAACAACAATGTGATCTAATGAAAGGGGGGAACTGAGAAATTACATTTGGTGACGATGCCCTCAACGCAGACCATGGTGCCGATAAAGGAGGCAATGAGATCCCTGGGCGTGACCCTGTGGAACCCGAACGGCCCCGAAAAGCCCACCATCACGCGCTCCCCTTCCTTCAAAAACTTGGGGTCCAGGTTCTTGGCCACCTCTGACACGGCGTCCGAACCGGCTGCATATACTCCCCGGGGCTCCGAATCACTCTATTCAGACGCAAGGGCAGACCGCATCAGCCAGGAACGACAGAACAACAGAAACGAAACGAGAAAGCGAGGGGAAGGCAGCGGCGGGGCACCTGCGGGCGAGATCGAGGTTGTGATTGCGGACGTCGTCCATGCCGATGATGAGGCGGTGGCGCTTGTTCTGGACCATGTCGCGGACGGCCTGCATGTAAACCCCCTTCCCGACCTGCGGTTGTGGGAGGCGAGAGCGTTAGCCGATAACCCGGGGAACCGCCGGCGGCGGCGGCGCTAGGGACGGCGAGGGGACTTACGTCTTGGTCGAGGAAGTCGAGGAAGGCGCGCTTGTGCGCCGCCATTTCCTCCTCGTTGACGTCCATGGCTGCCTGCGGCCAGGGGCGGGAGCAGGAATGCGGGGGAGGGGAAAGAACCGGGCAGCGCCGGTTTCTTCCAGCGGATCCGGGCGGCGCCGGCCTCCTTCCTGCTAGCGAGCGGACGGGGACGGGGGACGGGGGACGCGCGAGCAGGGATGCAGGAGACTCCTCCTGGGCGGGGATGCGGTCGGCGCGTCGACGGGGAGACGGGCGGCGCGTGCGGGGCAGCGGGAGGAGGAAGCGGCGGCGCGCGCGGTTTTCTGTCGCGAGCGGGAAGGAAGCCCGCGCAATGAAAACTGCACGAAACGGTGATTTGAGGGCTTACCCTTGTTGATATGAATGAGGGGGCCTTCTCTTCCGGTCTTTTTTTTTTTCATTTTTTCACACGTTTCTTTAGAAGCATTTTATTATTTTTTCCTTCTCTCCCGGTCTTCTTTTTAATTTGTATTTTTCTTAATTTCATATATATCCTCTTCATGGGAGGTGGATTTCTTTATAAAATAATTAGAGGTAATTTAAATTATCATTCATAATGGCAGATGTAGATAGTTTGGATACAAAGTTAAAGGATAATTCTTGACAACTATGAGTAATTTTAGATGCAATGTTAGGAAGTTATTTTGAATTTTTTTAATCATGGAAAAGGGGACGAATTTATATGCAAATTTTGAGATTTATTAGAATTAGTTTATAATAACATATAAATTATATATAAATTTAGGTGTTATTTTGAATTATATTTCATAATAACCTAGGTGGGTAGTTTAGATAAAAACTTAAGAGGTTATTTATATATTTGTATAATATTAGAGGTTGATAGTTTTTTATTAATTAGAATAGATCCAAGGCTATCAATAGAGATGATGATTAGAGGCTATCAGATTAAATACTAGATGTTTTTGGTTCTTGTTATATTTTCTAGGATTTTTTTTGTTTCCTAACGCATCTGATGGAATTGACGTGGTGTCTCAGTTGAAGCTTCTAATAATTAGTAATAGTAAGAAGATTATGTGCACCGCTTCTCCACCTATGAATCATGATTGCGACATTCTTCTTCGCAGATTAAATTAGCACCTAGTAAATCATGATTATAATGGTACAAGTAAGATTTTTGTGCCTTTCTATCTTGTTCCGAACATTGCAACACAAGCTTGAGTATGAAAAGTGACATTATTTTGTTACTCGGTATTTACTTCATCATCTTACATGTCGTAGACAGCTGCAAAAGCTCTAGGAGTAAGCCTGAAGAAAATTTGAGCTGGTCGCAGTTTAGCTGTTCAGGGCCTGTTTGGATTTGGATCCTACTAATTTCGCATACTACTACAACTATTACTAGGTGCTAATTTATCGATCTGACTGTCTCCACATGGGAATAATCGGACGCCGAAGATGAATAGCTGTGCCTTACTACACCCTGCCTGGCTCAAAACCAAACAAGCCCCTCCGAGGGGGAAAATATAGCGCTCACATCCCAGAAATGTCAAAGACCAATCACACAAAATTTAAAATATATTATGTAAAAGAAAACTGATGCTCGAAATAAGATTGGTTCAAGTAAGGTTGGAACTTGGAAGTGCTCAAGATTCTAGCTAACCGAGTGAATGTAACTGGATTGAAAAACTGGAAAAGCAGTGAGGGATCAGCATTGGGAGAACAGCAGGATATCACAGAGTACAAATTTTGTTCATGGGATGTTCAGGTTTTGTTGACAGGGAAGGTTCAGAAAGGGTAAGTTCTTCATTGCTTGCATTGCACCACAGAATAAGGTGTACGTGTAAAAGCAAATTCACAAGTTTGAATTATGAGTAAAGACAAGGAAGAAGTCATAGAGGAGAAACAAAAAGGTTAAAAATATATATTGATAGTGTAACATGTTACATATACTTGTATTGCAAAAGCAATCCTCCCCCTCGTGCAGAAGGCAAGGTTGAATATGTTTCCCTCAAATCAGAACAAGGTCAGTGCAAGGGTGCAGGAATCGTGCAGTTGCAGTGGGGAGCTCGATCCAAGATTGATGTACATCACACTAGCTACTCAGTCCAGGGGAGGTGCCCAGAGTAAGGCACCGGGCCACAATAGGAGAACAGACCCTTCAGCTCTGGACAGCCAGCAGGGTATGGAATGGTACGTTGGAATGGGTCCCTCTTTAGTCTCTTAACATGAAGAGATCCTAGGCATCCATATGGATCTTCAAGGAACTGAGAACGGACAGCTGCTTCACCTTTCAGAGCAGCCTCCTTTGCGGAAGGTGTAGCTGGTGTACCTGTGAAGAAGAATCTTCCTTCTGGGAATCCTAGTGCAGTTCTGTGCAATTGTGCAAACCGTTCCTCCTTGAAATCATAGCTAACAACCTAGGGAACAAATGTTCAGATGTGCCGATTAGGGAATGGCAATAATCAGAACTCAAAGAGCTGAATTCAAACTTCAGAAGATCAATACCCATTGCTATACTGGTATTGATAAGTAAATAGTTAATTCAAGGTTTTCAAAAGAAACAAAGCTTACAGTTATGTTTTGTGGGTATCTTCCAGTGAGCTCTCTAAAACGGCACACACTAAATAGGAGGTTTTCAAAACTATCTCGTGCATGCTCCTCAGTGAGTGCTCGGCTCCTTACACTCTCATCATTTCCTGTGCATGTCCATACATAAAATTAGTACTGAAGGACAACTGGGAAGTTATTCAGTGATACAGAAAATGAAAGAAACATCAAGATCAAGCTGCAAGCATGAATAAAGGTGTCACTACCAGTCTACCACGACGGTGATGACAGCGAGGAAGTTAAAAACATTAACCTTCAGGAAACATTAACTTATTTGAGTGCATACTCAGATGTTCTGACTTCTGACTGCCCTTGTTGCTGTGGAAATGTGCATTGAATTATATATTTTGACAAAACCAGAAACCCGACCTTTTAGGCCTTACCTATTGCTATTGCCTTACAGAACAAAATATGATTTTGATTTGAGAATGATGAAGCAACATAATGTGACCATTTGAACCATCCACTCTCAATTCTCAGTCATATGAATATATAGCCCCAAAGGCAAGCTTGTTTGTTTTGCATTTTATTAGAGCTACTGACATGTTAGCAGTCATAAGTAATATTGCACACTCTATCCTACCTCTGATTATAGCAACAGAGACTCAGAATGTCACAAATCTTACCTAAAGTACATCAACCAAGAAATGAAGAAATGCTGAAGTTGTCAGAAAACTCACCAAACCATCCTTTCGACTCGGCAATAGCCCAATAGCTCTGGGCCTCGCTCCTGGGGCCAGCATCTCTCCTCGTCTCCCCGCCGCTGAACAACAGGAGCGCCCCCTCATCCCTGGCGGCGATCCCCACCCCCTCCTTGATGTGAGCCAGGAAGGTGGCCGCCTGTCCCGGGTGCTTCTGGTACGGCTCCAAGAACCAAGAGTTCTCACTCTCAGTCTCCCCGCACCTCGAGCTCGTGTAGATCGAGTGCCCCGCCACCATGACGAGGTTCCGGAGCTTCGGCAACGGGTACTCCCCGCCGTCCGCACCGCCGCTCCTCATCGCCCTGAACCGGGTCTCGTACACGGACAGCAGGACGAGGACGCTGAGCCCGAAGGAGAGGAGGATGACGGCCACGGCCACGGGGTGCGCCTCGTAGAAGAAGCGGATCCTCATGGCGATTGAGGTGTCGAGGTGAGCGTTCTTGGGCTTGCGGCCCTTGCGGGGGAACCCGGACTCGAGGTCGAAGTCGCCGCCGCCGCCGCCGACGCCGACGCCTCTAGGGTAGCGGAACGACTTGGGGCTCCCCGTACCGAATCCCTGGCTGCTGCTGCTCATCGCGGGATCAAGAAGTCCGCCTCTCACACTACATCACTCGCTTTGGGCACCAAATGGAACTGTTCTTTGCAGCTCGCTGAACTGGGACGAAGGCCAGATCCAATCCAAAGCCTGGGGTTCCGGAAGATGCAGATGCTGTTTGGTACCAAGTCAGAGTCCCCGTGTGTCGTGCGAGCTACGCGACTAACCGATCGATCCCAGGAGAGGAGACTGCCTGTCGAGATGAAGAAACGGCGCCAATCAGCACGATTACGGATGAAACAGAGAGAATGCTCCAGTGATGTCGGAAGCAGAGATCCCCCACCTTCTGATGCGCCGCCGGGAACAAACAAATCGGTGAGGAGCCGCGCTGCGCCGTGCCGGATCTGCCGAGGCGAATGGTAACAGGCGGCGAGTCGGCGATGCGGCCCGGCAGGATTGGGACGTGGGCGCGTGGCCGGGCCGCGGGGCTACTGGACGGGGTTGCTCGCTCGGTCGTGTCCTGCCGGTGTCTGCGCTCGCTCGCGCTCCAGTCGAGCCGTCGGGGTCCACGCGAGGGGGAGGGGATCAGGGGAGACAAACTGGTTCACCCTTCACATTCACCAACTTTCACCGCTCATTACTGACGTCCGGGGAAGTTGTTAATACACGTTTGATCAAGGAGGATTAAAAATAAAGTAAATTATACCCACCATACATGAACTACGCAAGTATATGCATATTAATACAATATCTTATAATTTATTTAGTTTAGTACAATAATTATATAAGTGGATGCATGTTAATTCAATATCTTCTAATATGTTTAATTTGATACGAAAACTTAGTTTATTGGTGCATATATGGTTCAAGAATTAGATAAACGTGCCTCTATACACGCCGGATCACTGTTATTAGAAGTATACACCTTAGCATGCTCAACTTATCCACCACTCACCTTAAATTGTTGACTACACGATTCCATTTCTTGATTTTGTATAATATTAAAGATACTATGAATTTCATAAATATGAAAAATACCAAAATGGTCCTATTTCTTTCTATATTGTATAAAGGCACATTGTTATAATGTTTGGATCGCATATACACCAATAAGCTAAGTTCTCGCTTTATATTACCAAAATAAAAGATGTTGTACCAATATGCATCCACCTAGATAGTTATCATATTAAAATAGACAAATTAGAAGATGCTGGACTAATATGCATCCACTTGCATAGTTGTTATATGGTGGGTGTAATTTATTCTTAAAAATACATGGCTCTAAATTAATTTAAATTATGAACATAATTAATCTAATGGGATATCATAACTACACTATGATACTATGCTAGAATTTCTTTCATGGACGTTGGAAGCAGTGGCCAAGCTTATTGACAAGTGTAGAGGGGCCAAGCTATGTAAATCTTTTTTTGTTTAAGGCCTTTTTGAAACAAAGGATTTATGGAAAAATTTTGTAGGATTCCAATCCTATAGGAAACTTTCCTATGGTGCCCTCTGGAATGAAAGGATTGGTCATCCTAAAATCCTATAAAATTCCTATGAAATGGCTCGATCCATAGGAATTTTTGAGGAAATCTAACATGAGGTCCAAGTTCTTGGAAAGTTTCCTCTGTGTCTATCTCTCTCTTCTAATTCCTATGTTTCTCTTAAGCTCTAGCCAAAGGCCATTTGATGCAACTATCCTTTTTTCATAGGATTACAGAAGCATGCCATCTCGATTGATAATCCTTTTTCTATCCTTTGCCTATGTTGCAATCCAAAAGGGCCCTAAACATTTTGTCCTAAGCTCAAGTGATTCTACAGAAACTACACGGGTGGGGTGGGGGCATTTGCCCCTTTGGCTTAGCTTAACCTTCATCCCTAAGAGGAAGCATCTAGCATACCAGGCAACATAGGCCTCCACAAAGCACTACACTTTTAGGGTTGTGTTTGGTTATCATGTGATGAGACGGTTATGTTATATATGCGGTAGTTCATAGTGAATGTTTAAATATGTTAGATGGTTGGTTCAGTAAGAATGGAGGTATCTTGTTGTTTTTTCTTGAAACAGTAGGATCCATGTCCTAAAGTGCGGACTACACGTGTTTCTTTTATTTTATTTTGTTTTTTTCTCCCATTCCTTTTTCTACGCGAAGATGGTTAACCATCTAATCATCCTAATCGATCCAACCATTCTCTTGCATTTCGAAGAGAATTCCTTTGATTTTATAGGAAAGTTGCAGATTATGAACCAATCCTTCATATATATACTAAAGTTTTACGGTTGATTGAGGTTATCCAATACATTATTAGATAAAAAAAGTCAATCCACTATTATTTTTCTCTCACGTTTAACTTCTGCAACCTCTTCTATTTAGAGCCTCTCTCAACAAGATTTGTTGGCATTTCAGACGAGCCTGCCGACTTAGAGCAACTTCGTTGTATGGCTCTATGGCAGCTCTTCGTGGAAGATGTTCATGGACTTTTTGATGAAAAAAAGAACATCTAGCTCTTTCAACCTCTCTCTCCACTACGTGCTAAGACCATCCGCACTGGGCTACGGTAACCGACATTGCAGTATCGTTTTACCGCACGAAGCGGCGTGCGCTATCGCGATAGCGCGTGCGCTATGGCAGGCGCCGAGCGCAAAATTTCGGGGATACCAGGCCTGCACTAAAGGACGGCCGCGGGTCCCACCTTCTCGGCACCTGTCGGCCTTGCGAGAGCTACTAGCTCTAGCCTTACTGATCGAACATTGATGACCATCAAATTATTATACGAGAAGTAGCTAGTAGAACGCACTGAAATTACTGTATTGTGGGGTGGCAGTAGTAATAATACACTAATACGTCAAATTTACACGTGCACATTTCGACATAAAAAGTTGTACAAATATATATAGTCCAAAATAAATAACCCATCCCAAAGGATGAAGTATTTATACTGAAATGAAAAACGTGACCTGAGCCGGTAATAGCCAGCAGTACGAACAACGAAGGGTGTCATAAGAGGCCATCGTGCATCATGACCCTGAACTCTTCGAACGAAATGACACCATCGCCGTCGAGATCGAACCTGCAGATCATGGCCCTGCACTCATCCAAGTCCAAGGCCAGCTGCTGCTTCGCCCCCAGGCGGCCGAGCATCCGCTGCAGACTCGCCGGCGTGATGCACCGCTCCTGCTGCTCCGCCATCGCCACCGCCGTGTCGTTGGCGCCGCCGTCGTCCGCGAACATCCCGAACGCCACCCTGAGGCACCGCCGCCTGCTATCCGCGTCGTCGGCCTTCTGGTCGTCGTCCGCCGCGGCCTCGCGTGCCAGCACGAGGAACTCGTCGCGGTCCAGCAGGCCGTCCCCGTCGGCGTCCGCCGCCGCGAGCACGGCCGCGGCCTCCTCCTCGTCGAGCGCCGCCGCCGCGCAGCCGCGCAGCTCCGACGCCGACACCTTGCCGTCGCCGCCCCTGTCCAGCGCCTCGAACAGCGACACCGCCGCCGCCGTGGCAGCCATTTTCTGACACGATCGAGGCAGCTGATGATGGCCTGGAGATGATGACACACTTGGGCGTTGGCTACTGCAGGTAATTTAGTTTTTGGTTTCTTGCCTGCTAGCGGATCGACGGTACGGTACGGTACGCTTTGATCGAGACTGAACACGGTGAGGATATCGATGAACCATGTATATATATTGCATATGCATGGCTAGATATAGGTCAACTGATTTAGAGAAGTCTTAGTAATTTTCGAGAGAGAGAGAGAGATGAGTACAAGTTGTTTTCTTCTTCTTCTTTTGATTGATGATAGATAGATACAGGAGTACAAGTTGTTTGTTTGACAACAAAGAGAAGAAAAAAAAAACCCCCCCAAAAGAATAAGCTAAGAGGTGAGTTGCGATGTAATTTCCGCGTCATTTCGGGAGAAGAAGCGGCCTGTCGGCGTGCATCATGCGTACCTTGATTGTTACCCGTTTCGCAAGAACGGTGCACCGAATTATTCATCACCGATCGAACCAGCTGCAAATTATTCTCGAAGCCTGCAGATCAAACACGCATCACATGACCTCTTAGCCGGCACACACAGGCCGGAAAGGGGAGCTTTTATTTGCCGTCCTAAGAATTACTAGTATTTGCTTCCAATTCATCAAGATGATTGATGAAAATAAAACCCTGGCAAGGGCCTCGACGATTTGACAAATTTTAGACTATATACCACACAGCTAGCATTGTGACAGCATGCGTCCACGCAGCTAAAGGGCGGGCTGGGCCAAGTAATCATCAGATGGTTAACTGAGCCTGAGCGACTCGTCAACACGCGCTAGCTAACTAACCGTCTCAACGGCCGGCATCATCAGCTGGTCGTCGCGTCCACCGCCGGCCGGCTAGCAGCCAGCCACAGCCAGCACCGCCGCTTTGCATGCGCGTGGTGGCCGGTGCCAATGGCTTCGACAGGCCGGAGTGGTCAGCTGCTGCCGCCGGCCATACGGTGCGCACGCGCACGACGACGGAACACCGGTTGGGAGCTTCCATGAAAATCCGTTTGCATTTCAGCATTTGGCTTCCTTCGACGATCCAGGAGTACGGTCTTCGACCAACTGCTGCAAAAACACCGTTACGGCCTGCCGTACCGTACCCGGCCCCACCACCACGCGCGGAAGCGCAACTTCGCAAACTGCAACCCCACTAGCACCCAGCTTTAATTTTATGGTCAAACTTGTTATAAATTTTTATAATTATCTGAATTCTGATTAAACTTAAGATGCTGTTAACTCTCTAAGAAAGTTGTGGTTGACTTAAGGGACGGAGGGAGTAGAAGCTTGTTGCTGGACGAACTAAAGCAGCGGCAGATGCAGTGCATTGGATTTTTGGAAGTTTATAAATGGCAAGCTTGCAATTTGAAATTTCTTAATAATAGATTCGATTTAGCACAGCAATGGCAACGTGGAGATTTCCCCTTTGTGTTCTTCCCGCTTCCCGTTATGTTTTGTTTGTGTGCTACCTTCATTTTTTGTGGCTTTGTTGCTTTGCTTTGTTAAATGGCAGCGTCCTGGTGATAAATAAGAATGTTCGAATTGTTCATCGTCGACTAATAATCAAATGAAGAGTAAACCGCCGCGGGCTTGCTTGTAAATAAAAAATGAAACAACGCGCAAAACTTTGTTTGATCCGGAATTCTGGTGCTCCGAATTGAATGCTCAGACATCAGACGAGAAACTGCCTGTGTGGACTGTCACTTCACATCAATCGAAATGGTAAAGGGACAAAATTTCAAACCAATGACATTGACATTTCAAGGGAAAATGAAGAATTAAATGACATGTTAGCAAATGCTAAAATTGCATCGTGATCTAAACCTACACGGTAACCACGCTGGTCATTGTTTCGAGGGGAAAGTTGTTACTGACCCAGCAAGTATCATGTGTTTCGCTCGTTCGCTCATGGGTTTTTGGACAGGGTTGTATTTTGACGACGACAAAAGGATCCTGTTGAAGGGAGTCAACTCAATGCTGGGGATCGCAACAAGCTTGGTGGCCAAGAAGAAAAAGCTGAACCTACCCCAGCTGAAGGAAAGCTCAGATGGTGATCATGATCAAGAGGACTAGACACATGAAGTCTCTGCTGCGCAGCCTCTTTTGAGAGTATTAAACTTGACTGTAGTTTCCAGTCTTTATGGGGTTTTGTCCCAAGTATCTATACCGTCCTTTTGCTTTGCTTTTGCTAAAAACTCTGAATGATGTATTTCCATTAACTATAATAAAAATGGAAAGTGTCCTCGTATAAAAAAAAACGCTGGTCATGGGAGCAGAGTCACATCCATAGATGGTCGATGGTCGGTCACAGCACGTGCCTGGGTTTAGAACATTTCGAATCCTCAAGTTCATCAGGGGGTGCAAGTTTAGGTCTCCTTTTGGCATAGGTCTCCAAGAAGCTCCAGCTTGCTGAAGAAACAGAACATTTGGTTCGTTATTAAGATATTTGTTTTGAACGAAACATTCTCCTGCTCGCTGAAGGAACAGAAGGCTTGGTTCGTTAAGATTTTTGCTTTGAACGAAACTTCCCGTAAGATTTTGCCGATCGAATTTGTTCCCGCCGCACTCGGTTGCAGTCTCCCCGAAACGCTGCCGAGTGCCAACACGCCGTGCGGCATCGGCGGCGGCGCGCCACGTGCACCTGACACGTCCCGGAATCTGCCCAAGGACACCTGACCGATTCCTGTGCTGGGTCTCCCCGAAAGGCACATCGTTCGGGAGCTGGAGAAGGGATGCAGACAAGAGATGGGCTGATGGGGCATAAATTTTTGTACAAAAGAAAAGGGCACTCAAAGCAGGGTCTTTTATCCGTATTTTATTAAAAGGAATGGTAAAAAAAAAGCCAAAACACAGATACAAAGGACTCACAAGTAATCGAAGGATTACCGGCAAAGCCCCAAAGACAAAAACATAAAAACACATACAAACAGCAAGAATACATGGGGAGGGGACAACCTCACCTCAACACACCAACTAACTATGCCTGCAAACAAGAATAAATCTACGCAATGGTCATCAAGGTGGTGGAGATCTTCCCCAGCGACCAGATAGCCACTGCGAGGTATGAACGACAACGTTCGCAACGACTAGGTAGTCGCTGCGAAGTAGAGTGCCAACGACCAGGCAGCCGCTGCGCATAGAAGACATCCGCCAACAACCAGGTAGCCGCTACGGAGAGAACGACGACGACGACACCAAGCACTTGATGAACCATTGTGAGGATGATGACGAGGCACACACAGGCACGGACAAGGAGCAACTCTGATGAGAGTGGCACGAGAAAGGCTGCATTCGTGCTCTAGCGAAGCCTTCAGGAAGGTTCTTGACATCCACGGACGCCAATAACGCTAGTAGAAGTAGGAGTAGGTCTCTCGACCACAGTCTACCCAGACGGATATGAGCTTCGACGGCACCTCCAGCGAGGAACGTGACGCTTATTGCGCCACTGCCGCCGTCCCGGGCGAGCCGGGCAAGTTTTCACTCAGCTGTTGTACGTCCTGCAGGGAAAGCCACTCCTAGTACCTGCAGTGGCAACAACGATAGGTCGAGGCCACCAGCACAGCACTGCACAGGACCGCAGCATCCTCGACACCACCACAGTCGGCGAGAAGGCCACTGGCTGTCGTGTCCGGCCACGCGCACCCCAGACCGTGGCCACTGGCACCGGCAAGGGCGGGAAGAGGGCGCCCCCCTCACATCTGGCACCACCGAAGCATGGCTCGGCCCAGCGCAGCGTGGCGAGGACGATGGACCCGACCTCGACAGCCGTGGGCGAACCCGGCACCGAAGTAGCAGAACCGGGCGTGGTGGTGGCCGATCCAGCCCAAGGGACCCCGAAAATCGGCCGCCGACCCGGTCCCCAGGCACCACGAGGACACCATGGCGGCGTCGCAAACCGCCAGGAACGGCCTCTCGAAGCCCCACGGCCACGCACGGAGACAGTGAGAGGAGGACGGATCCGAGCAAGGAGAGGGCGAATCCGGCACCTGACGGTCCGGATCCAGCGCGCCGGCCGGCCATCTCGCTGGAGAACTCCATAGAAGGCGGCGGAGGAGAGGGGAGCAGGGTGAAGGATGGAGGGGAAGGGAGAAGAAGGACGCGACGGTGGCCTTTTTTTGGGTCGCCACTGGCCGCCGTCGCCGCACGCCGGAGGGCAGCAGCGGCGGCCGGGGAGGGACGGTAGGGCGGCTCTAGTGGCAGCGGCGATGACTAGCTTGTCAGAGTCGGGATAACTAGCGGTGATGAGGAGCGGAGGTCACTTGCCACCCACAGGGAGAAAGGAACGTCTCTGATACCACTGTAACAACCCGTGGCCGCCGATGACATCGAGCCGGCGACGTGAGCAAATCACAGAGGAAATTTGAGGATGATCTCGATACGGAGGAGGAAGAATCACTTCCTTATGTCCGTGTCTTGAATTTTCGATCACTGAAAGCAGATGTTACAGTCTAATAATACCCTACAAGCAAGACCTATGTACAGACTACAGAGAAGCGTCAAACTAGACGATGGACTGGAACCTCTTACATTACTGGCTACAGCACCGACAAATTAAACCAGGGCAATATTCACAGAGCAAATCACGGATCCATGGCTTGAAGACTCGCCATGGATCGATCACGTCGACTTGAGCCTGTCCAGTCTGAACTTGGCCTGCGAAAACTCGGCATCAGAGATGTTGATGTTATGTTAGTACTACCATGAAACTAGGCCAGTTATATTCTTCTTAATTGAAAGTCAGCGCTCCTGCTATTACTTCAATGTTAATTAGTACTACCACACGGTGATCCGAGAATCAGATTCAGCGCTAGAAAGAGAAATGAGATCAGAAGCAGCACTAGTGCTAACCATCATGGTGTGGATGTCATCAAGAAGGGGCCGAATCAGCAATGTGAGCCTCCTGATCTCATCACTGAGAGCAGAGAAGTCTTGGCCCATCCCCAGCAGCAGGCTGGTGAAGACCTTCCTCTCAGGGACGAGCTTCAGCGCTATCTGTAAATGTAATCGAATCGATCAAAGTTATTATCAGAGATTCAAAATTTCGCTAACTAATCCAATTAATTTGAGTCAGTCAGGCAGAAGACTACAAGTGTCAGCACATATTTTTCGCACAGGTGGTACAGTACAGTAGCAACGTAGCACACAAAGGATTCAGTGATCCCAGACCTTGCACGCCGCCGAAGAGATCCAGCCATGCCATGGCTTCAGGCTGACCTCGTACGCGGCCTCGACAAGCTGCGCGAGGCTCTGCTGCTGCTCAGGGTCCTCCTCTAAGCTCTGTAACAGCGCGATCGTGAAATCCATGGATCTGGCCACGTTATTATTATTAGAAACAAGAGAAGAGAAGACGCGTTACATGTGAGAAAGAAGGGGTGTATTTTTTACAGGTAGCTTGCATTGCCACTGACAGCACGAGCTAAGAATAAACAGCTAGCGGTTGTTCTCTCCATTTTACCTGGCAAGCCACACGACAGCCCGTGCGCAGCTGTCGACCTTCCTTGCAGTGCCCTCCTTGACTTCCTTCTCCACTACCCCTGTTAGGGTCGAGTACTTGGCCGGGTCCAACAGGTGCAGCTCCTGCAGCCTCTGCAACAGACATCATCCATTGTTCAGGATTTTTCTTTTTCTTTTTCGCCTAGCTAATGCAGTCTCTGTGTCTACGGGCAGCAATGGAGTGACATCGGAGTCTCAGCTATCAAATCTGAATCCTACTCCGAAAAGTCCGAATGAAGTAACAGAACATTTCGAAAGATATAAGCTATACATGGGGCAATGCAATAAACGACCTTTCAACCGCAGGTCTACAACAAGAAAAATGCCACTCGATCTACATTTGTTGGATGAGTTGATAGTTTGTAGTAGCCAATAATAGAAATTCCATGGACAGGACAGGCCTGCCCCAGCATATAGCTCTTTCATGCCAAACAAGACAACCCTTTAGCCCACTTGCATTGGCAATCTCCATCGCCACGTCCTTTGCTTACAACTCTAGTCTAGGAGTAATAGGAGATTTTTACTTCCGCTCGCCCTCCTCCTCATCTTTATCTTTGGATGGAAAACAAAGAGAGATGACAAAAGCATCAGCTTCGCGAAAAGAAGACAGAGAGACATCATCGTGAAAGGGACGGGACACGAACTGCCGGCCAAAAATTGGCCCAGGCCGGCGACGGCCAGTGGGCGGATGGATGTGACCGGAGCAGTTGGAGAAGGCCTGTGCGCGGCACACGTAACGGGCCCAGGCCGTGGCGTCGGCATCGCCGTCCGCCTCCGGCGTCCCGCGAAAGCAAAGCAAAAAAAACACGACGAAGAAAGCCCGAACCGGTGCACCATAGCCTCGCTCAGCTGAAAGCACGCTCGTGAGTATAAGCGTCAGTGGTGCAGAGATTTTACGCTGATGTAATCCTCTCCTTCCTACCCTATCCTATCGGCTTTATTTGTCTGACCTCTGACGCCCTCTTCCCGTGAAAGCCATCGTTGTCTGAGTTTTACGGCGTCAGAAAGAGACCCATTCACGCACACTTCTCCCTGGACACTTCTCCTGGTGCAGCAGTGTGTTTCGTATCCTATCGCCCTTTCATATTTGAATTTCATATATATTACGGCCGGATGACTAAAATAAGCCAGACCATGACGTGACATGACCCATATGAGGCCAAATTGACCCGGTCCTATTGCTGCGTAGCCGTGTGGTCGGCACGGGACAGGGGCAAGCAGACGCGGATGATCGAGTGACGTACCCCGTGCCCCTTGCCTGCCTACCTGCATGGACCACACCAAACAGTTTCCAGATGCGATTTCATGCTGCAATTGGATCCAAACTTGCAACCTTTTCTTCTTTCTTTTATGGTAGTATATTGCTCTCGATCTCCTCTCCTCTTCTATGATCAGGCAGAGCAAGGCGAGCCGTTTGCAGGTAGCTAAGCTAGGGGGCGTGTCTAGCAGACACTCTCTGCCTACTTGCAGGTTGTATGTAGTATTTGCAAGTACTGCGTAGTACCAGCGTTAATATAATCTAGTACTGTAAGTATTAGAAACCATGAAGGGCTGTCTGTTACTCCTAGTCTTGTTAATCCGGGATCGAGACGAGGAAGAGAGGAGAGCAGGTCTTGTTTACTCACCTCGATGTTCCGTTGGACGTCGAGCCTCAGCACGGCCATGGTCGGCCCGATCTTGTCTGCACGAACACGCCATGGCCAAATCGCCATTCAGCACACAACAGTGAGAGAAGAACATCAGGACTCAGGAAGAAGCAAGAGGCACAAGCTAAGCGTGAAGATGCTGCAGGTGAGAGTGGCTTTCTATACAGAACGACCAACAAGTCGAGAAGCTTTGAGGACAAGACGATGGCAAGAACAGATCGTCTCGAGTACATGGCGGTTGGCAGCTGATGGTTGCTACTCACCGAGCACGCGGAGGAGGAGGTGCGACAGCGCCAGGAAGCGCAGCGTGGGAAGCCACGATGCGGCCGCCTTGCCATCGCCATCGCCGCCGCAGCCGCCGTGGTGCTTGAGACGGACTGCCGGCGGGGACAGCTCCTCGATGGCGAGCCGTATCTCCGACCACTCGACGGCTTTGTCGTGTCGGTCCTCCTCCTCGTCCTCCTCCCGCTCGTCTCCATCTTCCTGGTCCCTCTCGCCCTCGTCCGCTGCTCCTTCCTCCTGCGGCTGCGGTGGCCCGCTGGTCAGGGCCCTGCTAGCTGCTTCTCCCTCGTCTCTTTCCCTCTCCACCATGGACGCGGCGCCGGTTGCTGTGTTGCAGCGCTCTCACTGCCGAGGCATTCCAAGCTTATCCTCCCTGCTTCTTTGCTGAGAGACAGACAGGTCAAATGCCCGGACTTGAGACCATATATAATAACCTCCTATTATAATTATAATATCTAGGCAGGTGTCGCTACGGAAAACCCTGTAGAAAGGCGTGCTGGAGCTCAAACCGCTGTCCTTGGCTTTTCAATAGGGTTGGAGTCGGTACGTTAGCAGAGCCCAAACAGCGGCTTTGCCTTGCCAATGCAAGCAGAGAAAGCGAGAAACAGCTTCTTCAGTCGTGATGATAAGGTAGACCTCAGCAGCAAGCAGTTTACACTCGTGATTTTCGACATCACATATCCTAATGAACAAAAATAATGGGAGGCAAAATATAATGTAAATAAATGTAAACCTATCAAAACTTGCAAGAGATAAATCTAAACAAAAGGGGTGGCTGGCAGTCAGTCCATCGATCCGGCCGTCACGTTACTTAAGCAATGACGTATAAATAGTAGCCCATGTCATTTCCCTACTCGACGAGTTGCGGCGTCGTCGACGCCGGAGGCCGGAGTGACACTGCAGATGAATCCGCCTCTCTCGCTGTCGCGTCACCATTTTAACGAGAACGGCCCTGATCGTGTTTGTTTTTCTCCTGTGACGTCAGAGAAAAAGCAGCGGCACACCAAATCTACTGCAGCTAGTGGTAACAAAGTCAAAAAAGTTGGCGCTGCAATATAACTACAGTAATACAAATGATTGAAATTCAGCAGCTGCAAGCGAAGCTCAGTCACATAGAAGCACCATGCTTATCTAGTTATAATTACATGGGAAAGCATAGCATTTCCCAGAATGTGCCCCAACCCCAAACGGCAAAGATTAGGTGGTGCAGCTGCAGGCGACCCATAAAAATCGTTGCATGTCTGTCCACAGAGCTCATGCTTACAATCGGTTACCCGAAGACCGCCCAGCTGCAGCAGAATGGCACAACTAACACCCAGACTTTCACATACCTTGCCGTTTCAATCAGCTTGGTAGCTGGTACTCCGTACTATATTTCTGGTTTAGCAATACAAGCACATCAGCATCTCCTCTGGTGGTGCCTGTTTGAACCAGAAGCAGCCATCACGAAACACAGGGCAAATATTTCGTCCAACGATTAAAAGCGCAGAAACCAAATGAGCTCACGTCATAATTATCTTTATGACAACAAATACATAACCACACACAGCCCTCATAACAAAGGGGTACTACTCAACCATCAGAGTCAAGCAAGTTCAAGAAACCATCTGAGTATCACAGGATGATAGTATCTTTTATTCCATGCATACATAGCACCTTCTACGGCTTCCATGCTCTATGGCACCTTAGCGACGCAGCAGCCAGCGCAGCAGCTCTTTGGTGGCAGAAGCAGAATTGGCGGCGGTGGCAGCAGCAGCAGCACAGCGGTAGCAGCGGCGCTGGGCAGAGCACTCAAGCTGAGGAAACAAGCAGTACCCATCTGTTAAAGACAGCTAACAAGCACTGTAAATAAAACTGAAAACTAAATGTGGGGACTTGCCTGCAGGTTCTGGTTCAGTAAAGGAAAAGAAAAAACAGAATCTAGATTTTGACGCTGATGAATTCTCAATGGAAAATCATATAGCGACCGTCACTTTTTTTATTCTTAGACCTTACAAGACCCAACATTATGCATGAGACATGTCAGATGCCCCGGTAATCAAAATAAATAGTGCCACTTGAAAGATACTCTCTACATTTAAAGAATAATTAGTTTATTAACTAAACTGAGGAAATTAGTTGGTGGGACCATGGGAAAGAAATATGCAGGAGGTCAGACCATATAACTTGATCAACAGTCAAACAGCATAAACTATAGTAATAAATTCTAAAACAGTGGACTCATATAAGAGGTCATCTACCACTGTTGTGGTTCATGCATCTAAATAACAAACTTAGCGGAAGAGCTTTCCCAGAAGGAAAAGAATTGATGCAGAATAGAAGACAAACAGTACATCACTTGAACAATGCAAGTTATCTTAACCAATTGGAAATCTTAGAGAACTAACATGTTCATTGACATGCCTGTTCAGGTCGGATAAAAAGTTGCATTTCAATGAAAATATGTTCATTTACCCAAATGACAAAAATTGGCAATCTTAAACTCTATATTGCTCTAGCTGGTTTGAATGAACAAAATTGATCTACAAAGAATTGAGGTTAAAGCTAACTCTGTACCTAAGGTGTTCCTAGGGGAGTATTCTTTCATCTATATGTATTGGCAGCCTTTTGAAATTTTGTATTAAAAAAGGGGGAAAACAAAGTATAATTTACTTTAGCTAACAGAAAACTTCAGCTTGTATATGGATGGAAATAGCGACATGCAGGACGATTGCATTCTCCTCGTTTAAAATCACGGCATACTTCAACATTGGCACTCGCTGCCTGGTCAATTAGATGCAGAAAATGAAATTTGCAAATTAGTAGCTTGCATACTAGCAGAAAGAGGCAAAAGAAAAGACACAAATACTAACCGTTGTATGTGTGTCAGGGTGTGCAAACCGGCAGGATTCCCTAGTGCACATGTTCTTCAAGAAGTCCCTACAAACTTC
>CM041642.1:24557475-24601028 GCA_023333625.1 Bothriochloa decipiens
AGGAGGTGAAGGCAGAGGCCCCATCATTGGTACTCCAAGGGGTGGTGGCGGTGGTGGTGGCGGCATGTAAAGCTTCGGAATAATGCATAAAAGGGATACACAGTATGTTACTCATGATTATTAATCATCCTACATTTATATTAATAATAATAAATAATGCAAAGATGAACTCCACTAAAAATACAGGCAAAAAAAGTAAGCTTTTCAGTTCTCCAAAAAGCACTATTATCAAAATATGAAGAATAAATTAAAGAAAACTCTTTCCATAAAAAGTAATAGTGTAACATCTGGGAATATGTTCAGCAGAAGTACATACCATCTCAGGGTATGGCATAGGAACATGGCTCATTGGTGGCACTGGATGTGCTACTGCATGAGAGTACCTACATGCTATGCGATTGCACTGTCCACGCAAGAAATCTTGGCAAACCTGTCACAGAAACAAAGTAGAAAAAACTAAATCAGCCAAAAATACCTTTGCAGAGTTAGGAAGTGCCAAATGGGGGAATCAGTTAGAAATAGATGTTCTTGCTCTAAGTAAACAGAAAACTGTTCTCAGTTGTATTTTGATAGGCAATTTATAACAATAATGACAATACACAAATTTCAATGAGGTGCACTTACAATTGCAACATCTTCAACAGATGAATGGTGCAGGAATCGGCACTCATTTGCTGATCTTGAACACTTCCCACGAGTAAAATCTCTGCAGATCTGCTGAAGTTTCATAAAAAAAAATCACTAAGTTGGCAATCCAAAATGTTATATGCAGACCAGATTACTATTATAAGATTAGATAAATCAGCATAGCTGCTACAATGGCATATAATTTAAGCAGACCTTTAGACATTGTCTACAAGATAGGTTCAACATTGTTGACACCACCTCTTCCATGAATTTCAACAAAAGGATATACGTTACTAGGTCACAGCGTCACACAAGGCAAAACAAAAATGTATAAACCCTGATATATAATTTTTGTTATCATTTTAAGCACACAGGCATCAATTCTACTCTTAGTCAGCAGATGGCACTAAATAGAAAGGAATTTTAAACACTCAGAAAAGGACAGTCAGATCCATGTTATTACCCAACAAAATATACCAAACTTACCGTCTTCACCTTTGGGTCTTCCACACCAATTGATCTCATCAATTGCCTAAAACAAAGAAGCAAATAAAAGTAGTGAAATCAGAAGCGCAGCTAAAAATCTTCGTGTCCTCTCACAGGATAATTGCAGTTTGCATGTCATTCTACAAGTATCCAAACCAAGTTTTAACAGATTGTCTTCGATCGGAGTCAAGCATAACACACTCTGCAGGCTTCCCAAAACAACTGAAAAGGTGGTTCCGAGGTATGCTGCTGTACTTATGGAGTAGCTTTTTATTTCAGACTAGAATTGTGCCCATGCATTGCAACGGAAAAATAAAATACAACAATAATTCAGAGTCGGTACTTTAACCAAAAAAAAAGATACTTTCATCAAGATGTTTGCAACATTTCCAGTAGCACAAATGTGACTAAAAAAGAAGAGACATCAAAACCAATGTTCAAGAAGGCACTAGGCGATGACCCGTGGCCTCCTAGGAAGGCTTAGGCTCTTCTAGGCGCTATACACATAAATATGTATTACCTTAAATAAAGGAAGAAATAAGAGATGTGGACCTAAAGTTGGAAGAAAGGCTTATCAAAAAATCCCAGCCCACCTTATCCACCCCTTTCAGCTTATCCATCCAGCCTTCCTCATCCCACCTTACGAACTCCCTCCCCTGTTTCTCTGACGCCACCCGCTCTCCTCAATCCCCCACAGACGCCCGCTCCTCCCTCCGATACGCCCGCTCCTCCCTCAGATGTGCCTGCCGGACATCGACACCCGCCCTCCCTCACAGATGCGCCCGCAGCCCACCTTCCACCCAGCCTCCGCTCATCGCCTGCCGCCCCACTTTCCTCCCAGCGGCGCCTATCCTCCGCCTACCCCCAAAGGCGAGGCGGCACCCCTCTGCCTAGCACGTAAGCGTGCCTAGGCGAGCGCCTAGGGTCGCCTTTTTGAACACTATTCAAAACTGGTAATAATTAAATAAAAAACTATATATGTCTAAACCTGAATTTTAACAACCACGTGTTATTGACTGCGATTATTTTGTGTGTTCTCATCCACAAATTTATTTAATCCGGATAAGTCCGTAAAATTTATATCAATATTTTCTCGTGTTAAGGTGCAATCTAACATATATGTTGCCAAAGGGTCACAAACATAGAAAATTCTAAGCAAAAAAAGCAGGCATGAATAAAGGAGATCTCACCAGGGTGCTAATCATGTACATGGCTGCTATGCATGGCTAGCAGGTGATTTCGTATTTAACACACGCATACACGTGTTTGCATGCATGTTGGCATGCAACTTAGCCACGACACGACCACAGTTCGGTTTCAGCTAAACGATCTGGATTCGATTTCTGTTTTGCATGCACAGACGATTGTCTTGCGTAAAGCAGACTACAGTGGGGGGAATACTGAACACGGGACTCCGCAGCTGGGCGGGAGCACGACAACGTCGCGGGCCATAATGCGGACTCCGTAGCGTATTTGTTTTTGGAGAGAAGAGAAGTGCAGGAGCACGCATACTATGTTGCTTGTGCACGAAACCTCCTTTTGCTTTTTGTTAGGTGTAAAAAGAGAAGAGGGCAAGGGTTAACAACCAATTTTCCATGTCAGGGAGCTCATGGGATTGAATGGTACGTGCTATGCAGAAACAGAGAGGAGTTAGATTCCTATACACTGTGACAAGGACTTATAAAACAACCTATACGCCATGTCTTTCAGTCATCAGTAGCTTTCCCACAAGCAATGCTGTAAAGGAAAATGCTGTTAGCCATTTGCAGTTTGCATCAGCTGTTAGCACAAGGTAAAAGGGGCATTGTGAAGTTGCTAATTCAAATTTATATGTCAGCTCACAGTTAAAGTATCTGTCACTCGTGCTTCTAACCTTCGATAAACATGAAACGAGACACAGTACTGCATTTCCACAACCGAAGCATAACACCATTAACCAGGCAGCAAACAAAACCAAGCGAATCGAACAACCAAGAATGGAGAAATCAGCTCATACTCCTGGATATGTGGAGGCGGATGGTAGTAACGGCATGTCCTCCCGCGGAAGCAATTGTTCCTCAGAGAATCCGCGCACGCCGTCACCTTGTTGTCCCTGACAAAATCCCACGGGCAGCAAACCGAATCAAACCAAAATCAGAACGGAAACCCTACTGCTGCTACAAGCGCAAGAGGAGGCGGGATCTCGCGCGCACGCACCGGTCGACGGAAACGGAGTTGTGAGGGTGCGCGTATCTGCACTCGAGGTCGGAACGGGTGCACCTGTCACGCAGGAAGTCGCGGCACGCCTCCACGTTGAGGTCGTTGTGCCGCCGCCGCTTGCCATCGGGCGGGTACTGCGGGCTGCGGCTGCGGCTCCGGCTCCGGCTGCGGGAGCGCGAGCGCGAGCGGGAGCGGCGGCCGCGCGGGGAGCGGGAGCGGGGGGACCGAGAGCGTGACGCGGAGCGCGCGGGGGATTGGGAAGGCGAAAGGCGGCGCTTGCGCGGCGGGAGCGGCGGCGAAGAGGAGTCGGGGCCGGTGGCAGCGGCGGCGGCGGCGGCGGGGTTGGTGGCGTCGGGGCTGGAGTTGGGGATTTCGGCGGAGGCCATTGTGGCGTGAGGAGGGTAGTTTGGTCTGGATGGGAGGGAGATTGACGCACTCGTGACAAGACGGGGGGATTTAGGTTGAGGAGGATTTCGTTGCGGAGAGGGTTCTAATTCTTTTATTTAAATTGTTAATTAATAAAATTGTAGCTAATATAATACTCTCTCCATGTAAAACTATGACGTGATAAAATTACTATACCAGTATACCACGGCTTATGTGTTGGCACGGCAAGGTCACGCTAGGGTCGTTTGGCTTGGCAAAATCACTATGTCGTGTACTCGTGTATATGTCACATACATTAGTGTGACAAAATGCGTGTCATATTGGAGCATGTAGAAGGGGTCTAATGACACACATTCCACGTGTAAAGCTTGTTGCTTCACTTATATTGGTATGACAACTCTATTTAGATCATGTACTTTCACGTGTAAAGTTTTTTCACTTCACTCATATTGACATGACAACTTACTTAGAGCATGTACTACTAAGTGCGTATTCTAATGTATAAGACTTGTCCAGACACAGCGCCACTCATGTGTGGGCATGACAACTCTATCACGTAGAAGAAGTTTGTTAGCGTCCATATAAAGTTTGTCACACCACTCATATTTGCATGACAACTCTATTTTGTCATGCACTAAGATTGGTGTGAAAAGGCCATCCTTGCACTTTAGACAAAAAAAATATTTTCTGTTTCATACAAAGCCAAATGATGGCAATCTTTTGATAGAAACTATATATATGTCGATAAGATCTACAACTTTGTGGATTTGAGTTTTTTTTTATTTGTGTTTAATAAAATTCTTCAAAAAGATACAAACTTTCAATGACATGTGCACAATGCACCGCGACTTATCACCTTAGAAAAGTTGTATCTTTTTCATATGGAGACAAATAGAGATATAATCGATACAAAAATCATAGCTCACATCAAGACCTATAACATTTAGTTTTTTTTAAAATCATTATGATACATGAATAAATGATACAAGCATATTCTATATAATCTTTGACTTGACTCATATTACAATATTTATGAATGGTGCTATAATTGCATCTCATATGTACTCTTTTCCATCTTCTCTCTTGATAAGGTGCTCCTCGATGGTATGCTCTACATACAATTATGTGACTGTATCTCCTTTAGTACCATGATAGAACGAAGGCTCCATGTGGAATGCAATCATATGGTTAAGCCTCGGATGTTTGTGAGTATCGAGGTGAACAACCATGACCGTTGTAAAGTTGCACTGATTCACATTTTTAGTGCCTATTCAAATCTATTGACATCTCCTTATCGAGTAAGCCTTGATGACCTTGGACCTAAACAAAATTGTGATCATCTAAACCATGCTTCTCTTTTACCGTAGATTATATAAAAATTGCATTGCCTTTCATTATACACATTGATCATTTACACCATTGTTTTCTTACATAAAAGCTTGTTTTCTCTACGTATTGATGAGTGAATGTGACTAAACTTTTCCTTTCTGACGTGTTCTCGAATAACAAGTGTTGTGCTCGGTTTTTTAATTAAGTTTCTTAGGAGATTTGTCAAGGACTATGCCTATTTTCATCAGTGTTAGTGGCAGAAGAAACCTCCTCGAGCTCATCCTCAATAGAAAAAATATTGTGACCACCAATGGGATGCTCTTAATCTATTCCATCATTGGGATTATCAACTTTAATGGGAACATATTGGCGTAGGGTATAACGGATTTGGAACTCATAGGATTCACATGATCTTGCTCGCTCATTAGTGATGTCACTAAAAATAATGTTTAAGTCATCCTTATTTCGAAGAGCCCTCTTCTTAAACTTCCCACATTCAGGAATTTTCTAAGGTAAGAAATTATACATAATACTAGAAGCAATAATAATATAACACTATGATTCAAAATAATGGAACACTCACGAGTTTTGTCTTCTTCCACCACTCGAGGTCCATGTTGCTAATTTCATTTTCACTTTTTCAACTAATTAAGTTTGCTTCCTCATTAATTTTTGCTTTATAGTCAAATTACCCCTCATCAACTTGTTCCACTTGTTCTTTAGGTGCCTTTTGCTCAAATGTTTTTGGTACCTCATCAAAGCACATGGTGTCCAAATGAATGTTCAGCCAATTCCCTTTTCTAACTTGTTGTGAACACTTGCAAATAAGTGTGGTATGCCCATCATTTCAATCCATTGAACTGCCTAGACAACGATTTCCCACAACAATTTTAAAGTTCCAATTCACATATATTTTTGTATAATTGTACTACGAGACAATTCTATTCTAATGTGGACCTCTAATTAATATGCTTGTCATTATGCTTCATAATTAATTAAAGCTATACCAATAAAATTGGAAGAAAAAATGATGTATTATCATCTTTTGTCTTTTTGTTCGCGGACGAAGCATGTTTCATCATTTTATGTCACTAACATGACTATTGCATGTGATGTGTGTGCACTTAGGAAGACCGAAAAATCCTCCCCAACATTGTGGGAATCAACAAGGAAAAAGGTGCAGGATGACCGGATCAATCCATTCTAGTGGTCATTAGGTCATTGAAGTTGTTCCACTAGCGGATTTGGATAGAGGTAGAGGCTACTAATGGGGCGACTTGGGAGCTTCAAACGGTGGACACAATTGCATCGGGGAACTAGTATAGGGTTTTGGGTGTGTAATCATTATAATGATGTGTAATCATTGGCTATGATTAGATGAAACTGCAGTTTATGTTTTTGATCAGTGTTGTGTGACATAACAACTCCACAAACTTATGTTGGTATGTGTCTACTGTAACACCTCTGGTGTTAAATTAACTAAAACCTGCCATGTCATCATATGCACTGCAAAACATCCATGTTTAAGTCAACCTTAATATGCATTAACTAAAACAAATTTACATTTCATAGGTTGATTGAATTTCTGTAATGTTTGTCACATGAAATGATAAAACCCTATTTTCGAATGCCATCGCAAATGCTTAATTTATACTCTATGTACTTGCGGTGTAAACTGTGTTTACACTAGTATCAAGCATAGTGTATAAGTCTAAGTTCAACCCTAAAAATGATTTCCATATTTGAAATTTAATTTAGATTCCAAAGCTTATTCGTAAGCCTGGCAATTCAAATTTAAAGTCAAATTGGAAATGCTATAAAGGCCTTTCAAAAGTCAACTGGGTCAACCAAGGGTGTCATTGGGTCAATGACCTAAAAATGTCCTTGGATGATGTTTGTGATCACTAATAACCAACCAATTAAGTTAGAAACCAAATTGAGTTTAAATTCCATTTCAAAAACCCTTTATTTCCAACCCTAGTTTTATCCCCTTTTCTCTAATTCAAATTCTATAAGGAATTTGGAGATACTCTAAAAAGATAGTTTGTAGATCTTGACAAGAGCTACAAAGTTGGTATAGAAAGTTTTTCAAGTTTCCAAAAGGAATTTCAAATTAATTTGAAAATACAGTTTTCAGCATTTATCCCCTTTTGATTTTAAAACCATAATTTAAAATTTATGCATAATTTGAGAAAACTTTGTACATGAAAAATGTTTGGTTTGACAAACTTAACATTTCATAGTTTTGAAGATTTTCAAGTTTTATTGAAAAATCAAAAGTAATTTTAAATGCTTATTTCTAGGGTTTTGTCCCCTTTTCAAATCTGAATTCAAATTTTAAAATCTAGACAGAATTTGAAGATGCCCATTAAAGGAAAAGTGTAGCTCTTGAAAAGTTACGCAAATTATATTTTTGGAGATTTTCAAGTTCTTGTATAAGTTTGGGAGTAATTTGTATTTTAAACCGAGTGGCAATTCTGTAAATAACTTGAACAGCACCTAACCCTATCGGCGCCCGCCATGGCCGGCTTCACACCGCGCGCCGCCGTCCACCGCCGCACCTTCTCGGTCGCCCGCGCACTCACGGACGCGCGAAGGTTCACCGTCGCCGTGTCAGCTGCTCATTCATCATCTTCTTGCTATAAATAACAGTCGGCCGACGCCGTTCTTCTCCTTTCTTCCTCCCGCCGCCGTCGCTGACGACCTCGCTCCGCCGTCGAAATTCGCCGTCGACGCTCAACCTCTGTCCAATTGCCCTCGCTCAAAGCTCCGCCACTTCATCACGGTTCTTTTGGGCCAGTTCAAGCTCGCTCTCATCGCCCGAGTCATCCACACTCCACTTTCTTCTCCGCGGCCGGTCAGCCGAGCCGCCGCCGCCATCTCCGCCGTTTGCCGTCGCCGGAGGTGAAAATATTTTACCTTTGACCTTGTAATCATGCTCTCCATGTCATCCTGCGTCTGATGCGCACCTTGGTTTGGGCAGCGCATTGCTGGTGACCGCCGTGACGCCGTCGTGCCATCGGAGCGCCGCCGCCGCCATCACCGCCGTCGACCGCCGCTCAACCCAGCCACTCCGGACCTCCATTAACGTGCGCATCCGCACCGTGGTGAGCTCCTGCGTCTAATTGTGTCATCAATTTCACTCATCCTGCACCGTAGCCGCCGGTAGCCGTAGCTCGTCGCCGGCGCAGTGCTGCCGCTCCGCCGCGCGCGTTGCCATCCTGCCTAGAGACCGAGACCGACCTTCATGTAGTAACCGAATCGGTCCATTTAGGTGCCCTGCGTAGGTTCGTGTGGTCGCCGTCGCCGGAAATCACTCCGGTGAGCAACTCCGCCGCGCCCGAGCTCCGCCGCGCCGCCATGGACGCCGGCGTGGGTGCCGCCGCCGCTCCTGCGCGCCGTTAGCTAGCTCGTTGGACTCCCCGTGCTGTGCTGAGTCTGATGGACCAACCCATGTCACCGGAGACCTCACCGACGGCGAGGAATCGGCGGTCAACCGCCGCGCGGCCGTCGGTCAGCGCGGGGTTACTGTGCCGATTTTTCTTTTTCCATTTTCAGAAAATGATTTAAATGCTATTTTCTTTGAAAATTCATAGTAATTCATATATAGCTCCAAAAATTCTAAAAATTTTTGTGAATGTTCCTTATGATGTCATCTACCTAGGAAAAATATGAAATGCCAAAATTGAGTACTTTTTGCATATGTTAAAATTAGCCCTTTTAATTTAAAAATGGACCTTCAATGATTTTTAATAATTTAAATAATTGGTTTTTAATTCTGAAATTTGTTTTTCCATCTAATTAGGCTAAGAGCTTTCTAAAATAAAATTTTGGGCTTAATTTGACAACTTTAATTTTTATGCCTTTATTTAATGCTTTTAAATAATTAAATTAACCCCTTTAGTTAAACTTAATCATTATAGGAGTTGTTTGACTTTGGGATTGATTGATGACCTTAGGTCATTAACCTTAATGACCTTTGGCACTTTAATTAATTGTTTGCGCTTATCTTAATCATGTCATTAGGGCTTAATTAACGTTATTTTATGTGTTTAATTAATTATAAAAGTGGCGTAGTTAACCCTAATCAGTTATTTAAGCGAAATTTTGTTAGCTTGCAACTTTATCGTGAAGAAAAGTTATACTCGATCCTTTAATCTGATCATGCATCCATCGAGCATCATGTTTACTATTCCATCATGTAAAGCATATTAATTATCGAATAGTTTCCGTTAACGGAGAGTTAATGTATCACTCAGATCTGAAGGACGAGCAGATTCAAGAATCGGGAGTTGATCCAGATTTCGAGACCGTCTACCCCGAACATCAAGGCAAGCCCCGGATATATTTAAACCTTATTCTATTTATAAAAGTTTTACCGCTTCAGCTCTGATATGTTGCATTAAGTGATAGGAGTTGAGTGAAAACCCACAAATTGCATTACCTGTCTTATTTCCTTAATCCTTGTTACCTACTGGGAAGATAAGTAGTAATGCTTAGCCCTGCTTATTTATTTAATTGTTCAAAGGCAAAAGAATGAAAAAGATGAGATTGGTTTCTTTATTGGAATCTTGATAATAGTAATAAATCGAGTCCGGACGGCGAACTTGCACTGGGAATGGAGTCCCTCTGTAGTGTTCTCGTCTGTTGATGCCCTAGGTCCCGTCCGTTGGTGAACTGGATGATATCGAGAATTTAGAAATCCACATGCATGAAGTGGTATACGGATGGTTGGAGCCGTGTATGCCATGGAGTGACCTAGCGTGGGGTCAGAGAATCCCATCTGCTGTCATAGTGTGTTTTACTGTGGGGTTTAAGCTCCCATGTATCTCGGTACGCTGGGCCGTAGAGCTCACGTGTATCATGTGGTGATATACGGCTGAGGTTGTTATCCCGGTATATCGGTGCACCTGGGGTGCTTCGGAGTTAAAGTCTCCGGTATGCTCAGTCACCTAGGTCCCAGCTGGGTATGAAAATGGATTCGAATCGCCGTTGCTTCTCGGAGAAGAAGACTCGATCGTTGTTCATCATCGTAGTAACAACTGGAATAACAATTAAGGTTAATAATGGAGTTGGTTGGTAATGGGAGATAGTCCCAGCAACTTCTCTTTCTGTAAAGCTTTTCTGCAAAATTTCTTATCTCTTACAAACCTTACCTTGTCCCTCTAGCCTGCATATCTTGAGTCTCTACCCTTCTCTTTCGTCGGGTCAGTCTTGTTGAGTACTGTTGTACTCAGGGTTTGTTGAACCCCTGTTGCAGGTGAGCTTCATGGGCAGGAGTGTTATGCATCCTGCTGCATGACAGTCGTCGAGGAAAGCGACGACGAATAAAGATGTTAAGCTCTTGGGCAGAGCTTTTGTGTAATATTGTAATCTACTGCTACTCCACTAATATTATGGTTTGTATAATTTAAACCTATCTTTGTAAATATTTGAAACTCCAAGTTCGTAAATGTATGTTATTGTAAGTCTTCCGCTGTTTTACTCCGTGGTATTTTATTTATATGAAATTGTTGTAATACTGCAATGTCTCTCTACAATGATTGATCCTGCTCGGAGAATCGTGGATGATTCGGGATTTACCCAACAGACTTTTTAAGTCGTATGGAACACAGTCATGGTTATTTGGAGTCTGTTTAGACAATAATCATGCGTGTGGGCCATATGATTTAGGAGGTTCTGCCACATCTACTATGTGAAGATTATATATTTCTAGACTGTAGCTCTTTTTCCAGATTTATTTCATTGATTCATGCATACAAACACAATGACACACACAAATGTATACAAAGGGGCAGATGGCAACACACAGTGACACACACATACATATAACCTGCAGAGTGCCTAATTCTTTATAATTTCATAAAGGAAGATGACAACAAAGACTAGCTTCTCTATCCACCTCAGCTGCTGTGACATAACCCTATCTTGAACTACTCCACAAGCCTGACCAACATTCTGGATAATAGCTATAGGAGATGATGCCGGGATAACAAATGTTGAGACACTGTATGGAGAAGAACATGAGTCAAAGGTGCATCCACTGCCTGCACACTAGTGACCCTGGACCATCTCATCCTCCCAACATTAGTGAAAGGTGCATCCACTGCCTGCACACTAGTGATCTTGGACCATCTCATCCTCCCACTAGTAGAACAGACTTATTTAATGGCATACAGGTAAAACTCCCTAGCTAAAGTGCATGTGAATGTGCTGAATTTACAATTTACAATTGAATAAAACTAAGAGGAAAAATATCTCAAAAGAGATTCACATAAGCATGTTTTTATTGGGGAACATTTTATTAACTCAAGATAATTACATCGAGGTGATGGGATCACATACTAGAGCTACATATTGAGGGTGGATATATGCTTCTCTTGATGTGTGTTACAAGTGAGGGAGAGAGGTCCTATTTATAACCTAAGGTGGAGTAGGGGCTATTCCATTGCCATGTCATCAATCCATGTGACATGGCCTCCTAACTCTTGGATTAACTACTAATGAACCGCTAACTACTAATGAACCGCTAACTACTAACGAACCACCTCAAATTTATGCACCACATTGCTCCAAACTATCACATCTTGCATTTGTCCAAATTTGAGTCGGTTTGGTGAAAGTGGGCCTATGGCCGATGGGTGTAGGGCGTTGACCAACCTGCCACTGATGAGTGGGCCTTCCTTCTTTGGTGTGGGGCCTCTTAGTGTGTAGTAGAGTGTGGGTATGGCGTCCCTTTGTCCATTTGAGCATCGACATAAGCATGGTGACTTAGCAATCCGTGTGATGCTGATTTTTGGCCTTTGATCTTTCACCGACATAGGATCGATGGTGGAGAAGGCTTGTGGGTGTGTGTTTCTTGGCCTCTCCCATGGATTGGTGAGGTGGCACTGAGGGTGCCAGGTCGTCCGCGGCCCTTGTGGGGATCGGCGACACCACCTAGTGGCCCATAGTGGCCGTCCTTGCTCTATTTGCTTCTAGTGCTTGATATTTGGTATTTTTGTATAGTTTTCCCGCAGGAGCAAAGATTTCTATGTACAAGTGAAACTAGGTCAATTATAAACATGAATCACTACTTATGCTATTATTTACTCCCATTTTGATGAATGTTGATGGTTAATTGATAGTTAAGGACCATCAATACTTATCATTATGCTTCATAATTAGTTAAAGATATACCAATACAATTGGAAGAAAAATTGATGCCTCATCATCCTTTGTCCTCTTGTTGGTTAACAAAGCACGTTTCATCCATTTCATGTCACTAACATGATTATTGCATGTGATGTGCGCACTTCAGAAGATCAAAAAATCCTCCCTAGTATTGTGGAAATAGACGAGGAAAGGGGTGGAAGACTGAATCAACCCATTCCATTGGTCATTTGGTTGCCAAAGTTGTCCCACTAGTGTAGGGATCTTGGGTGTGTAATCATTTTTATGATGTGTAACTATCATCCAACTACATGAGGAGGTATCAAACCAGTATTGTTCTTATAGCACCGTACCCCTTAAGGAAATCCATGAAATCCATGGAAATCCCACGAAATACATGAGGAGCCATTTAGCTTGCTTTATTGTAGAGTGAGGCTGTTTTTAGATCTAGAAGTAGTGAAGCTCTCCCAAACATATCATAGATTTATATCTATACTCTATATCAAATTTGTCTTCTCCATACAACCATAGCTCTAGAATCAACATATAATTTTCTATGAGAAACTACTTAACTCAATCACTTGTTGACATTACAAAATAGTTTTCTATCGAGGTCTATCCCATAGAGGTAGTCAAATTGGATTTCTCATTGATATCTAGGTTTTATCGCAAACCTAATTGGATATCTATAATTACATCTATACTTGGTATTAAAAAGAGAAGGATTTTTTTGCCAATATTTTAAGTGTCGACGGAGGGCGGAGGGGGTGATGCGGGGTATTGATCCCCACCTGATCATTTTCATCTATAGTAGTAGACTAAATAAGGTTATTATCCGTCTACCTTTATTTTATTTGATTATTTGAATCCTATAAATTTTGTTTATTCTGAATCTTTCTATCTAACTTCGCCTATGTTGATTGGAAGACTTTCTTGAGTCGTTTTAACATAGCCGGTCCCAAGCCCGGATAAAGAAGGAGGGTGTGTTAGGTTCGGCTAGCCAACATTCCAAAACCAGCCACTCTCATGGATATGAAACCCATAAGAGATTCGTTGGGGCGAAACCCTCTTAGCGACGCGCTACATCGAAACCCGGGTGTAGTGTCAAATGGGCAAGGGCCGGGTCGTCATCCCCTTAGTGGCGCGTCATATCGTGATCCGGGTACGATGATAAATGAGCAAGGGTCGGGCCATTGCAACCTTTGTGACGCGCTACATCTGCACCCGGGTGTAGTGAAAAATGAGCAAGGGTCTTCGCACTTCCCTCGACGGGTGCGAAGGGTAAGGAAGTTAGCCGAACCAACTAGGATTCGTCTAGGTAGCTGGAATGTAGGATCCCTAACGGGTAAGTTAAGAGAGCTAGTCGATACAGCAATTAGGAGGCGTGTAAATATTCTATGCGTCCAGGAGACTAAATGGAAGGGCCAAAAGGCGAAGGAGGTGGAGGATACTAGCTACAAACTTTTGTACACGGGGACAACATCGGGTAGGAATGGTGTAGGAATCTTGATCGACAGGAGCTTTAAGGATGGAGTAGTTGAGGTGCGGAGGCAAGGCGACCGGATTATCCTAGTCTGGTCAGTAGTTGGAGATTTGGCTCTGAATGTGATCAGTGCCTATGCCCCATAGGTAGGTCTTTGTGAGAGCACCAAGAGGCAGTTTTGGGAAGATCTCGATAGCATGGTTAGTACTGTGCCTATCAACGAGAAACTCTTCATAGGAGGAGACCTCAACGGCTATGTGGGTGTGACTAATGTAGGTTTCGAGCGGATGCATGGGGGTTTCGGGTATGGTAGTAGAAATCAAGAGGGGGAGGATGTTTTGAACTTCGCGTTGGCCTACGATTTGTTGATAGCGAACACCATCTTTAAGAAGAGGGAATCTCATCTAGTGACCTTTTATAGCGGACAACACCAGCCAGATCAACTTTATCCTTGCAAGGAGGGGGGATAGACGTGCTTGCTTAGACTGTAAGGTGTTACTTGGGGAGTGTGTTGTCCCCCAACACAAGCTTGTAGTGGTGGATTTTTACTTTTGGGTACGTGTCCACCGGGACAATCGGGCCAAAATTGCGAGAACAAAATGGTGGAAGCTTAGGGGGGAAGCAGTGCAAACTTTTAAGGAGAGGATGCTAGATGAGGGGCCGTGGGAAGAAGAAGAAGATGCAGAGGGCATGTGGCTAAAGATGGCCACAAGTGTTCGGAAGGTGGCTTCGGATGTGTTTGGAGTGAGTAGAGGAGGCAAACGGGAAGTGAAAGATACCTGGTGGTGGAATGACGAGGTGCAAAGGGCTATTAGGGAGAAGGAGTGGTTCAAGCGCCTCCATCATGACAAGAGTGCAGCCAACATTGAGGGCTATAAAATAGCAAAGAGGGCTGCAAAATAAGCGGTGAGTATAGCAAAAGGTCAGGCGTATGATGACCTTTATCAGCGGCTAGGCATGAAGGAAGGGGAGAAGGACATTTATAGGATGGCTAGGATCCGAGAGAGGAAGACGAGGGACATCAACCAAATCAAATACATCAAGGATGGGACGGATCGACTTTTGATGAGGGATGAAGAGATCAAGGACAGGTGGAGAGAGTACTTTGACAAGTTGTTTAATGGGGAGAATGAGGGTCCTACCTTGGAGTTGGATGACTCATTTGACGATACCAATAGACGTTTCGTGAGGAGATTTCAGGAGGCAGAGATCAGGGAGGCTTTGAAGAGGATGAAGGGAGGTAAAGCGATGGGCCCTGACGGTATCCCCATTGAGGTGTGGAGATGCCTAGGTGCCAGAGCGATAGTATGGTTAACTAAGCTTTTTAACCTTATTTTTCGGTCAAACAAGATGCCTGAAAGAATGGAGAAGTATATTAGTACCGATCTTCAAGAACAAGGGAGATGTTCGTGGGATTAAGTTGATGAGTCATACGATGAAGCTCTGGGAGAGGGTTATCGAGCATCGCCTAAGAAGAGTGACAAGTGTGACCCAAAACCAATTTGGGTTTATGCCTAGTAGGTCGACCATGGAGGCAATTTTCTTATTACGACAGTTGATGAAGAGATATAGGGAGCAGAAGAAGGACTTGCATATGGTCTTTATTGACCTCGAGAAGGCACATGACAAAGTACCGAGAAATGTCATGTGGTGGGCCTTGGAAAAGCACAAAGTCCCAACTAAGTACATCACCCTTATCAAGGATATGTACAGGGATATGGTGACGTGTGTTCGAACATGTGATGGCGACACCAGTGACTTTCCAATTAAAATAGGACTACATCAAGGGTCAGCATTGAGCCCTTATTTATTTGCTCTGGTGATGGATGAGGTCACAAGGGACATACAAGGTGATATCCCTTGGTGTATGCTCTTTGTTGATGATGTGGTGCTAGTGGATGAGACTAGGGCAGGGGTTAATAGGAAGTTAGAACTATGGAGGCACACGTTAGAGTCGAAAGGATTAGACTTAGTAGGACAAAGACCGAGTACATGAGGTGCGATTTCAGCGCGATTAGGAATGAGGAGGGAGTCGTTAGCCTCGATGGGCAAGTGGTGGCCAAGAAGGATACTTTTCGGTATTTAGGATCGATGCTGCAAAAGGATGGCGACATTGATGAAGATGTTAGGCATAGAATTTTAGCCAGTTGGTTGAAATGGCGTCAAGCTTCAGGCGTCCTCTGTGACAGAAGGGTGCCTCAGAAGTTAAAAGGTAAGTTTTATAGGACATCGATTCGTCCGGCGATGTTATACGGTGCTGAATGTTGGCCTATAAAAAGACCACATATCTAGCAATTGAGTGTAGCAGAGATGCGTATGTTACGATGGTGTTGTGGGCACACAAGGAGGGATAGAGTCCGGAACGACAATATTCGGGATAGGGTTGGGGTGGCACCAATTGAGGAAAAATTAATTCAACACCGTTTGAGATGGTTTGACCATGTCCAACGGAGGTCTCCTGAGACGCCGGTGCATAGTGGGGTTCTAAAGCGGGTCGATAATGTAAAGAGGTGTAGAGGTTGACCTAAACTGACTTGGAACAAGTCAGTTAAGAGAGACCTTAAAAAGTAGAATATCCCTAAGGATTTAGCTATGGATAGGAGCGCTTGGAGACTAGCAATTAACGTGCCTAAACCGAAATCTTTTTTCTTGTACCTTTTATGTGTTTTTTGTTTTCATGTCTCTTTTGGGTTTCATCTCTAGCCTACCCCAACTTGCTTGGGACAAAAGGCTATGTTGTTGTTGTTGTTGAATCTTTCTATTCTGAATTCAATTAATAACAAGATTTAGTATCCTTTCTTGGTCTCATGGGACTGCCTAATACAAAGAGTCCTTTCTATGTATACCATTATGAAAGTTGCTTCTTCCAGCTACACCACTAGAAAGTTGGGCCAGTCACTTGTGTCATTGAGTTAAAATTTGTGTGTCACCGAAGCCATTCCGTCCACCTCCGGTTATATTTTCACCATTTGAGAGCCCTGTCAGGTGGGCCCGGTCAGTGAAGATGTCAAAAATGCCCTTCTTCTTCCTTTCTCCTCTCCAAGTAGCTGGGCACCCCGACGGCCACAAGGGAGCTCTTCCAGGCGGTGCTGGATGGCGGCGAAGCGCTGTGACGAGTGGCGACACACGGGCGAGCTTGGCCCCGGCGGCGGGCGGGCCAGCTCCACCATGGCCACCGCGCGGGCGAGCTCCGTCCCGGCGGTGCGCGGGCAAGCTACGCCCTGGCCTTCGCGCGGGCGAGCTCCGCCTTCGCGGCGCGCGGGCAAGCTCGGCCCCGACGGCGGACGGGCGAGCTCGGCCCCGGAGGCGCACAAGCGGGCTCCGCCTCTGCGGCGCGGGCGAGATACGCCCTGGTGACGGGCGGGCCAACTCCGTCATGGCCACCGCGCGGGCAAGCTCCGCCCCGGCCTTCGTGCGGTCGAGCTCCGCCCCGGCGGCGCGCGGGTGAGCTCGGCCCCGCGGCGCACGGGCAAGAAGAAGGTCGCTTTGCAGTTTAGCCCTCATATGTTTATCTTATGAATTCAGGGTATCATGTGTCTTATGAATCTTCCAAATAACCCCCTGTTAAACTTTGCATACCGCAGCTGTCTCTATTAGATGGCATTAACCAGCAAGACAAGGGTATTTCAGACTTTTTTCACCATATTTGACACTGTTAGCCGTCAGATTAGACGGAATGGCGTGGATGGCAAACAAATTTTAACTGAATGACATAATAGATGATCGACGCAACTTTCTAGTGATACAGTTGGAGGTACGTGGAAAACTCTAATAAAAAAATGTTTTTATGAGAGAATTTAAGAGAGAGGGAGGAAACACGGACGACCGTAATAATAGGTATCTATGGGTGAGATGGGCTTGCTCTCGGACTTGGTTCGCGAACCGAGATTTGGATTGAGCGATCAACTTTCCCACAAGAGCGGTAGCTTCCCTTTTTTTTTAAAAAAAAAAACACAAGCTCATTTCAGTTGGCTGTGACGTCATACCCATGCAAGCAAAAAGTGCAAATCCAGAGAATCGGCGCACCGAGTCCGTTCAGAGCCAGTTCCAACAGGTTATCGTGATAGCTACAAGGTAACTTTCTATCCTTCATCTTACAAATCTAGTCTGTAAACACTAATTCTTACAAATCTAGTCTGTAGACACTAATTCTTACAAATCTAGTCTGTAAACACTATATTCCTTCATCTTGTGTTGTTTGTACAGTATGCTCATCCTGCGTCAGGTTCTGATGGGCGAGAGCACAAAGGCCACTGCCCTGGAACTGGAAAACGCCATCGCAGAGCTCTTCGAGGTTCTCGTGAAGATGCTGGATGGCGGCTCCCCTGACGCCGGCGCGGAAGAGATAGTGGAGGCGATGATGAGCGCGTCGTCGTCAGTTGGCTCACCATCCGAAGAGAAGATCCAGGGGAGGAGGCAGCCGACCGCCCAGCCTCCAGCCCGGCGACGTGGTCTTCAAGATGGTCTCCCGGGCCGTCTTCTGCCCTTTCAGCGGTGTCGTCCTCGGCGGCAGCGGCCACAGGGGCCAGAAGCTGACCGACGCGACGCGTCGGCGCAGCCAGGCTCGTCGATAGGGTGGTGAAGGCGTCCGAAGTGCTGATCAAGGTGGCTACGGTATCAGGAAAGGTCAATGTCTCATGGTACAAAGCTCTTCTGAATATGAACGATCTGAATCTCTGATTTTTTTGTCAATTGTATATATAGACGACGACGTGTATAAATCTATTTTTCAGATTAGTATAGGTTTAGTATGTGGAGAATTCTGGGTGAAGGCGGACTTGGATGGCTCTTTTCAGTTTATTTTTTTTTAGAATTGGATAACGTAAAAAAAATCAAACTCGAGCAAAAATATCGCAAGAGATTCACATAAGCATTTTTATTGAGGAAGCATTTTATTAACTCAAGATATTTAGATCGAGTTGATACAACCACCTTGAGATCACTACCGATCTCTGCTCACATAAGCATATAGCAGACTGTACTTTACAAGTAAACCACAAATTAAGCATCTGATTCAAACTCAATTTGAACCTACTAGCCAACCAGGCACTAAGAAAGATACACAGAGTCCAATATGAGACAGAAGTAAACATACTTGAGGATACAAACAGAAGGTTTGAATAGTTGGAGATTTGAACCAACCAGGCACTAAGAAAGATACGCAGAGTCCAAGACAGAAGTAAACATACTTGAGGATACAAGCAGAAGGTTTGAACTGGTTTGAAGATCAAAGCCATGAGAAGAATCCAATATCTAAGCAAATCATGCATATAAGGAGTGGAACTGCAAGGAGCTGTGAGCACTAACTAAATATGACAAGATTATCTTCACAAATGCTAACATTCTTGCATGGACTTCACTCTTCTAGAGATCAGGGGAACAGGAAACAATAGAATGCAATTCAACTCTAGTGTAATACTAGTGATTGAGCTCTGCAATAGCACATATCAGCTATTAATGGATCATATATTCATATCGATGAGATATAATCATATAACAGGGGAGACCAATGTTACCTGAATGAAAACTTCTCATGGTGGCAATGTTTTCCTTCACACATGGTGCGCTCTGAGACAATGACAAAGGACAAGCACCTGTCCTTTGACCCCCCTTACGTCAGAATGAAGAAATAGTTCTGTTTCAAGGATCTTGAGTTCTTGACTGCAACTGGAATGCTTAGTTTGCATGAGGACATGAAACACCTGTCATTTTGCTCCACCTCGCAAGAGTTTGCAATAATTGAAGCACATACAAGATGGTGGAAATTGCATGACATGATGATGGTACTGTATTTTTAGAAGTTTTGCATTCTTAATGAAAGGCAGAAAGCTATACCAAAATAAGAAATTGTTCAGGCAAAGAAAGAAAACTTCTCCGATAGGCACTGGGGAATGAGCATCCAAGATCTTAGGAGAACATTGTCTCCTGACAAAGAGGAAGTAGATAAAGATAACAATTTAAAACAGAACATGTAAAATGTAGCTCTGTTACCTGATACTACTGCTCAGGCAGACTGTCAACTCTAAACTCTCTAAAGCAGTAGTTAATTTAGGTTATAGGTCGTATTTTCATAAGTTAACTAAACATAGATGGTTAGCCTAATGCCACATCACAATTAGTCAGTAACTATCGTTTTGTCATATCACCAAATCGTTCAAAGTTGGAGAACATATCACTGTCAAGTGTAATGTTATAGGAAAATCCAATCAGATAACTTAAGTTGTTTACACCATTGACTGCAAAAATGTGAAAAATAAATTATTATAAGTACCAAGTATACTGCTACCAATAGAAGTTCTGAATAAATGGGTGAATGCTAGTACCATTCAGCTAATACAGAAGATGCAACGTTGACCTTTATTTTACAAGTGGTTTAGCAAATATTAAGAAATATCTCTTCTGTTGCATAAATATTAATATACTATGACTAAAGTGTCCACTGGAAGCTAGAAATCATAACAATAAAAAACAATAGGCCAGCCAGTAAAAGATGTTCTATCATATTCTAAAGAGAAAACAATTTTCGGTCTTTACTCTATGATGAAATGAACAATCTAATTACAAAAAACAAAACTATAACTAATACATGTACCAAAAAGATAGAGATGTAGTAAAAAGAGAAACACAAACCACAGCAGTTTGGATTTTCCAACAGGAAACAAAGGTGCCTCGAAATTCTTGGAATAATGAGTGAAGGCATTTACTGTTCCAGAATTTTTTCACACCATGCTGTTCAGGTGCCAAAAGTCACTGATCTAAGAACACAATTTACACTGTACTTAGTATGCGATCCATTGATCTCCCTGAATGAAGTTCTCTGTTGAAAAGTGTTTGACATGATGTTCTGGTGTCTGACTGCTCCACTCAACCCTTGCTGTGTGGTTCGCACCAGGGCCTTGACTGTCAAACTCTCCATAATAGAGTGTCCTGAGACCAAAATCACCTCGCAAAGGAAGCCATCCCTCCGGCCTGACAACTATCCCCAAATAGCAGCTGACATACAATGTCCTGGCATACCCCTTCCATGGCCGCCCCAAATACAGCCTGTATGACTGCGGCTTTGTCCGAAACAATTCCACAAACTCTTTGTTCCCATCCACAGTGCAATTCACAAACACAAACCCTGTCGTCTGCCCCGGATCGATCCTCCCACTAGCCGCCACCACATTTCGTGCGCGCTTCTTAGCTCCCTCGGCCCGTGGTACAGTCTTAATCACACATTCCTCGAACACAGCCGCGGCATTCCCAAATATAAAATCCACTTTCCCTGTAATGTGGCACCTGCGGTAGAACTGCCGCATTGTGTGAGCGTATAATGTATCCTGATGCCCATGGAACTCCACATTCTCCAGCACTGACCGATCACTGTCTGAACGGAATGCCACAGCCTGATGAGCTCCAGCACCAGCATTGTTCTCAAATGTTATATCTCTTGCCCAGAACCCATCACCGATCACGGCCACCGTAGCAGTTTCATAAGTTCCCAGCCTATCAACCCCCAAGCTCCGGGACGCAGTGATAACAGTGGCTCCCATACCCTCCCCCACCAGCAAGATGTTGGTCTTCTCATGTGGAATCACGACATTTTCCTTGTATGTACCTGCGGCAACCGCGATGACAAAGTGCCCGGCGGTGTAGTTCGGCGCTGCATCCACCGCGGCTTGCACGGTGGAGTATCCACACGGCTTCGCTCCGGAATTCGGTTTGCAGACTGAGGCGTCAGCGCGGATCCTGGCAGGAAACGCAGCGGCAGGGGCGGAGGAGGGAGGTTTCAGGGCAGCATTTAGGGTTTGCGGGGCGAGGGAATCGAGGAACCGGGACGTGAGCGGGTGGGAGCGGAAGGCCGGGAGCGCGAGGAGGTGGGAGCAGTCGTACTGGCACTGGAGCGAGCCCGAGGCGAGGTGGAGCGCGGCGGGGACGTCGCCGGACTCCAGCGACGACAGCGCGGCGCGGAGGCGGTGCAGCGAGAGGGCGAGGTGTTCCGCGCAGGGATGGGAGTAAGAGGCCGGCGACGGGTGCGCCGCGATGGCCGCGCCGGGGGGGGGGGGGGGGTGCCGGTGGGGGGGGGTGTGTGGGGGTGGGGGGGGTGGTGTCGGCGGCGTGCTCCCACGGCGGCGCGGCCGGGAGGAGGACCAGCAGCACGAGGAGCAGGAGCCCGGACGCCGCCGCCGCGAGCTGGATGAGGCGGCCGCGGCGTGGTGACGGGTTGCCGTGGGCGCGCGGCATTTGGCGTGGCCGCGCTAGATTGTGTTGTGTTTGTTCCTCGAGGTGTCCTAGATTCGGTCGTTCTCCATTGAGAATTGGGATTTGGGAAGAAGCGAGGCCGCGTCAGTGATGGCGGGTTTTTGGAAAGCCGTTTACGCAGCCTGTTGGCGTACTCCGTTACCAACTGACAGAGAGAGGATAAAGCTGATCTCGTCCGGACGCTTGGCGCGCGACCACGCTGGATGGTTGAATCTCGGCTCTGAAGTGATCCGTTAAACGATGGATTTGGTCGTCGGAGGCGTCGTCCATGGGGGCCTCCTGGTCAGGCCATCAAGGTTTCCTCTTCTGCTTGGCTCGTTGCATTCGACTACAGTGGCGGTGAGTGCTGCCTTTCCTGGATGTCCATGCCCACCCATTGTTCGTCGGAATGCCCCAGCGGTGGTGCCGTTTGCCAAGAAGAAGAGGAAAGGGTATAGTGAAGATCCGCCAGATGAGGAGGTGGCAGATCATTTCACGGACGAGTTGGAGGAGGACGAGGAGGTCGAAGAGGGGGAGGAGGACTTTGACGCCGATGAAGAAGAAGAAGGCGGCAATGGATTTTGTGAACTTGGTGATGTTTGTTTTATCTCTTATCATGGTTGGGAGTTTCCGGTTGTCTTTCTGTGGGACGACTGGGGATTGTTGTGAACCCTGCATTTTGCTCCATTTCTTGGCTCCCCTTGTTTGACAGTTCACACTGTGATGCATTTTACCCCCTTAAAGTTTTATTAGTGAGAAGCTTTTTGCACATCTGATCCTTTTCATATGCTTGTGTCTTATCGGTCATTATAAAAGCATCCATGCTAGGAAGACGTGCAGTATGATGCAGACTATTCCCTTTGTTTCAGGAGAAATGCAGTTGTATGCACATTGTTGGCACCCACAAACACCACTAAATTGAGGGAAGATGTCATTCTCATTTGCGTAGCCCATTTCCGAACAGTTGGAGGTGCAACAGTACAGTCTTGTTAGTAAATTGGGACAGGGCTGGTGTACTCATGTATTTGCTTCTATAGCAAACATGCAACAATGGCTTCTGGGCTTGGGTTATGTAATGGTTCCCATTTATAACACATCTGTCTGAACTTGTGTGCTCTGAAACATACAGTGTTTCAGCGACCAGCATATTTGTCTGCTCATGACTTTTGATGTCTCTTGCTCAGCTAGTATTAGTGGTTTTTTTTTTGAAAAAAGTATTAGTTTTTTCATATATAAGCCAAACAGTACTTTGTTATATATACCAAATAAAGTTACTCTGTTCCCCAAATCGTGCAGATATAATGGATAATGACGAAGAGTTTGAGGATGACTATGACTTTGAAGATGATTTTGAGAGTGATGATGAACAGGATCTTTATGTAAGTTTTACTTTACTTGGTCGAAAAATACAGTTTCATTATATAAATCTTTGTTTATGTTCTGGAGGCTGGAGATGGAGGTGCTGGTGGTGGAATATCCCTTGCTGGCACATGGTGGGACAAGGAAGCGTTAGCTTTGGCTGAACAGGTCTCAGCATCATTCGATGATGACTTGAAAATCTATGCTTTCAAGACAGCTGCAAATTTGACCATTAGAGTACGCATTGAGAAGATGTCCACCAGGTATGTGTCTAATTGTAGCCATATGCAGTTGTTTCCTGAGTCTGTTCATGTATATGTCAGTTTGTTTGTATGTTGGTGCATAGGATTTGGAGAGCAGGTTTCAGTAATCTGTTCAAAGTTTGAGTTTCAATAATTCCAGATCGCTGCCTATGCATCAGAAATTCAGAACACGCATACAGTAGATATACTGGAAAATGAGATATTTTGATGTACTCAAATGTAGATACCAGTAAGCAATGAACTAACTATGGAAGTAAAAGAATAGGCATCGTACTCAGGCACAATACTAGAGAACATATTAATTGGCTCTACCAGATTAAGTTTTTTTAGTGTCAGTGGTGGGGAACGGGGTCAGGGCGGGTTGATATGTTCCTACCTGGTTTTCCTTAGGCTTGGGTTGGGCAGCCATAAATTGCTTTGCAGATAACCTTAAGGCCAAAGTTTTTTTTTTCTTTGGACATGATTTATGTAATACCTCTCATCACGTGCTTGATAATATATAGGTACGGTTCTCCAACTATAGATGACATTGAAGCATACACAATTGCATACCGTGCAAAGTTGGACGATGCAGAGTCAACAGGAAAGATACCAAAGAACATATCGTTGGAGGTATTTTCCCTCTGTACACAATACTACTAGTTAAAGATATCTATTATCTTAAAGAAACAAACATCAGAAAGACTGTGTGTACCACTTGGTTTAAGGCACACACTTTTGTTTAATCACTTTGAAGGTGTCATCCCCTGGTGTGGAGAGAGTTATCCGTATCCCTGAAGAGCTCGAACGCTTCAAAGAACGGGCAATGTATGTCAGATACACTACAACAAGCGATGAGGCAGCCATGCCTCAGGAAGGCGACGGCGTGCTGAGGCTAATTTCCTATGATATGGACCTGCGAGAGTGCATCTGGGGCATAGCTGACGTGAAGATAAACCGGCAGCAGTCTGGCAAGGGCAGGCCCCTGAGCAAGAAGCAGAGGGATTGGAGGCTGCAGACACCGTTTGAGTCGCTGAAGTTGGTCAGGCTGTACTCTGAATGTTGAGACACCAGTTTTTTTAGTAAGGTTTGAGTTTACATTTGTTGCACTCATTCAGAGGTCTATCCAGTTTTGCTGAACTCCGATGGGTTACGGGATGTGCAGTTTATATTAGTTAGAATTAGAATGTTGTTGTACTGTTGCAGTCATTGATAATTTTTGTCTACTGCTAACGCATAACAACAGAGGTTTACAGTTAGCCCACAAAACAGAATGTTTTTTTTTTTTTGCCTCATTCTTTAGGCCTTCATAGTTTACAGGCACTTGATTTATTGTTTGTCTTCTCCTAGATGTTTGTCTAATTTGTTAGTGAATTGTCAACGAGAATGGATTGCTTATTTGCTTATTTGCTTTCATTGTCTTTTTTGAGAGTTTTATATTCGGGTCAGGCCCCTGTCCTACCATTAAAAATTTAATATGACCTCATTGCTTGCACTGTAAGCTGAATGGGCTGCTGAAACCATGTCATCTCTAGTTTGTCACAGCGTTCGCCGTGGAAAGGAAAGAAGGGCGATCTGTACTCTGTTGTCGCCGGAGTCATACGGTGCATGTGAAATGGGATCCCAGATTCCCAGGCGACTAGTTTCAGATACAATTGTGTTAGTTCTTTTAGGAGATTTTTGTTGGATGGGCGGTAAGCTAAGTTTACTAGGAGGTTGGTTAGTCGATCTTTTTGCTGAGTGATGATCAAATATAACCGGCTCATATATACATATAGGAAGATCGTTGTATTAGAGAGAAAATGGAAGATGAAGCAATAGGTCAAGTCTGCTCCTAGTCAATAAAAATCCCTGCATATAAACACTGAACCAGATGTAATTAGCCCTTGCAACTTGTAACAAGCGAAGTTCCTCGCCAAAAGAAAGAAAGGAAGGGAAAAAAGAAAAAACAAGTGGAGTATTGTTAAGGCACAAGCTGTAACTAGTCTAGCATAGTCCACAGTTTTAACTAGGACATCTACTATCTGAAATGTGTGCTTGCCATGCATCATCAAAGGAGCAGGGCAGCATCTACGCTGATGCAACTAGCTAAGATACTTGTTTCTTGCACTTCACATGTGTGTATGCGTGCATCTAGTTGGACCAAGCCCAATGTAATTCTTTCTCTACCTATAAAACAAGCTCAAAGGTACATGCATTTGATCCAAGGTCTCCTTCACACGAAAATCAATACCACGGTGAACTGTGAATATCAAGAACAGAACGATCTTCTGCTCTGCATACAGAACTCTGATATGGCTGGACCACCACCGTATGGTACTCCCCCGCCGCCACGGCCGCCACCATCAGGCTATTACACGCCGCCGCCGACGGCGCCGCTGCTGCCTTCTCCCTCGCCGACGACGCACGTCACGGTCATCGTCATCGTCGTCCCGATCGTGGGCGTCATAAGCCTCGGTCTTCTAGCCGCCCTGCTGTTCGTCTTGTGTAGGAGGCGCCGGCGCCGGCGGTGCCCGCAGGTGGTGGAGGAGGCCAAGGTGGACGAGGTGGAGGACGTGGAGGTCGTGGTCACGGAGCACGTCCGCATCGTGGAGGGCGTCGTCGATGAGGCCGGCGAGGTCGTCGAGGCGTACAACAACGGCTGCGAAGGGGGCGGCGGCGGCGGTGTTGTGGTTGTGGAGGAGGCCCTGGCGGCGGGGGTCGTCGTCGAGGACGACGTTAAGGTGGAGGAGCACGTCGTCAGGTACACCGAGGCGTCGAAGCGAGAGCCAGAGTGATCCTGTGTTTCGTGCATCATGGCGCGAATATGGATATGGTTGTGACTCGATCGGCGTGTCGTCAAGCGTGTGTGTGATGCTGCGTAGCTTCCTATAGTAGTTAGTACTTTGGACTTTGGTATATATCTATTCTATCCATGTTAATTCTGCTACACTATTCCTTGTACGATTCAAAAGTGAACTTATCAATCTGATTTATCAGTTTTGTCACAGCGTGTTTTTCTCTTATAACAAAATAGTATCAGCGGTTTATCAACCGCAAAAACCATCAGCCTAGAAGTAAAATACAAACTAGGTGCAGGTTTGAAACTTATATTTTTAAAAAAGAAAATTTTCATGGGAAGAGCACTGGTCTAAGCATTACAAGACCATAAACATCAATACAGCGGAACATAACAGCTCACAGAACTTCTACTACTGACCAACTCACTGACTTCGAAGAACACTTACACTACCAGAAAATAAACTACGACCTTGGGTAGCTGTTGATTTTCTTGGGGGGCAAAATTGAACCCTCAAGGAATATGTCAACTAGCCTCAGCTTCTTGAAAATCGTCTCATTCTTTCAGCATCCTTCTTTGTTCATTAGAGGGCTGCCTCTGCCGCATGGACACTTAAGTCTAGCTAATTCATTATAGTTATGCTTATTGCTTGAGCTCAACTCCTACCACTATAACGATGAACTTGTTGATAGTGCCACTATATGAACTTGATAGGCTTAGACTCTGGTACTCTAGGTCCTTACGTCGCACCAATTCATTATAGTCATTGTGTAATTACAATCACGTGCGAGCTATGGTGGTAAGAGATTTGGTAACGTCGTGATTACCGTAGTTCCTTATTCATGTAACAAACTCCATTCGGTCACTCCTGCTTAATGAAAATCGTGCCTAGAGGCACGATCGTGAAAAAACTTACATATACTTATTGTTGATATGTTGTTATTCCTATCCACATGTAACTCATGCTGGCAAGGATAATGTTTATACATGCCGGATTGCTGGCAAAACCCCAAAATGTGGCATGGCATAAAGGCAGTCCTTGCGGCCCCATGGTATGGTGTGTAGAGGCCGCGGGTGGCCATGGGCCCCTTGGCATGACAAGAGGTGGTGCACGGGCAGCGTAGAGATGCGGATCACGGCGGCATAGGGGACAAGATGAAGAGGATGTTGTCGTCGACGGCAAGGGAAAGGTAGGAAGTACTTCTCGTGCGAAGGAATTTAAAAGAAAGGAGAAGGTGTTTAAGATTTGAGTCCCATGTGTCGTGACTATATATGGTTTCTGGCATTGATATGAGGTGGTTTGCAGGAAGGATCTGGTCTAGCTCTATACGAATACTGATGGGGGATAGGGTTAAATTGAAGTAAGTCGTTATGATTCCAGCAAAGGTCGTATAATTTATAGACTTCCCCATAAGGATTCGCGTACCGAAGACTCGAAGGATACTGAAGATTTGAAGGATACTTAAGATTCAAACGATTAGGTTTTTCTGGGGTAATAACTTCCAAGTTTCAGAATTTAAGTGAAGAGACTTATTTTTTCCAAAAGAATAGACTCATAGTTTAAGAAAGGAGAATGGAGATGTTTTTTCTGCACCGGTAACTCTGTGACTAGTCTAAAAGCTAGAATCCGACACAAATGTTGAAATATTATACGACAATATATGTATATGCAACATTTTAGAGTTAATGGTTGTTTAGTACTGGTATAAATGGCAACAATTAGACTTGTATAACTATATTCATAGTACTACTTTTTTTGCTTATTGTCTCCAACATTTGTTGCTAGCATGTGTACACACGAACTAGCTTGTTAGAATGAACTTCTACTCCTGTCATAACAGTTCCTTACAAAACAAACAAATAATATGTTCAGCCAAGGGTTGACCCCAACAAATTTAATGGCCTGCATAGTGTTGTAAAATCCACTACGCTATGACATGCAATGTACACTTCCATATTGATGATGAATATGATTAGTTTTGTTTGCAGGTTCTATCTTCTTCCTCCCATCGCCGCACATTTCAAATGTGAATGCATGAGTTGTAGACTTATACTGATTCAGCTAGCTGGATCATTGTTATAAGCATTAGACCATTGTTTTGATGCAAGTGTGTTTACCTCAATTCAAATGTGTTGTGGAGTGGATTGGAGTGTAACTTAGTTTAATTACTCTCCAATCCACTCCAACACATGTGGATTGAGATGAATACGCTTGCATCCAAAAACAAGACCTTAGTGAACTTGTCTCTACAAAATATATACCTTTGTTTTGTTTTGTTGTGAAAAAGGTATAGGTATAAGTTTATAACTATACTATAATATATAGATTCAACTTCAGTGAAACATGCTAGAAAAAATAATATAATTTTCATATGAAATACCCACATCTATATAATAGTTTTCTTATACCTACCACATATTTTAGGACAATAAATAAAAAGAATATAATGATGGAGATGGATAACAAACACATTAATATTTTTATTTAACTAAGGCCTGCAAATACACATACTGCTTGAAATTATGTGTTTTGTCAACTAGGTATGTATATGCAAGTGGGAAGCTTGGATTAATTGTGTTATTATTAAGAAAGCAAAGCGGGAGGGCTTGTTTCTAACCGGAGAGCGTGTATTTACATCCATCTTTTAAAATGTTAGCAGTAAGGAACAAATTGGTGTAGTAGTTACCGCGGCAATAGAAACATAATCATTAGGGGTGCAAACATAAGCTATAGTAGAATATTATAACACGTTCTTCAATTGGGAACTGGACACGAAGTGAGCATAATCTTGTTGGCTATGTTGGTCTTGGAGGCAGCATGTGCGTATGACAATAAGGTCAAAAGAACATATTATTCCCTTGAAAGCAGAAAATAATCGTTTTGCAATTGCCAATTGCTAGCATATCTCATCCAGACTCATTGATCACGTTAGAAGTTATATGCTATTATATATAGCATCCACTGATCCACATGAATTTAGTTGACAATGTTCCTCAATCCATATGATGAAATAGATATACTCACCTAGATTTGAGTCTCTGACTCTCTAACAATATGGATTGTACGTATGTATATTTAGCTAACTATTCTACCGGTGGTATGTGTGGCTTGTACGTCAATAACGACAAGTATATGTAGCCGTACAAGCATGCTCTAATAATAAGGTCCCTCTTATTAAGCCAGTTGGTTTGATTGCCGGTGATCCCGGCCGGATATGTGTGCATACATGTTCAACCATTCTTGTGTTGATCTTCAGTCCACAAGGCGTGAAACAACATACTATGGTGGACGAACACTTTGCCGTTAAACCAAGTATTAATTGCTCGCTAGTCACAAATTCACAATATTCATATTCATCAATAAACTAAATTAGGTTTTTTGTAGCTCTTTTCGAAGTGACGCATGTATATTCTTCAGCTAGTAGTCTACATGTATATATATAGAACACACATGCGCGCGAAGAACTAGTATAGCCTCACCTCACGCATATCAACTTGTTGCACGACGTACGATGACTTTTGTCGCAACTTGTGTATATTGGACTTAAATAAGCTTCTTCACTGATCTACTTAGTGTTGTCCAGAGATTTAACTGGTGAAGCACTGTCTGATCATATATCTAGCTAGAGCTAGCGTTGCGTGTACATCAGTACATGATGACAGTACTAAAAACAATGGACTAAATGCTTGCTCAGTTGAACTGTTATTGTTTTCCTTTCTTGAAAGTTTTACACTTCTACTTGCCCTATATTCAAGCTCACCAAACCCAGCTAGCTAGCTAGGTCGGTCTTACTCCTATATATCTCGCTGGTGGCTATCATGCATATATACATCTTTGTTCTTTGCTCACAGGACTCAAGAACACGTACATTAATGGTTTGGTTGTATGCCATATCTTAGCACGGTTTCCATATGGCCCCAACTTCGTTTTGGCGTACTGAACCAGCGCCGCCTCCATCATCGCCACCATACGGTCCACACCCCCATCAGCCTCCATGTCCTCCACCATCATCGATATCGCCGCCTCCTCAAGTCGTTGTTGAACCGCCATACTACCCACCGGTGGTTCCGCCTCCACCGCCGCCTCCTCCGCCGCCACCGCCGCCTCCTCCAGTCGTTGAACCGCCTTACTACCCGCCGGTCGTTCCCCCTCCGCCGCCGCCACCGTCGACGAGGAACGTCGTCGTCATAGCGGTGGTGGTTCCGATCGCCGGGCTGCTCTTCCTGGGCCTGCTCGCGGGGCTGCTCCTGTTCGCGCGGCGGCGGGAGCGGAGGACGACGGAAGAGGGGGCGGTGGAGGTGGAGGAGACCGTGGACGTGGAGGTGGAGGAGCACGTGCGCGTGCAGGAGCACGTCGTGGCGGGGCCGTCGGGGCACAGGTGCTCAAGGTGGTCGACATCGACGACGAGGTCGACGTGAGGAAGCACGTCGTGAGGCACGAGCAGCATGACGAGGTGGTGGACTACGAGTGACTCGTACTACGTCGCCACGGACCCTTCATGCCTCCACTGTGCACCGTCGATCGTCGATCGAAATCAAATGGATACTGGTGTGGTTGTTGGACAATACAGTAATATCGTGGACGTGTAGGACTATTTGTATGTATAATAGCTGTCATGAATTGCTTTACGTACGTGGTTATCGTCACTGGCTGTGTCTACACGCGCTGCGTGTGCCTGCTGCATGGAAATGTTATAAGTGGCTTGCTTCTTTCAATTGCTAACCAAATAGCTAGCGTTTGTTGTAAAAAAAAACCCAAATAGCTAGCGTTTATATCGTAAAAAAATGGATTAGAAGTGTGGCACGTCTACTTAATGAACAACCAAGGAAAAAAATTGGGTGTGGACTGTCCACACCAGAGCGCCGTACGGACGCCGAGTCATGTGACGACGCGTGGACAAGTGAGTCCGCTTCCTGCGCTGGCTCGCGACTCTGCCTCCCAGCTAGCTCCCACGTCGGTTTCGCATATGGGAACTGCGCCGGAGTTGGTTTTCTTGTGGCTGGAGAGGCCTGGAGCGATCACGTGCGCCGCCGCCGCCGCAGTTACACGGCAACAACGCGGCAGGCCATCGACTGCAGTAGCAGGCGCCATGGAGGACGATAACCCTGCCTCGAGTGGTGCTGCCATGGAGTACAAAGCAAGCTCAAAGGTAAAACAAAATGCTGCACAGTTTGTTTTTTTTTTTTCAAAACAGCTTATATACATTGCACACTGAAGACTAGTCACACTTTAGGTAGCCTTGAAATCTAGGATTAGGCTATGCAAGACAACGCTCGTAGAATTTTAATGGTAGTCTTGTCTCTTCCTACTGAACCTCCCGAATAATCGGAAGCATATCACTCTTGTCCTTGACGAGCAGTCCATGATACATGAGACTCACTAAAAACCAGCCGAATCTGGTGAGGCGGATGGAGGAGAGCTGCTGCATCTCCGGCACCATCTAATCGGGTGAGACAGAGGAGCTGCATCTCCGGCACCGCCGAATCGGATGAAGACGACGATGTCGCAGTTGCAGGACGGAGGACGGCGTGGACGGTTGCACACGGCGCTTTCGGGGGCACTTAGGGGAAGAAGAGGCAGCGGCGTGCAGTGGAGAGGTAGCGGCAGCCATGGAGGAAAGATTTGGCAGCGTCTGATGGAGAAAAGGCAGCAGTGCGCATTGGGGATTTTTCTGCGACGTACGAGATTCGATCGAGCCGAAGAAACTCAGCGGTGGGCGTAGCCTCGAGCTGAGTCTTGCCGGTAGGGAGCGGATAGGGACGCCTGGAGGCCAAAGTGAGCCGCGTCCGTTGGAAGTCCACGCGTCGTCACATGATTCGGCGTCCATATGACGCCTAGTGTGGACGGTCCACACCCAATTTTTTTCCACAACCAACCATTTGTGCCTAGGTTGCAGTTCGTGGGCCGAGCAAACAGAACACTTGTCAAGCAATACAACAACTAAAAACCGGCATTTCTTTGTAGGTGATAAAAACCGACAGAAAAATGTAGAAATTAGTTTCTTTGCCGGTTCACTGACAGAACAGAACAAAAGCGACAGAAAATAGAAAATTTGTTTGCCCCAAAAACCTTGGCTGCAATTTGGCTTAATGGTGAGTATGTAGCAGAGGGTCAAGGCAGCGGTTGGCAGAATAAGGGACAAGCAGAGAATACGTCAAAAATGAACTTCCACAACGTTGCATTTCACCACTCCGCAGCGGACGCTTTTGCTGCCCGCTGCGGTAAATCGTCACGATTTACCGTAGCGGGCACCTTTTATTTACCGTAGTGGGCTCTTTTGTCCGCTGTGTAAATCGATTTACCACAGCGGTCATCTTTAAGGCCCGTCACAGTAAAGGCCGTGGCCCAATAGACACACCAGCGAGGCCCATATCCAACTTTGATGTATTGGGCTTATATATACACAGGTTCAGGTTAGGGCCTCACTCACTCCACCCGCAGACTCCTCCACCCGCCGCACGCGCCGAAGCCGCGACTCCTCCACACGCGACACTCCCACGCCGCCCGTCGTCGACTCCTCTCCACTCTGCCTCCCTCTCCCTCACCACACCAGCTCCCTCTCCCTCATCCTCTCCACTCGCAAGGCGGCCGCGTGGCATGAGACGGAGGCGAGCAGCGCCCTCCATCCGGTGGCCACCCGTCCCCTTCCCTCTCACTGCCCTCCCTCACGAGCGGCGGCGGCGAGCGGCGGCGGCGAGCAGCGTCCTCCGACCGGTGGCCACGGCCCCTCCTCCTCCCCTTCCTCCGACGGCGTGGATCCAGGCGGCTGCGGCGAGGAGCATCCACGGCGACAACGTGAATCCAGGGCGGTAGCGGCGCGCGGTGGCCGGATCCGGCGACGGCGGCACACGGGGCCGGGCCTAGGGTTCCGGTAAGTTCATCTCCACTCTAGCTCCTCCTTCCTCTCTCCAGCTCCCTCACTCCTTCCTCTTCCTCTCTCCAGATCCGGATCTAGGCGCGGGCGTCCAAGGCGAATCCAGGCCATCCTCTTCACCGGCGGTAGATCCGGCGAGGAGCTCCACCACGGCACTGGCGAGGAGCTCCACCACGGCAGATCCAGCGAGGAACTCCACCACGGCACCACCCGGCGGGCGCCTCCCTCCAGTCTCCTCTTCGGCGGGCGCGCGGCACCGGCGGCGCGGACGGTGGGCGCGCAGCACCGTCAGCGTCGGACCTTCTTCCTCCGGCGGCAGGATCTAGTGCGGTGGCGCTGCCAGCGGCGGTGGCGGCCACAGCGGGTCCAGATCCAACCCGTGTGGTTTTTTTTTGTTTTTCAGAAATCTTTTACCGCAGCAGGATTCCTTACCTCTCTCCACTCTTGCTCCCCCTTCCTCTCTCCAGCTCCCTCACTCCTCTCTCTTCCTCTCTCCAGATCCGGATCCAGGCGCGGGCGTCCAAGGCGAATCCAGGCCATCCTCTTCACTGGCGGTAGATCCCGGCGAGGAGCTCCACCATGGCACTGGCGAGGAGCTCCACCACGGCAGATCCAGCGAGGAACTCCACCACGGCACCACCCGGCGGGCGCCTCTCTCCAGTCTCCTCTTCGGCGAGCGCGCGGTACCGGCGACGCGCAGCACCGCCAGCGTCGGCCTTCTTCCTTCGGTGGCGGGATCTAGCGCGGTGGCGCTGCCGGCGGCGGTGGCGGCCACGACGGGTCCAGATCCAGCCCGTGTGGTTTTTTTTCTTTTTTGTTTTTCAGAAATCTTTTACCGCAGCGGGCTTCCTTACCTGCCCGCTGCGCTACATCGGATTAACCACAGCGGACACTGGAGCCCGCTGCGGTGGTGCCATGATTTACCCTAGCGTGGCAGCGACAGCGGATGCCGTTGCCCGCCACGGTAAATCGAAAACGCCCGCTACGCAAATTCGGTTGTGCGGTAGTGGACTTATCAACAATGGGTTAGGACACTCACAGTGCAGAAACTAGCATATTTTTGGATAGCGTGCCATGAACCTATCTTTCATAATGCAATTTTTTCACTGGTCTCTTCCCAATCAATCACCCCATCTCGCCTCTAGACCCTCTGTGCACATATTCTTCCCCACACACCACCACACACGAATCAGATCCGAGCAAGGCTAGTCGCGTGCGGCAAGGATGGGTGATCCGCAGCCGGAGCTCGACGGCGGGTAGGGCGGTACGCTGGTACGGCAGCGTCAGGCCGAGGCCGGAGCTCCGCGTGAGCTTCCCGCTGACAGTCGTGCGTGGCCCGCGGCGGCGCTCTCCATGCGATAGAGCTGCATGCATCGACCTCGCGACAGTGGACACAGGGAGCGCGCGCACGTTGGCAATGGGGCCGCGGAGCACCAGGCGCATCGCGAAGACGTGGTCCCCCGCCGCCGGTGCCGGCCAGAGCCGCGCCCAAGCCAGACCCGACCCGGAGGACGACGGCAAGACGAATCCTGTTGTCGACGCGGGTCCCAATCTCCACGACCTCGCCGCCCCTCTCCTCCTCGACGGCGGACATGGCGGCGGCGGCGACGACAACGAGGAGCCTCCGCCAGTACTCCCGATCTCATCCAAGCACACGGCGGTGGTGCAAGCGGCAGCACGCGCTGGAGGTCCGCAAGGTAGGCAATCGCGCCGGGTGGCCGCGCTTGAGCTCCACCGTGGGCGTGGTGAGCCGGAGCGAGCTCTGGGAGCGGGACGGCTGCGTTGGAGGTCCGTGGGCGGAGGCTGGCCACTTCAGCCCGATGCTCGTCGGCGGGCGGCCGCGCCCACGCCTGCCCTCACCCATCGGCGGCGTTTTGTGCGGGAAGGGGCGGAGACAGGGGTGTGTGGGGAAGGATTATGTCTCACGGGATTCGGAGACAGGGTGTGAACAGTCTCGATTCGTGCGTATACGTCGAGTCTACGTAAGATGTCGTTTCTTCAATTTTCCCTCCCTCTCCTTAATAAATGACCTGTCATATTAGCAAATTGTCTACGTGGCAATACAATTAACAGACTTAGACTCTATGATAGAGTCTACACTATGAGTGCCCTTAGCACGCTACGACAGGTTAGTAGAAGACAAAATCGATGAGTGGTGTGGCGAGGTGGTGTGTCACCCATAGAACGGTGGTGGGAGGTGGTGGCGGGAGGAATCGCACGATAGCTTAATCTATATATCAACTTTGCATGTTCTTTAATTTTGGCCACTAGATCATAACAAGATATTAGCATGTGGTGGTATTATTTTACTTTTTTCACAATACCCTTGCGCACCTCTCGATCTCTATGAGACTATGACTACGGGGTTCCCACCTCCTAAATGAAGTGCACTAAACTAAAATGCCAAATAAATTGACTAAGAGGTTACTTTAATTTGACACATCTAGCTCTTTTTAGATAACCAGCACATGTTTAGTCACGGCACGGAGTTTGATTTCAATATGTATTGGAAGAGATGACACGATAAATCTATTGATATATATAGAGTCAATAAATGATAAAAGTGAAATTCTAGTTACGCGGATGACTCACCGATCGACTCAATGATAAAAAGTTGTTACGGTACCTCCATTCGAAAGTGAAATTCTAGCTATGCAGCATCGAGATAATAAGCCGCGACAAAAAGTATGTCGTAATTTAACCATGTATGCATTCAGCAAACTCTTGGTATTCACACGTGCATGCATACGCCATCGATCAGAGTTTGCACATGATGATATATAATAATCTTAAAATTTTTGCACTTCCGGCACGGAATTTCTTCTGATGTGGCTTTAATTTGATTAGTGATCGCAGCATGGATGTGTTCAGGCGTTCTTGTGTTTATCTTCACGCAACACGTACGCCATGACAGTTAAGTGTGCTCACAATAGTATTCACCAACTGGAATTAGGTTTTGTTATAATTTTTTTTTTACTTGAGAATATTTTTGGAGCCACATCATGTCTTTTTCAAACATACTATGGAATGAACCACGACTATGACGCTAGCTTAGTTAGTTGAGGTATCGGTGTCCAACTTGGATAGCTCGTAATACCTCATATAGTTAATAGTTGTGAAGCTATTTGGATTCTGTTCTACATGTATTTGTTTTATCATTTCATTTTCCTATATCTTTCCGTAAAGGTGGTTACATCTTGATGTCGATAGGGAAAGAGATTATTTTTAGTTCATTTATAGTAATTTATGTAGAAATCATCAAACCAATAGTTTCTGCAACTTCAATTTTAAATTTAGGATTAACAATTTCAAGAGAACGATCATTTTTTTTAAAAAAAATAAAGATTATAGGAAGTGATCGAACAGTTCAGAATTATTCTTGCAACCGTGTTTTGATGACTCCTTGATTATAATTTAGGGAATTGCTGAAGCATAGTCACTGTTTTTAAAGTTTTTTCTCAGGCGACGTCAGGGACCATTAGATTTAGATCAGAGGGATGTTGTTCATGTTTTATCTTGAAGTGCTTCTTCATTCGGATCTCACATGCTCACATTCTGAAATCAGGCATCTAAGGTATAGGAAATATGTATAATTTATCTATTTATTTTGTGGTCTCGATGCCTTTTGCTTCCTTTTCTTGAAAGCATGTTTGTTGCAATAATAAAGAGAGGAGTTTCAAGTTTGCATATTATGATTGGATACATGCATCGGTCCTTCAACACTGTTCAGTTTATAAAAACATACTAGTAGATGTGAAGAGAAGTTATTGTGTAATGCACTGGCAATCCATGTATATCTGCCATTTAGGTGGACGAACTTTAAAAATAGATATTCCCGAGTTACTTATTTTGTTTACTCATGCATTCTAGGTCCGTAGATATAACTTTTCGTACGATTTGAACAAATATATCCTTGTGCTCTGCGTATCTAGCTATCCGTTTGCATCGCATCGGGAGCGCTAGCAGCGTACATAACCGTACCATCTCCGGGAGCGGCGGCGGTCTTTAATTGGGACTCGTCACGAGTAACATAATTGGCCTCTTTCTTTCTTCGCCGCCGTGAGTACATCGTCGAGCAGTACCCGTAATACTGACGCCAAACATGAAGAAAGATAGACTTTTTATGGGTCAGAAGAGAAGATTAGGGAATATACTGCAAGATTCCTTTGGTTCTCTCTTCTTTTTCTAACCCGATATTGGTCGGCTAGAATATATATACTATAATAAGCAGCCATGTATGTATAGTATCGGTCAAGACAACGCCGTTGACTTCTTCACACCAGACGTCGAAGTCACGCTCACGCCTGGATCGCCTCGCCGGTGATGGAGGCCCTGAGCCCGTCGCCGCCGTCCAGCCCCTGCCCACCCCTACGCTGCGGCGGCCGCCGGGAGCAGCACCACGGCGAGGCGTGGGTCCACGTGGCCGTCGGGAGGTCACCGGAGAAGACGCTCGGGCTGCTGCGATGGGCCCTGCGCCGCTTCGGGTGCCGCCGCATCGCCCTCCTCCACGTCCACCAGCCGTCGCCGGTCATCCCAACCCTCTGTGAGTACTGCAGACGACTCGATCATCCTCTGTTGCCTTCCATTTCGGCACTTCAACCATTCACCATTCATCATTCACCGAAGAACCAAATTAATAATAAATGAATTGATAAAAAAAAATCAGTAGGAAAGATCCCGGCTTCCCAAGCTACAGAGGAGGTGGTGCTCTCGCATCGCAAGTCCGAGAAGGAGGAGATGGACGAGATTCTTCACACCTACCTCGCCTTCTGCCACAGGGCCAAGGTCCAGACCAGGCTTCTTGTCACGGAGAACGGCCAAATCCACGAGGGCATCCTCAGCCTGGTCGACCAGTACAGGATCACCAAGCTCATAATGGCTTCTGCACCTGATAAGTATGCTTCTCATCGTATCTCTTGAAGCTAGTTGCATACGTTATGCTCTACTATTTGTCAGTGAACTGTATCCTGGGCCGCCAAATGCGTGCAGTTGCTTCAAGTTAAAACATGGCAAAGAATCTTTGATGGTCAGCAATGCTCCTGCGTTTTGTCAAATATGGTTCGTCTGGAGAGGAAGGCACATCTGCACCAGAGAAGCGAGTGCAGCCACAGACAGCGCTACCCCAGTTCAGTACCAAGATGATGTGATGACTACAAAAAGAGTTAACAACACTGGATTCATACTTGGTGAAGGATATCTTGCACACGAGGCATTAACGACAGTTGATCTAAATCAAGGCGTTTTTTCAGATTATGATCGATCTGATGATTATGAAGCTTTTCGGGCACATGAAGCCAACCATTTCAACAGGATGAGTATGTCAGATTGGCAAGATGATACAGAAGCTGCACTCAACTCAACATTTTGGTCTGATTCTTCTGTACATGTTGATACATTACAGTTATATTCTAAGGTAGCCCCTCTGCGTCATTTATATAGATATGCATCGGTAACTCATGCATGAAACTTGTGTTAAACATTATGTGGATAGTATTTCAGGAAGTATTGGACAGAAATGTCAAACAAGTAATGATGGAAGCTGACAGATCAAGGGAAGAAGCTTTTGTTGAGCTGATGAAGCGCAAAGAAACGGAGTCAAAAGCTGCGAGTGCTTTTGCCAAGGTATGTGACATCTATTCCTCACCGTTTAAGATGTCGTGTACTCCCTCCATTCCAAATTTTCAGTTAGCTTTATCCTAAATTTAAACTTTTCTAGTTTTCACCGAGTTAGTAAAGGTATATTAACATCTACGAGTTCAAATGAATGCATTATTAAGACATATTGCATGGAGATTTTAATGAAACTAACTGTAGATGTTAATGTATTTTTCCGTAAACTTCGTCAAAAGTTAGAGAAGTCTTTCTTTCTCCAGTGTGCAGGAGATCTGCGTATGGAGAAAGGTCAAAAATAGCCAAGTACAACGACCAACTAAAGCACGACCGAACATGAACGTTACTTACACAACCAAGACCAGTAAGCAAAAACAATCACATCAAGAAAGGACAACACTTACAGCACCAAACAGACCTCCAAACACCTTTTCTGACCAACACGAAGCCTATACAAAAACCATGAAGGCCTATGTACTCTCCAACCATCTCAAGAGGCCACACGAGACCAGACCTAAGACAAAGCTGAAGTGAACTAGGTTTTTGGAACAGAGGGGTTATTTACTTTACTGTCCTATTCTTGTAACTTTACACAACATCAATAGGAAGCCAGGTGAAATCCCTATACTCAGCTGTAAACATTCAATGTCAATTAATGTGCAGAAAAACTATTGCACTTGTTCATTGTTCTTACCCATCTCCTGGCCTTTGTGCAGATAAAAGATTCCGATTCTGCTAAAAAACATGAAATGAAAATGAGGGAGGAACTTGATTTTGTATTGGTAGCCACAAGAAAGCAGCACGAAGATCTTATAAAGAATAAAGAGAGAGCAGTATCAGGGCTGGACTCTTCTATGAGAAGATTAGCTATCCTAGATGCCCATGCTGAAAAAATAAAGCTCCAGATAGATGAGTTTTCAGCAGAGCTTGAAGTGATCCAATCTTCCATAGAAAGTCTTTGCCAGAAGAAACTAAAAATGCAAAAGCTAGAAAACAGACATATTGACCTGGATAATGGGTGCACATATAGCCATGCCACACTGTCAAACTGCATCTCAAATGCTTTTGGAGATGATTTGTACAGCTTCAGAGAATTTACAGTGTCCGATATTCAATCTGCTACGTGTAAATTCTCAGAGAGCTTCAAGATATGGTCACAGGGTCGTGGGTGTGTTTACAGAGGAGAAATTATGAACAGAACTGTGATGATTTATAAGCTGCACTGCCATAGCATTGAGAGCGTGAGGCAGTTCCAGCAAGAGGTATTCCATGTCACACCGTTTCCACATGATATGTTTATTGATTAGCCAATGCACGCTAGAATTATGGAAGTTATTTTGTGGACACACAAACACACTGTACTGGTGCATTACACATTTTTCACAAGGCTTGCAAATTTTCTGCTTGTTTGTTGCATAATATCTTAGGTCTGATGGCACCACAAATATATTTAGAAATTGCTATTGAATTCATGGGAATCTTTTATCAGTTATGTATGTATTAATATATCTAAGAACATATCCTTGGTTAGCTGAAGATACTTGTTTCTATTTGCTATGTCAGGTTTATATCCTCAGCAAGGTGAGGCACCCTCATCTAGTGACACTGGTTGGGGCATGCCCAGAAGCACTGTGTCTCGTTTATGAATATCTGCTAAATGGGAGCCTTCATGACTGCCTCTTCAGCAGATGCAATAGCCATCACTTGCCATGGAAAATCCGTGCACGCATTGTTGCTGAGATCTCGGATGCACTGCTGTTCTTGCATTCCTGTAAACCTCAGATGATTGTACATGGCAACTTGAAGCTTGAGAACATCCTTCTAGATACTGAATATCATTGCAAGATAGCCGATTTTGGTATTTCTCGGTTATTCACAGATGTCATGAAGGATTATCCATCAGGTGGTTCTGAGCTGGAAGTGGAAGGGTCTTTTCCCTATCAGGACCCAGAGTACAAGAGAAGCAAAGTACTAACACCGAAGTCTGATGTATACTATCGGCATTGTGATACTCCAGCTGCTAACTGGAAAACAAGAGCCTGCAGGGCTTGCTGGTGAAGTAAGGCGTGCTATGTCTTGTGGCAAGCTATCAACAATTCTTGATCCAACTGCTGGGCAGTGGCCTATGGAGGTGGCTGTGCTATGTCTTGTGGCAAGCTATCAACGGAAATTTTTTTAATAAGAATTCTATTTACTTGCAACATCTCGCTAAAGCCCAGCCCAAAACAAGTTTTAGTGGCCAGGTGAGCCCACCACTCCGTAGCACTAGCACAGCACGGCAGCAACCGCACCGTTCATTCACAGTCACGTACATCGCTCTTGCGATCCCCGCCGCCGCCCGCTCGACTCCTCGCGGTACGCGCGTTCACATCGGCCTTGCCCGCGCCTGCTCGTGGATCGCAGTTCGCCATCGCCTGCTATGTTATATTGAGCGGGATTTGTTTGCATCAATTGAAGATGATAAAATTTTGATGCGCTTTCAAGGCTTAAGAAACCGTAAGATGAACTTGCCACGCAAGGTCCCAAGGTGAGTATTGTTTTAGTACTTTTCTTCTTGCTTGTTATCTTGATTATTGAAGAAGTGTATGACATTTAAAAATTATGTAGCATTGGACGTGACGGTTCAAGTGGTATTGGTTCAAGTGGTGTGAGTTCTTAAAGATGGAAGACTCCATGTATTTGGTATTTTTCTATGCTTATTATCATAATTCTCTGTATCTTTGACTATGATCACTATGACTCAATATCAAATTATCAATCTTAGCTATATCTATATTAGTGTACTGGGTCGAGCGAGAAAAAAAAATTTAGTCTATGTTATTTAGCCCCCCCCCCCCTTTGTTCGGTTTCTGGGTCCGCCACTGGCTGGAAGGCTAGTAGAATTGGGCCTGAGGTGCAGCGAAGACAGCAGCCGAGATCGCCCAGACCTGACTCCTGAGACTGTACAAGAACTGGAACAGCTACACTTGATGAGGCAGGAACGAGCGTCCTTTGCCCAATTTTGCAGGCAAGTACCATCATCTTGCACCATTGTTAACTAGGGATAAGTATGGGGTTGGATGTGATAATGACAAGGAACTTGTTTATTTTTCTTCCTCTTCTGTTTTGGCCTGCAGGAGATAATGCATGATCCTCAGGTGTGTGCTGATGGGGTGACCTATGAAGGGCGGGCAATCCGTGAGCAGATGGAGGCTGAGCAGGAGACGGGGCCACTCAATAACCGGAAACTAGAGCATCACAGTCTCACACCTAACCATGCCCTTCGTTTTGCTATCCAGGATTGGCTTCGTCACTCTTCACTAATGAAACTTTCGCTCAGCGTTTCTTTTGCTTTTTCGATCTGTATAGGTTCACGTGTAAAAGGGTATAGCATATGAGTAATCTGAATTGCTGTTGTACGGTTTTGTCTGCATGAATTTTCGATCTGCATAGATATAGATTCACGGGTAAAATGGAATAGCATATGGATAATTTGAATAGCTGTTGTAAGGTTTTGTCTCTATGAATTGACGAAGAGCTTAGTACATCATGATATGTATGTATCAGGATGTATGTATGCGGCAATGCAGTTTCATCAGCCATTAAATAATTTTTACCCATGTATGTACTTTTATTTTTTGGGGGAAGCTTGCCCATGTATGTACTTGCTAGCATGTCACCAAAAGCAAAGGAATTCCAGGAGTGAATGAAAACAAACAGCATAGTCTCCCGAATATTTGTTCTGGGCCTTGTGGGCCGGGCTTCTCTCCGGCGGTTTCCCCCTTTCCTCCTCCTGCTGACCTAGCCAATTTCTTCGACCGAACAAAACACCGCCGCCGCCGTCCCCTCCAGTCTCCCGCCCACGGCCGCCGCCTCCGCCTCTCTCCGACCCAAAGCCGCTGCCGGCTGCCGACTCCGGCTGGGCCCTAACAAGCCAGCGAGCAAGAGAGGTACAACGGCAAACCAAAGAGAAACTCCTCGAACTACCTCCTACTAAAACCCTCGACGCCGGCAGCGCCGAGATGAAGAACCTGCGCCTTGTGACGAGGCTCCCTCAGCAGCTCCGGCTCCAGATAGACGGCGAGAACCTCGTCGCCTCCGCCATCGACGCGGAGCGCCGCCGCGCCTTCTTCGCCTCCTCCGCTAACTTCATCTACACCGTCTCACTCCCCGCGTCCTTCGCCCAGGAACAGGTCTCCAATTCCACCCCATCCCCTGCGAACCGATACGAGTGTTTTTTTTTTTCACTATGTCAACGCTAGAAAGCCAGCAAACAACACTAAAATGTTACTGTGTAGCCAATCATTTAAAATTTTCAGTCCAGGAAAAACTTTGGCTATGCCAACAACTTCATCTCGTAGCTTTCCATGATGTGCTGACTAGTGACTATCCTGCTTTGGTCTCACTTCTGCAGCAATCACTGCAATGGAGCAAAATTGCTACTCAACACTCCGACATGGAGGAGGTTGCTCTTGATCCTGGGGATTGTATTGTTGCCATGGATTATCTCATGGAGAGGGAGTCTCTACTCCTTGGTTCGTCAGCTGGTTGCCTGCTCTTGTATAACGTCGACGAAAAAACAACTGAAGTTGTCGGAAGACTGGAAGGTGGTGTCAATACCATTGCCTCTAGCCCCGATGGGGCCCTTCTCTCTGTCACCACTGGACTCGGACAACTGCTTGTCATCACACAGGACTGGGAAGTGCTGTTTGAGACTTCTCTTGATCCTCAAGTATGTTTTATATATTATAGTCTCATTACTGAATATACAAGTTCGTGTGTGTGTGTGTGTGTGTGTGTGTGTGTGTGTGTGTGTGTGTGTG
>CM041642.1:24601038-24632147 GCA_023333625.1 Bothriochloa decipiens
TGTGTGTGTGTGTGTGTGTGTGTGTGTGTGTGTGTGTGTGTGTGTGTTGTCCCCCATTCTAACATCCTTCTTCTCAGGATGCTACCATTGACAACATAGACAGTACCGATGGTCAGAACCGAAGCGCAATTTCTTGGCGAGGGGATGGGAAGTATTTTGCTACGCTTGTAGCCCCCGATAGCTCTTCTAGTCCCACAAAACTTAATGTCTGGGAACGTGAATCTGGAAAGGTGCATTCTTCTTCAGATGCCAAAACTTTTATGGGAGCATCGCTAGATTGGATGCCTAGTGGAGCCAAGGTTGCTACAGCCCTTGATAGGAGGACAGAAGGAAAGTGCCCTCTCATTGTTTTCTATGAGAAGAATGGCTTAGAGAGGAGCCACTTTTCTATTGATGAGCCATCAGAGGCTGTCATTCAAGCTTTAAAGTGGAACTGCAATTCTGAGATCCTTGCTGCTCTGGTTTCTTGTGGTCAGCATGATGTTATCAAAATATGGACCTGCAGGAACAATCACTGGTACCTGAAACATGAACTGCGGTACACAAAGGAAGAGGGGGTGAAGTTCTTTTGGGATCCAACGAAACCAATGCATCTGATTTGCTGGACACTGAGTGGCCAGGTCATTATTCACAAGTTTGCTTGGACTACGGCAGTCAGTGAGAGTTCAGTTGCACTTGTGATTGATGGTTCCCATGTTCTTGTTACTCCTCTTATTTTGGGCATCATGCCACCTCCCATGTCTCTATTCCACCTTGCATTTCCTTGTGCAGTGAATGAGGTTTCTTTTGTGACCAATAACTCGAAGAGCCATTTGGCTGCTTATCTCTCAAATGGCAGCCTATCTGTTGTGGAACTTCCAGCACCAGATACCTGGGAAGAATTCGAAGGCAGTGGGATAAATGTTGACCCTTGCTGTTCTGACTTCACTTTGAGTAACTGTATGCACCTCACTTGGATAGATACACACACCTTGATTGGTATATATTGCTATAGTGAACACTATTCGTCCAGTGAACCCAGTAACCTTGTAGATAAACATGATTCACTGTTTTTCATCAATGAGATTGAAGTTAGATGTTCAGAGGATTCTGGACCAGGTTCAGTGAGTTCATCTGATTGGAATGCTAGAGTATCAAAGAAAGTGCCGTTGGAGAGTTCAGTCATTGGAGTCTCTCCAAACCCATCAAAAAGAGGTTCAGCCTTCATTCAAATTAGTGGAGGAAGCATTATTGAGTACTGCTCAAGTTTAAATCTGTTGAAAATGTGTCCACCAGCACAATTCAGTGGCATTGGTTCTGACCTTTGTTTTCCAGTATCATGTCCTTGGATGACTGCAGTTCTGTGCTATGAAAATTGTATGGCAGAACCCTCTCTCTTTGGACTCGATGAAAGCGGCAAACTTTATATGGGCAAAAGGTTATTGAGCAACAATTGCAGCAGCTTCACATTCTACTCCAGTGCTTATGGAGCCACTGAGCCAGTTATGAGCCACTTGCTTGTGACTACTAAACAAGATCTTCTATTCATTGCGGATGTCAACGAGATCTTCCTTAAAGACACCGAGGTGACAATTGGCAGCCTTGTTAGTAGTCCTGCTCGCGGAAAGCCAAGCAAAGAGCACATCACTGTGTGGGAAAAGGGAGCGAAGTTGGTTGGTGTTCTCCATGGTGATGAAGCAGCTGTCATAATGCAAACAACACGTGGTAACTTAGAGTGTACCTACCCCAGGAAGCTGGTCCTTGTTTCAATTGTTCAAGCACTGGTTCAGAGGCGTTTCAAAGACGCGATAGACATGGTGAGGCGGCATCGGATAGATTTCAATATCATTGTTGACTATTGTGGTTGGAATGCTTTTATGAATTCAGCAGCAGACTTTGTTAAACAAGTCAATAACCTTACCCACATTACTGAATTTGTTTGCTCAGTGAAGAACAGCAATGTCAGCAGCAAATTGTATGAAACCTATATATCGTTTCCTGATCAGTGTGCAGTCCCAATGGCGGATAATGAAAGTTCACCTGGTTTATTTTTGGGTAACAAAGTCACTTCTGTACTTATGGCAGTTCGAAAAGTCCTTGAGGAACAAATAGAAGAGAGCTCATCAAGAGAACTTTGTATATTGACCACTTTGGCCCGTAGTGAACCTCCATTGTTGGAGCAGGCACTGAATAGAATAAAACTCATTCGAGAATCAGAACTTCTTGGGCTTGATGATGCCAAGCGAAAACTCTACCCTTCTGCTGAAGAGTCGCTGAAGCACTTGCTTTGGTTAACAGACACTGAAGCTGTCTTCGGTGCTGCTTTGGGGTTGTATGATCTGAATCTAGCTGCTATCGTTGCTTTGAATTCCCAAAAAGATCCAAAAGAGTTCCTTCCTTTCCTTAAGAGTCTTGAAAGCCTTCCTCCTGCTATCATGAGGTACACAATTGATTTAAGGCTTGGAAGATATGAGAGTGCTCTCAGAAACATTGTTTCTGCTGGCAATGCATACCATGAGGATTGCATGAAACTCCTTAATGATAATCCTCATCTGTTCCCACTGGGCCTCCAGTTATTTAAAGAATCAGATAAAAGGAATCAAATTCTCGAGGCATGGGGTGATCATCTTTCTGGAGAGAAATGCTTTGAGGATGCCGCATTGACTTATCAGTGCTGTTCAGCATATCAGAAATCACTGAGAGCTTACCGTGCTTGTGGAGACTGGAGAGGTGTTTTTGCCGTTGCAGGTCTTTTGGAGTTAAAAAAGGAAGAGATTGTTCAACTTGCACACGAGTTATGTGATGAGTTCCAGGCGCTTGGCAAACCAGGAGATGCTGCTAGAGTAGCACTGGAGTATTGTTCAGATGCTGAAAGAGGTGTAAGTTATTATATCATGGCAAGGGAATGGGAAGAGGCTCTTAGAGTTGCCTATATGCTTAGCAGGCATGATCTGGTTGAAACTATCACAGATGCAGCTTCAGAATGTGCCACATCACTGATATCTGAGTACCAGGAAGGACTGTTGAAGATTGGTAAATATGTAGCACGCTATTTGGCCGTGCGACAGAGGAGATTGTCACTTGCTGCCAAACTCCAGTCAGAAGATCGGTTTATGGATGTTGAAGATGACAACGTTTCAGAAGTGAGCACTAGCTTCAGTGAAATGAGTGCATATACCACAAGGTAAAAGGCTGCACCTTGCACCATTTTGAGTTGCACAACTCGTCTTATCTCTGTTTATCGTTTCCTCACTACATAGTTTCAGAATATCTTTTTTTCAGAAAGAACTCTAAAATTGAATCCTATCTGTGTCATGTTACCTATCAGTGTGAAACTCTGAATTCTGTGTGGACAGGTCAACCAGGGAATCAAGTGCTTCGGTCATATCCAGCAATGTCAGCAAATCACGAGGAGCAAGGCGGCAAAAGAAAGGTGGCAAGATACGAGCTGGAAGGTCGACAAACTACACTTTTGGTGTTGATTTGGGTTTTTTTGTCGTGTAGATTCACATTGTCTTTTGTGCATGCAGTCCCGGGGAGGAAATGGCCCTTGTGGAGCACCTCAAGGGGATGGCACTGACAGGTGGTGCCCAAAATGAGCTCAAGAGCCTGCTTATCATTCTTATACAGCTGGGGAAAGAAGAAAGGGCCCGTCAGGTGCAGGAGGCCGCAGGTAACTTTGAAGTGTCTCAAAGGGCAGCAGTGAAGTTGGCCGAGGATACAGTATCCAGCGACAAGGTAGACGAGAACACACATACCCTTGAGCATTGCATAAGAATGCTGAGGGCTCATGGGTCAGGTCGCAGCGAGGCGGGTTCATGGCGAATCAAAGCATTGTCTTCCCCCGTAACAGGGTGAGTGGTTTTGCTGATTAGCATTGTTTAAATCGGGATGAAGTTGTTTTGTGCCCTAGGTCAGGCTCGATCTTATCGATGAACTTGAACTGTTGTGGCATCAGTTGAAACTTTGGTGCCTGGTGGGGCTGTTGGATTGGATTCGTGTTGTACTGCTGGTATTGGGATTTTATGTTGTGAGCCAATACCAGATTTGTCCACTTTTTTGACAGTAACAATCAACAGAATTGGGCCAGTGTACTCTATTGTATGATATATTGTCATGGGAGCAAATAATCCAAGTACGAATATCGTGGTACTAGTATTTTCTTTTCTTCTTTTATGCTAAAGAAGAGCTCTTGTCGAAGGTAACTCAGCTTGAAGCTACGCGTACGATGTCGGACACCAGAAACAGACAGAGCCAACTGAGGTCAGCAATGATCTTATCTTACCATGACATATACTTACATATATACCATCTTCTGACAAACATGCATATTTTCAATTACCTGTTTGACTAGTACAGTACGACGTACCAAGCTTGCGTAGTTCAGTTATAAACGCACTAGTCCAATGCTTTGCTAGCTAATAATATTAATTGGAGGCAAAGGGATTAAGAAGCAGGATACTTAGCTAAAAATCTAATATATAGTTGGAGACAAAGGGCTCGAGAAAGCAGGATACGTCTGAAAAGAGGGCGTGAAAGTTAACGACGACTTCCTAGCCTCAGAGTGAAGCTAACTCTCGAGGCTTGTGCCTTGACAAACGTGAAAAGAGGCCAAGAGATTGCATTCATCACAAGTGTCATGTCGTGATCTTTCATCGGCGTCAACTACCGGAGACATCGCGCCGATTATTATTCTAATTTTTGCTTAAGATAGTATCCGCGTGACTGTGCCTGCCCACCTAATCCAGCTTTATTATGTAGTACGTATCCGAAATGTGATTCCTAGTGTTGCTATCAGCCTATCAGCTAGGTCAGGGCAAGTATATATATGTGTGATTATATATTCCTCTCTTGAAAACCTCTGAACGATTGCTTTGGTTAATATATCGATCAGACAAACATTATATATACTAGCCATGATTATTCCTCGTGTCGTCGATCGGTCCCAAGATCTGAAATGTAAGGATCTTGATGATATCCATATACATAGTATAATATAGTCAACGCTCTATGAATGAACAAGTAAAAATGTTTCCGATCCAGCGGCTAGTGCAAATCATTGGACGAATTTTCTCTTCTGTGCGCCTTGTAAATAATCTTGTGCCAATTTGCATTTTATCTACACTCTCTTCACCTCTAAAAGAATCTAGAATAGAATCGATGTCAGTTAAATTTTTTTAACTTTGACTAATTTTATAGAAAAAATAATATAAAATAAGCATCTTACGAAAATATATTCTATGATAAATCTAATGACACATTAATTTAATATCACAAATCTTAATGCTTTGTTGTAGAAATTAAATCAAAGTTTAAAAAGTTTGACGTAGGACAACTCTAGAAATTGATTCTTTTAAGAGACAGGAGGAGTATAGTATTTGCTATCATTATCTGTCCCACGATCCAATTTTTACACGTTCCTCGATCCCCTTCTCAAGCGAGACCATATTTGATGTTTGTTTAAGCTACTGTAATTATTTCTTATTTCTAATAGTATTAGAACAGGATGTATCTGTTCGGATGAACTTCCTTTTCTTTATTTTAGCACTATCCTGAACCTTGTCTCTTCGTTTTCCTGTGCCTAATAGCACCGCCCCAACTTCCGACAACCCCAAGCATCCATTGATGCCAATGAAGTATGAAACGGTATCAAGGACACCTGATTTATGGACAAGTAAAATGTTTTAGACAACTCTTTTGAAGAAATTTTGATTATTCATATATCATACACGCTTACTGCTTGATTCTTTTGAAATTGTTCACTGCTTGGTTCTTTTGAAATTGTTCACGGCATGTGTTCGTGAAATGTCTCGAAGATTTATTGAATATAAATATATGGTATGCACGTCAAAAGAACAGTCCAGATCAGCGCACGCATAGATAATAGACTTAATTTAATAGCCAATCAACCAATTTTGATCAGATATTACAGTGTGACCTGGCAATCAGTATATATTAGCGCAGGCAGCGTAGAAATGCTATACTACTCTGGCCGGCGTACGCTATTTTATCTCGACTGTATGTTGCCTTTTATGATAAAAAAGATGAGTGAAGTTTGATTTACCCCCTTAAAACTTCCATAATATTGAACTCAAACACCGGACAATGTACCCTTTTAGCCCCACAAAATAGTTCATAGTGATTTCGATGGTTTGTTTTGGTTGGTACATAAGTGGCATGTGGGCCAAACATATCTTTAGCTTTTTTTGTCATGTCATTTGTATTGATATTTGGACTTGTAAATGAGATCAAATGGAAATAACAACTAAAGGTTTTAGACCTCATCTTGAGTATTACAAAGCTTGGCCAGACAGCTCCGCTGGAGGACTAGCCGGCATCTGAGAAGAAGTATGACCAAGTCTTCGGCCCGGACACAGAGAACATGGAGGTCCTCAGGGAGCTCGTGAAGTCTGTCCTCAAAGGCATCGCCGGCGCCAGGCTTCGATGGCTTTGATCTGCCCCAGGCACCTTGGTTGTCTTCTTTAGCGAGTAGTAGGATAAGCAGTGTCTATGGGTGCTTGCGTGTTTGGGGATTCCTCGAGCTTCTTAAGAATCATTTGTCATCCTCATTATACTATGAACATTTTTCTCTCTTAATATAAAAACTCGCAAGCCTTTTGCTTGATTGAAAAAAAAAAGGAATTTTAAACTAACATTGGGGCCTCTATACTTTCAGCTAGTATAAAGTTGTACAACATAATGAGAGCTACAGCTTTGGTGTATGCCACATCAAGATTCGAGATTGTCGAAAAATAAAAATAAATCAAAACTACATAACTCAAAACGAATATTTAGGCCTCTATACAATCTTAAATAAAAAGTTTCCAACTATAAAGTTATGAATCTTACTAGAAACTACAATTTTGATGCAAACATGTCAACGCCGGACTGAAAAATTCAAAAACTGAAGTTAAAACTCTGGTAACTTATTAAAACAAACATTCGTGACTCTAAGAATATCTTAAATAAAAAAATTTATTGAGGGCTGAGGTGCACAATAATTGTATGGTATTAATATTATTCTATTACTCTACAATAATTTGTAGCCGACGCTACCAACATGATCTGATGCCATAACTGCGGTAGTTAATTAAGCTTTCGTGCTCCAAATTTATAGGGGTGTCAGTGATCGCTAACGACGTCTCAGAAAATGATTAAAGAGAAAAGGGATAAATTAATGCACGTAGTAGTCATTCTATTATTATCCATAAGCATCTGTGCAAGCATCCCCTCGCCTAACCCAAAAAGAAATCTCTGTGTAGGTGCTGGATGAGCTGTATCGTCTGCCGGATTTACAAGTGTTCGCCAAAGCATCGATCCCCTCCAGCTCCTTGTCTTGCCCTAATTTAGGAAGCGACATGACAAGACGAGCAGTTTTTCTTTTTTTTATACCTTTTATCTGGGTACAGATATAGTATCTGTTTATACACGTACACGCACGCTCATCCTACACACACCCTATTCATACACACTATATGTGTATAAACAATCCTACAACTACGCTCAAAACCGAAGACCGCGTCCTTGTAGAAATCACCAGAATCATACAAGACTCCGTAGATGACGGACACGTCATAATCTCTTTGTAGCTCCAAACCGAAGACCGCGTCCTTGTAGAAATCACCGAAATCATACAAGACTCCATAGATGAAAGACACGTCATAATTCCTTTGTAGCTCCACGTGTGAGACACTGCAGTTTATTTAAGAACCTACTGTTTTCGATGAAAACAGTAGGGCGAGCAGCGCTCGAACCCGAGACCGGTGGCTTGCGCACCGGAAGCCTTCACCAACGGAGCTAACGCTGGGTCCCAAGACGAGCAGTTTTCTTGCATGCCATCTGTCTCAGAGATCCTTTGCCTGCCGATCTTTGTTTCTTTTCCGGAGAAGAAAAAATATGGAAAAAAACAAGTATACAAATACAGCCAAAACAAATTCCACTAAAGTACTCGCCTGCCACGTCAGCAGGGTCCTGCCCGGCCGACCGGCCACCAAGCTTCCCGCGCGCGCCAAACCCGGGTTCGACTCGACACCACCACCATCCGCGAAGATTCCATTCCCTTCCGCTTCCGCACGCGAGGAAAACAAAACCCAAAAAGAAATCCCGGCGCGCGCACGGGCGCGGCGGGCCCACCTGCAGCCGCCCGAGCGGGCCGAAGCCGCCACGGCGCCACCGCGTCCCTCCGCCGCCACCACCACCGGCGGCCCCGGCCAGGACGGCACGCTGATCGCCGTCGCCATCGCCGCCCGCAGCTGCCTGCCACCCACCTGCGCGCAGTAATAAACTCGCGCGCGCACACACGCGTGTACTCCTACGCCTAAATACAGGACATTGACACTGCCCTCTCCACCACTGCCCCCACCATTTTTTTATGACAAAAAAAAGAAATCCAAAAATATCTCCCCCATTCATCTCCTTGTCCTCACCTAAAGCGAGGCGCCGTCGGCTTCGTTCGGCTCCTACCGCGCGCCTTCCCTCGCGCGGCGCGCCTCGCCCTCTCTTCTCCCCTCCCTTTCTCTCCCCCCCATCTCGCCGCGGCAGTTCGATCTCGGCTGCTGAACTCTACCCAGCGAGCGCGCGGAAGCCTGCGGTGGTGCCCCCCGGGTGGGGGCGACAGGCAGCAGCGCGATGCCGGCGTGGTGGCTCGGCAGCAAGCGGAGGTCGAGGTCGAAGGCCAAGCAGGGCAACAACGGGTCCGTCTCCGCGGCGTCGTCCCCGCGCAAGTCCGCGGACCTCGAGTCGCCGTCGCCGTCCCCGTCGCCGACGCAGCGGGACAGGAAGGCGCACATCCTCGACTTCCCCGCGCCCGCGCGCGCCCGGTGCGCGGATCATGGGTCGGTAGGGTACAAGCTCCCGATGCCCGTGGAGCCTGTCGGAACTCTGTACGAGGAGGTGCTGGCGGCGGCGGCGGTCGCTAACGGGGACGGGTGCTCGTCCGCGGAGGAATCCAGCGTGTGCTCGGCCGGGTCGTTGGACGAGGCGCACTGCCAGCATGGGTTTAGGTGAGTGGCTCATCGCGCGGCATGGTTGTTGTTGGTGGCTTTATACGACTCGACTCGATCAATCAATCGCTTCCGAATTTGCTGCACCCTGGTTGTCAGTAGAATTTCCTCATTTGGGAATTGGGACGCAGTAATTGCAGTTGAATTACCTGCTACTCTGATCAAATTGGGGGGAGCTGAGCGCCTAGATAGGTCGATCTGCATGCGGGCTTGCTTTATTGTCTGCAGTTCCCCTCATTTGGTGCGCAACGTATTTCAGGGGGGTTGAGTCAAGGGTAAGAGTTAGAGTGAACTGTGAGGATTCACACCAACTGCACCAGTTGACCTTCTCTCAGGTCGTTCCAGTTCCACAATCCTGACCATCTCTACCTCTCCATCTCTCTCTGGTAAACATAGATTGTGGACTGGATAGATCAGGATACCAAGGTGTGTTAATTGTTGACAAATATAATGAAAGTAAAATTACAGGTGAACAGCCATGTCTTTGCTGCTTCATCTGTTCGAAACTAGAACTATAAACCTTTAAGTGCAGGTTAAGGTGTTTTTGGACTATTCTTTGTTTATCCTTGCAAGATGTAATGCGCATGGGTTAGTTTATCTCTTTTTCTTTTGCTCTCAGATATGTCATTTCAGGGATTTCTCCACTATACCTGTTTAAATAAGTACCATTATTTGGAATCCTTGCACTGTCATGTTGATATCTTCTCTGATGTTTACTGCTTGCTTTGTAATTTCTAGGCCCATGGATCCGTTTGCTTCTGCGAGGGAAAGGAATATGCCTTCTGATTCAGATAGGACCGTAAATGAAGACAAGCGTTTCATGTCTTGTAGTATGCCACGGGAGCATCAGAAGTTCTTTGAGATTCCTGTGTCTAGTGTTAGAGAACTTCATTTGCAAAGTGATGAGCCTTCAACCAGTGAAGCCAATTGTTCATGTGGAAGAACGATATCTGAAGATCTCTTTCCTCCAAGAACAAGGAGTCTCTCTCCTGTCCCAAAAGGCCATGCATTCACTTTGAGCAATGGTAATTCTAGAGAATTTGGTTTTAGTCTGAGGTCACCAGTAAGAAAGATGGATGGTTTGAGGAGTCCACCACATCCGTTACCTCTTCCTCCAGCTTCTGCTGCTTGCTCTCCTCTTCTTCCAGCTTCTGCTGCTTGCTCACCTCGTCATCCAGCTTCTGGTGCATGCTCGCCTCGTCATCCAGCTTCTGGTGCTTGCTCACCTCTTCCACCAACCCACAGTCCGTGCTCACCTCTTCCTTCATCTCCCAGTTCCTGCCCACCTCTTCCTGCATCTCCCACTACCTTCTCACAGTCCCAGTCACAGTGGAAGAAAGGGAAATTGCTAGGGAGTGGTACATTTGGCCAGGTTTACCTTGGATTTAACAGGTATCACATTTTTGGCCCCCCCTTTTTTACATCAAGGAAACTTCGTGATATCTTATGAAAGTTAATGCATTAGAATTGCATCTCATACTACAATTATTCATTAGAGATATGGCAGTGCAAATAAACTGTCATATTCAATTCTAAAAAATATCCTTACATTGTGATTGTTAAACAATGCAGTGAAAGTGGGCAGTTTTGTGCGATTAAGGAGGTTCAAGTTATTATGGACGATCCACACTCAAAGGAGCGACTCAAACAATTAAATCAGGTACCTGCTGCCCTATCATACCTAATTGGCTTGGTTTGCCATGTCATGAATAACAAAATATTCTGGATCTCTTGTTTCATTAACTGATCGACATGATTAATTTTGGTATTGACAGGAAATAGATATGCTTAGACAACTCTCCCACCCGAACATAGTGCAGTATCATGGAAGTGAGCTTGTAAGTTCTATTTCATAAACCATTTCAGTTATCTCTGTTGCATATCTATTTAGTATTTCCTGCATAGATTTCTTTTGTTGTTACTGTTCGATTGTTTGTTCTTGCTGTTGTGTTTTTGACTTCTTTGATTTCCTTCTATGTTCTATTGTTTGTCCACCTCAGGGATTAATTTTGTGGTTCTAGTATCATAGTGCTCAGTGCTTATCAGCTTTTATTGGTGTTGTATTACAGCATCCTTGGCCATGCTTATGCTTTCTAATTTTACATGTTTCTGTACGCAGAGTGATGAAGCACTTTCTATTTATCTTGAGTATGTTTCGGGGGGTTCGATCCACAAATTACTAAGAGAATATGGCCCTTTTAAGGAACCTGTGATTCGTAATTACACTGGGCAAATTCTTGCTGGTCTTGCCTACTTGCATGGGCGGAACACTGTCCACAGGTTAATTTGTTGTCTAAAACTGTGTTCTCATTCCATAGGTATAGTCATATATCACAGAACCTAATAATATCATTCTTATTTTCTCGGCAGAGATATCAAAGGAGCAAACATACTGGTGGGTCCTAATGGTGAAGTCAAGCTTGCTGACTTTGGCATGGCTAAGCATGTATGCAGCGTTTACTTTCTGATCCTCTCTCTCTGAGTGTCTAGCACTTTCAGTTATCATTATATCTAGTATTTTCTGGACTTACAAAGTCAACTACTGATTTTATCTGAAATAAATATTACTCAATTGCATTAGCATCCATGTTTTCTAATAGAAAATGAATTAAAGTAGGATCAAACTTTGATCTAATCAAGTATCCAGTTATCTGCCTAGTGCCTACTCACATCAGTGTGGAAAAGGGAAGTTATGGAAGATTGTCAATTGTCTGTTTCCCTTCTGTGCATGTCCAGCTAAAGGATTCTCAACAATTAACAAGTTTTTGAATCTTTGATGATCACCAAAACAAGGATACACACTGATTAAGTGATTATCCTTGCTTTGTTTTTCCTCTGTAAACCCATTCATTTTTTTTTCTTTCTTGTACAGATATCATCTTTTGCTGAAATACGCTCTTTCAAAGGAAGTCCTTACTGGATGGCTCCTGAGGTGAGCTATTTTAATACTGAACTTCGTTGATTGTTTGTTGTAATCTGCTATGCTTCTCTGAGCAAAGTTCTCCCATCATTGGGAATCCTTCAGGTTATAATGAACAGTAAAGGCTACAGTTTATCAGTCGACATTTGGAGTCTGGGCTGTACCATTATTGAAATGGCGACGGCAAGACCTCCTTGGCACCAATATGAGGGGGTAGGCTTTCACTTAGAAGTTGTGAATTTCCATGATTTCCATGTAACTGTGATGAATAACACTGAGCCAATGTCATCTAATCTTATTTTGCAGGTAGCAGCAATATTTAAGATTGCAAACAGTAAAGATATACCTGAAATCCCAGACAATTTCTCAGAGGAAGGGAAAAGTTTCCTGCGGCTTTGCTTGAAACGTGACCCTGCATCTCGTCCCTCTGCAGCCCAGCTGATGGATCATCCTTTTGTTCAGGATCATCCTGCAGTGAGAGCTGCAAAATCCAGTTTATTGAGAAACACATTGTCTTCTCCAGCAGATGGCAGACACACAATGGTATTGTTTCTAGTCAAGCAATCTCAGTTTTTTCTTATTCTTTTATAGTTCTATTTGCTTATGTAATTTCCAAGTGCAACTATAGAAACTAGAACATGTTGCAGTGGGTTGCTGATTTGAGTACTTCACCTTTGCGCGAGTTATTTGATCTTGTTTGAAACAATTATGACCCATTTATCAGTACCCTCTTTTGAGGTTCTTGGGGGGTGTTGGGCTGTGTGTGGGTGTGGGTGTTGTTTTTTTTTGTTGGGGGGGGGGGTGTTAATTAACCTATCTTAGTAGCTTGACAATGTGAACAAGTGTTACATTATTTCATTATAAAGTTCAGTGTAGTATTGTTGCTTCATTATTTCATTATAAAGTTCAGTGTAGTATTGTTGCTTTACAAGGGGGACAACAATGGTATCATATTTCACGCAGGATATGTCCTCCTAAATGCTCACACTCCTTATCCTTGATCTTGTTGCAGTCCAACAGGGAGTTGCCATCTCGGAAGGTTATTACTCCTCTGAAGCATATTGGACTGAGCATGAGAGATTTTACTGGATTCTCCACTGCTGTTCCTTCACCACACAGGTATTCTACTACCATCCTTACCTTGTATCGATTCCCACAATTTTGACCTTCACCACACAGGTATTCTACTACCATCCTTACCTTGTATTGATTCCCACAATTTTGACTGACAATGTTTATTGAACAGCAGCCCTATTCCTGGAAGAGCAAACATGTCTATGCCAGTTTCACCATGCTCAAGCCCGCTGCGGCAGTTTAAGCAATCCAACGTGAGGTTCATGCCTTCTCCACCTCACACAATGCTCTCCCCTAGTCTTGGCAACACATTAAATTACACGCAAAACCAGACAAGACGTGTTCCAGCTCCTGCCATTTCAGATCCTTGGCTGGATGTTGGCCAGATGAAACTCCAGAACCCCAATATTTCCCCCAAAAGGTTCTGAGAACGATTTATGAATAGAGAGGGCAATATCTCCATGACAAGGTAGTTATTCAGAGATGTTCAGGAAGCAACTTGTTTGTATAGTTACTACAATACGACACTTACCGGAGGTTCAGTACAGCACAATGGGGCTCTTGAGAAATTGTAACATGGAAGTTCTGTATATTCGTAGGCTTTAAGGTTTGTTGTCGTTCTTGCTATACATAGTTATTCGTACATATACGTCCTGATGTAAATCCTTACAAAATCTTATAGATGACTATGGGATCTAAATTCGTAAGCTTGTATTGTACAAGCTGAAATTTTTGTGAAGTAGCAGTAGTTAGGGACTTCCATGGCAGATGTAACCATGTCTTTCCGAATGAATCGGAGTAAGATACATGTATCGTTCCATTTCCATCTCATCTCTGGATTAAATTAGGTAATTTTTTTTGTGAAACGATTAAATTAGGTAATTGAAAAAAAGAAAGAGGGCGGGGTGCAGATTATATTTTTTTTCATCGAAATGCTTTAACTTGGATCAGTGTAAAGAACTAAATCTACCGGTTGCTTGTTTGTGAACGGCAAAGCCTAGAATGCTCGCAGCTATTTTACGACCTTGCCTGGTTGAAAAGGACTGAAAAACGACCGAGATATATAATACACACACATATAGATGAAAAATTGCTTGTGACTTTGTCTATTGGAAAGGTTCAAATGGAGGAATAAGTTTGTCTATCTATTCAAAAGGTTTAAAACCAGGACAATATTAAATTAACAAAAAAATTGCTTGCGACTTTGTCTATTCGAAAGGTTCAAATGAGGGACTAAATTTGTCTATCCAAAAGGTATAAATACAGGACAAAAAAAATCAGCAGGACCAAATTTGTCTATTCAAAAAGGGTTTCAAAACAGAATAAAATTAAATTAGTCAAAAACTTGTGGTGAGCCATGAGCGTGGATTGACCACGCTAGCTTCAGATCTTCGAAAAGGGTTTTTAAATAGAATAAAATCAAATTAGTCAAAAACTTGCGGTGAGCTTGGATCGAACACGCTACCTTCATCTCTTCAGAAAAGATTTTAAAACAAAATAATTTCTATTCAAAATAGTATCTTAAACAGTATAAAATCAAATTAATCAAAATCTTGTGGTGCATGGATGGACACGTGACCTTCAAATCTTCAAAAAGGGTTTTAAAACAGAATAAAATCATATTAGTAAAAAAACTTGCAGTGAGTTTTGATCGAACACGCGACCTTCAGATCTACAAAAGGGTTTTAAAACAAAATAAAATCAAAAGGGTTTTAAAACAAAACAAAAGCAAAAAAAAAGGACGTACCCAGTCGTAGACTCCCACACTGCGGGGTCTGGGAAAGAAAAAATAGCCAGCAGCCATCCCTGTATAAATATGCAGAGGCTGGGGCTTAAACCCTAGACCTCTTGGTCACAGGCGGTAAAGCTCTACCGCTGGCACCAAGGCCACCCTTCTAAAACAAAACAAAAGCAATTTAGTCAAAATCTCGTGGTAGGCGTAGATCGAACACGCAACCATTCGTATCTTCAAAATGGAATTTAAAACAGAATAAAATCAAATTTGTCTAGCTTGGACTGAACATGCGACCATTAGTCAAAAAATGGGGATGTAAAATAGAATAAAATCAAATCAAATCACTGAAACACTTGCGGTGAGCGTGGATCGAACACGCGACCTTCAGATCTTCAGTCTGACGCTCTCCCAACTGAGCTACCCCCGCTTTGTGGAGCTGCTGCAAATGATCCTCCTTTACTCACTAGAGTTTTGGCAGTGAAATAACCATAGCTATGCGTCACTTGCTCATAAGACCTGGCTGCAAGCCGTGAAATTAGCAGCCATTCTTGATATAATAACTTGCGGCCATGAAGTAACCATAGATATGGTTTCCAACCTTGCTCAAGTCATGAGATCTGCCTGCAAGCCATGAAGCTGACAGACATTCTTGAAGCAGAAACTTACAAGAAGTAGCCATGAAATTAATTAGCGGACGTTCTTGAAGCAGAAACTTACAGCTTGAAGCCAAGAACATCTAAGCATTAACACCTAAACTAAGCCCTTGTTTCACATGGACTTGAAGAGTTTGAGCAGCGATCTCGCCTTGGTCTTGGCCCTGGTGCCGCACTGGCTCTGCAGCAGCAGCAGCACCTGCGTGACGACCCCCGCGCCGGCAGCCTCGCTCCGCGCAGCCCTGGACTCCCTGCACACGGCCAGCAGCGCCGCCACCGCGTGCTCGTTTCCCTCGTTGCTCGATGACATCAAGAACACGTGCCTCACCAGCGCGCGCACCGCGCCGGGCTCGCGCGCCACCGCCCGGCGCCCGGCCTCCGACGCGGCGAGCGCCTCGAGCGCCGCCAGCGCGCTCCACGCCGCGGCGCCACGCCCCTTGCCCGCCGACAGGCAGCCGAGGAGCGCGGGCACGGCGCCGTGGTGGACGGCGCTGCCGCGCGCTGGCTCGGCTGCGCAGCAGATGGCGGCGACGGCGCGCACCGCGGCGCCCGAGACGCGGTCGTCGCCGTGCCGCAGCAGCGGCAGCAGCGCCTGCCACACGCGCGGCGACGCGGAGGCGGCGAGCGCCAGGTCCCGCGTGGCCGCGGCCGTGGCGATCGTCTCCAGGAGGCGACACAGCCCGCACTTGGCCACGGCGCGGCCGCGCGGGGACGACAGGAGCGCCACGAAGGACGTGAGGCTGGCCTCCGTCTTGAGAATGTTGAGGCAGCCGTGCTGCGGCGAGGCAGGGCTGCTCGACGGCAGCAGGGTGAGCGCACACTGCAGCGCCAGGTCCTCCTGCTCGGATAGGTCATGGTCCCACGGCGTGGGCGCGTGGAAGACGAGCTGCAGCAGCACGGGGAGGAAGCCCAGCTGGATCATGCACGCGCGGCCGACGTCCGACTCGGAGGCCAGCGCCACGCACTTCTTGAGCGCGGCCACCTTGGCGCTGTTGGCGCCGGACGACTGGAGGCAGCGCTTGAGCGCCGCGAGCGACGGCTCCGCTTCCGCCTCCGTGTCGTCGTCGTCGTCGGCGGCGGGGATCTGGTGGTGGTGGTCGGCGGACAGCCAGCGCTCGATAAGGTGGCGCAGGGTGCGGTTGGGCACGAGCGCGGCGTCGCCGAGCGGCTGCATTGTGACGGGGCACGTGCGGTGGCCGGCGGCGAGCCAGCGCTCGATGCAGGGGCGGTCGTACGTCTGCCCCGTGCACAGCGTCACGGGGTCCGTGAAGATGTCCAGGCTGATGGGGCACCGGAACAGGTGCGGGATGCTCATCTTCGCGCACCACGGACCACCGGATCAACAAGAAGACGCAATAATAAAGAAACGCCCAGGGATCATGCTCCGCTGCCGCACCGCAGCACAGGAGGCCCGCGATCCAAGTAGCAGGCAAGATCCAGATCAAGAGCCAAGCACCCAGCTGAAAACGCCAACTCACAAACAGAGCGGCGACGGCGAGGCGAGAATGCAGCGGCGCGTGGTACCAGAAATGCTCTTGGTGTTACTGCCGCGAGCGCTCACTCCAATGACATGTATCGCCCCATCAAGAATCCATGGCGACGCGACGACGGATGGCGACGTAACAGGTGACGAAACTGCGCAGGTGACTGCAGCAGAGTTACTGCACTGTGGTTAGCCGCTGTGAGTACTTGAAGTTGCTGCAGGTCGGTGAGGTGATGGCAATAAAGCCGGCCAAAACAACAGGAGCTGCCGGCAGGGTACAGCGCTGTATATGTATGGGCTCTCCTCAGATCAATCGAAGATTGGAGAGGATGGAATGGCGGGATGGGAGCTGAGCGAGGAGGAACCGAGGTGTGGTTTGCTTCATGCTCCATGCAACGAGAGCGAGCATCATGGTTGCAGGAAGAAGATAAAGGCTAAGGTCGAGCGGCCGGCCGGAGCGGGCGGTCATCGAAAGGGAAAGGTCTAGTTATTGGACCAGAACAGGAGCAAGAGCCAGCTGAGCTGGGCGGGGAAAAGTTTGCGGCCTGAAAACGTGGGGACAGTCAGAGTTGGAGACCGGTTGGGACGCAGTTTCACAGATTGGAACTGCAATTTGCAATGTTCATTAAGTACGTCTCCCCTTTTCCCAGAGCAGGTTTGTATACAAATCACAAGGACTTGAATAATTAAAATAATGATCTGCCAACTTGCCGGCGTCAGATGGTAGTATAGAGCTGACAATGAATGAATCGACAAAAATAAGGATTTGGCTTTGGGCTAGCAGGTGTTGATCATGATCCGAAGTATCATGAAAAGGGATGTTGATGCAGAGCGTGATCATGTGGTTCTAGGTAGTATTTGAGTTGCATGCATCAATAAAAGATCATCCAAAAGTCGGGATATGTGGACAGTATTTTTCTGCAAGGTTGTTGTCCGTGGAAGATGGACAATTAATTATATTTGGCTTCATTTTTGGAGTTATAGTTTTACTTTAGTTTTGTGCCTATCACAGAATTCATTGACTTCAAAATTTTTTTTTGGGAAATGTATCAACCTCTATAAGTTTGAATAAATACATTATCAGAGTACATTTCATGAACAATGTGATAAAACAGATTTGGTATCGGAAATGTTGATAGCTTTTTGTATAAAGCTGGAGAAAGTTAAAGAAGTTAACCTCACATAAAGAAAAAACAATTAACATAACTGGAGCAGGTATGGGAGAAGGACATTTATAGGATGGCTAGGATCCGCGAGAGGAATACGAGGGACATCAACCAAATCAAATGCATCAAGGATAGGACAGATCGACTTTTGGTGAGGGATGAGGAGATTAAAGACAGATGAAGATAGTACTTTGACATGTTGTTTAATGGGAAGAATGATGAGGGTCCTGCCTTGGAGTTGAATGACTCATATGACGATACCAACAGACGCTCCGTGAGGAGAATTTAGGAGGCAGAGATCGAGGAGGCTTTGAAGAGGATGAAGGAAGGTAAGACGATGGGCCCTGCTGGTATCCCCATTGAAGTGTGGAGATGCCTAGGTGCCAGAGCGATAGTATGGTTAACTAAGCTTTTTAACCTTATTTTTCGGTCAAACAAGATGCCTGAAGAATGGAGGAGAAGTATATTAGTACCGATCTTCAAGAACAAGGGAGATGTTCAAAGTTGTACTAACTACCAAGGGATTAAGTTGATGAGCCATACGATGAAGCTCTGGGAGAGGGTTATCGAGCATCGCCTAAGAAGAGTGACAAGTGTGACCCAAAACCAATTTGGATTTATGCCTGGTAGGTCAACCATGGAGGCGATTTTCTTATTACGATAGTTGATGGAGAGATATAGGGAGCAGAAGGACTTGCACATGGTCTTTATTGACCTCGAGAAGGCATATGATAAAGTACCGAGAAATGTCATGTGGTGGTCCTTAGAAAAGCACAAAGTCCCAACTAAGTACATCACCCTCATCAAGGATATGTACAGGGATGTGGTGACGTGTGTCCGAACATGTGATGGCGACACCAGTGACTTTCCAATTAAAATAGGGCTACATCAAGGGTCAGCATTGAGCCCTTATTTATTTGCTTTGGTGATGGATGAGGTCACAAGGGACATACAAGGTGATATCCCTTGGTGTATGCTCTTTGCTGAGATGTGGTGCTAGTTGACGAGACAAGGGCAGGGGTTAATAGGAAGTTAGAACTATGGAGGCACACGTTAGAGTCGAAAGGGTTTAGACTTAGTAGGACAAAGATCGAGTACATGAGGTGCGACTTCAGCGCGACTAGGAATGAGGAGGGAGACGTTAGTCTCGATGGGCAAGTGGTGGCCAAGAAGGATACTTTTTGGTATTTAGGATCGATGCTACAAAAGGATGGCGACATCGATGAAGATGTTAGGCATAGAATCTCAGCCGGTTGGTTGAAATGGCGTCAAGCTTCAGGCGTCCTCTATGACAAAAGGGTGCCTCATAAGTTAAAAGGTAAGTTTTATAGGACGGCGATTCGTCCGGCGATGCTATACGGTGCTGAATGTTGGCCTATAAAAAGACGACATATCCATCAATTGAGTGTAGCAGAGATGCGTATGTTGCGATGGTGTTGTGGGCACACAAGGAGGGATAGAGTCCGGAATGACGATATTCAGGATAGGGTTATGGTGACACCAATTGAGGAGAAATTGATTCAACACCGGTTGAGATGATTTGGCCATGTCCAATGGAGGCCACCTGAGACGCCGGTGCGTAGTGGGGTTGTAAAGCGGGTCGATAATGTAAAGAACGGTAGAGGTCGACCTAAACTGACTTGGAAGGAGTCGGTTAAGAGAGATCTTAAGGAGTGAAATATCCCTAAGGATTTAGCTATGGATAGGAGCACTTGGAGATTGCAATTAACGTGCCTGAACCATAATCTTTTTTTTTTGTACCCTCTATGTGTCCTTTGTTTCCTGGTCTCTTTTGGGTTTCATCTCTAGCCTACCTCAACTTGCTTGGGACAAAAGACTATGTTATTGTTGTAACTGGAGCAGGCAGGGTTTGAGATTGCACTTCAAATTAAGGTGAACTTTATTGTTCTTATTTTTCAAATACTAACACTAGGAATTGATAGGAATTCTAGGAACGTAATTTTTTTATATGCACCTAGGTAGTACTCCATTCTAATTATAAGATGTTTTGACTTTCTTTAAATACATTATTTTTAGTATGTACTCATTCTATACAGAAAAAAGTCGTTTTAGTCAAAGTTTGGGTCAAACAATGCGAACATAAATTGTGAATAAAATTTAAGTTGTTGAGTTTGGAAATATAAAAACCATATGAATAGATTTGTTTTGAAGAATACTTTTATAAAAGTATAAATATATCATTTTGTGATAAGTATTTTTATAAAAATATGAAGTCAAAGTTATACTTTGAAGTCCCTGTCATTATCATAAATGACTTCTAAATCATATATACGGAGAGAATATATGTAGACATAATGTAGGTCGCAATGCACTTGAAAAAATATGACGTAGAAAGAAAATATGTCTTATAATTTGGTACGGACGAAGTATATGATATTCGGATTAGACGACCTTTAATTTAGAAGTGAAAGAGTACTGTGATTTTGAGACGACGTTGACAGGACAAGTGTGTTGCACACTGGCGCTAGTAATGTAGCTCGCTGTGGACCGGTCTGCACTCTTATTAGGCACCACTCCATGTGCCATGATTATTCCATTTGCTAGCTGGGACAAGATCTATAGAGAGAGAGAGAGAGAGGGTGAATGTGATGTTAACATGGGTCATGGGCAGAACAGAAAGCCATAACTGAGGGCACCCCCATCGCTGGCAGTACGCGTGAACTGCCCCATGAAAAAATTTGCCTCCACCTACGTAGATAGCAGCAGATACGGCCATTATTTTTCACATCGCCTTGCGTGCTCTGCAGTCCTATGACGCTCTCTCTGGTCATCCGCTCCAACTTTAGGCCTTGTTTAGTTCACCTCAAAAGTTAGAATTTTTTCACTCTCTTCATTACATCAATATTTAGCTATTTGCATATAACATTAAATATAGATAAAAAATAACTAATTATATAGTTTAGTTAAAAATCACGAGATGAATCTTTTGAGCCTAGTTGGTCCACGATTGAATAATATTTATCAAATAAGACAAAAATAATACTATTTATCAGGTTCTTTTTTTTACAATCTAAACAAGACCTTAGTCTGTATTTTCGTCAGAGCAGCGCTGCCCCATTCTTGTAACGCTCGCTCCGGTAGCTGCCTGCCCTTTTCGTCAGATGAGACTACCGTCTCCTCTGCAAGAGGCTCTGGAGGTCTGCGGAACCACCACTTTTTCTGATTCGGCTACAGTACGCGGACGTGGAGCTTGAGGCAGTACGCCAGCATGGAGCGTTGGGGAAGCTCTGACTGAAAATTTTAAGTGCGTTGGAAGCGTTATGATGAACGCGCGAGCAATTTTTCAGGCACTTTCCCATCCCATCCTTACCTTTCTGAACCGCAACAAAATAAATATCTGAATCCTACATTTAAATAAAAAATTATAATATAATTATGAATTGGCTTGTAGTTCAATGGTACGACGGTCTAATGGGAGGCTAACTACCGGTCGGGATTTAAATCTTGGTGCTCGTGCTTTTTCTTGGAATTTTCTCAGAATTTATCTCGTTGTGCGTTAAGTTCACCCTGGGAACTCGGTTAACCGAAACCGATCGGTCGGTTCCCTCGGTTTTCATGGAAATTCGGTTACCTGCAAAATGCTAACTGATTGGTTCTCTAGAAAAGTGGAAACCGAGTAATTTGGTTTTGGTTCTTTTTCAGTTTGGTTTCGGTTGTCACCGAACTAACCGATTCTTCTAAGCTGAGCAACAAAAATCAACAAAAAAATTGGAGCCTTGGGACCTAAACGCTCCACCCCACGCGACGCAGGGGGTGGCGCCGATGCCAACGCCGGCATGTGGTCTACCACTGCTGCCCACGGGAGGTCTGCCGCCGCCGCGACTTGGACTCCAGGCGAGAGGGAGCAGAGAGCCAGAGACTGGGGCAGTGAGGCGTGGGGAACTGGGTATGTCGGGGAGAGGAAGCGAGAGCCGCATGGGCCGGGCACGATGTTGTGCGGGGGAGGAGATGGGGGTTCGGTGCAGTGGCTCCTGGGAGAGGAGTGGAGCGACGGGTGAGACTATATGCTTAGGGTTTAGCTCATTGGGCCGGGTTGTATGCTTGTATATGGGCCTTTACTCTCTATAGACATGTATTTCGGATATTTTAGGTCATTTCGGTTAACAGAGGCTTGGAACCGAATTAACCGGGGTTATTTCGGTTCCTGGGACCCTAGAACCGAATATGGAACCGAAACCAATCGGTTGGTTAATTCGGTTTCGGTTCCGATTAATTTGGTTTGGTTCTCGGTTCTCGGTTTTTCGTGCCTAGATTGACGTTAAGTGGTAAACGATGTTCCCGTCGACAACGAGACGCCAATAGTGTCTTCAGGAATCTCGAAATCTGTCAGGTGCTCAATCCTTCGGGGGTGCTCATAGAGATAAAGTTTATATACGTGTGTTCATAGGGATGAGTGTCCGTGCATGTTGTAGGCATCTGCGTTGCATTGTGTAATTATAAACAAATTGTAACGAAATTCAGTTGCCACGTGTGACTTCAGTTGCCACGTGTGACTTGAGCTTGCCCCACTTGTCAGCCAGCCACTAATGCCTTCGGCTACACGACAGAAACGGGCCGAGAATCTTTGTTACCGGACGACCAGCATCGCTACGGTACAAATCAGTATGATCTGTACAGTTGAAAAACTGGATAGGTAGCTGCGCCTGCGCCGGTTAATCGCCGTCTCGAGCAGCCCATTGAGGATTAAACAATGGGATTCTGTAGCCTGTAGGCGCTAATGTGCAGATTAACACGGCTATAATAGGGCAGTGCGAAAGTCTTGCTGGCACTGCGCTTTGTGGCGCTGTAGCCAGTGGAGGTAGCAGCATTACCCAAATCAAGGGACTCTCAGCTCCACTGTAGGGCTAGGCTAGGAGTAGGATTCACACACTGATCATAGCATGTTATATGGATGATGATCATACTACACATGGAGATGATGGCCAAAGCTATGTGTAGTATTAACTTTGTGTATAAAAAAATGAGGAAAGTTGCACGACCCTAATGACATATACAATGCTAGACTGGCTTCACATCATGTGGTAAACAACAAGAACATTTGAGCTTATTAGCATTTACCAAATCAAGACTCGGGGGGGGGGGGGGGGGGGGGGGGGGGGAGCGGGCAGCTCTGTTTGGTATCTGGGAAGGCTTCGCAGATAAACTGCACAAATAGAGTTGTGGTGGTCAAAATAAGATGGTTTGATCTAGTTTCCGTTTGTTTTAGGGAAGTTTAGCTTATGTTTTTTTAGAGAAATCTAGCTTCTGTGTTTTTAGTACAAATGAGAGCGTTGGGAATAAGCTACAGAGTAATGTTTGGCTATTGATTTATATAGCTTATATTTTAACAGCCGATTACACGTACTACGGCTACATTTTTTTTTATTTTGTGAAAAAGACAATTATTGCAGTGCAATAAAAGAGTTTTTGTGGACATGAACACTCCCCTCCTCACTCTCGATCCAGCTGACATGATGAATGTATACGTTTACCCGTGTGTGTCTGTTCAAACTACAGTAGTAAATGCGTCGTTTCACACGGTTGACTTCAGGATAGTTCAGTTTGTAAAGCAACAAAAAGCAATAGATTGTATATACGCGTCCAATTTTTTGTTCCACTGGCTTTTCCTCCACCGCTATCTTTTACCGCGCATACCTTCCTTTTTCGTGTATTGGAAAAATTAGGCAAAGCCCAGCAGCGCCGACGTTGACTGACTGACTGACTGGCTGTTTTTCTCGAACATATATACAGGGAGTTTTGTATGGTTCAGACGCAGAAATTACAGTCCAGACAGGCGCCGTTCCTGAAATAATAAAAGTAGTTTCATTTGATCAGGCAAATGTAACAGGCAGTATTATAACTTATAATTTTAAACGGAGTAGACTTAGACTTGTCTGTAGCTTCGTCCGCATGCGTATCTGTTCAAAGATTGGAACCCCGGCAGGCCGCATGCAGTTAAATGGGCATTACTCAGCTCCAATCCCAGCGTAGAGAATTGCCTAACAATTTTGACTTCAAATATATTTTTATCTGGTCCAATCCCAGACTGGAAAAACCATTAGTAAATTGTATTTCTAGTAGACCTTTCCCCTCAAAAACAAAAGCTCGCAACCTAATACTACGTCCTAGCTAGCTATTAGCACTGTCTGGAAGCCAAACAAAAGTTATTTGTCCTATTTACCATCTGCTGAACGAACAATATATTTCCTTTTTCCAGAGAAGATGATGCCATTTTGTTATTCATCTATGACTTTTTTTTTCTTTCTTTCTTGCGGTGGTTCTAGTGGAAATAGCATGTAACTTGAGTTATTCAATCTAACCCAATCGTCAGTATTGGGAACTTGCTACAAAATTTGCAGTTGATTCACCAATCAGATGAACTTGTGTTTTCCTTCTCTTGCGGTTTATGTATTTGCGTGGTAATTGACTTGTGCAATCACACCAAATTTTCAACCTAGTACTCGTATAACCTGGCCCCATTTTGTAGGTTTTTTTTCACATGCCCATTTTATCGGTTTATTGATTTATTCGGCGACAGCGTGAACAAATCTGGCAACATGCAAAAAAGGAGAAAGTTACCTATGATAGAGACCTTAGTGAGGTAAAACCTACTTATATCAAGCACAAGCAGGGAGTGCTATCGCTTTCGTGTTACTGGAAGCAGACCAGACCAAAAGGATATAAAGAAAATAATGACGAATGCATCAAGTTCCCGCGAGCAAAGTGGTAGAAGTTCAAAGCAACAGCTTTGAACTAGAGTTCCTCTCCCCTCTCCCCGGCTGCCGGCTGTTCCAAGTCAGACTCAAGTCTGTGGTCACTTGCAAGCTGTAACATTGGACTAGACAGATGCTCCGGCAAAAGTTGTGGATCAACTGAGTGCCTTGCAATTGCAGGCTCGCAGCATGCTCGTTCTCTTTTTTTCCCCTTCTTTTTTTTTTCTTGTCGGTTGGAAGCGTTTTGATTCAGTGTACTATGTACATGGATGCATCATCGCCAGAACATTCTGATGCATCATCGCCAGAACATTCTGGTTCTGTATAAGAAATTCCTATACGAGGCATCATCAAACTGTTCTTTGAACGCTCGAGCTCCACACGTGCGGAATATCTCTGAAGTCGGAACCACTCCATGCTACGAGTAGTGGTATATCTTTGAGCCTTGATGCCATGTTGAGTTTCTTTAACAGATAAGGTTAGGCCATGAAGCAAACGTTGCACGTGCAGCGTTGAATGATTTCTTTGTAGCGCCGCCTTTGATCGATCCATCGACAATGTCTTCTAGATGATCCAACAGCCCATTCTGATGAAGCGTCGCTTTCTACTGCTGAGTTTTGTTGACCGGTTTCTTCCAGAGAGATGCCATGTTGCCATACACAGTGATAAGAAACAGACATGCCTTTCCTGTTGACCGGTTTCTTCGAGAGATGCCATATTGCCATTCATAGTGACAAAGAAACAGACATGCCTTTCCTGATCCTTATCTTTGTTGTCGAAAGCTCAAAGTAGTGCCGACTGGCTTGTGACTGACCTGAAGCTCGAGCCAGCAGCAGCATGCTGTTCCGGCCTGATTTATCGGGTTGTCCATTTCAGGCTCTTGTTCCTCTTTAGCGTTACAATTTCAGTCTCAGGCTTTTGTTCCTCTTTAGGCCTCGTTCGGTTATGTGGCCTGGATGCGTTACAATTTCAATTACAGGCTTTTGTTCCTCTTCAGCGTTACAATCTCAGACTGACAATTCTTCCAAATCCTGTAATGCATCGTCGTGCGCATCTGAATTTGCTAAAAAAAATGGAAGGAGCAACGTGCACTACAACTACAGACCGAATAGCAAAAAATACTGATGATTTTCATACACAAAGGCAATGGCAAATCGATACTTGATCAATTGTGCCATACAAAAAAAAGCTGCATGCCTTTCGTTATCCTATCTTTTGTTGTCAACAAAAGTGTCCTATCCTTTGGCTTGTGACTGATCTTCTGCCTGATGTTTGAGAATAAATGGCGTGTTCAGTAAACAATCAAAGGCCTTGCTTAGATGTTAGAAAGTTAGAAATTCTAACCGTAGCATTTTCGTTTGTATTTGACAAATATTGTCCAATCATGTACTAACTAGGTTTAAAAGATTCATCTCGTGATTTACAACCAAACTGTATAATTAGTTATTTTTTTTACCTACATTTAATGCTCCATGCAAGTGGCTAAACATTAATGTGATAGAGAGAGTGAAAAAATTTTAACTTTTGAAGTGTATCTGAACAAGGCCAAAATTCAAAGGTGAAGCAACGTGCAAGAGATGTCAGATCAAATTTACAGCAAAGATTATCCCCTACTGCAAACATGCCAGATGTGCTATTTTTCTACTGATTTTAAACAGAGAATTTGCCGAAGGCCAAAAAAAAAATACTTGATTAATTATGCATACATAAAATTCAGGCAACATGTTGATCTGCCCAACCAAGATTGTCCTCTGTTACAAACTACTAAATGCATTTAGTATCCATTCAGGGAGGATGAACGGCGACGATGGCAACAGCTGGTTCGGCTCCTCTGGTATGGGTGGTGGCGGCGATTGCTTGGTGGAGACGTGCAAGAAACGGCGTCTGACACCGAAAGGGAGCTCGGGGTGTAGTCCGGCGAAGAAGCACGACGGAGAGGGCTGAGTGGAGCCAAGGGCGTGTACTCCGGAGTGGCCGGCGTGTACTCCGGGATGGAGGGCGTGTACTCCGGCGACGAGGCAAGCAACGGGTACCCAGCAGATGGCGGTGGCGAAGTGTAGCAGAATCGTAGAGGTCGTCGGAGAGCATGGCAGAGTGGTCCGGTGAACAGCGGCCAGAAGGACTCCCAGGCGTGTACTCTGCAATGGGCGTGTACTCCGGCGATGAGTACCCAGCAGACCGTGGCGAAGTGTAGCAAAAGTTGTAGAGGTCGTCGGAGAGCATGGCGGAGTAACCCGGTGAACAGCGGCCGGAAGGACAGGCGGGCGTGTACTCTGCGATGGGCGTGTACTCCGGCGGTGAGTAGCAGAAGCCGTAGAGGTCGTCGGAGAGCATGGCGGAGTAATCCGGTGAACAGCAGCCGGAAGGACTGGCGGGCGTGTACTCCGGCGACGCGGCACGCGATGAGTAGCCCGTAGACGGCGAGATGCAGTAGCGATCAAAGTCGTCCAAGGATAAACAGTGATGGGCTGTGCTCTTGTGATGGGTTTTTCTGACACCAGTGATGGGCTTGATGCCAAGCTTCACCTTTTGCGGCTGTTCTTCTCACTTCATTCTGATCCTTGTCAATTGTACATCGTCGCCATCAATATATGCCGGTAGCCAATGTGCATGCGGAGGATACCAACGCCATGGCACTGGCACCCGTCGATCACGGATTCACGGTCATTTTGTTGTGCGCGCCAATGACGATCGCGCTAATTTGGGTTCCCGCGTGCGAGATTTGGAGGTCTCTCGTGCTAGTTTTCATGTTCATGTGAATGGTGAATTTTGGTGCAATGGGAAATGGTTCTAGGATTCTTTTTCTATCCATTTTTGGTCTTGGATGTTTAAGGTTTAATTGAAGTTTCACGACCAGTCAGTAAGTCATTCAAACTTTCTTATAGGCTCAAAGCATTTCAACTTTGTCGATGCATAGTCAGCGTGCAACGTCAGAGTGTACAGAGCGGGTTAGGACCGGTTTGAATCTATATGATACCTTAAAAACAAGTTCATGGACCATAAATAGCATTTGAGAGTAGAGGGACCTAGGTGACACTAAGTTGAAGGACCGACATTACGTGTAGGAGCCATGTCGTCAATGCACATTCATCATGCCACATCAGCGTACACAACGGGTTAGGACCTGTTTGAACCTGGATGATTCCTAAAACCAAGTTTACTTGGACACAAATAACATTTAAGAGTAGATGGACCTAGTTGATACCTCTTGTCAAGTTCAAGGACCGACCTTTAATTTTTCCATGTCATTTCGCTTGCCACGCCCGACGGATTTTTTTTTGGATCTTTTATTGGTCACTCATATTTCTAGGTGTGGCGAAAAGGCAGACATTGCTATGATAGCACACCAAGTAAGGAATATGGTTAGTGTCTGATTATCAACAACCCTTTGCCACGTCAATTCATTACCTTTCATTGGTCCATGCAGAATCAATGGCGGCCTTGGTGTTGTCCTGTGATGCTTGATGCTATATGTGACATAATGAGTTTGGCATGATTGAAATTGACCTAGCCACTAAGTACACTTTCAGTGTTCATCTCTACCCATGGGCATCATTGCTTGTGAGCATGAGAGTACAACATGCATGACGTTGGACCCATTCGGCTTTGCTTACTCGATGAGTAACTTGCTGTCATCACCTGAGAAAGACAGCTGGTGCTTGTTGAAAGTAACATACCCTGACTCATCTACGAACTCCTCAGCTATCTATTTCTTTGATAGGTACAGATGGCTTTCAGAGAATGGTTGAAATTAAAACTAGAGCAAATGTTTGGTTTAAATTTCTTCCGAAATTACTTTGCCAGCTTTGCTTTGTTTTCGGGAATGACTTTCATGACATGGTATATGCAAGATGCCACCGTAATATGTAGGCATATAGGGTTCGATGCACTTACTAAGCATATACTGTATGTGTATGTTTGGATTATGCTTGACCTGAACTGCTTAGACCACACAACTATTTCACTACTGCAAAAACAATTACAGAGGCGGCTGACTACCTCTGCATCTCTAGATTTCTAGAGGCCAATGGAAATACGGAGAGCAAGCGCCGCACTGTGCGTGCGGCTGTTGGGGCTTGAACTCAAAACCCTCTGAGTCGGGTTATTTGGATCTATGCCATTATATTTTTTGTGCCTATGAGATATGTAACTATTATTCACCTGTTTGGAAACTTACCATTATAATTTGTTCCTACATGACATGCATACCATTTGTACACTTGAAACGGAAGCGGTCCCACTTGCATATGTGGTGTTTTCATATCGCCCAAAATACCCCTCCTACTACCCTCTCTCCCTTCTAAATGACACATGGGCCCACATTCATCTCTTTCCTCTCACCTTCTTTTGTGGATACACTGATGCCGCAAGTAGCCATGCCTTAGCGCGGCCACCATCACAGTCATAACACCCTACCCATGAAACTTGTCACACTCCACTTTTAAGGATAAAAGTAGAATGCATAAATAGCCTTATATGCGCCCCAGGAACAGTCGCACATATAGGATGACAAATTACAAAGAGTATCATCACCCTGTTTATTACATAGCGTACCAATATTTATTACAGAGTATTGCACATAAATAAATAAAAAAATTAATATAACTTTATTGCGGAAGCTCGACACAGGGACACATCAACTGGTGAACATCAAGCCTAGTACTCATCGCGATAGCTCTCATTCCAACCTTTATCTGTTACCCATTCGGGATTTTCCAAAATTGAAAGTAAAGTAAGCGTAAGTACACAACCGTACTCAACAAGCATAATATGGGTTAATGAGGCTCAAATAAGCTGACACTATTTGACTGCATTTAGCTTTTATAACTTAATTATATTAAAGCATAGCATCAAGGTAGTGATAATTCCCATATACTCGTGATCAAAATAACATTAAACAGTGTGTAGCAATAACGATATTAAGATGCACACATTAACAATTTGAGAACCATTATCTTTTGTAAATGTGTCAAGGCCGCCCTAACCGAAGGGCACGGACAATATATTGATTTAAACTCTGATCAGAGGTGTACACTTTTACTGTGAGTCATGTTTTGTAACTGAGTGGACTTATAACTTCCAAATCACCACAAAACATATAAAGTCTCCTATAGGTTCTCCTAACCAATCAGAGATACGAAAATACGTTGTGTGTAGAAACCCCCCTTCCAATATGGCATAATCCTTCCCGGCTATACTCATAAGGACAGAGGCAGTCCTATACCCTAACTTCCAGACCACTAACCAGCTAGAAAAGGGTCTACAAGTGACTAGAGCCAGAGTCATATAGCCCTCGCAGCTGTACGGATTCTCCATGATAAATCACTTACAGATAAGAGTCCATATTTGTTAAAAGTCATTATTTTCGTTAATAGCATAACACACATCAAGTTATAAGATCATGACCATTAGAGCACTAGCATCATAACTACCCAATGCAACCCAAAAGGTTCAAGGAATCAGGATATCAAAGCTAGTTATAATCTCTATGTCATCAAAGACACATGCAAATGAATTGTTATTTATAGTGAATAGGTAACAAGGATGATCCATTCTATACTTGCCTTGATTCACAAAGTCCTGCTGATCCTGTTGATCCTCAAAGTAGCCTTGCTCAGCAAAAACCTCACCGTCTGAACTCGACATTAACAATCAACACCAGACAATCCAATTGAGCATACATACACAAAGTAAACAAAGAGTTATTAGAGGAACATTACATCAATCTCATCAAAACAGAATAAAAATTTTATAAAACTATTCTACTCACTTCTACGATCACAAGACGTCAAGTTCACCGAAAACGGAGTTATAACGGCGAAGATATGAATTTTCAAAGATTTCCTATAGATAAATAAATATTTTAAATATAGAATAAAAATATAAAGTTTCCAAAATACTTCAACAGTAGGACCACTACGTAAATTATGAAATTATGAATCTAACGAAATTTGAACAGACCAAATCGGAGTTAAAACGTGAAAGATATAAGCTTTGCCACATGCTCATACCGTGTTTGACTAGATATATATTTATATCTAAATATATCATAAAATTTGTGTATGTAGAAAAACCAAGATGAATTACAATTTGGAATGAAGGAGAATTTTCATGGAGTGGAGCTAGATTTGATGAATCTGAATTTGGGGGAGCTATGCCAACCATGCGTTTAATAAGCTCCTCTTATACAAATAGAATTTGAATGGAGGGAGTAGGTTGTAGCTTACTTTCTGTTTGTTATATATATATATATATATATATTTATATATATATATTTTTATATATATATAATATGTTCCTTTTGTCTCTGTACGTTAGAATAATGTACACTTCATCCCTAGGTGTTCTCCATCAACATAAAAATAATGAAAGAGTACAACTCAA
>CM041642.1:24642659-24704496 GCA_023333625.1 Bothriochloa decipiens
CTGCTAATCCCCTTCCTGCCATCCAGTAAGTGATACTCATGCATGATCCAGTTGGTCTGGGTCCCCTCAGAGGGCTCTCCAGTTGAGAAGACAAGTGTCTTCTTCAGGCCGACACTACAGCCACCGCTGCTCACCATCTCGTCTGCAGAAACTGAGCTCCAGTAACCATTTGGTGTGACCCTGCTATGCTTCCCATGGCTGAAGAAGTACCACTGGTTACCTGCCTCCAGTGCTTTGCCTAGGAGAAAAAAATTGTTGCTTGCAATCAGGATACGACCCTCATGTCACACACCATATAGATGCTGACAAGAATGAATATATTATTAGCTGGTATCAATCAGACACATGAATATGTATACATACCATTCAGTTCCCATGGATCGTAGCGATTCATACACACTGTAGGGACGATGTCTGGCTGGCATGGTTGGAGTGAGGCTTTGCGGCGGAGGAAATGGACGACGAGCTCTTCGTCTGATGGGAAGAAGTGGAAGCCAGGAGGAAGGTTAGAATTAGAAGCTCCCCCCATGGCGATCAAGCAGGATGCTGGAATGGAAGCAGCAGATATAGGGGCTCTGGCTAGAAGCAGATGCAAGGATATGAGCGAGATAGATAAAAAGCAGAAGCGCTTTGCTTGCTTAGTGTGATGTCTTAGCACTACTTATAGGCGCCGTACCCGTATGCGTGTATGTGTTTGGGAGATAGGTAGGGGGTGACTTGCATCTCAAGGAGCGTCGAAAGGGTCTTGAGGCGGCTGCGGCAGACGCCTGCCAACTCAAGTAGTGTTCAACTTTAACCTCCATTTTTCTAATCATATTCATGCCTTGCAAAGACTGCTGCTGCTGGATACACAAAGCGGAGGTATATCTTGCCTTGATGTTCAGTTCTATTGAGAAGGATCAATCCGGTGCTATATATGGAAGGCCATCAAATGGATGTATATATGCCATGCATGGTGCATCATCATGCTCTGTGTATTTTCTTTATTTTATTGGTAAAAGATGATTGGACGAGCGAGAAACTGTTCTTGTTCAGCAATGATGATGTTATGTAGTTCAGAAATGATGCTGTTATGTGGGCACTTAATGAGTAACATCTCCATAATGTGTGGTATCGTTGACTCTGCCCTTCCATAGTTCCGTACATATATAATACTACTCAAGATAGAACATTCAATCTTGATTTGCAGTTTGATTTCATTTCCATGTTCTTGGATCATCATAATACCACATTGCTTCTGTTCTACTTAAATTAGATGCAACTTCAAATTAAAACATATATGGTGGCTGCCCCAAGAAACCGCGATTGAACGTAATACCAGGTGATTGATCTGAAATCAGGATATGTGTGAATGGAAAGCTAGGTGAGGCTGGTGAGCTGACAGAAAATCGTATCAGTGCTTGGCATGTTTCGATTGCGCGCAAGTTGCGTGAAAAAAATGATGTTGAAATTAAATTATTGTGCTGATTAGACAGAAGCTTTGACTTGCTTACAGTTACGTTGATGTGTGCTGGACATCATGTAGATAAATTTATGTCGATCAATTATAAGGCAAATAGTAACTTGATGAAAACTCTTGTTATATGCCCGCGCAAGTTGCATGGGCTTGGGCTCAGCTATGATATGCATATACACTCTCTTGGCCTATTATATTTATAGAGAAACTAAATAGTTGGTGCGTTTATCGTTACCATTTAATTAGCCAGCCTTTTTATGTGTGTAAAACAAAGGAGGCGATCTAATACGTTTAGCATTTGAAGATAACTAGCAAGCTAGTCATCAGTATGTATAACAACGTCATCATGTAACTCTTAAGCAATAATCGGCTTGAGGTTTAGGTTTCAGTACTGTAAAACCCAGGGAGTTGAGTGCTATACTCGTACTCTGTAATCTGTAGTCATATTTGAAAGGTATATAGGCTGAACTTCTTGTCACTTCGATCACGTACGAAGAAAACATGGCCTGCACCAGATTTTAACAGCTTGATATTTCTTCGTGAAGTCTGGCAGGATGCATCTGAAAGTATAAGAAAGTCAGTATGTCGACTTCCATCATCGAGAAACTAACGACTTCCTAAAATTTTCAGCACAAATAGACCATGCAGGTGTCCTTAGTGCTGCAACAGTACTCATGTCATGCAGGCGTCACAACCAGCATGCTGCCTCTTGACCATTGCTTTTTGCTACTATCACTTGTCGCTGCACATAATAACATACCCACCAAACTAAAAGGTATATATCAGAGTTCAGTGGAGCTGTGGGAAAGTACAGAGGGAGCATCACTTGGGCATGAAGCCACTCAACTTCCATTTCCAAGTGCCCTTTTCACCCCATCCATTCTATATACATACCCATTTTCGCAAAAACCGCCCCGTCAAAATGAGGCTTGTCAGTCATCATTTTCAAGTTTAACTTTCCATCCCAGGCCTCCATGGTCAGTTTGAAAGAGGCAGGACGACAGAAACAGGTTCGTATATATGGCGCGGGCAGAGAGAAATTTACCACCATACATTATGACAGCGATGGTGCTGGCGATGCCTACACTTGCCTGTCCAGATCTTTTGGCAAATACCGCCTTGCTAAGTAAGCGTCAGGCCAATGGGTAAGGGACACACATCGTTTGCACGGAAAAGGATTTTCCACTGATAGCGAGCACGCCCTCTTGTCAATATTGTACTGAGTTGTTCATCAACCCCCAGTCCCTCCTCGCTTCAATGGATCAATGATATACATACTGACCAGGTGTAGTGTGTGGTGCTGTGCTGTGCTCCTAACAGTTAGTTGGTAAGATAGATGCTGCCGCTAAACTTGGTGCAGGTGCAGCTTATTTAATTGCAAGGATATTTTAATCCTCCTCCTGATCGTCAGAATCTTCGAGTAAGTATACCTGCAGCAGCTCGATCTCTGTCGTCATGGAGTCTAATAAGCAAAAGAAGATTCAGTCACTTCATTCATGGAATCATGGAGCCCAAGCCCATGCACACACTGATGCTTTGCCCTCCTTTTAGGAAGGATGTTTCATTTTATGCATGCCGTGTCCTCCTTTTCGCCGCAGGACATGCAGGATTAGGCTATAGGTCCACTTGATACTTGCTGGGGCAGCCCAGCAATGGTGCTGCTGGCCGGTGGCAGCAGAGCTACACGTGGGGCGACTTAACCCTTCCATGGGCCCAGGTGACCTACTGATGACGCAGCTCTCCTTCTGTTTCTGCGTCATTGCTGATGACCCCTGTGGCCTGAATGTGCAACAAGATAATAATCACGGGGCCAGCAACTAGAGGCAAATCTTTTAAGCTTTTGTTTCAGCTCGATCGGCAAGTCGGCAGGCATGTGTCCTGTTTCTTAGAGTAGGGGTAAACCCGTGTGCACTTATAATAACCTAAAAAAGATGCACCCTTAAAGATAGCCACTCAATACCGAATTCGTTCTAGTTTGGTAGCACTCTCGGAGATTCCGCAGGTAGCTCCGTAACTCCGCCTACCAAATGGGATCAAGGGTAAGCTCCCTCAAATTGCCCGCTTTGGATGTGAGGTACGGAGATGCCAGGCAGAGGCAAACGGAGGCGTTGAGACAGATGCACAAGGACGGAGGCAGACGGCCGGGGCAGAGTCGTCAGGTGAGGGGCGGTCGACCGGAGGGAGACGGCGTGCGTGAATAAGGATGAGAAGAGAGAGAAATGAATAGGCGATGAGGAAAACTAAAGGACCAAAAATAAAAAGGTAAAAAAGTATAAGGACATTAAAGATATTTCATTCTTTTTATCTACACGTAGGAACTGTTTTGCCAAATGTTAGACATTTTTACTAGAATAACTTCAACTCTAGCGGTAGAGCTGCTCGGAGAGGCGAAACAAAAAAAAAAAGGAAAAAAAAACGGATCCACCATTGAAGCAAAGTTATACCGAGAAAGGTGTTCGTCCACCAACACACAACCAGATAACCTGTCAGCCTATCTGGAATGCTAGGATTTCCTTGGTTCATGTAGGAATTGAAGCGTACGTTCTGTTAAATTTGGGCCTTGTTTAGTTCACTCTAAAAGTTATAATTTTTTCACTCTCTCTTCATCACATCAATATTTAGCTACTTATATGGAGCACTAAATGTAGGTAAAAATAACTAATTATATAGTTTAGTTAAAAATTATGAGATTAATCTTTTGAGCCTAGTTGGTCTACGATCGGATAATATTTATCAAATAAGACGAAAGTGATACTATTTATCGGGTTCATTTTTTTGCACGATGTAAACAACGCCTTGGCCACTCCAAACACACAAATTTGTATATTATCTAGTGACTACATAAAGTAAGCAACTGACCAGACATCACATCGACTCGATTTTGCTGTAAGGTGACTAACTCAGCATTCATTGAAATGCTGGGCCGTTTCATGGAGGAGAGGGATCATGCTGTGCTATCCCTTCGCTGCCGGTGCAAGCAGCAATGAAGTATATATGGCCTTGGTGTCTCTGCCATGGCATTATGGTGTTGGTAGTTGGTTCTGACCTTCTGAGTATTGGAAAAGCTGGGAACACCATTGGCCCTGGTCGCCCAAATTGTTTCTTTGGGCCCTTTCTCTGTTTGATCCTGAGGCAACTCGGGTAAGCTTATTGACTATTGTTGACAATTATTGCTCTTGTGTACTCTGTTCTGTGGAAAAAATGGGCAGCAAATCTTTGTCCCCTCGTTAATTATTTCTGTGCCAAAATGGCTACTCCGTACCTTTCTGTTGGCAACCATGTGCTCTGTTGTTCCGTGGAAAAATTGGCAGCCGACTGTTTACCGCATTACTGATTGTTACTGCTATGCCGACACCTCCAGATTGTGGATGTTTCTTGTTCTTACATGCTTGTCTTCTTCTCGTGCGGATCGACTGGTTGTTAATTTCATGCATCAGCTGAAGAGACCATTGCCGACAAAATACAAACACCTGGAAAGATCACCACTACAGTTGTTTCACTATATCTCCATCTTGTAAAGAATGTCATTCTCGCTTTATAATTCAAACATCTTCAATTATGATGGTCCAACAGCTGTGTTGACCACCAGCGCTCTTATAAGTGTGCGTTGTATGTTTGTCAAACTCTTCTTCTTAACACAATGATACACAAATCTTTTACATATTCTAGAAAAACTTTAAGTAAATATATAAAATAAAATATTAATATTTTATAATAAATTTATCTATAGATATAAATTTTAATATATTTTTTATAAATTTAGTTAAATTTAATGAAGTAAAAGTCCCATGTTTGGTTTTGGTAATTGAGTGACAACTTTAGGTGGACTAATATGTCCATGGTTGAGATATACATGATTAGTCCACAAGTACTTGTATGTGACCAAGAGGTGAAGATCAAGACAAGGCTTGGCTTGATGGACCAGTTGGATGTGTGAAGGGTAGGTCAAGGCTTTGAAGCGAAGGATCGTGCGACGGTGAAGCTTGAGCAAGACTTGGCGCCGATGAACCGACCCAACGGTGAAGAGCAAGTAAAGTCAAGGATCGATGGACCTAGAGGGTTGCATGTTGAAGGAGCTTATTGCATATGAGACATGACATGAAGTCATGTGACCTAAGCATGATGAAGATCAAGATGAGGCTTGGCTCGAAGGACCGGTTGCAAGTATGAAGGGCAAGTTGAGGCTTCGAAGCGAAGGACCGTGCGACGGTGAAGCTTGGGCAAGACTTGGCGTCGATGGACCGACGCAACGGAGAAGAGCAAGTGAAGTCAAGATCGATGGATCAAGACGGTCATGTGATCATGTGAATTGAATCATATCATTTGTTGATTGTGTTGTGCACGCGGTGCATTGGCACATTGGAGGTGACGGTGAAAATAAAAATGCAAGGCAAAGGTATATCCTAGGGCATTTCATTTCACTGGTCATGAGGTGTGTAGAGAAGTTGATGACCGGATTTAGGCTTGATAGGTCGTACTATCAAGAGGGGCAAACGAGTTTGCATATCGGTCATCTAGTGCCACTTGAGCGATCTAACATTATGATGTTGCTAGGATCGAGTGGCATTGTGAGATCAAGAGAAAATACTTTGAAAATAATTGTGAAAATGCTAACACACATGCACATGGTGATGTACACTTGGTGGTGTTGGCATGTTTGCAAAGGAGAAGGTGTTGGAGATGTTTTCGCAAACTCTTGCGTTGGAAAAGAGAGTTGATGGCTTTTGGATTGGAAATTATTTTGATACTTTGCATTTTGGATCAAGTGGCTATGTGGATTGTGTAGCCCTCTGAATAAGCTTTCCATAGAGTCCAAGATCATCAAAAACGGAGTTCAGAGCTAAGAGATATGTCCGTTTTAGTGCGGGGTGGTGCTGGACCAGCGGAAGTTCCGGTGGGCCTGGGCTGGAAGTTCCAGTCAGCGCGGCCCGAGCAACCGCATGCCATGAATAACTTCCGGTTCACCACCGAAAGTTCCAGTGGAGTTTCGGTGGACAACAGAAAGTTCCGGTTAAGTGACCGAAAGTTTCGGTAGGCGTCCGAAGTGTGCGTTTTCTGAGGAATCTTTCGCAACAGCTATATTTGTTCTGATCGAAAGTTCCGGTCAGGTGACCAGAAGTTCTGGTAGGCCACCCGAATTTGAATGTAACGGCTCTTTAGCCCATGGGGTTATAAATAGGAGGGGTGGCCGGCCATTTGAGAGGCTAAGCACCTTGGGGACTTTGTGTCCATGCTTGTGAGTGCTTAGAGAGCCCTCTACTCACTTGTCTTGATAGAGTTCATCCATTTGAGTGAGAGAGCGATTTCTAGTGCGATTGCATTGAGAGATTGCATCGTGTGGCACTAGGTGTTTGTTGAAATCTTGCGAGCTTGTTACTCTTGGAGGTTGCCACCTCCTAGATGACTTGGTGGCAAGGGACTTCGTGAGGCATGCAACGGAGATTGTGCGGTGCTCCAAAGGTTGATTTGTGAGAGGTTGGTGCTCACCTTGCGGGGATCGCGAAGAGTAACGCTAGTGGATTGCTCGTGTCATTGAGTTACCTCACTCAACACAGCGGGGTCTTGCGGTGCTCTTGAGAGAGCTTGCCTTGGGAGACAATTAGCTTGCGAGTCATTGTGTGTGTTCGCTCACGGTTCCCTTGCGAAGAAGTGCCTTGCGAGGCAAGTGGCTTGCGAGTCACGCCAGAGGAACCACAAGGGTGGTGGTCGACACAACTGGACGTAGCTTGGTGGCAACCAAGTGAACCAGGTAAAAAATCGCTGTGTCATCTTGTTCCACACTTCGTGGTGATTTGCATTCCTCTTCACAAGCTTGTATTTACATTCATATATATATCTTGCTTGTGTTGTTGATTAGATAGTTTGTGTAGCTAAGTATTTGAGCTCTTGGGTTTGATTTGTGTAACCTTGTCCTTGAGCATATAGTGAGCTTAGGTTGGCTTTGTGCTTTTGCTCATTAGAATTGTGTAGGTGCTCCCTTACTTGTGAAAGTACTAGTTGCTTAGGTTTATGTGACCTTGGAAGCTAGACTTGATTAGAAGAGCACTAACTAGATTGGCACCTTGATTTCTTGTTTAGGATCTTTTATCAAGGTGCATCTAGAGTCATAGTTAGAGGGGTGAAGTCTTGGCTAGACCGTTTAGTTTAATTCTGCATTTGTTTTGGTTAGCCGTTGCGATAAATTATTTTAGAAGACTATTCACCCCCCTCTAGTCCATCTCGACCTTACAGGAAGTTCGATCCGTACAAACCTATAATAACGATACTCTTTTTTCTTTTTAAAATGGAGAGAGTATCTCACAGAGATTGCACTCGATTGATAGGTCAAGTAGGGGCCCCGTTCGGCCTTGATTGGAGCACCAATATGGTACAATTGTCTTGGTAGCACATGTTTAATGACGTTCTATCCAAGTCCTGCTAACCACATGACATGTCAACACAGGTCTTGTCTAGACTTTTGTTGTTTAGGCCAAGACCTGTGTTGACGTATCTGATCTTTGGATACCTGGCACACACAATTGGAACCACCACCTCCTTGCTTCCACCTTCACTGACCAAGCTGTCCACACTATTGAAGCTACCCCTATTGTTGCCTCTAACACTGATGACATTCTTAGATGGGAACCAGCAAAAAATGGCATGTGCACCACCAAATCTGTTTACCTCTATTTGGCCAATCAGCAGATTCATCAACTTCCCACCACTAGGTCAAGGAGCATTTCACCTGAAGCAAACTCAATTTTACAAATGGTATGGAAATGTAAGTCTATCCCACCTGTTCTCAAAACTTTTGCATGGAGGCTGTTGCTACTGCTGAAAGAGCTGGTAGATATTCTATTCATATCACTCAAAACTATTCTTACTATGGTGCTATTGAAACTGATTAACATGTCTTCTTTAAATGTCATTTGCCAACTGAGGTTTGGTCTAATTCAAACCCCCAACTTCTCACTCATAATATTCCTGAGGAATTAGATGGTATTCAAATGACCTTGCCTGCTCTTATCACTCCTAACCCTTCTGAACAAATCTTATTTAAAACTTTATTTATTTTGTGGTATATTTAGAAGGCTAGAAATGACAGGAGGTTTCAAAGAAGAACATGGACAGCTGCCCAAGTACACCTAGCAGCAAAGGCTCATATGAATACTCATCTTCAAGCCATTGGGCTTCAGAAACCCAACGAATTGTCTCAGGCCAGGACAACAAATTTATCAAGACCAAACTGCTACACCCATGATTGATTAGGGTTTGGACTCTAGTCAGGGACGCCTACAATGGGAATCATCATTATCTGAAGGTCCCAACCAAGGACGCCTCTAAGGGGATACGCCTCCAACTACACTTCCTGTCGATAAAGTTATGAACTTGACCTTTGTAGGTCCGAGCCAAGTAGGTCTCCAAGGAGGAATGCCACCACCTACTCTTGCTGCCAGGCTCCTGATTCAAATGCCCGCGGCACTTCATGGAGTCTGCTGCTACATTGATGCTTCAACTCAACCTGATCAACAAAACTTGGTGGCTTGTGAAGCAGGACTCTACATTTTCATTGTTGATACTCAAAACCAGCCTCCCAACAGTATTTTCATCAAAGCGGCTATGAAGAATGCTACATCGGTTTTGATGGGTGAGGCGGGTTCTATGGCCCTTGCAGTTAGTCTCATCAAAGCCATGAACTTGTAGCAGGTCACTATTCTATCTGATACTCCCTTCGTCCGGAAATAAATGCTCATCACGTATTTCAAGGAGTCAAATGATTTCAATTTTGATTAAATATATACACAAAAGTAATAATGCTTATGGTACCAAATATATATCATTAGATTACTTATATCATTATTTTCAACGTAAATCTATTAAAATATATAATTATTAATTATACATTTCCAAATCTAGTCAAACTTTAAATCGATTGACTCTTTGAAGTCAAAGATGAGCACTTATTCTCGGACGGAGGGAGTAATCAACAATTAGTTCACTTCATCAATGGATCAAGTATTCAACATCCTCTTGATTGGAGGATTAAACCTCTTACCCAGATTGTTGCTGATGGAATAAAAGATACTACGGCTCCGTTTGTTTCAGCTTCACCCGCTGCTGATTCTACTGATTATTTACTATTCCTCTCTCACTATTCATCATCTGATTCAACTGATTCATCTGATTCTGAAGCTGAAACAAACGCACCCTACAATTACTATGAGAAGAATTGCAAGACAACAATGGCTGATTTGCTAGCTAGACAAGCTCTGAGAGAAAACCACAACTCAGAGCATCCTTGTAATAGCATCTGTGCTTTTCAAGCACATGCCAATGAGTGTCCTCTTAATTTGGCACTCAACCTTGTAACCATTAACAATGTAATAGTCTTAACCGCTTCTTGCTGTTAGTTTAATAGAGGTTCATTGTAAAAAAAAAAAGCACATGTCTTATGATACTACGTACTCCCTCCGTCTTATGGAGAATGTTATTTTTGACTTTTGGATTTTATGTTTGACTATTCGTCTTATTCAAATATTTATGTAAATAATATAATAAATCGATCAATATTTAAGTATCTTTGCTGATAAAAGAAGTCATAACAAAATAAATTATATTTATAAAAATTTAAATAAGACGAATAATCGAATATGATGATATGGAATACAAGGTGACAAACTCAATGGGATGGAGAGAGTATCTCTGTTAGTTAGTAGAAACTAAAAAAAATAAAGTAGCTTCTCTTCGTCCCATTCCTAGGTCCACATGATACGCATCATAATCATTGTTTCCTGTACAGGTACGCATGCTGCCATGCTGTCTTTAATGTCTTTTGCATGGGGCCAGGGAAAGGATTCGAAGACTAGAACAACCACGGCCGATCAAACAACGAGGCATACCTGATGGAGCTCGACGACCATCGGTAGGGTTCCACTTCAACGTTAAAGTCTTGTTTAGACGTAGTCGAATTTGAATCAATTCATAAGTATTGAGGTGAAATTAGAGTGGAACGAATTAAATTTTTACACTGACACATGTAGATTGAGGTGAATACAACGTCATCTAAATATTTGTCTCCAGCCAACCGATTGGGAAGACGTTGGCGGTTTCCACACACGTTGGTGGAGAGTTGGAAACAACTAAAGTGGTGATGACCGGTAAGATAGACAAATGTGGCAGTTAGAAAGAGACCATGTGCAAAGACTTAGAAGGCAGGACTCTTAAAAAAAAATCCTCGAATGTGGTTTATATATTCCAGATTTTTGATAGGCTAAAGTAGGTCTAGAAGGTTTTTTTAAAAGACGATCTATCTTTATTTACAAAGATAAGCTTCTTAAACTCACTATCTTGAAAAATTAATTTACAAAGACGATTTTTGGTTGTTGAGTTCTCTAGTAATTTTCAGACACTATATTTTTGCATGGTGTCACCGTGTATAAAAAAAAAAGTCACATGATTACAATCGGGTTGGGACAATAGTGGTCCTGTACATGCCGGTGTTTTTTTTTTTTTGATAAACTTGTACATGCCGGTGTTGCCGACCGCATCTTAGTGCAAGAAAACTACAATTAGCTTTTCTTAGAGGAAATAATCGCAAAAAAAATCAATTTAGGTCCTCAAGATAGCGCGGCAGGCACCAGGCAGCACCCATTACGCGTGGACCCATCTTTACCTTCCCGCCATTCCACCAACATGGCGGCGGCCGCGTCCGCGTCCGGCGCCGCCTCAGCGGTGTCCGCGATCTCCAAGCACGTTGCCGCCGGGCACCTCTTCGCCGCCATCGACGCCCTCCCCGCGTGCTCTGCCTCCTCCCTGCTCCCGCCCTCTCTTTACGCCTCGCTCCTCCGCTTGGTAACCTCCCGCCGCTCCCTCGCCGCCGCCTGCCGCATCGCCTCCCACCTCGCCTCCTCTTCGTCCTCGACCTCGTTCCCTCCAACATTCCTCTTCAACCGCGCCATCGAGTCCCTCGCTGCCTGCGGCAGTCTCGCCGACGCGCGGGAGATGTTCGACGCAATGCCACACCGGGACGGCGGTTCCTGGAACGCCATCATCTCCTCCTCGTCCCGCGCTGGGCGCCCTGCAGAGGCGTTCTCCCTCTTCGCTGACATGAACTCTCTTGGAATTCTTCCCAAGGACGTCACACTGGCATCAGTGCTTGCCTGCTGTGCTGAGTGCCTTGACCTGCGTGGTGCACAGCAGCTCCATGGTCATATAGCAAAGAGAGACTTTCAGTCCAATGTGATTCTAGGCACAGCACTGGTCGACGTGTACGGGAAGTGCCTCTTGCTTACAGATGCAAGGCGGGCATTTGATGACATCCTGCAACCCAATGACATTTCATGGAATGTAATCATCCGGAGATATCTTCTTGCTGGTATGGGCGACATGGCAGTTCATATGTTCTTCAGGATGGTATGGGCTGGCGTTAGGCCACTGGTATATACTGTCACACACGCAATGCTTGCTTGCCGGGATAATGGTGCACTTAAAGAAGGGAGGTGCATACATACTTTTGTGCTCCGACATGGGTATGAGCACCACATACATGTACAGAGCTCAGTTGTAGATATGTATGCAAAGTGTGGTGACATTGATGCAGCGCAAAGACTCTTCAACTTGGCACCAAAGAAGGACGTGGTGATGTCCACTTCGGTTGTGTCAGGATTGGCTGCTTGTGGGAGGATTGCTGATGCAAAAAGGGTGTTTGATGGCATGGAACAGCACAATTTGGTATCCTGGAACGCTATGTTGACAGGTTATGTCAAGTCCATGGATCTGAATGGTGCTTTAGATTTGTTCCAGCAGATGAGGCATGAGACAAAGGAGCTTGATGTCATTACACTTGGTTATGTGCTCAATGCCTGTACAGGGCTGCTTGAGCTTGGGAAAGGTGAGGAGCTCCATGCACTCGCTATCAAGTGTGGTTTGTTCAGTTACCCCGTTTTGATGAATGCACTTGTGAGGTTGTATTCCAAATGTGGATGCCTGAGGAATGCAGAACGGCTTCTTATATTTGAGATGGGATCAGAGAGAGATAGATACTCCTGGAACTCACTCATCTCAGGTTACGAACGGCACTCCATGAGTGAAGCAGCCCTGTATGCCCTACGTGAGATGCAATCTGAGGCAAAACCTAGCCAATCAACGTTCAGCACTGCCCTTGCTGCCTGTGCAAATATATTTCTGCTTAACCTTGGGAAGCAGATTCATGCATACATGATTAGAAACGGGTATGATATTGATGATATACTGCGAAGTGCACTGGTTGATATGTATTCCAAGTGTAGGCTGTTTGATTATTCCTCCAGGATCTTTGAGTTGGGATTATCTGATGATGTCATCCTTTGGAATTCTATGATCTTTTCATGTGCTTACAATAGCAAAGGTGACTATGGGCTTGAATTGTTCGATGAAATGCGGAAGCAGGGGATTAGGCCAGACTCTGCCACTTTCCTTGGTGCTCTGGTTTCATGTATCTGTGAAGGGCATGTCAGCTTGGGGAGGAGTTATTTCACTCTGATGACTGATGAGTATAGCATTGTCCCACGCATCGAACACTATGAATGCATGATCGAGCTGTTAGGAAAGCATGGATACATGGTTGAGCTAGAGGATTTCGTGGACCACATGCCCTTTGAGCCAACAACCGCGATGTGGCTCAGGATCTTTGACTGCTGCAGGGAATATGGGAACAGAAAATTAGGGGAGAGGGCTGCGCAACGTATCAATGACAGCAAACCCCTGACTCCAGTTATATTTGTTGAGTCCACTCGTGACTATGAATGCAGTGACAGTGATGATGCTGAGCCCATTTCATTCTTCTGAGGCGGACAAAACTGGTGATGATTGAGATTCTTGCTGAGCCATGGGACTGGTTTTTTGTTGGCTGAGAAGCTGAATGGGCAGTCTGAGATGTCAGAGATTTGAATTTGACCTTTTAGCTGCCTATAAACTGGTTGGATCAGCTGCACTTTAAGATACCCTGCTAAGACAAGAATTCAGGCTGGACGCTAAGCTCATGTACTGATTGACCTGATAATTGATGTCTATCAAGGGCTCAACCTCCTCTCCTGCCTTGGGGGTTTGCATTGGGTCAAGAATGTAGTTAAGAAGTGTATGATCATATAGCGGTCGATTTCCCAGTTGCAGACTTCACTTTCAGCAGTTCATCTGTCTCGAGTAAAGTATGACTATCAGCATTGATCGAGTAAAGTACGCGCAACTACTGTCTGGAGTGTGAGATTCCATCATCTGGAGATGGATGTCTGATGGCCAGTATTCCACATGTTCAGCATACAAGGCACAATTCAAGGGCTCCTACACTAGGACCTAACTTAATTTGGAAAGCACATGCGAAAAACAAATACTCCACATGGATTTTGGTGCAAGATAAAACTCTAACCGCAGACAATTTGGCTCTACGGGGTTGGCCTCACCAATCACCATGCTCCATGTGTGCTGTGTAATGAGCCCCTGAGACTGGAAGACACCTTTGCTTGCAGTGCCCCTTTGCCCAGGCGGTCTGGACCAGGTTGTGACCTGGGAGCATTTCAGCGTGAGACTGCCTGCACTTTTGGATGTGAGCACAACTATCAATGTTGACACCTGAAAGCAAGAGAGGTGCAAATTGTAATCGCTCGGGCTAAGAGGATTTTTTCTTTTTTTCCACACTTATTACTGCATTTTTTTTTTCAAAGAAGAAAATGAATGAGTTCAATACAACGTGTAGGCACTCGCAAGTTTAATCCCATGGAATTATAACTCAGAGGTGACTGGAAACAACTACTAGAAACCAGCAAAGTACAGTCTACAACACACAACTAGAAACCAGCAAACACTTAATTCACAAAAAAAAAGCAAACACTTGGCGGAGCAGGGTTTCGTTGGTTGATCCAAAAATGGCACAACCATGGTTTCAGTTTCAACTATTGCTACTGCAAGCTGATCGATTTGTCAAATTTAAGTGATACCTGCGACTTGCCCTTGATAAATGCACTTACAGGTTCAATGAAAACGAAATTATTTGTGTGTTTGTTAGTTTGAAGCAAATCTCAGTACCAAGCAATAATTCTTCAGTTTTGTGATCTCAAATTCTATCATGAACCACAGAAGTGTAAATATTTGTGCTGTACTTTTAGATAGTGTGCTACGTAAGTTGCAGAGCTATCCCAGTAGATGATTAAAAGGGTATAGATGATTAATTGAGCAATCAAAAAGTAGACTGCTATTTCGATTTACCCAATGGAGCCGTTATTGAGAAAACCTTGAATATGACACCTATTCAGTAGCTTCTGCTGTGGGAAAATTATGTTGCTTGTTCTTAGTGTACATTACTTGCCATATTGAATGTTCAGATATAATAATAACAACAACATAGTCTTTTGTCCCAAACAAGTTGGGGTAGGCTAGAGATAAAACCCAAAAGAGACCAGGAAACAAAGGACACATAGAGGGTATAAGAAAAAAGGATTACGGTTCAGGCACGTTAATTGCTAGTCTCCAAGCGCTCCTATCCATATCTAAATCCTTAGGGATATTTCACTCCTTAAGGTCTCTCTTAACCGACTCGTTCCAAGTCAGTTTAGGTCGACCTCTACCGTTCTTTATATTATCGACCCGCTTTACAACCCCACTACGCACCGATGCCTCAGGTGGCCTCCGTTGGACATGGCCGAACCATCTCAACCGGTGTTGAATCAATTTCTCCTCGATTGGTGCCACCCTAACCCTATCCCGAATATCGTCGTTCCGGACTCTATCCCTCCTTGTGTGGCAACAACACCATCACAACATACGTATCTTTGCTACACTCAATTGCTGGATATGTCGCCTTTTTGTAGGCCAATATTCAGCACCGTATATCATCGCCGGACGAATCGTTGTCCTATAAAACTTACCTTTTAACTTCTGAGGCACCCTTTTGTCACAGAGGACGCCTGAAGCTTGACGCCATTGAATGTTATGATGATACACCTATTTTAGTGCGCTCAAATGACGGCAGTGCTTGGCCACGTGCATTTTTTCCATTAGCTTTTCCACTTTTCCCTGTGTTGGAGTATTATCCTAATTTACCTGATACTGATCCTATTCATTTATGCAGCTCTGTGCAATTGTATTTGCTCTATTGGATCAAGATGAATGCGACTAACTTCACCCCAGATTATGTGGAATTTATTGACTTATTGTAGTGTGTCCTTTCTTCCTTGCAGCTTATGTGGTGTTTTGTTACAATCATTGAAGTTCAGAAGTACAGTTTATCGATTGGCACCAGCTAATGCATGTTTTTTGTCATTACTGAACAAAGATGTTCTATGCACTAACTCTGGTGAGAACTTGCTAAATCACTCACAAGGCAAGTGTTCAAGCAGGTAAGCTATTGGATTCCACTTTATGCAATGCAGGTGCGATATCGCCACTTATTTATTGACACTTGGATGTAGTAGTAACACATGTTAGGTTAGGATTAGGTACCATTGTCAGCTACCATGGACTGGTAGTGTACACAAAATTATCTTGCTTGAGATTCGTTCAGAATTACATAAATACAAAAAAGATTCCTTCAGATTCCTATTACCTTTTGGTCACCAAAACTTTTAGAGGATCTTCTGTTGATTGCTTTTATATTAATGAACTAAAGTGCGGCATGCTGTGCAGCCAAACATACACCTGAACAGGAGACCCCTCATATACTCTGTATCTCTGTTCCTTCTGAAGGTATTCTGAGAACAGTGTTAGTATTTTCGTTGGATATTGATTTAGTATGTTCTTTCTACCAGGTGACTATTGTTTGGGTTCAGCCAGAACAAGTTGGTGATCCTTTGGAATGATCCAGGGGCATATGTCTTTTTGCTCGACAAATGTGCATGAGAATCAAAAAAACAACAGCATGCTCTTACTTTCACTGGCAAGTAAATCATTACTTTCGACCTTCCAGAAGTTTTATCGTGCTTGGATTAGCATCATTTTGTCCATGTGTTTCCAACTTCACATAGTTCACTTGGTTTGCTGTTGATGGGAGGTAAACCCTATTTTCTTAAACAATTATCATGCCAGTAGAAGCACTTCGCTTTGATTAGCTCAGACTAAATCAATTGTGGTTCTATTTCCTCAAGTTTGTATCTGCATATGAAACATAGTTGTTCATCTGCTCTCAGCACTGACATGTTTGGCCAGAAAAATAATAATGATGCCAGCCAACTTAAACTCTAAATTGCATGCGGTGCTATGTATATAAGTGATGTCATTATTCATTCTTTATAGGTCACCTAGAGTCTAGCCCAGTGCTTGCAAAAAAGAAAACTATTTGGACGTCCAGGCACAGAAAACCAAGTAATCAGGCTCAACATGTATAAATTGTAATGTGCTGAATTCAGAAGTTGATATAAATATAGGGACATTATTTGCAGCAAGTTGCTGATTATAAAGAACCTGCAACAAGCTGACGATGTACAAGGTGACAACACTACACTGACCGAACTCTTAGCTTCACCCAAGATCAAAAAGGTATGCCGTAATCCAGACAACCACAGACTGCTATCTAAAACATACATGGCTTACCAAACAACAATTCTGAATATATTGCAGAGCAAAGTCTATCACCAACAAGCAGAACTGAAGAGGTGGTCACGTAGGTAGGCCAAAACCGCTCCTGTCCAAAAGGTGAACACCTAAAAAGAAAGGGATAGACCTTGTTTCCTTAAGAATTTACTACATCCGAAAAGAAACTGCGGAAAAAAAAAGGAAAGAAACAACTATCAAATACAGAATCTAACTTACTATGTCTCTTGCAATCCAGGTCAAGCCAATGTCAGCATCATCACCAGGAACCTTTTGTCACGCTTAGGGAACTAAGGTGGAAGACGAAAAACTTCTAAAAGTCCAGCGTTTTGTTCATGTCTAAAGTTACTGACTGCAATGCATTACCCTATGGCTGAATGAACTTCTAGCCCATGCCGGTTCCCTGTATAATTTCCAGGCACATCGACTTTTATGTAGTGTTCACCATGATCAGCATAGAAAAACTGTACTTAATCTATGGACCACTATGGTCAGAAGTCTATCGAGAACATATCTTTTTTTTTTTCGAAACCCCATCGAGAACATATCTTATGTATGCTGAATTAAAGTACGCTATGCAAAAGGATTACCTGAACCTAAGGCTGTCCAGTTACGATCATGTGTAATATATATGAAACTACGCTTCAATCTCTATCCTATTTTCATATGCACCTGCCAGGATTTCAGCACGGCCGCGCGAAGGCGTGCGCCCCTTATTACTTATCAGTGCATATCATCAGGAGCTCACATGCTGAGGAATCATTTGCCACATACGTGCTTGCATATGTTTAGGCAGTGCAAACAGGATGCAGTTAGTTATAAAATTTCCTAGTTGCCATATTTGCTTTTTGCAAACTTATTCGTGTCCATTTGGTTGCTATGGGCCTATGCCCCATGCTTTTGTGATCACACTGTAGTTCATTTGGTTCAAATTTTGTAGGGATGTTGTTGATTTTGTTTGTAGAGTAAGATGCACAATGTTCCTATCTTGTGTTACATTATCTTTGTTTCTATACTTCCTTCTTGCAGTACTTTGTCAAAGAGAAGTTGGAGGAAAATGCATGCCATCATAGGTTCTGTCAAACAGCATTTCTATGTCTCTTGTTTTATTGTACATAAACTCTTTTGCTCCCAACTTAACTGAAAGGCATAGCTTCTGCCATTGTGTTAAAAGAATGTCTCTTGTCGTTTAGTTCGAGGAAGTGCTAGCCAGTTTCTTACTCAATAGTTAAGCAGTTGTATGATTGTTTGTTTTTTTTTGAAACAAAGCAGTTGTATGATTGCGCCGGTGGAATCTGAAACTTGAACTATTGGCAATCTAACTAAGCCATAACGTTTAACTTATCTGTGACCAAACATGTCCAAGAATTTTGAACTTAAAACATTCCAGGAAGCAAAGCAAATATTGTAAACTATGCATCAACTAAGGCATGCCCAAACAAACATAAAAGAAAAAAAATGTCAAATCAGGAATGGAGTCACAGCACTCATCCTATATGTCATGTGAGCCAAAAGCAAGAGGAAGGAGAATCTAAGAACGATAGGCATGGGAGGCATCAGGAAGACCCAAAATGAGTTTTCCACCTCAAAGGCCTTCCTCCATGTTCCCATGCCCACTGCTCTTAGATCCTCTTTTCTTCCTCTTCCATGCTCACTCTCTAATTGAAATCACCAAAAATAGGAGCATAATTTGGTTTGTCTACTAACCAACTGTAAAGTAAGCCAAAAGGAAAAGGACGGAGCGCTTAAGAACAATAGGAATCGGAGGCATCGGGAAACACCGGACCGAGCTTCCACCTCTGTTTCTGAAGGAGGAAACAAACAGGATAGGCTTTCCTCCATGTTCCCATTCCCACTGCTCTTAGGCCCTCTCTTCCCCTTCCCAGCTCACTCTCAAGTCCTATAGCTACAAGTTTCCATATGCTCCACAGCAAAGAAACTAGGATTGTTGAACAGAAAGCCTTCTATCTGAGGTATATATATAGACCTGTAGTGTAGTCTGGAGAAAACATTATGCATAGAAAACGAAGTACAGACCTGGCCCATGGTGCATTATTGGAGCAAAAGGAGCATGTGATGGTCTGGCAACTGTCCTGCATTTTAAATGCAGAGCACATGCGGAACTTATGCTTACCAATATGGCCATGGATAAAATGCTAACCAGTATTAAGTCCTGCATTTGGAATGGAAAAGAAAATGTGTCATAGAACTTGCACTTTAAGTATGATAGAAATAAGGAGAGGATATGACATCCTTGTGCAGTAAAGTATCATGGATAACCTCCCCTTCAAACAAATTAGAAACTTTAAGGAAAGAAGGCTAGTAACTTGGTCAAGTTATAAATTACGGAAACAATTAGACAGTACAAAAATCAAGTCAACAGCAATTTATTGCAGAAATGAACTGGACTAGAACAAGTGACAAAAACTGAAATGTTTACTTAGGCCAATTCTGTATACAGTTCTATAACCTGCGTTTCTGCAAACAACATGAGGCAGAAATATACAAGCAAACAAACGTATTGGTTTTACAGGTAAAAAGAGAACTCAAGACCACAAGAAGTCACATGGAAGATATACAGATGATTTTTTGGCCAAAACTCAGTTCACGAGGTACGGATTCAGCTATTTGAGCTGCTACACTATCTAGTATTCCCTCCGTCTTAAATTATAGTTCGTTTGATTTTTTTGACTTCAAGTTTGATCATTCGTCTTATTCAAAAAATTTGAGCAAAACTTATTAAATTTAGACTATTTTCAAAGATCTTTTTGTTAATAAAGCAAGCCACACCAAAAAAAATTATATTTTAAATAAATTTTTAAATAAAATAAGATGGTCAAACTTAGAATAAAAAATCAAACGAACTATAATTTAAGACAGACCGGTACTTCCCATGATTGGAACACAAAGGAAGAACGATGTCTTGAAGAGATTCAACTTCATCAGGGAGTTCGCTCAGTTCTTCCTCGCTTCGCTTCATGATGTCAGGGTCCTTCAGCGGGCAAGGGACACAGATAGTGTGCAGTACTGCAAGATATGCAGTGGTCGTATCTGAGCCGTTCATCTATTAGGGAACGGTAGGATTAGGGATCTTCTTTTCCCCCTCCGTCCAAGTGTGTCTTCCAACCTGATTGCGTGCCTCCCGGTGGCATGGCGCGGCACCTCCACCGCCACCACGGCCAAGAACTCGTCGCGCACCTCCGCGCGTCGTCGGCACTGGCCGACCTCCTCCGCGCCGCGCCGAACCTCCCGGGCGCCCGAGCCGCGCACGCGCGCGTTCTGAAGTCCCCCGTAGCCGGCGAGACCTTCCTCCTCAACACGCTCGTGTCGACGTACGCGCGGCTCGGCCGGCTCCGCGACGCCCGCAGGGTGTTCGACGAGATACCCGTCCGCAACACCTTCTCGTACAACGCGCTCCTCTCCGCGTACGCGCGCCTGGGCCGCCCCGACGAGGCGCGGGCCCTCTTCGAGGCCATCCCGGACCCCGACCAGTGCTCCTACAACGCGGTCGTCGCGGCGCTCGCTCGGCACGGGCGCGGCCACGCCGGGGACGCGCTCCGGTTCCTGGTCGCCATGCACGCCGACGACTTCGTGCTCAATGCCTACTCCTTCGCCAGCGCCCTCAGCGCGTGCGCCGCTGAGAAGGACTCGAGGACCGGGGAGCAGGTGCACGGCCTCGTCGCCAGGTCGCCGCACGCGGACGATGTGCACATCGGGAGCGCGCTCGTGGATATGTACGCCAAGTGCGAGCACCCGGAGGATGCGCGCAGTGTGTTTGATGCAATGCCGGAGCGAAACGTCGTTTCCTGGAACAGCTTGATCACTTGCTACGAGCAGAACGGTCCCGTGGGTGAGGCGCTGGTGCTGTTCGTCGAGATGATGGCTGCCGGTTTCTTTCCGGATGAGGTGACACTCTCAAGTGTCATGAGCGCGTGTGCAGGACTTGCGGCAGACAGGGAAGGACGGCAGGTCCATGCCCATATGGTGAAGTGCGATAGGCTTAGGGATGACATGGTGCTGAACAATGCTCTGGTGGACATGTATGCAAAGTGTGGGAGGACGTGGGAAGCTAGGTGCATCTTTGATTCCATGCCTTCCAGGAGTATTGTCTCGGAAACATCTGTGCTCACTGGGTATGCAAAGTCTGCAAATGTGGAAGATGCTAAGGTGGTGTTCTCACAGATGGTCGAGAAGAATGTCATTGCTTGGAATGTGCTCATTGCAGCATATGCCCAGAATGGTGAGGAGGAAGAAGCAATTAGGCTCTTTGTCCAGATGAAAAGAGACTCCATTTGGCCGACACATTACACGTATGGAAATGTTCTGAATGCATGTGGGAATATTGCGGACCTTCAGCTCGGTCAGCAAACTCATGTGCATGTCCTCAAGGAAGGTTTTCGCTTTGACTTTGGGCCAGAATCTGATGTGTTTGTTGGGAACTCCCTTGTTGACATGTACCTGAAAACAGGTTCCATCGATGATGGTGCTAAGGTATTTGAGAGAATGGCAGCCAGAGATAATGTGTCGTGGAATGCGATGATTGTTGGTTATGCACAGAATGGCCGTGCAAAAGATGCACTGCATCTTTTTGAGAGAATGTTGTGCAGCAATGAGAACCCAGACTCTGTCACCATGATAGGGGTCTTGTCAGCCTGTGGACATTCTGGATTGGTGGATGAGGGCCGGAGATACTTCCATTCCATGACTGAGGATCATGGGATTACGCCATCTCGAGATCATTACACATGCATGGTTGACTTGCTTGGTCGTGCTGGTCATCTCAAAGAAGCTGAGGAGCTCATAAAGGACATGCCAATGGAACCTGACTCTGTGCTCTGGGCTTCTCTGCTAGGTGCTTGTCGGCTGCATAAGAATGTCGAGTTGGGGGAATGGACAGCTGGGAGATTGTTTGAGCTTGATCCTCAGAACTCTGGACCCTATGTCCTTCTCTCAAATATGTACGCTGAGATGGGGAAATGGGCAGAAGTTTTTAGAGTGAGGAGATCTATGAAGGACAGGGGTGTCAGTAAGCAGCCAGGGTGTAGTTGGATTGAGATAGGAAGGAAAATGAATGTGTTTCTGGTACGAGATAATCGACATCCATGCAGGAATGAGATACACAATACTTTAAGACTAATTCAGATGGAGATGGGGAGAACGAGTATAGATGAAATGGGTGATCGCTTGATGAATTACTGCTCTGAAGCCTGTGGATAGAAATAGAAAGTCAGATGACTTCAGAAGTTGGTGTTGACAACTTGGTATTATATTGGCAGAGGTTAGTACATCCATAATACTTACAGAACAGGGCCAAAAGCAAGTTGGCTGACTGGAGGGGTCTTCTTACCCAGGAGAGGAGAAGGGGAGTTTTTCAGATCAATTTTAACCTCCAACCAACATATCTACTCAGTGTCCTCAACCAGCTAAAATGATTTTCAAAGAATGGGATAAGCTACAGAGATGTTTCCTTTGGGTGGGGAATCAGGAACTCTCCGCGGGTAAATGCAAGGTGGCACGGACAACATTTGTATCAGCTATTAGAAAAGGGCGGCCTTGGCATACTGGAAAACTGGACCTTGAATGCTACGTGCGAGCTCATCTCTTATGGTGGCTGTGGTTTGAATGGGCTGCAGTTGCACTAGAGCGCCATTGGATTGGCATGCCCCTGCCGGTAGAGCATTACTAATATTGCTCTCTTCAATGCAGATATGTTTGTCAAACTGAACAGCAGCCTCATAGGCCACAGCATGTTTTTGGACATCAAGTTGGGTTTCGAGAAGACACACTGTCGGCACTCTTCCTGTCCCTGTTTGCACATGGCAGACGAAAGAATACAATGGCTGATGCTCACATAAATGATAGATGGATTTCCATATTTGGACCATGTCCTCACTTTTCTTTTTGTTTGAAGAATTTGTCAAGCTCTTCATCCTGCAGCCAGATTTTAGGGCTCCTTTGGAACATAGGGTAGGAAAAGGATAGGAATAGGAAAACTGTAGGATTTGAGATGGCATGTCCTCCAATCCTGTAGGAACAAAACCCACAAGAAAATACATAGGAATGCCTTTGGTACCACATGCCAAACACAGGAATCCACAGGAATCTGAACTAGCCATTGATGAACATAGAAGGCAACAAGCTACGTTGCAAGTGATGCGCCTGTACAGCATTGAAGGCAACAAGCTAGCCATTGCAAGTGATGTGCCTATATATACACACACACACTCCTGTACAAACCACAGCCTGTTCATCTCCAAGCACACAATTCATCTACAAACACAATCAGTTCATCTCCAAACTCTTCAAGAGCTCTGACCAGATACTTCATAAGGTGAGTCATGAATCTCATAATTTAGTTTTTATTTTGTACATGTAAGTCTTGGTAGTGACATTTATTTGTTATTTCACATCTCGAATACCAGGTGGTAGACATCTATAATGTGGATCCTACATCTGACCAACCTGACCACAGTGTGTGGACTGCAAATGAAAATGGTGAGTACAGAGTACTTCACACTCTTCATATTTTCTGGGCGGTAAGTTCGGCAATAGCGAAACACATCTGGAAGCCATCAGCGATGCCAAGGTGTACATTATTTGTATGGAGGTGAGGATGTCCCTACATGTATGGATGGCAGCACTGATGCAAAACTGTGGATGGCTGAATTCATATTCCTTTTCCTTTTGATTTGAAAAAAAAGGGAATTCATATTTCTGCCAATTATGTATCAGGAACCTGGAGATGGCGACACACCTAGCATATGAGCATCCAGTAATAAAGATGGCATGGGCGGTGGCGGTGATTTGACTGTGGCATGAGGGGCTACAACCTTCCACCTAGCAGCCGGCTACCTCTGCAGGATTGCTACATTCAAACATTCAGTTTTGTTGTTTTGATAAAATTCAGACATTCAGTTAACAAGCAAGGTCAGCCATCTCTGATGCTGGGTCTCAGGTCCCTGATCATCCTCGCAATCTGGGAAATTTGTAAAGAGGAAGAACAGAGTGTTCAGTAGACAGAGCCGCTCTGAGTCTGGAATCCTCTCTGGAATTCAGGATGAATCCCGTCACCCACCCCTGTTGCCTGGTGGGAATAAGAAGCTGGAGCTGTTACTGCCGGCATTGCCAGATGGTGAGCATTAGTGGCAGCAGTTATTCTTAGATTAGTGTTGTGTTATGTATTTTCCTGTAAACCGCTATCTCCTAGGGATGGCAAGCAAGAACGCAAAGTTACTTGTAGTTGGAAAATATACCCAAAAAAAATGGTGTGCTTTTAGCGCATAAGTCTAGTTTACAAAGGTGATATGCCACTTGCACACAAAAGGTGCTGTACTATAAACATTTTATAGCACTTACAAGCTACAGGCTATCATTTGCTGAAGGAAAAAGAAGATGAACGAGCTGATGTCTTTTGAAGGCAAAGTTCAGAAACATGGAGTCAAAGAGAAGCTAGCAAAGAAAGCTCCCATTGACTTCCTCGAGATCCCTGCAAGTGCAATGCAATACCCTTGCATATATCAACTCGGGTTCTACCCTCAGCAGGGCACTTTTAGTTGCAGCTTAAGCAATGGCTGTCTCCCTGGTGCTTCTGTTCACCATCCTCCTCGCTGCCGTTCTCCTCTCTTGTCCTGTCATGGCTGAGGTGGAGACTGCCGTGGAGCTGGGTGAGGTGGTCCTGACGCTGGATGCCGGTAACTTCACGGAGGTGGTGGCTAAGCACCAGTTCATCGTCGTCGAGTTCTACGCGCCATGGTACGTACGGCTCAGTGACTCCATCCTCTAAGCAGCCGTGCTCTGTCTCAACTCCTGGCTGATGTAATCATGGTAACTTATCGGCAGGTGTGGCCACTGCAAGCAACTCGCTCCAGAGGTAACAACTTGCTGCTCCCTTCATATGCGCCGCTGTGCCAGACTGCTGGGCTCTCGTTGCCCTGGAGGATGCAATTCAGCGACATTTGTGTTTTAATTTGTTTTCTGGCGTGTCTGTGATACCATGCATGCAGTACGAGAAGGCAGCCACCGTTCTGAGGAATCACGACCTGCCGTTGGTGCTGGCCAAAGTGGACGCCTATGACGAGAGGAACAAAGAGATCAAGGACAAGTACCAGGTGCATTCGTACCCCACCATCAAGATCATAGAGAATGGAGGGAAGGACGTGCGTGGCTATGGTGGTCCAAGGGACGCCGACGGCATCGTGGAGTACCTCAAGAAGCAGGTCGGCCCAGCTTCCATCGAGCTCAGTTCGGCGGAGGCTGCTCAGTCGTCCATCGGTGACAAGGGGGTGGTTCTGGTAGGTTTCTAGGAGTGTTAAGAATGATGCCTCCTGTTCTTTCAAAAAAAATTTCCTGTTTCTTGAATGTCATGGGAGAGTGATGTATGTGAATGTGATGCATGCGTGTGAAACATTTTGTTGCAGGTTGGAGTTTTCCCTGAGTTTGCCGGTGTGGAGTATGAGAATTTCATGGCCGTGGCGGAGAAAAAACGGTCAGACTATGATTTCTTTCACACATCAGACCCAAGCATTCTGCCACGTGGTGACCAGGCCATCAAGGGCCCTGTTGTTCGTCTCTTCAAACCATTCGACGAGCTCTTTGCTGATTCACTGGTACGTTCCTTTTCATGTATGCTAATTCATGACTGGACACACTAGCACTGAAACATTGTTCCTGATCTTTTTCAGGATTTTGATACTGATGCTCTTGAAAAATTCATTGAGGTGTCTGGTTTCCCTTCAGTAGTTACCTTCAATGCTGATCCAACCAACCATAAGTTTCTTGAGAGATACTACAGCACTCCTAGTGCCAAAGTGAGTAATACAATTGTGATCATGTTCTGTTTGCTACTTCAGAATTTGAATATATGAGTTGTATGTTGGGTGGAAGAGCTAAGTTTTGGTAATTCGATCATTTACCTCTGCATAAATATATATATAGGTAATAGGTTATGTTATACACATTGAACTGACATTTCTGCTTGCATGAATGCATCTTCATATGCACTGAAAACAAATATGGTTGGACAGGCAATGCTTTTCTTGAACTTCAGGGACGACAGAATTGAGGCCTTCAAGAGTCAGATTCAAGAAGCTGCCAAGAAATTCAGTGCTAACAACATAAGTTTTCTAATTGGTGATGTTGAGTCTGCTGACCGTGCCTTCCAGGTTGCTATTTGTAGTTTCTCTGAGTATTTGTTTGTCAAAAAATTCTATGGTTAGATGCCTAACAAGCTCTCATACAAATGGTTTCAGTACTTTGGGCTTAAAGAGAACGATGTGCCCCTCCTTTTTGTGATTGCACAGGGTGGGAAATTTCTCAATCCAACTATCGACCCTGATCAAGTCATCCCTTGGTTAAAGGAGTATATAGTTGAGTCCCTCTCTACTTTATTATGTTTCTTAGTTACTGAGCTGTTTCACAGTACTTTATTAACAAATAATTTCCTGCTCAATCTTATTCTGTCTTGTGTTGGTTCATGCAGTATGGAAACTTGACACCTTATGTTAAGTCAGAGCCAATCCCAAAGGTGAATGACCAACCTGTTAAGGTCGTTGTGGCTGACAGTATCGATGATGTTGTTTTCAACTCTGGCAAAAATGGTTAGTTTTTTCTCACTTCCATCGGTTGTCTGAGTAAGAGTAATATCCCTTAGATCAATGTGATTGTATTAGTGGTTACATTCAGATTTCAGTTACGTTTAGCATTCAATTTGTTTTATAACATCATGCTTGACATGATCCTTTCTTCACAGTACTGCTTGAGATATATGCACCTTGGTGTGGCCATTGCCGGAAGCTAGCCCCAATCTTGGATGAAGTTGCAGTCACATTACAAGACGGCGAAGAAGTTGTCATTGCAAAGATGGTGAGCCATTTTGCGACTGATGCTCAATTGTTCTCTCTTTATTTCCTTGTTGTGGTATGGTATGATCTTCCTCATACCACATACCAGGCATTACTTATCATTAATCCCTTTTTGTTTTTCTCAGGATGGCACTGCAAATGATGTCCCTACCGACTTGCCGGTGGAGGGATATCCCACGATCTACTTCTACTCAACTACCGGTGACCTTTATTCCTACAATGGTGGAAGAACGGCCGAGGACATCATCAGTTTCATCAAGAAGAACAAGGGGCCCAGAGCTGGTGCTGGTGCTGTAGAAGAGGGCATTACACCTTCATCGCCGTCAGAGCTTCTGAAAGACGAACTCTGATCAAGGTGTCATATGTAGCTATACAGTGAGAGAGTGAGGCACATACAAGATTCAGAGAAAATAGCCAGCAGTTATAATAAGTTGGAAACCATTTGTTATTAACTACACTAAATGCACTGAGGTTGCTAGATTTATTTGGTTGGAACTTGATGTTATAAGCCGTTGCTGATTTGAATAAGGCCTTTGTAATCCAGCCAGCAGTCAACCTTTCTCGTTGTTTCTGCCCAATTTATGCAAAATAGTCCTATTTAGTGCCTCTAGGTTTTTGTAAGTCAAACTTTAAATTATACCTTTGGCTACTAAGATCTAAAATTTATATAGGCCCATAGAACAAGATTGACATATTAGATTTATTATAAAAAACTTTCATAAATAAATAATATAAACATTCCTATATTTTTATAGATATTGCTAGTTAAAATGCTATACAGGAGGGCATGTTGTACAAAAGAATTTAAATGTAACAAAATATATGAAACTATAGTGTTTATGATACTAATAAGTGTTACACTTATTCAAAAAAAGAGTTTTATTCCTTTGTTCTAAACTGTAAGATGTTTTGACTTTTATAGATACATTGTTTTTACTATATATAATATCTAACTAGCTTTTATAAATACATTATTTTTACTATATCTAACTATAGCGTATGTCTAATTGTATGGCAAAAAAATATGTATATAAAAAAGCCAATTGTCCCTACAATTTGGAATGGGGGAATTATCAAATTAATCATAGAATATATTTATTTGGAGTTATAAATGGTAATAATATACAGAGTATTTTTTATATAAATCTAGTTAAATTTAAAAAAGTTTAACTAAATCTAAATCCAATTGTTGGTTTCAAAAAGAATTATTAACTTTTTGATGGAGGCAGTATGTTTTTACATCGAGAGGAATCCAATCAAAGAGCGAGTGTTGACTACATAACTTTTGGCCCCGGGCATGCCGTTCGCATATGCAGATACGCTCAACATTTGACCATGCCTTATTAAAAAAAAAAAATCCCCACCCCCACCACCACGCTCTGCAGCGGCCTCCTTTCGTCTTCGGAGCTGCGCACGTCTTGGTTGCCTACAGGCTACAGCACACCTCGTCGGAGTCAGGTGGCGCGGCCTCCCCTCCTCGTCGCCCGGCGCGCCGCGACATGGACCCGGAAGCGGTGCGGAAAAGCCTGGAGACCACCGCAACCGCCGAGGAAATCAGCGGCTCCACCCCTGCGCGGCTCAACTTCTACGACCCCTTCGTCCTCAGCGGCGTCAGCATCGAAGCCGCCGGGCACGGCCGCCTCCTCTGCTCCTTCGTCGTCACACCTCGCCTTGCGGTAAGCCTCGCGCTCTCTCCTTCGTTTCCGGCTTCGGATTGAGATGGTGTCGACGGAGTCGGAGCGACTGACGACTGACGAAACATATGATGCTTGATTGCTTGGTTCGATCTGTGGTGCCCTTTCAGAGTCCCGCGGGGTACCTCCGGAGCGGTGTGACAGCGACGCTCGCCGACCAGCTGGGATCGGCCGTCTTCTTCTGCAGCGGGCTCCCTAGCAGCGGGGTCTCCATCGAGATCAGCGTCTCCTTTGTCGACGCGGCTGCAGTCGGGGTGAGACCCACTCTCCCTTTCTCGGTTTACATTTCCTGTTGTGTTCGATTATGGTAATAGTTCGTGGCGATCGGGATTTATGATGGAACTGGATCTGCACTTACGCTGCTTGCCTGCTAGTGCTAGAGCTAGGCAATTGGGAAATCCCTTTTTCCTGAAAAAATGGCATTCACTTTTTTTCGAAAGATCAAATGGCATTCACTTTCAGTGATTGCTCTCTGATAATTTGAAGGTGTGTACTTTCTATTGACAATTAGGCTGTGTCGTGGTTCTAGCATGTTTAAGGAGAATGTCAGATTAGCATGTTCTGGTTTGTCTCCTAAATTGCAATCATCCATGATTGGTACAGTTCTACTGCTTGCTGTTGTGCATGGATTTCTGGTTTTCAGAAACTGTCTCTAGGCTGTGGGCTTGGGTCTCAATGGCACACTCATAGTTGTTATGGCTATCAATAATACCTCAGGGATCTTTCTCTGCTATATATTTTCTATACTGGATACTTGTCAATGTGCTGTATTGTGAAGTTGGCAGACAAGGAGAGTATGGCTCTGTAGGAGTGAGCTGGGTTTGGACGCTGAAATTGCTTCCAACTTGATGGAAGTTGTTGGATTTTTGCTTTTCTTGTTTTCTCGCATTCTGAAATAAATTATCAGTATATCTGTCTCTAGTAGAGGCCAGAGATTGCATTTTGTGGTAATCAATGATGGTACAACTTCAGTAGCGAAAGTTCTTTGTTTTAATTAGGATGTGGCAAAGAGTTCATTATATGTTCTTATATGTTTGTTCTAGACAATTTGATGTATTCATGATAACATAATTTCAGAACCTATGAAACTGTCTTTAGTTCAATTTTTCCAACAGGTTATTTAAATCCTAATTCAGTTGTCCATCTTTCTTATACTAGAAATCTGTCTTCAGCGTGATTAAGATATTTTCCTAATCGCTGCCAAATTAATGACTCGATGCTGATATTTTCATACTTTGTATTGTTTTTGTGCTCATGCATAACAGATTTGCTTGTTGCCAGTCCAGTATCATTAGGTTTAACAGTTTTGTTTAGAATAGATAAATACCCATTCTTTTCAGATTCTTCTAAAAGCTTGAGTGTTGCTTCGTGGTCCTCTAGAAAGGTTGAATGCTTATCTTTTTATTAATGACTTAAACATCAGTAAGTAAACATTACATGACAACAGCTCGATTGCCAAGATGAAATGGTTATTACTTATTTGCTTCTTACCTTTTGGCAACTTGTGTTAATGGTTATGTCCTTGCCTAAAGTATGGACGTGTTGCGTGTGTAAGCAGAAAAGATGGTTACATAAATGAGTGCTGTTTTGGATAACATTATTGAACAGTGTAGGATTGTCACTTCATATCTGGAAAATTTTATGGTAGGTGTAAAAAGTAACTATCTTGTTAGTTGATAATGTTTGAAGGGCGGCCCTGGTGCAAGCGGTAGAGCTTTACCGCCTGTGACCAAGAGGTCCAGGGTTAAGCCCCAGCCTCTGCACATTTGTGCAGGGATGACTGCTGGCTATTTTCTCTTTCCCAGACCCCGTAGTGCGGGAGCCTACGGCACTGGGTACGCCCCTTGTTAGTTGATAATGTCAGATGTCGCATTGTATACAGGCTGATGGTTCTTTGGTTGTTCTACTGGAAGTTAAACAAATATGAAGCCTGCTTTGGCTAGTGAAAATTGCCAATTTGCCATCGCCAAGAAGTTAAACAAAAATGAAGCCTGCTTTGGCTAGTGAAAATCGCCAGTTTGCCATCGCCAAGAAGTTAAACAAAAATGAAGTCAGATGCAGTGTAAAAAAACCCACCATTTTAGACATGCAACGCTTCAAAATGCCGCTCTCTATGTATAGGTTTCAAATATCTACCACTTTTTGACATTTTTGCCCATAGCCCCCACTTGTTACTTTGTTAGTCCTATCTTTGCACTGCCCTTGGTGGTGACAAACTGTCAAAATGGTTTTATTTTCAACTTTTTCTTTGTGCCCACAGTACTATGTTTCCTTACAAAGTTTTTCGACGATACTGTTAACTTTTGGGTTGATTGTCCAGGAGGAAATAGAGGTTGAGGGGAAGTTGTTGCGTGCTGGCAAGTCAGTTGGTGTCGTCTCTGTCGATTTCAGGAAGAAAAAGACAGGAAAATTGATGGCGCAGGCCCGTCATACCAAGTACCTTGTGGCATCAAGCAAATTGTGAGGCGCTCCCATTCTGTTAACAAGATACCAACATAATTGCACCCAAACTCTCCATGACTGGTGGCATTATTAATAGGCAGCAATCATACAATGCTTTTGTATATCTTTTTGTCAAAAAAATGCTATACTATATATGAAATCCAAGTATCAATGGTGCCTATGATGCATATTGATCGGTCCAGTTTGTCACTTGACCGACATGATCAGATAATATGGAGTATGTTTCAACGGAGGCACTGGGTTGTAACTTCTCAGGGAACTTCAGTTCTTATTGGATTAATTCAGTCTGCCATCATCTTGGATTAGCTCTGTTCGCTAGTAAAAAGAATCGATCATTGCTGCATCATTTTTTTTTCTTTTTTTGAGGAACTGCCGCATCATTCTATTATTGCCCTAGAAGATGCATTGTATTTAATCTGGGTGCACATATTGGCCTGAGATAGTTGGTGAAAGTAGGCCCAGCTGCTTGGCGCTGTGTTTATGTGTGTGTACAGCTCTGCTGTCTATTCAGCTGTTTGTTGACCCCATTTTGTTATTGACTTATGGTAGGATCCCTACATAATTTGCAAGAATTATCCCTTTCCTACTTACACCCGTGAAGTTTTTGAATTTGAATGCAAGTAAATGGTACAAACAATGAGACAAAAGTGTCAGTTTCTTTGCTATGATCAAGTTTGTGAGCGAGTCTCCTCTTTCAAATCAAAAGAAAAAAAAATGTGAGTCTCTAGCCGCAGTGCCACTTCTTAGCCTTGAAAATAAAAATACAGCAATACTCAAGCAGTCATAGTGCCCACTGCCATTATGCTGAACTGCATTGGGCCATTTAATGAAAAGATGGTATTCTTCTCCCGTTGTTAGGCCATGTTTAGTTTTTCAAATTTGGGTCCAGATTCATTATGCAAAAAGAAGATTTTTCGTCACATTAAAATGGTGGCACATGCATAGAGTACTAAATATAGATAAAATCAAAAACTAATTACATATTTGGTTGTACTTTGCGAGACAAATATTTTGAGCCTAATTAATCAATGTTTGGACAATTTTTATCAAATACAAATAAAATACTACAGTGCGCTATAATGCCGTAACAGTCAGGGGCGGAATCAGCCCTGTTCATTGCTGTCAGGTGAAAGCAATGATTTTCTTTGATTTCCACTATAAATTGATACTCATAAGTGAAATTAATCTATGGTGTAGTAGAGATGACATCAGTGGATCTTACGCTACTAGTAACAGTGATTCGTTCATCGCCGATTTAGACATCCAGACAAGGCCTTACACAACTTAGTCGTCCGTCGACTGCGATCTGATTTGTGAAGTTAACTACAAAAGGGTTCTTACTGCTGAGAGGCAGGAGGAGGTTGGATGTCCCTGTCCGTGGTGTCTTTTCGCCTTTAGTCAGTTCATTAGTGCGAGCTAATGCCCTTGTCCTTATGTGACCCGCCCAAAATAAAAACACGCATCACAAGCACCTTTCATCCCCACAAATCCACACCCAAAAATTTTGTCCTGAGAAAGCCGTGCACCTTTCCTTCTTTCTTTTTTATTCAGATCCGCAGATATGATATACCAGGAATCACAAGCAAGCCAACGCCTCGTGACTAATAAATAAAGGACACAAAAACAAGAATTTGCAAATGCACTGACTTATCTTCTTCTTCTTTTCCTTTACATTTCTACTATTGAGAAATTCATAGAGCAGGATTTTTTTTAAAAAAAAATGGAGTGCTAGTAATTAACAGTGGGAGAATGAAGAAATGGAGCGACATTGCTAATTTGCTATGGTACTGCTATAATTTATTTGTATCTGCTGATGATGAACCACTGAACCCTATCTACTTACAGCGTCAAGAACAGATGATCATCCCCTTACTTGTACGGAGTATGTCTCTAATGGAGTAGCATAGCAGCAGTATAATTTACTAGTGGCCGTACGTTCGCATAGGAGGCACAAGCATGCACGCAGGAATGCAGCTCACGCTCAGCACGCACCATTCATGATCATGGAGGCAAAGCATGAAGGCAATTGCCTGCGCGGGCAGAGGCAGGATTGGCTGCAAGATTGCTGGCATCAGCTCGCCCTCGCCATGGCACCGGCGGCGTGCTGCCGCCTGGCGGCGGAGATGGCGGTCTTCTCGATGACGAAGAGCCTCCTGAAGATCCGCATAAGCAACACCCACGTCCCGGCGCGGCGGCGGACCGCGCCGACTGACCTGGTCGAGGGCCGCAGCACCGGCGCGCACCCGCGTGCCGCCACAGGCTCCGATGACGACTCGGCATCCGACGACTCCGACTCCGGCCACAGTTCGCGCGCCTGCTGCAGCCCGACACCGGCGGCGCGGGCGCGGTAGGAGCCTTTGCCGCCCCCGCGCGCCACCAGCTCCTCGTTGAAGTCCTCCCACAGCAGGTCCATCCTGTCCTCCACCTCCACCACCACCTCCGCAACCGGAACAGCCGCAGCCGCAGAAGTGTCTCCTCCCGCTCCCGGCGGCGGGCCTTGTTGCGTTGCCATGGCAGTCGGTGCTCGGCTCGTCGTCACCGGAGAGGGAGGGAACCAGGGTGGCGGCGACGACGAGGAGGCCTCGAACCGGTAGAACGGGAGCTGGCGGCACGCCGCCGCCGGGAATGCGCCTGCTGCGACGACAGCAGGCGGCGGCTCGGGCGGCGTCGGCGTCATTGCTGTACGTGGCTGTCGTCGAGGTGGCACTGGCACGGAACGAAGGTGAGTGAAGCCGATGATATAGATGACGTCGCTGCCGCTGTTTAATGATGCGAGCGCTCCCTTGGGCGAGGCCTGATTGCGATTGGTGCGGCGCCCCTGCTGTGTGTGCCCCCTGCCCCGCTGCCCAGTAGGTAGGTGGCGCTGTACTGGTCCAGTGCGGCATCGCGTGTCCTCCGTAGCTCCGGCCGGCCGAATGGGGGAATGAACACGAAATGCCCGCGGCATATGTAACCCGGAACCACTGGGGCCGTACGTGTCGCTGCGGTGACTGGACCTGGACAGTCTGCAGTGGTGGAAGAATCGGCTACCGAGTTCACCGTGTCCGGCCATCCGGGTCTGGTGGCGTGCAGGTGCAGTGCAGATCGATCCGTCCGCCGACAGGAGGGCATACGGGCTCTTCCACCGATCGGCGATCTCGCCCGGGGACCGAGCGAGCAAAACGCAACAGAGGGGGCCGATCGGTAGGCCGGCGTGCCGTGGTGGTAGTCTGGTGGACCTCGTGATTGAGAGGGCGCGCGGCGCCGATAGAGGAGCCTAGCCGCGATGGAGTGGCGAGCGAGGCTGCCGCGCACGGGTCGGGGCGCGCGGATGATGGCGAACCGGATGGCGACGGCCGGGTGTGACACCTGACACCTCAAGAGTTTGAGTCGGCGCGAGGGCCTGGCGCGTTTGGCTTGGCTGCCAGAGTCGGCCGGCGCTGTGACGTGATGCGGCCTGGGCACCCACCCGCTGGTCGACGTCGACGTCGCGCGGCACTTGCTTGGATTCCTCCGCTTACCTTGCGGCTTGCCTCACACGTGTGCATGTAGCGACCGAGCGAACCACTGGCCGTGAGGTGTGTGTCAGGTAAGGCGAGGTGAGGTGCGGCTGGCGGCAGGGACGAGGACGGCCGGCGAAGAGCCTGGTCTTCTTGCCTTTTGACGAATGACGACGACGTCGACGAAGGACATGACCGGACCGGAAGTCCCACGGCGTGCGGGCTTCGTGTCACGTGGCTAGTGCCGTAGTGGTACCACAATTCCTTTCCTTTGATTTTTTTTTCCCTACCTACCAGAAAGCCAGAAGGAGCGTGCTGGTGATGCACACGGCTGTCGGCTGGTGATGCTCCTCTGCTCCACACTATCTCCACCGCTCCACGGGCAGCTCGGAACAAACCAGGCGCGCCAAGCGTAAATAAAGCGCGTCCACGACCGACAAAACATGCCGAGCTCGCGCCAGTGTGCGTGTGCCACTACGGCTACGCGGCCCAGGGCCCCTGCACACCGGTCCTGCGGGCCGGAATGGTTAGCAAGCGGCCGCCTCGACGCCTTACGCTATATGTCCACTAACTTGGGCCGCCGGCCTTCTGCTTGGCATGGCAGCCTTGGGTTGGGCCTGGCCGGCCGCCCAACACCACAAGGCCACAACGCTGATTCTCATTCCGCTCAAAAAAAAAAAAAAAAGCTGATTCTCATTTTAAAAGGAAAAAATCTACTTTTCGTCCCTCAACTATCGCGGAAGTTCGCTTTTGGTCCCTTAACTTCAAAACCGGACAAAACAGGTCCCTCAACTTTTGAAACAGTGCGTCCCTCGGTGGTTTTAGATGGCGGTTTTGCTACAGTAACGACGGTTTTACTACAGTAATAGTGATTTTGTTTTTTTCCTTTTATATTTATTTCGGCTGAACCTTTAAAAAATTATAGTAAATCAATAAAAAATCATAAAATAAAAAATATAATTTTGCTGGACTCCACATGAGTAGATCTACACACAGAATATATAATATGATATACTTTAGTATAAAGTTTTTTGCTATAAAGTTATTGAGCCAAAATAAATAAAAAAGAAAAAGAATCTCTATAGATAAAACTTTATACTAAAGCATATCATATTATATATTCACTGTGTATATCTACTCATGTGGAGTCCAACAAAATTAGATTTTTGATTTTATGATTTTTTAGTGATTTATTATGATTTTTAAAGATTCAGCCAAAATAAATATTAAAAAGGAAAAACAAAACCAGGGTTACTGTAGTAAAACCGTCGTTACTGTAGCAAAACCGCCATCTAAAACCACCGAGGGACGTTCAAAAGTTGAGGACCTGTTTTATCCGGTTTTGAAGTTGATAGACTAAAAATGAACTTTCACGATAGTTGAGGGATCAAAATTAGACTTTTTCCTTTCTTAAAAACGACGACGACAATGCCGATTCTCTTAACTCTGCCGCACCCAACGCAGGCGGCAGCAGGATCCAGGAACAGAATTCGGAGGTGCGTCACGCCGTGACTAGCATGGTCTTGTCTCTGGTGCAGCCGATCGTGAATGCCAGAAGGAAAGGAACGTCCAGGCATCAGAATTCGCAGATCCCAAATTCCCAATAGGGTGGCATGCTTCGTCAACCTCATCCCAAATTAGCAGATGGCGCATCCGTACTGTTTTGTTCCTTTCTACAACCAACCAGTCAATTAGATTCACATCCAAAATTCAGTTTACTTATTCTCGTATTTCTTGCCAAGAAAAATAGAGCATCTTTCGGTAAAGACCCTGTTCAGCTGACTGCTTCTTTCGGCTTATTTTTTCTCACAAAGTACTATTCAATCAATCAGCCGGGCTTATCTACAAGCTAAACAGAGCCAAAGACTGATAGATGGCTTTGGTTAGCCATCATGCAAGTGACAAGAAATGAGAATGAAGCACTTATTGTACCCTCCATGCAACATCAAAGATCCAGGACACATCGTAACAGCACAGAAGTGCAGGTTCACTTGGCTAGGCACCTCTAAGAGGTGAATCACATCACACACATCATCGCGGCGATGCGAGGCAGGGCTACGGCTACCATATCTCAACACCAGGGACTGACCTTCTTCATAGTACTTCGGCAGAACATAATGCACAAAAATCAGGCGCCGCTAGATCGACGGGGCGCCAGGTCTTCTTCATAGTACTACTAGGGTTAAGGGAGGTCGGTCGGTGGAGTGGATGGTACAAGAACTACGAGTGCACGCGCATTCTCTTCACGTCGTTCTCTGGAACATTCGCGTCGGCGCCGTTGCCTCGTGCTGTGCCTTCGGCTGCTTTAGTGACCTGCAGATGAACACATGAAAATTTCAGCAGCAATATCCGGATGGATACGTCGGTGCTGTAGAAAAGTTCCTCTTGTGTGTAAGTAATGCTATAGTTTAAGCAATTTGCTTCAGATTAAACGTGGGTGGACTGAGCTCACATTTTCATCAGGAACTATGGCATATCTTTCTGATGGCGATACCCAAACTTTGGCTGCAATAAAAGAGAGACATTTCAGTCAGTTCCCTGTCTTGCAAGAGCATCTGCAGCTACTAGAGTTCAATGAACCAAACCTGTAAATGGGGCTGCCGCTGATGACTCCAACTTCTTGCACCCAGAACCATCAGTGCTCAAGGCATCAATCAGCACAGGAGTATTCCTTCAGGATGATATGAGTCGATAATTTGTCAGCTCAGAAGAGTATAAATAGCAGAGACTAGCATAAACAAGTGTTTTACAAGGGAGAAGACATTGAGCTCATGCACTAGATAAGAACCACCTGTCAACTATTTCACCATTGCCGAGCTGTCCGCTAGTACCCCTTCCCCAGGAGAAAACATTTTTCTTCTCAGAAAGGGCAAGTGTATGCCTCCATCCACATGCAACCTGGGAAATTTTCTGCAGTAACTAACAGTAATCAGCGAAGTTGGCAACCGTTATTTAAATGAATCAATTAAACAACCTGGGAGCTGTGACCATCATTTTTGGGGCTGTAACTTTTTGGTTCATGTAGTAGAAGTATCATTTGTTTGAGGAAAACAGTCAGTATTATGCACTAGCCCTCCCACAAATACACCATACCTGGTCCTCTGGAAAATGAACTTGTGCTGGGGAGCAGTTATCATCATTGTTGCCAACTCCAACTTGTCCAAACTGCACGTTCAAAATAGGAGAAACATTCAGTGTAAAAATGGTAGAAAAAACCCACATGGGCAAGTGAAAATGGAATCAATAGAGATGGAACACAAGCAAAGCTCTGCATGAAAGTCACCATGTGACTAGATTGTACGTAGTTTTAAGTTATGCTCAAAGTAAGCACATGTAGAGACAATATGTGTTCCCTCTTCTGGAGAAGAATGGTGATTTTGCAAGTAAGCAATCATGTTCATATAGAAACAAGAACAGTGTTTGTTTGAACTCAATTTCCCAAGGCGACCAAGGAAAAAATCCATCTTGTTTCTATTATGTAAAGAAACTTCTCAATCATCATGCCGAGTTTCACCATGCCTAAGCAACTATACATGTCCATACAAAAAAGTATACTTATCCACACCAGAGATCCATTGCTCAATGTTTTCCTTTTTTATTCATCGATAAAAAGGACATGATAGAATTTTGCATGTGAAGTTTGAATCAGACACCAATAATTGGGTACCAAAGCAAGTAGAGGCACAAAGATGATAACGACCTTGTTCCATCCCCATCCGTAAAGTTTTCCCTCTGATGTAAGTGCCATCGTATGCCTCCAACCGCCTGAAATCTAAATCAGCAGAAATTGTGTATGTAAACCTTCTCTTCCAAAGCTGAAATAGTCAAATAGTAATAAAGACTTGAGGACATACTAATTTATTGTGACAGGGAAATTTTTCTGGGTCTCTGGGCTAAGTAGCATAAGATGGGTTCCCATTTGTTTGGGAGTTTCCTCAACTTTTAATGTAAACTTGACTATATATACCAATATGTAAAAAGTATATTCTTCAAGCATCAGTATAAATATGTCAAGGTCAACATGTGCATGGGAGTATGGAACCATCGTCTTTCTAAATCACAGCAAAGTGAAAACGAAGTTCTCGATTGTATTTTTTTAATGAAACGTTCTTGATTGTATTAATCCTTCATGAAACCATGTCATGGAATGTTTCTAGAAGGTATTACCTGGGATATAGTACTATCTTTCAAAGCTTCTAGTTTATGTGGAATTAAATGATCTTCAAAATCACCATGTCCCAGTTGACCGTATTTGCTCCAACCATAAGTGTACAGATTACCAGATTCAGAAACAGTGATTGTATGGCGCCATCCACATGCGACAAGCACCATCTTCTCACCCTACAGAAGGGCAAAACATAAGAATTACAGAAGCCTGGAGCAACAGAACAAATAGAAATAACAGTGAAAAAATAACTATCTATGGGAAGAGGACCAAAATGGCCATATCTTTGTGACATTTCCGTTAACTGATTTAAAGGAGTAAGATAAAGTTGCTGGGAAAACTGAATCTTACTTCACATCTCATTACCGTTAAGTTATTATTAATTATTAGAGTAAGGAACTCCCTGTTCACCTACAACTGAACCATAAATCAAATATTTAAACTCTGATGCATGCTTGGATGATGGCAGACCTCTGATCTGTGCTTGGATGATGGCAGACCAGTGATAGTGCTTTACTTTGTCAGGACTAGAAAGGGTGTACCCAGTGCTGTAGGCTCCCGCACTGCGCGGTCTGGGGAAGAGAAAATAGCCAGCAGCCATCCCTGTACAAATGTGCAGAGGCTGAGGCTTGAACCCTGGACCTCTTGGTCACAGGCGGTAAAAAGGTAAAAAGAATGCACTCCATGCTTATGATTTCAGAGACAAGCACTGCCATAATGTTTAGACAAGAACAGAGGCTGAAAGAATTTTATGCATTTGATTGTTTCTATCAGGGCAAAACAGATTGACCTCGAAGGCACCAACACTATTTTTAATTGAGGGATGTTTCAAGATGACAACACCCAGTGTGGTTTCAACTCCCTGCTTGGCTGCGTTTCCTTGTTGGGTGGATGATCTGGAGAGAAAGGAACACGAGGACGTTTGGCGGCTCAAGCGCCTCGCCCGCGGAACTAACACAACTGATTGTCGAGTGTCGACAAAGCCAATGTTTGGCTAATGGCTGGACTCAAACAGCTCATGTCGCTGATGGTAGTGGTACACCTGATCATGGCTCAGAGCTAGGGTCTTATGTGAAGAGGTTACAGCTGTGCTATGTGTAATATAAACTGCTGTAAACGCTGATGTGTGCCCTTAATTCAGTAATATGGTGATTACCGTTTTGACTTTTCAGGCTTGTATTTCACTCTACTTAATGAAAAACATGCCAGAGCAGTAAGTCACAGCTATGAGATCAAGTAAGGAATAAGGAGTGCATTTAGACTTTGTAACATGTGATCAATTTTCATGCAGTATAAAGTGCTGTAGGTGTTAGTAGACGTTCAGTTCTTGGATCTGTTGATTTTAAACTGGAAAAAAAAACAGGCTGAGCTAAATTAGATAATTTACCTCCACAGAAGATACTTTTTCAGGAAGCAAACGATCATTACGGTCACCAAGACCTAAGTTTCCATATCGACCCCAACCCCATCCATAGAGGTCACCATCTTCAGTTACTGCAGCAGTATGTTCGGCGCCAGCAGCAATCATTTTCACACAAACACCCTACAAAACATAGGACCATTAGCACTAAAGTGCACTGCACAGGACATTGACAAATAGTGACACTTCTGCTCCAGAAGAGACATGGTGTAATGGGTGAGGCCCAATGTTCACATCACCATAACTGAGGAACATGATGACAGCATATACATGATGTATGCCGTGATTATAGCAGTTTAGGTAATATATTGTTCTGAACCAAATCTTAATAAGTACTTAGATACGCGAATCCAGACCTTCAACTCAATATCATGATTTACAGTTTTACACACATACTGTACGCATAGCATATTGCATTGAACAAGTGGCAAAGTGCAACATGGTAGTCCTAAACTTTCCTAGCATGATCCAGACCACTCTGTATGAAGATTTCGTTATCCCCTTTGTTACCTCAAAAGCCTGAATCTTTTGTGGAAGCAGTGAATCTTCAGTGGTTCCAAGACCGAGCTGCCCGTTTTGGTTACGGCCCCAACTACGATACGAATGAAGGAATAGGGATCAGATAATAAAACAGTTATGCGCAAAACTAAAATAGAGCTACAGAATACAATGATATCAAAAACTTTTTCATGAAATAGGCTTAATAGTATACTTGCAACAAGTTATATAACATGCTCGGCAGTTACAAGTACAACTGTAGTGGGTCGCCCGCTGCTCACCTCTGCACTTGTCCGGCCATGGTGACGGCGAGACAATGGCTGTCCCCGCAGGCAATCTGCTTGATCTTGAGCCCCTGCAGCGCCTTGACGGGCTGGGGCGTGAAGACGTCGCTGGAGTTGCCATGGCCCAGCCTCCCGAAGTCCCCCCACCCCCAGCTGTACACCTGCAGCTCGTCCTCGGAGTAGGCGGTGGTGTGGTCGGCGCCGCAGATGACGGACGCGATCCCGGGCGCGTCGAAGCCGCTGAGCAGCGTGGGCACGAGCCGGTCCTCCGCGTCGCCGTGCCCCAGCTGCCCGTCCTCGCCCCTGCCCCACGAGCACAGGACATTGCCCGCTGGCAACAAGCAGACACAAAGCAAAAGAAAAGGCAGGGGCGGACACTTGTCAGCGAAAAGCGCAAGAGACAGTCGTGGGTGTTCGACGGAATGCGTAGTGGAGACGGGCGGCATGGCAGGCTTACTGAGGAGCGCGACGGAGTGGCTGGCGCCGGCGGAGACGAGCACGACCGTCTGCGGCGGCGAGTCGGGGGCGGCGGCGGCGGCCATGACCGAGTCCATCTCTTCGACAACCGTGCGGCGGGACGCGGCGTCCAGTCCAGCGACCAGCACCAAGAACGGGAACGGGAAAAGGAAGCTGGCGGCCGCCAATCCAACAACAATCGCGGCGGCGAGCGGGGAGCGGAGGCGGAGTGGTGGGGTGCGCGACCGGGACGCGGGATTTAAGCAGGCGGGCGGGGGAGTGGAAGTGGAGACGACGGGCGGGGCGCGGCGGCCGCGATGGGATGGGCGACCTGCCGTATTAATGGCTAGCGTACAAGCCCCACCGGCCCACTCCCACCCCCACCCCCATGTGACGAGTAGCTAATGGCTAATGCCGCCCGCGCCCTGCGCCGCTGTACGTGCTCGCCTCGCCCGAGCCGGCCGGTGGGTTAAGCTAAGCTCGGTGATTAGCGCAGCGCGTCGTCATTAAGGAGGAGCGCGAGAGGTGGACGACGACGGCCCCCGTCTTCCAGTAGCCCCCGTGCGCGGTCGCGGCGACGGGTGCTCCGCTGACTCGTGGGGCCGTGTCTCCGCGGGGCCCGCTGTCATTGGGCGGGTGGCGAGAGGGGACCGTGTCTCTGAGGAGAGGACTGGAGGAGAGAGGCTTGAGGGCCACTCGTTTTTGCTCCCGGAGCGAAGAGACGAGAAGCGCGCGACGTCGCCCTCGCCAACTTATATGAGTTTTTAATTCGCCTCGTCTCGTCGCGCCTGTCGTCTCCCCGGTAAAGGCCTTCCGGCCGTTTTCGTTTCGTTTTTCCGGAGAAAACGGCTCGAAATCGCAGCGTTTTCCGGTTGCAGGACCAGGAGATTTGTTGAGCCAGAGGCACAGACCTGAGGTGGTAGCGGTACTCGCTTGCAGCTTGCTACTCAGGCAGGACCTGGTTCTCTCCACCTCATCTTAGATGATGCATGTATTTGTACGGAGTATTGATCAAATTGTTCCATTTGCATGGTGCCGTATCACGCTCGGAAATAAAACCATGGACCGAACTGTCCAAGTGGATGTACTGGCGCTATTACGCCCGCCGTGGTCCTTGCCTCCCGTTTTTTTCCAACTCAAATTCCGTGGCTTCCTGCTAGTCAGGACATATGACTTTTCGCCAATTTGGCAAGTCCTATATATATATATATATATATACTATGCCCACAATAAAAAAAACAATTGGACAAGTCTGTCACAGCTTCACGGGGGCAGGACTGCAGCAGTGTGGAGTGAACCAAACCATAGTGGCATACCGGCGTATCGCTCCGTGTCCGAGTATAAAACCCGCAGATAGTTATAGCAAAAATTAATTTTATTTATATATAATAAGTAAGATGACATAGAAACTCTGCAACTAAACTCGATAATGTTATAATGTATTCTATGCATCGTACTCTACTCAATTTCCCCTGCTTCTTGTTCCTCTTCTTCCCTCCTCCTCTTTAATGATTGTACAAGGAGTTGTTGCTATTAATTAATAATGAGTTGGCTGCTAAGGGCAGCCTAGTGTTGTGATGAGGCACCCTTCTATACTTGTAGTGTGTCCTGTTAGATTAGACAAATGATGAAAGACCTTAGAGCATCCCAACAATCTTGCTAGCTTGTTAGCGATTTGACATCCACGTCTTCTCAAGAGCTAATATACGAATTCTTTTACCATGCAGAGCGCATCATCCAAAGCAACACTATTACTATTTTTAGACTTTATTTTAGCACTTTGGACAAGATGAGTGAAGAGAGAGACGTGGAGAGAGTCACATGTCCTCGGGGAAAACAAATCGCCTAGCGAGGAACTCATAGCCAAGTTTATTTTAGCCCTCTCTCTTCTCCACATTGGATTTATAGCACAGTCATCACTTATATAGCTAGCTCAGATCGTCTCGTTGGGGACGCCCTTATGTTTCTCTAACCGGTTGCCAGAGCAAACTACTGGCCTCATGCCTCCGTGCATAGGCTACACTCCTTTTTTTCCTATTTGTATTGAGTATGGTTCAAATTAAACCATCTACCGTATGTGAACCCAAGAAAGATTCCATATAGTTCTATCTAGTGTTCTAGTGTATGTGCAAATCAAACTATACTATACTAGTCCATCAACCCGTGCTCTCGCACGGGTTAGAATTTTAGTAGTAAATATTTGTATTAATATTTAACTCTACACCATGATGACATAGGTAATTAATACTATTATTATTTAGAACTTTAGTATCATAATGACATAGGTAATTGCTAATTTTTAACTCTACACCATGTCACATAAGATTATTGATGAAGTTTGGTATAAGATTACAATCACGATCGGGAAGACATAGACACGTATGATGTATATATATACTCTATCCATTCTAAATTATAAGTCAGTTTGACCATCTTAGTTCATACATTTTGCTATATATCTACATATCATATTGTATTTAGATGCATAACAAAATAGATGTACCAAAAAAGTGAATGTGAATTATAATTAGAATGGATGGAGTAATAATATCCTCATTTGTTTGGTTTTTTAGAATGAAATTTTACATAGTAGTGGTTATTATCAATATAGATATGTCAAAAAAATTAGTTAAAATATAAAATATATATCTTAAGTGTGTGTGTGAGAGAGAGAGAGATTTGCATGTTGGCACAATATGTATGTTTACTTTAATCGATTTTATTGTATTAATTTTCATAAAATGAGCAATGGAGAAACATATTGTGTTTTCATTATTTTTTGGTAAGCTAATAAAATAATTGCAAGATATAGATAATTTAGATATAAATCTAAATATGTATTATCTTTCATAATTAGTAGAATGTATTAAATAGGTAGCTTATACACCGGAAATTATTATTTGTTAGCATATACACCGGAAGTTATCTAACAACATATAATTATAGTAATCAATAAGAACCAGTGACTTATTTGTTCGTAGCTACCAAGCAAGATTGCATCCCACAATCTAGTGACCCTTGTTTAATTTGATTTTTTATAGTTTCTTTGTTGACTTAATTAATCTCACTTAAAGTTTGATGATCATCACATTAGTAAACTAAAATAGTATAATGGCGATGACATTAATTTATCTTTTTCTTATATAGAAGTACTTCACAATAATTGCATGACAAACGCGATCATTGTAGACCAAAAAAATAGATTTCTATTTCTGTGTGGTTGATGAAATTAGTGCTATTGATTTTTGATATATATTTCTTGTAGCACTTTATTAATAAATACACTAACCAACTAAATGTGACAGATAGGACAATCTAATATTTTATTTTTTACTTAAATTAACTAACTATGAAAAGAATGTTTGTAATGATGTCCTATAAACCAAAAATTATTTTACACAGTGGTATAGGTAGGTAATTTTTTTATGCTCGGGTGTTTATGAGAAATATTAGATTTTCTGGTGTTTTTTCTTAACGCGAGTCTAGTGAGAATATTAATGAACCATGAACATGTCTCAGCACATTAACCAAGGGAATGTGAGGTTGGCCAATATAATTTTTTTCATGTATAAGTATGACTACTCTGTATTAACCAACTATAAAAAGAATGTTTGTAATGACGTCGAAGATTTTTTCTGTAAACCAAAAAATATTTTGCACAATGGTATAGGTGGGTAACTTTTTATGCTCAGATGTTTATGATTAATTTGAGATTTTCTAGTGTTTTTTAACACGCGTCTAATGAGAATATTAACCAACCATAAACATGTATCAATACGTTAACCAAGTGAAGGTGAGGTTGGCCAATGTAATATTTTCTTGTAAGTATGATCGAGTGTTTATACTTTTTATTTACAATAAAAATAAGTTTATAGTTTAGTTATAGACGTGATGGCTATAAATATTTATATTAATATTGAAATATATTAACTAAGCCAACGTGATAGATAGGCCAATCTAATATTTTATATTAACCAACTTTTAGGCAACTTCACAATTTTACTTTTCTTTTGTAAAATAGATTGCATTTATTATAATGGCATAGGTGGGTAATTTATATATAAAATTAGGGGGTTACTTTAAGTAGGTGGGTAATTTCTTTTATAAATTAAAATAGATTCAATGGTTATTATTAAAGATAATGATTAGAGTCTACATAATTAAAAGCTAGATGTTTCTGATTATTGTGAGAATTTATTAAATTTATTTTTTTTTCTAGCGCATCTGGTGAGAGTTAACGTATAATAGTAAGATTGCTTTCAAGGTTTGGTTTCGACACACATCGTCGGAGCTGCTCCTAATAAAGCGAGTAAGCGACTCGAATCGTACTAGCTAGAGTTTTAGCTCGTTTTCGTCAAAAACCGAGCTCTAATAAGCATCGCTAGACGCTAGTAAACGGTTGTTCTCTGCTTACTCTACAGCTAGCCTGTTTTTTCGAGAGCAGGACTTCACATGTGCACGAGGCATCACTTATAAGTCATCCCTTGTGATATAGTCTGCTTACTCTACAGCTAGCTAGCACAGTCATCACTTATATAGCCTGGGTGGGGGGGCGACGGGGGGGGGGAATCCCTTTCTAGAGTTCTAGGTCAATCGTGAGACGAGCAGGTTGCCATCTATCTATCATCCCTTGTGAGACACTGCACAAGATGGTGTGCACGATCTGCGGATCTGAACGCTCGGTTTCAACTTCCTACAAAAAAAAGGACCGGGGGACCGGGGCATGTAGCGGCTGATTAAGAGAAGTCTACATGTGAATAGGATTATAGGACGACTGGGCCGGAAGGATGGCCGGCCGGACCCTGCTGCGATCATAATCGTACTACGTGTGCACTAATGAAGAACTACCACCACACAACTAACACCATATATAATAGTATCGTGACGTGAAGTGAGCCTCAGACGTAACTACACATCATCACTTCTCCAGAGTTCCGCTGTGTCAACACGTGCAGTGGCAAAGTCGCCTCAGACAGCCACACGATCGGTGTGGTAGCTCGAGCTCCTGGAAAAGATTAGATGAAGGGATCGAGTGACCTCATAATTGAATATATATATATATATATATAGCAACGTCGTACAAAAGCAGGCGTGTATTTATAGTATCGAGTACACTGCATGTACTATATGTTGGAGAGATTGGTCCATGAACTGTAATCTGATCTAAGTTGGCGCAACAACTCGGTAAACTAGGGCATCTACCTACGGTCCAAATAGAGAAGGATATGATGCACATCACTGTACGGTCTATACGGAGTAAGGCATTGTTTAGATGCTGAAATTTTTTCAACTTTGCTACTATAGTATTTTTATTTATATTTAATAAATATTATTTAATCATAGACTAACTAGGCTTAAAAGATTCGTCTTATGATTTATAACTAAACTGTGTGTAATTAGTTATTTTTTATCTATATTTACTGCTCTATGCATACGACGCAATATTTAATGTGATGGAGAAAGAGGAAAAAAACTTAGAATCTAAACGAGGCCTAAGAATAATGTAGATGACGCGTGCTCAAGTGCTCTAGATCCTGTTTACCGGAGAAGTTACCTCCTGCATATGCATGTAATGAGACGCCTAGAGCCTAGAAACCGGTACGGTTTTTGGCTGCCCTGCCTGAACCTGAACTGTTGCCTCTCGTCATGTTCGAGTTCGATGAACACAGATCCGAAGTAGGCTAGCCTCACATGGTCTCGATCATAACTCATATACATTCAGATTAGCGCCTCTCCAAAATTTGACACCTTTTAATTTTCTGTGGTGTTAAGATAGAAATTTAGGCTCGAGCGCATGAGCTAGAATTAATGGAACCATGGAAGAGGCGTTATATATATAACATCTAAACATATTTAGGGCATGTTTAGCATGGCTCTAGCTCCTGCTCGACAACAATTTCTACAAAGGAGCAGTATCTAATGAGTGCTCCGACTCCTCTAGAGGATCCCTATCTTTAACCCGTGTTACTTGTCCAAAGAACTGTTATTCCGTACATCTGTTGTACCTATCACACTATATCATTCCACACTCAATCGGGCGTAGAAATCAAGAGTTTGGACATTGACGTGCTATGATATAATCAAATAGTATATTGCTTCTAAACATGGCCAAACTCTAATGGCTAGTTCTCTCTTTGCCCTAAGAAGAATATAATTATAAATTTTTTTCTGAAATTTAACTAATAAGTTTATAACTACATAAATGATAACGATTTTATATAATTAATCACTTTTCCTATATCTTTATCGTAAGAAATCTCTCAGCGTCCTTTTGGGATGGATGACATGTACAATTTATAACAACAGAGCCGTTGACGAGAACAGAGCAGACGCTCGAGTAGCTAGCACAGCCATCATGCGTGCAGCTGGCGCGGGCTTGATTCTCAGGAGTCGCACCCGCGTCTCTCACCGGGGCTTGACCCTAAATAAATTACGTTGCCTCTCACGCGTGCAGCCACAAAGGAAATGCGACGCGCCGTCGTCTACGAAGCTTTGATGGATTTGGTGATCTCACGAAGAACGCGATTTGATCTGAGTGTAGTTGTAGGTTTGTTAGTGTACACGTGGTGTGAGGTGTGCGTGTGTTGGGTTGGTGTGAGTCTGTACATGAACAAATACTACAGCTGTACCCAGACGAGAGGTCTAAAAAAACAAAGCTATCGACATGCACATTTTTCCTATCTCTATTTGTATAACCACAGGATGATATGCACACTTTTTCTATATCTCTCTATTTGTATAACAACAGAATAACATGCATATTTTGTAAAAACAGAGTTAATCACTTCAACACTATTTATAGCGAATAATATTTAATATTTGTATCTTTAACTAGATTTAGTATAGAAAGTATATTTATAATTAAGTTAATAGTATTTTTTTGAGCAAATGGTATTTATTTTATATGAATTTGAGTCAAAATCGATCGTGCTGGGCCACATACATGCGGACTTGCGTGTTGGGCCGACCGTAGTGTGTGTCTTTAGAGCCTACTGTCACTATCATCCATCGTTCTTGGCGACTCTTGGTAATTCTCATTACCATTGGTGGCCTGCTCCTGTAATCCACATTCCTCTCCTCCTTAAAGCAAATACGTGCATTATGCACGAAACAAAAATCAAGGCGTCAGGTAGCTCGCTAATATATATGATTGCTTCGCCCGCCCGGCGTGCAATCATGTACTGGCACCGATCCTACTCCTAGCTCGTTGTAAACGTGCTGTCACGTCTCGTGTTCCCGTCTGCTGTTCTGGCTGCCGGCCAGCAGTACTGTCGCCGTACAGGGCGCGGTGCTCCCGTGCAGTATAGTGCATGTATCTCCCTCCCCGTCCACAAGGCGTTTATTGTGGCGCCGCGCGCCGCCGCGGGAGGGACACCGCTGACAGTGAGCGTCGTTACGTTGACGCCCGCGGCCGCCGGGTCCCTCCGCTTTGATCTGCCTTGTGGTTCGGCGGCTTGGCGTCCTCGCGCGCGCGCGGCACGGCGGCGGCCGCGCCCGAGTTACGCCCCGTGGTACAGAGATTGGTGGGCAGGTGGTTGGGAGTTCGGCCGCTCGGCGTCGGCTTCAGTTCATCCCGCCGCCCCCCACACTGCGGGCGTCCCGCGCGAGATGTACGTGCTGTGCGTGTGCGGCTCCTGGCAATGGACTCGCTGATCAAGGTCAAGCTCGTGCAATGCCACTGAACGGCACTCTACAGACTACAGCTACAGCTACAGTCGTGACGATCCGTGCCTTTGACGCCGGTAAAGCCTGTCGTCGTCGTTTCTTTCACTCATCTGATCCTCTCCTAGCTAGCTTCTAGTAGATCCATTAAAACCGCCAACAGAGGAGTTTGGTAGCTATCGCTGTCCGGGCGTCCGAAATCAAGCACAAGCCGCCGGCTGCGGCTGGTAGATCGCCGCTACTAGCTGCAAGCCGCCGCAAGGACGATCGACCGGTGAGGCGACGTTGACTGATCATAGGACGTCGATCGGGGCAGCGGCGCACAGCGAGTCCAAGAAGCCACGGGGCGTCGTCTGGCTGGCCGCCCGGGCGGGGGACACTTGTGGTAGCAGGAGTCGTCGGGTTGGGTGCGCGCGCTCGAGTCGACCTCAGAGCTCGCCCATGCCGCGGTCCGCTTCAAGATCGCGACCGGGCGCGTGCGTGAGCCTCGTGGCCGGCACCCATGGACCCCTCCCAGCTGCCTGTGCCGCGGCTGTGCCACGCTCACGCTCATCCAAATGGGAGGGAGTGTGACCTACTGACCTGTGCCGATGAAGCTGTGCAACTGCAACGCGGCAATGAATGTTAACACTTGACATGGCGGGACTGTCATGGGCCAGAGCAAACAAAGTTGCACTGCACTGCTTCGTCGACGCGGCGGCGTCTGGTCTCATTTCATCAATCAAATTTTATTGATTTTGTTAACCAGACTATGTTTAGGCTCGTATGAAAGGAAAGCGAGCTGACCCATATGAATGGAAAGTTAGCTGGCCCAGTTCGGCCCACGTCTTACCATGCCTTCTGTTTATTACTCCGAAAACAAAAAAAAAATGTTAGGCCATCTTAGTGCCGTGGCCCGGCCCATAGCATTGCTCCATCATGTCTGAGTGTCACGCCAATGAACTGAGGGAAAATTGGAACCAAACAAAAAATTTATTAGTAATAAGTAATAACTAGTATAATGCACGTGCTAAAGCTACGGTGTTATCTAGAGAATGCACATGAAAACAACCAATTTTTTTTTCTCTATAACTCAACTTTTACATAGTTCTATTTGAGCATGTATATAATCGGACTTTCCATATATAATCACTCCTATCAAAATATCTCTATGGATTGTTCCCTTCCATCCAGATAGCAGCAACTTCAGACGTCGTTGGATCATTGCACGTTCTCTGGTCAGGCATGATATAACTAGTTCACAGTTTTTAAGTGCTAGTTCTTAAGATTAATTACAAATAAGCTCCTTGCTAGTCAAGTTACAAAGCTTTAGGTTTGCACACATAATCCTTCAGAAAAGTCAGATCCAGTTCGGTGCATCCATCTGCATCCTCGATACCTTGGGGTAAACCTCTCAAATAGATGCAGCATTGAGCTCTATTGCTAAAAATCTGAAACATCAACCATATACATAGAAAAACAGATTGTCATTGCTACGTATGCCAAGGAGAAAAGAGGAAGCCACAGAACCTGACTTCAAAATGAACAAGTGTGCCAAATGTTCCTGATCATAGATGGCATATTTACGAATGCAATTAGTTTCTAAGAAACTACTGTAATTTCAAAAGAGGTATGCCCTTATCAAGAGTCTATAGTTCCATTTATTTTATAAGGAAAAACAGAGAGAGAAACAAAAATGCTTACTCGAGGATCCTTTGGGTTCATTTTCATAGACTAGGTGACTGCACTGCTGCTGCATGTTATTTCTTCTGCTTGAACAATTCGTTGCCTGCAACGTTTGCGTGTACTTGAAATTCATTGCAGATATGGGCCAAGACTGGATCATATGTTTTAGATAATTTAATTTGGTGTTTCTGATGTTATTCCAACCCGCAAAGGTGATTTTCTTTTAAAACTTTTGTGATTTTGCCGTTCTGATTTTGAAATGAAGCTCCCGTTTTACCACTGTTTTGTGACACCGTTAGGTCTGAGCTAATTAAATGGTAAATAAAGGAAAAAAAAAACACCTATGCGAAAAGATCAGAATAGTGCTCTCAACATATCCTTTCTCCTACCTTAATTTCTAACCCTTTCTCACATGCTTGTCTTCTCGGTTCTCAGGCATAGGGAGGCTAGCAGGTCATGCCCCGCGCCGGGTGAAGGGTGATGGCATGCGGCCAACACAACACCAGACGAGCACGCAGCGGGGCCGTGCTGCCTTTTTCGACCCTGCCAAGCTAAGACGACAACGTTGCAGTGGTGGTGAGCGAACACTCCAGCGGCCAGCCTGTTTGAATCGTGATTTTTGTTTTGTTTTTTGACATCCTGTTGAATCGTGTTGATGTCCAGATCGACTTGCGAGCCTCTTTTACTGGACAGTATGGTATATCCAGGTTTGCAGACGAGTTGTAAGCTCGACCACGTGCTTGCGGTCGGACGGGATTTTGCACAGTTCATCGTTCAGTGGGCCAGCTAAGCTTTGGCACCACAAGTGGTGTATTATATTAGTTGGATTGGATTCCCCAGATACAGAGTGCTACCCGCATGCAATTGTCTACTACTATATATTATTAGAGATAATTCTGCACAAATCGGACCGCTACCAAACTACACCAGGTGCAACCACGGTGGCTCGTACGTGTAAAAGGTTATATATCCTGACAAAGCCGCGGGTTAAAGTTTCACACTTCGAAAAACACAGAGGCATCATCCTAGATCGAATATATATGGTATACAGTACGTATTTTGTGCTCTTCTTTCGATATAAAAGCAAGGTACAAGCTACATTTCACTCTCCAACACTGTACGGAAAAACTTCTCTGCAACGTCTCTTTTTCTAACAAAGCTGGTTTACATGAAACACCGTACCTTCATGGCCGCCTCCGAAGATATGTTTTAGGGGCGGTTCAGTTAACAAAAACCATATTTGCAAACCGCTATATTTTAAAAACGGTTGGGTTAAAAGAACAAAATTTTCTTACGATTAAGAGAAACTTCAGTTCGTGACCTTCGCGGATGCGATACCTCTTTTTGGCCTTGTTGGAGAATAAGCTCCTTTCTTGGTTTCTTGTCCTCAAAAGTGTTTTAGATCATGATCGTCATACGAGAATGTCGTAAAAAAACCTATTGTCGTCCAATACCATAGCACATCTATTCCATCTGGTTTTTGCCTCCTCCGTTCACTCGTGTGCAACAATCGTAGCTTCTCCATCTCAAGCGCTTGTGTGTGCACTGGCGATCGGGAAAGTAAGTCTCCAAAACCATCGTTCTTGTGATCTTGCACTAGGACAACATCTCCGCCACCAATAGCTGCACCTTGCACCATCAGCCACCGCGTCTCCATTTGCAAAGTAGAGGTACACACACATAGTGATCCGGTCTATTGTTTCAACATACACTACTACACAAATGATTTTACAAGACACTATCCAAAACTAAAGCCAAGGCGGACTCTCATTTTTGCCCGTCACGGTTAATGCCCCGCCAACTAACGGAGGCAGGCGGGCGTCTTAAGACAAGGAAAATAGCCTATTTTTTTGAGCCGGGCGTCTTAAGATGCCCTCCTCGCTAAATCTATTTTCCGAGGCGGGCAATGTTAAAAGCCCACCACGGAAAAGGCCTACGCGCAAGCCTACCCGATATTCGTCTTCATATATATATATACTTAGGGTTTGGAGCGCCTCACTACCTCATCATCATCTTCACTTCTCGCCTGTGTGGCCCGCCTCTTCCCCTCTCATGGCCTCACAGCCCGCCCTCATCTCCTCTGGCAGCGGCGGCCCTCCCTTCCACTCCCTCTCACACACCTTGGGTCCTTCTCTCCCTCACTCCTCTTGGCTGGGTGGTGGAGGGAGGGTCTGACCTCACCAACCGGCCAACCGGCTAATTGGCCCTTCTGCGATCGGCGGCCTCAAGCTCTCCATCTCCCTCTTGATCGGTGGGTGCCGCCGCCGACAAGGCAGGCCGACGATCGTGGCAGCAGATCTACGGATCCAGCGGCCTCCACCCTCTCCATCCCCCTCTATCAAGCGGGCGGTGGCCATGGCGGGCCCAGATCCACGTGCCTCCTTCAACTTCTCCACCAAGAGGACGGGGCAGTGGCGTACGGGGAGGTAGCGGTGCCTCCTTTACCTTCTTCTCTGACCCAGGCAAGTGGAGCAGTGGCGCTCGCGAGCGCAAGAGCTTCGACGAGCTTCGATCCATGGCGGCCAACATTGGATCCGTCCATGGCGTCAGATCTGTGATAGGTGGGCCTCTCGATGGCGGCCGACAGTGGATTGAGTGAGGTGGAGGCCAAGGCGAGCTCCACGGCGGTGCGTCCCGGTGGCGCTAGAGTTTCAGTAAGGTTACATGCTATTGGGCTAGGACGGGCTCGCTTGGTGGGCTCGCAGACTTTTTTTGTTCCTTTAAAACAATTAACCGATATGGGCATTGTGCCTGCCTCCATCTCGGTTAATCGATTTACCGGAGTGGGCGCAAGTGACTGCCACGGTAAGGCCACGATTAACTATGACCTTATCACCGTGACAGACCCCTTTGCCCCGTCACAGAAAATAAAATAAAAAAGTCTGCCACGCATAAGTTTTGTGTAGTAGTGATATCTTCAATGATTCAGTCACGTTGCTGCTCGCAGATAGTACTGTTCATAACGTTTGGTTCATGCTGCTCACTGTGATACTGTTCATAACGTTTGATTCAAATGGTATATTAGGGTTATGCTATACTTATACATTCTGTATCTGACATAGGTCGTCGACCATGCTTTATATTCTGGAATTAATCATGCCAACAATCTCTACACTAGGCTTTGAAGATCTACTGTTGGCAGACAGCAGCAGCTAGCGTGTATCACAGTGGGGATAGACTATATTGGTGTTTGACTGAGACAGAAATTTAATAATCGTCCGCGTGCGGGCAGCTTGATCACGTGGTTGCGGTCGGAGGGAATTTTATTTGCCATTCATCATTCTTTGGGGTTCGCTGCTAGCTGCCTGATGATGGGTTTTATCACTATATATTATATATAGATAGAGGAATGATTCCAAAGCTAAGATACCGCCACCAAAAGTGGTAGCAGTGGATGATGCCTCAGACACGACTGCTGCATACATTATTGTCTATTTATTAGAAAATAATTCTAAAGAAATAGGACTAGAGTAGCCTTTTTTTTCTTTTTATAGAAAACACTACAGAATTTCCTAGTGGAATCACTGTGCCGTAAATTGTGCAAAGATCATCGATCTTGATAAAGGCCTTCAAGTTTTAATTTCACCCTACATTCTAAATTATACGACATTTCTTATTTAGTTTCTGATATATAATATGTAAAAATTATAGTAACAACAAGGTATCTAGAAAAACACTATAACATCTTATAATTTTGAATCGAGAGAGCCTAGATCATAGATAGTTTGAAGAATACACATGGTATAAAGACTACAGTACTCATGTTATGCTGCAATTGAGGAAGAGAAACTTCATACAAGCAAGGTACAAAGCTATATTTCACTCTCCGATCGGAAGAGGATATGCATTCCCATAAATATTCTTCACGCATTATTGCACTAGAAAAAAATAGATAATATCATTAAAAAAATGAGAAACATCCGCTATCTGGTAGCTATCGGCGGGTAGATCCAAAATCATGTATCGTTGACACTAAAAGCCATCAAATATGATATCATGCTTATAAAAAAACCCACATGATGTTGCCATTTATAAAAACAATAGCTCAAATAGCTAGCCTCTAAAGTTGTATTTAATTCACCAAGAAGACGGCAACACCTGCCATTGTGTACTTGGGCACATTTGAATATACCCATGAGAGACTCGGACAAAGACTGAGAGATAATCGTCGGTGTGCTATTCAGCTGGGAGATAAGAAAGAAACACCCGGTTTGAACAGACTGCATCTCGATCGATCTCATCTCTTGCTTTGTTTTCTATTACTTTCTCCATTCCACAAAACATACAACTGTAGCACAGTGTCTTATTTTAGTCTACTAAGTTTGACTAATTATAGATAAAAAACCATATATATATTGATCAATATAGAGGTTAAAATATTAATATATTATCCTTAAAAAAAGATAAAAAACTATAAATAGCTATGAATATGAACACTAGAAACTTATCAAATATGAGCTACTTTATCTGACACCCAACGCATAATGACATGTTTCAGAGAACGGAGAGATTTTGGCAAGGATCGGATGGAGATCTCATCTTCACGTGGAGTTACTTGTGCCCGCTCGTTCATATCAGCTGGCGACACTCAACGTGAGCGTGACATTTAATGATGATGCTCCTTTGTGGGCCAGAGCATCCATTCAATTATTGCATCACGAGGGTTTTAGCCAATGCAATTAACTTTCCAAATGTAAAAAGGATATGGGGCCGGGGTACATAGCCGCTGCGTGTGGCCGCGTGCTGGGTTAATTTTGTGCTCATACTACTCTGTCACACATGCATGAATGATTGTCTACACGCGTTTGGTTACAAAAAGTTTGGTCTCTATCATCGCATCGAATGTTTAGCTACTAATTAGAAATAATAAACTAGACTAATTATAAAACTAATAGCATAGATAGTGGCTAATTTGCGAGACGGGTCTAGTAGGACTAATTAGTCTATTATTTAACATGTATGTGTTGCTACAGTAAACATATGCTAATAATGAATTAATTAGACATAATAGATCATCTCATGAATTAGCCACGCCCTTTTCAATTAGTTTTATATAATTAGTTCATTTTATATTTAATTCTCCTGCTAATTAGCCTGCGAACATCCGACTGGATCACATCACAACCTAGCTTTCACGTGGATCGCCTCTTCTGGGAATTGCGTGGCTGGCTGCTGGCATGCTTATCGACTTTGTTTCTTTTGAGAGAAGAAAGCATATGTATTGTAGGCATACGACAGCATCAGCACCGAACTTCTGGCCGGGTGTTTGTACAAAAGGGAATATATTAATATCTCAGCTTCTGCATCGACCGATACATATGGCTGTTTATTATTACAAAAGTTTAAAAAACTCAATTCTAGGAAATATGAAAAATAAAGTTTTGAGTCATCAAGACAATAAAGATTTCAAAAAGAAACAACTAAAGAGCAATTTTATTACTAAAACGCCAGTCATGTTATGCAAACACTTTTATCGTGGTTGTCTCAATGATCCTATAACCCGTCTTCGTGAACAGACGATCCTCCTCCTTCTGAAGCAAGGACCAGAACTTGGTCCAGTACATCCCCTTGAAGATAACCTGTAGATAGGACGGTACTGTGGTCTTGCTAAACACAACATCATTCCTTGTTAACCATAGTGTCCAACAAATAGTACTTGCACCTACAAGAATTTGAGATCTTCTTTTTCTATTTAACCCTTACAATCACCCTGTAAATAAATTGTGTACCTCAGTTGGTGGTTTTAGGTTAAAAGAAATATGAATGATTCTCCAAATAAATTTAGTATAATGACAGTCAAAGAGTAAATATTGTATGGTTTTGTATGAAGAACAAAAACAACATTTACTATCTCCTTACCACTGTCTCCTAGCTAAATTATCCTTTGTTAAAATTACTCCTTTGTACAAGTACCATATAAAAACCTTTACCTTAAGGGGTATTTTAAGCTTCCAAATTAGAGTATTATATGGTAAAGCCTGTCGATTTAATAGTGCTTTGTACATGAAATTAACTGAAAACAACCCATTCTGATGTAGCCCCCATACAAAATGATCTCTTTGGTTATTTAAATATACATCAACAATCATGGCTACAACGCCATGCCAAGCCTGTAAATTTGTTCCAATCAGAGATCTCCTAAAAGCTATATTTGGCGGGATTGTAGACAATACTGTCCTAACAGAAGCACTTTTCTTTCTCACGATATTATATAACGTCGGAAAGATCGTTTTGACTTCAGGGCAGGTGTACCTTTGTTTCTTTTTTCTTGGTAGTATTAGATTGCTAATCATGCATATATCCCAAGTATTGCTAGACGCACATGAGTAAGGACTTGTGTTGATGGACTTCTCTAAAAGTTAGCTACCTAAAGTTTTAGATTTGTTAAAATTTTCAGATTGCTACTTGAGTTTGGTTAGCTCGTGGACGAGTTGTTAGTTGAGATCTTGACTAAAAAATACGCTACCAATTTGATGTCCTCTTTGGTTATTTAATACGTACCCCCTTCGTCCTGGATTAAAGTGTATTCTGGCAATTTTAAGATAAAATAAGAGAGATGACTATAGACGCATGTACCTCTCACTTAACTTCCTAATATAATTAAATCTGATCCAATTTCACATGATTAAAGGGAGCAATCTAAGTTTTCTTATACAAAATAAGAAAGAAACATCAATCATCCAATCACGCGCTATTTTTATTAAGAAAAAAATATCCTCATATTTTTTAAATACACTATATTTAGGCACATCAAATAAAAGCCAGAATACACTTAATCTAGGACGGAGGGAGTATCTCTAGGTTTGATATGATGTAGATATATTGTTTCCTAATTAATGCATATATGGAAAATATCTAGCTACAACGGGGTGCCTGCCTGCCCCAGGTGGCAGCGCCGTCCCACCAAAAATAGCAAACAATTCTGTTTTCCGAATTGCTTACCGCTTCCCAGATTCTTACCGAATATACGTTGTGTACCCACAATGCTGTGCCCCTCCCTCTCTTGTACCCCAACGAGTAGGAGAAATCGGCTTTGGGTGGTTAGTTTTTTCAAAAGTAATAAGTATAATTTTCGAGTAGCATCAAATTTCCATCCTAAAATTCACCTCTCTCTCTCCCTCTCTCCACCCACGTTACTTTCAATTTTAACATTCATCAAATGACAGCATGCATGCAAACCAGCAGCTTTTTCCGATGATATTTCTTCAACGATAATATTTGATTAGCATATGGTTGAAGCGAGGCAAAGTAATTTTTTTTTAAAAAAAAATCAATCTGAAGCCGTGATAAAGGGTGGCCTAAAAATCTGCATGCAAAGCCGACAACAAATTGGACGGGACCACTTGGACGGCGGGCCCCATGTGCATTCGTTCTTTTCGAAAGGACATGTGTCTGATTTCGTCGTACTACCTGGCCTCTGTGGGTAGTATTAGCAAGTATGCCGTCAGATTGGATCTTGAGGACACATGTGGACGACCATTAAGGAATGGTAGCTATCGCACCTCGTGGGTAGTTACCAACCGTTTTAGAAAATCCAATCTCCAAGATGCTTTATGTGTTGCTGCGAATATATTGTGAAAAAACTAAAAATAAAATTAAATATAGAAGACATGGATAGCTTGTATATAGAGGTTGAGAGTTAGTGGCATGACGTGTCTATTGATGAAAGATGATGTGAATACACAATTAGTGTAACATGACATGGATGTCTTGCATGTTGATGTTAAATTTGAGATGACATGGATAGCTCGCATTAAAAGGTTTGGAAGTTAGTGGCATGATGTGGCTATTGCTAGAAGATGATATGGTTGTTTTGCATATTGAGATAGAACATTAGAGCAACTCCAAGAGTCTCGCTAAAACCTTCCGTGTATTTCGGTTTAGCTTTTTTTTTTCCATGAAAATTGCCTCCAACAACCTCAGTAACTCGATCACTAGAATACGAGTATGCTATTCCGTCTTTTGTCGCTGGGTATATTTGGATGTCGAGGATCGCTCGCTGTTTGTATTTTCGTGGTGTTTCCCGTGTGACTCGTCGTCCTTTCTGCATGTCTGGATTATCTGATAGGCTGCCAGGCTCCACGTGTTGCCAGGCTCCATACTAGGAAAGCTAGTTAGTGTTGACGTAGACACATATCAAATAAATAGACAGCCTAATTTAAAGAGTCTATTGCGAAGCATATCTGTTTGAGTGGTCTATAAAGATTTAGAGAGGTAATTTAAAGGCCTAAATTTACATAAGCTCTTGGAGATGCTCTTATGAGGTTAAACGTTAATGACATGATATGACTAGTAGAAGATGATGGGATGTGGATGTCTCATGTCTTGCATGTTGAAATATAACATTGCAGTGGGGAGAGCCCAATAATCGCTGAGCGCATTAGTTTGATTTTGACAACTTGGATGCCGTATAATTAATCCGCCAAAACTTATAGACGAGAACAATATAACATCTTTGTAGAGTCTACATGAGAGCATCTCTAAATCTCAAAGAGATTAGATAAATCATTCATTACTAAAGGTAAATCTGGCTATTATTAAAAGAAAAAGATCTCCAAAAGACTTTGTAAAGATTTTAGCATCTCTTCACTTCATCTCACTTTATTCGCTCCGCAAGAAATGCTCAAATACTATATGTCGGTCAATTAAAAAGTTCGCACGGCCCTCCCCCTGGGTACACGAGATCACATGTTATTATTACCGATTGTGGACACGTGTCCTCAAAGCTGAATCGAACGGCTGCGCTCAATTTCTCAAACCGGCATAATCATTGCAGTGGCCGCTCAAGTTTTCCCAGGCAATCCTACACACAGGGACCTGCCAGCTTGTCTTTTTTTTATATGATGTGGACCATTCACGCAGGATTGGCCGTGATTGGTACAGTAGGCTGGATGAGAGCTGAGCCACGCTCTCTACGTGCTGTGCCGCGGAGAAACGGCCAGGTCCGTTTCCAGTAAATGTCCGCACGGCATTTTCGCAGGGGGTACAGAACAAACTGGCATGGAGATGGGCCAGCATGCGTATCACATGATATATGTGTAGTACACACACACGCAAACACACTACTACACTACATATGTGTGCATATATAGCGCGACATTCAGTTCAGGCTGCCGTATAGACAGAGCGGCGGCATCGGTTGGACTGGAGATGAGTTCCTCCACGTCCAGCGCTCTCGTGCTAGCAGCAGCAGTGCTCCTCCTAGCACTGACCACAGCACAGCATGGCTCCCTCGCCGCAGCCGCCGGCCCCAGGGTCATCATCGTCGGCGCCGGCATGTCCGGTAAGCATATATATATATATATGATGAGGCCGGTATTGTGTTACATATATGTTTTGTGGATATCTGCAGGGATCTCGGCGGGTAAGACGCTGTCGGAGGCCGGGATAACCAACCTGCTGTTTCTCGAAGCGACGGACCGCATCGGCGGCCGGATGCACAAGAAGAACTTCGCCGGCATCAACGTCGAGATCGGCGCCAACTGGGTGGAGGGCGTCGGCGGCGACAAGATAAACCCCATCTGGCCCATGGTCAACTCCACGCTCAAGCTCCGCAACTTCCTCACCGACTTTGATTACACCAAGGGCGTCTACAAGGAGGAGTACGTCGTCGTCGACTCAACTACAGGGAGCTCCCTGACGAGCTCTCCTACCTACCTACCTACCTACTCCGTTCAAACTAACAGCTCACTTTGATTTGTTATTTTAACTAATAAGTAAGTCACAAAAAAACTTCAACTAATAAGTTTTTAGAAAATATACATAAATCTAAACAGATGCTCAAATGTTGCATGGATGATGTAATAAAACTGATTCGGCAGTTCACAACACAAACACATACATGGCTCGGCGCGACGCACTCCGCCGTCGTCTCCTCCGGTTGCTCCTTGGCCGCTGCCGCTGCTCTCCGGCGAGCGGTGGCGCTCAAAAAGGCAGCCATCGCATCCTTCCTCTCTCAAGTCCCAATCCCTCTTCTATCTCGCCCTCCCCAAGCTCCTCCTGCAGCCGTTGGTCCTCGACGCCGGATCCGTCGTCTCCAGCTCGGGTTACGGACTTACGATGGGGATGCCGCCGGCCCGCCCGGCGAGATCAGCTGCCCGCGGGTTGGTGGCGACTGGATCCGGCTTCATCTCGGGAGGTGGCTTGTTTAGGCATTTTTGAAGCTGGATCCAGTCGCATATGACTGTCACTGAAAATAAATTGGGTTGTCTTCGAAAATATTTTTTTATAAGAAAAGTGTCAAATACATATGTTATACTTGACAACAAACACATGTTATTATTATATTTGTTCATGTGTGCATACATTTTGCTTTCTGCAGCGGTGGCGTCTACGATGAAGGTTTCGTTCAGAAGGCAATTGACCGAGCGGATGCTGTGCAACAGAGCGGGGAGAAGCTGTCTGGCTCTTTGCCCGCCAATGGAAGCGACGACATTTCTGTCCTTGCAATGCAGCGCCTCAACGATCAGTACGTCGTCCTATATCTGTATTAATTATTATATACCGATCGATGGAATAATCATCACACATTAATTATAATTCAAAACTGCAAACTAATCACTACAGCCAGCCGAACGGGCCGGCGACTCCTGTGGACATGGTGGTGGACTACTTCACCTACGACTTCGAGCTGGCGGAGCCGCCGCGCGTGCTCAGCCTGCAGAACACCGTCCCTAACCCGACCTTCGTCGACTTCGGCGAGGACGAATACTTCGTCGCCGACCAGCGGGGCTACGAGACAGTCGTGCACTACCTCGCCGGCCAGTACCTCAAGACCGACAGCTCTGGGAAGATCGTCGATCCACGGCTGCAGCTCAACAAGGTAGCTCATGCTTGCATTCTTCTTCTTGATATGCTGCTGGCTGGCTGCTGACATATAAATTACGTATCATCACATATATATACACATAATAGGTGGTGAATGAGATCAGCTATTCTTCTGCTGGTGTCACGGTGAGGACAGAGGACAAGTCGGTGTACAGGGCAGACTATGTTATGGTTTCTACAAGCCTGGGTGTCCTGCAAACCGATCTCATTCAGTTCAAGCCCAGGCTACCTGTCAGTTCCTATCCTACCTCCATCAACTATATACTCTGTCTTCTTTTCAAAGAAAAAAAAAAACTACATACTCTGTCCAAGGGTTTTTTTTTTTTTTTTTTTTTGTCAGCAATTTTTCTTGTCTGCCCCAGGCATGGAAG